>CM053580.1:213652884-213726561 GCA_028627135.1 Pseudochirops cupreus
ATTTAATTGCTTGTCCTTCCAGTGAGGGTGGGTGACTAGGGAGGAAGAGAAAGAATCTAGAATTTAAAGTTCTATAATCAAATGTTAAAAAAAAATATATATACAATTATTATTATTATTATTATTATTATTATTATTATTATTATTATCTACATCCAACTGGGACTTAAGATACACAGGCACTGTGGTTGGGAGATCCATCCTGCCCTGCCAGAAAATCAGAGGGGTGATGGGGGAGGACATAGGAGAGAATAGATTGGGGGAGGGGTTATACAATGGGATGGTTGTTTTGGGGTGGTGGGTAGGGGAAAGATGGGGAGAAAATTTGTAACTCAAAATCTTGTGGAAATGAATGATGTAAACTAAAATAAATAAAAATTTAAAAAGAAAGGGAAAAATAAAAATAAATAAATATCTCTTTTCATGAAAAAAAGAAATAGAGAACTTAACTATCATAGCAGAAGAAAACATACAGTAAGTAAATGAACTCTCAATGGAAAAATATTCAGGATCACATAAATTTACAGGCGAATTCTACCAAACATTTAAAGAATAATTTAATTCCAATACAAACTCCATAAATAGTTTGAAAGAGTAGGAAAAGATGAAGTCCTACAAAATTCTTTTTATGATACAAATACATGTTCTTTTTTTTTTTTTGCTTTTTTTTTTGGAGGGCAATTGGGGTTAAGCGACTTGCCCAAGGTCACATGGCTAGTAAGTGTGTCAAGTGTCTGAGGCGAGATTTGAACTTAGGTCCTCCTGACTCCAGGGTGGGTGCACTACTCACTGCACCACCTAGGCACCCCTGTAGCTTTGATTCTTAAACTAGGAACAATCAAAATAGAGAAAACTGTAGTTTAATTTCCCTAATGAATATTGGTGCAAAATTTTAAGAACAAAATATTAGGAAGGAGACTGTAGTAACATATTGTAAAGATTTTATATTACTACAGGCTTCTTTTATACCATGAATGCAAACAATCGACTACAACAGAAACAAAAATATGTAATTATATCAATAGTTGTAAAAAAAACTTGAGAATTTATAACACCCATGCATTGAATCCACTGGAAAGCATTGGAATAAATTGAACTCTCTTTAAATTGGTAAAAACTTGTTTATCTATAACCAAGAAACAATATAACTGGGATAAGATACAAGTCTTTCCAGTGAGATCCAGAGCAAAGTAATGATGTCGTCACCATTACTATTCAATATATTCTATATAATGGTCAAAATGCTGGATACAACAAGCCAAAAAAATTGAAAAAGTAAGCATAGATAAAAAGGAAATTGTGACTATTTCCAGATAATCTAATGGTTTTCTTAGAGAACCATAGAGTCGACTAAAAAGCTAATTGAAATAATTAACTATTTAGTAGTTGCAGCATATAAAATAAACCCATACCAATCACCATTTCTCTATATTACTAGCAGAAAGATAAATGCCATTTGAAATAACTTCAGAATATAGTAAATACTTGGGATCTACTTGCCAAGTTACACACAGGAACACAAATAGAAAACATTTATTACATTCAAATAATTGGAGAATATTATATGGTTCTATCTTTGAGAAATGAGACCTTTATCAGACACTTGATATAAAAACTGTTTCTCAGCTTGCATTATATTTTTTTGCGCAAAATTTTTTAAATTTCATATAATAAAATTTGATCATTTTACATTTTGTACTACTCTATATCTCTTCTTTGGACATAAATTCCTCCCTTCTCTATGGATTTGACAAATGAAGTATTCCTTGCTCTCCTGATTTGTTTAGGGTATCATCTTTTAAGAGAAATGTTGATTGTCCATGGATGGGTCGAGCTAATTATTGAAAATGACAATATTGAGTACAAAGCAATTTTTTCAAAGAGCTAGAAAAATAATAATTCATCTGAAGGTATAAAAAGATCAAGAATATCAAAGGAATTGATATGTTTTTAATGGGAAGGAATGGCACCTCATAGTGCCAGATTTTAAACTATACTACAAAGATGTGATCTTCAAAACAATCTGGCACTGATTAGGAAATAGGTTAAGTAGGGCAATATATTAGGTATACAATATACAGAAGCAAACAAATACAGTAGTCTAGTGTTTGATAAACCCCAAGATCCCAGCTAGTAGGGAAAGAACTCACTATTCAACAAAACTTGGGAAAATAGGAATGCAGTCTGGCAGAAACTCGGTATAGATCAACATTTGTATTAAACAAGCTCCAAATGTGTACATTATTTGGATATAAAAAGTGACATAATAAAGAAATTAGAAGAGGAAGGAAGAAATTACCTGTTAGATCTATGGCTAGAGGAAGAATTCATGACCAAACAAGAAACTGAGACATTCATAACATATAAAATGGACAATTTTGATTGCATAAAATTTTAAAAAGTTTTTTTTTTTGCATAAAGAAATTCAGCTAAAATAAGAAAATCAGGAATAAAATTTTTGCAAGTTTCTCACAAAGATTTCCAAGGGAGCTAATTCAAATGTATTCAAGTTTTCAGTTGTGTCTTACCCTTCATAACCCCATTTGGGATTTTCTCAGCAAAAATACTGGAGTGGATTGCCATTTCCTTCTCCAGCTTATTTTACAGATGAGGAAACTAAGGCAAATAGGGTTAAGTGACTTGCCCAGGGTCACACAGCTAGTAAGTGTCTCAGACTGTATTTGAATTCAGCTCTTCTGGCCTCCAGGACCAGTGCTCTATCCACTATATCTCCTAGCTGTCCTTATAAGAATATAAGAGCAATTCCCTGATTAATAAATGAAGAAAGTTTATAAATAGGTAGTATTCAGAGAAAGAAATTTGAGCTATCAATAGACGTGTTAAAATGCTCTAAATCACTATTAACTAGAGAAATGCAAATTAAAACAACTTTGAAGTGCCACACAACACCCATCATATTGGCAAAGTTGACCAAAAAAAGGGAAAATGACGACTACTGGAGGAGCTGCCGGAAAATAGTACATTAATGCACTGTTGTTCCTTAATGCCAGTATATAACTTTATTATGCTGGCAGTCCAATTTCTACAAGATGGTCAAGAATAACCAGAAAATGCTAAAATTCATGTTTTCTTTACCATCCCTGCCATCTTTCTCCAACACTTGCTGAGCTAATTGCTGCATGTGAGTCAAAGAATGATTCTTTCCTACTGAGAGTACAGCAGTCATGTGCTGGACAAGATCTCTTGCTATCAAAAACCATCATTTGGTGCCTAGCCATCTGATCATCCCATCCTCCATATTTGTAGTGCCCTTGTCTGACGTCCACCATGATGTGAGTCATTGAGGCCATCTCATCTACTGACTATGCCAAATGATAAGGCTAGGCCTTCTGCACTCTCAGATTTTTAGTTCAGGATTGATTTAGTAGAAAGATGTCATAGAAGAGGTAACAAAAGGAGGTTTACTTACTCAACTTCTACTTAGCAATAGAAAGGATAAGCAACAAGGATTCAGTGGCAGTTAGCTTCTATCCATATACCTGCCCTTGGTCTCTATTTGTTAATATGTCTGTGCTCAGGAGATCAGGGTGTGCTGGTGCATGTGGTCTTCCCACATTCACCAAGTCCCAAGGATAGTGAATTCACATGGTTGTTACTGAAAAATATTTCTTGTAATATGATGTTTAGGTTCCTTTTTTCATCAGGAGCTCAAATCCAGTGATTCTTAAAATGTTTTTCTTTTTTCTTCAATCTGTTTTCTAGGTCAGTTGTTTTTGCTGCCTTTCAGCCTTTTGACTCTCTCTCTCTCTCTCTCTCTCTCTCTCTCTCTCTCTCTCTCTCTCTCTGTGTGTGTGTGTGTGTGTGTGTGTGTGTGTGCATGTACATTTCTTTTATTCTCATGGCTTCTATTTGGTCCATTCTTTCAGAAAGTGTGTTGCTTGGTAAGCATTTTGTACCTCTTATGTCCCAGCTGTTCATTTCCCTTCTAATTCTTTCTCCCTTAGCTCTTAATTGTTTTCCTTTTTTCCCCACTAGCCTTCTCATTTCATTGACAAAAAAAAAAAACATTTTTAAAACTCTTTTTAAACTTTTAATTCATCCATCTTAGAGATTCTACTTGAATTTGTGTCAAAGCCATATTTTTCTTTGATGCTTTGCTTATAGATATTTTGGAGTAATTCTCTTCTTTTGGGTTTGTCTTGAACACCACAATAGCTTTTTATTGGACAAATTCCTTTTTTTTTTCATTCTTTTGGCCTACGTCTTGACCTCAGACTTGTTATTAGGGCTCTATATTTCTAGAAGGAATTTCTCTCTTTGCACTTCTAAAGGGAAGGTCTATTGCTGCTTTGTTTATGTATTGAGTATTTTGCTGTTTCAAGATCTTACGGTAATCTCAAGCTTGGGACTACAAGCTTTCAGCACTCTCAAATTTATCTGATTCAGGGCAAAGTCTGATTTCTGCTCTCCCTGGTCTGAGTTCTGTAAGTTTCTGACCTGGATTTGGGTCTGGGCATCAGTAGACTGCTATTGGGCTTGTCAACTTTCAGCCAGCTGGGAAGTTCTACTGTTACAGTATTGTACCCAATAGGGTCCTCATGAGCCTTGGGTCAACCTGAGCCAACCTGAAAGATGCCTTTTATCTCTCCCTTGAGTCCTTTTAAAAAATCATAGTTTCCTGGGAGCCCAAAGATTTTAAAATTTAACCTATTTCCTAAGTCAGTTGTTTTTGATATCAAATGTCATACATTTCCTTCTGTTTTCCATTCTTTTGATTGCATTCTAATATTTCTTGGTGTCTCATGGAATCATTTATTTCCTTTTGGTTTATTCTAGATTTCAGGAAGTATTCTCCTTGGATAAGGTTCACTACTTTCTCTTCTAAGCTCCTTATTCTCCTTCAACCTATTTTCTTTATTGTTTTTATTTTATTATTTCCATCTTGATATATTTCTTCTAGGCATTTATGTGGTTCTTGTAGAAAACTCTTTTTTTTTCCCCTTACATTCTCTATTTACTATTGTTAAGGAATAAGCCTCTCCTTTGTGAACATGCTTAGATCTATACAATTTTTATACCACTTGGTATCTTCTTTGGTTTACACATTTCTCCAATTTATCTCCTGATTTGGGACTTTATACCAGGGACAAGTTCTGCTCCCTGCTGCACTTTTGGGTAGGTTGGTCATCCCTGCTTGGTCTCATCCTTGGTCACTTGGGTTCTTGAGCCTCCTTCCCAGGGTCAGTGTTCCTCCTTTCCATCCCTGAGGCTTTGATGTTTAGAGCACTGGATCTTCAGGGTTTCTGTGGCTAGGGAATTTGGAGTGAGCCCCTGGGAGCTTGTGCTGTCCCAGATCTGATTGCTGTTGTTCACACAGGCCAGTGATGCATCTCTAAAAGTTCACAGTGTGGGGCATTTAAAAAAAAAAGCTCCTTGGATTTTCCGGGGGTGGGGTTCTACTCTTGACATGAAGACATGCGGTCTACATGTGTCTTTGATTCATCTTTTGTCTTGCTGGGAGGCTACTAGCTAATTTACCTCTACTGGTTTTGCTGTTGACACTCTTTCCTCTTGGACTTCTGCCTGAGTCTGTGCAGTTTGGGGCTGAAAGTTGTTCCTGCGGTTTCTCATTGGATCCACTGATCATTGTTCTGCCTGCTATAAAAGTAAGATTTTTCTTAGAGTTAGTATACAGAAGCTGGCTGGCCTGCCTCCATTGAGAATGCTTAGATTCCGTGAAATAAAACATTCTGTACCACATTGTCTGAAAATTTGCCTATGGTTTCTGGACTATGACATAATATATAGAAATGACAGCCAAGGATGAAGTATGCTTAGCAAAGGCTGGTAAATGTATTAACTTTTTGCAAATTTAATCAAAAGGCCTTTAAACTAAACAAAAAAGAGAACAAAACAGGGAAGGGAAAAGACTTTCAATTTACATCCCCCAAATTAGAAACCAATGCAGAGGAGCTACAAGGAAGGGAAAAGGACAGGTCTTTATACACCCATAGGTTGACAGTAGAGTTTGCTTTCTCCAGAAATGGCAGTAACAACGGCCTTTGGATTTTATAATAAAGGAGAAACTAGAGGTGTTAATGAAAAAACAGTAAATATGACCAGCCACAATTCTGGATAGGCATAACTTATTCACAAGAAACAGAATAAATAAATTTTATTTATTTAAAATAAATGGGGTGGGAGCAGTGAGGTGGCACAATGAATAGAGCACTGGCCCTGGAGTCAGGAGGACCTGAGTTCAAATCTGGTCTCAGACACTTAACACTTCCTAGCCCTGTGACCTTGAGCAAATCACTTAACCCCAATTGCCCTGCCTTCCCCCCTCCAGAAAACAAAAACAAAATAAAATAAAATAAATGGAGGGAGTAGATAGCATTGTAAATTAAGAAATTATACTCATGAGGAAATTTAGTGGAAGTATGATAGAGGGTATGTGGGTTAAGGCCACAGAGAGAGAAACAGAAATGATTTTTTCATTGGAACATACAAATCATTGGGATACAAAGAGGAAATATATGAGGAGTTTTAGAAATATCACAAATTGGGGTGGCTAGGTTGTGCAGTTAATAGAGCACTGGCCCTGGAGTCAGGAGGACTTGAGTTCAAATCCAGATTCAGACACTTAATAAAAAAAAAAAAACAACCAGCTGTGTGACCTTGAGCAAGTCACTTAACCCCAATTGCCCTCCAAAAAGCAAAAAAAGAAAAAGACAAGAAATATCACAAATCAGGCACAAATGTATAATGGGAGATTTCAATAATCCAGACATCTTCTGAAACTCTCTCCCACATAAGCAGAGCAACAAGTCAAAAATTCATTGACTTGCCTTAATAATAACCTCTTTTTTCAGAATTTGGAAGCACCATCCAGAGGAAGTTCTATTCCATATCCAATTCTCACTAATAGGAAGAACTAGTTGCTGTAGTGGAAATGATAGAAATGTTGAGGTGAAGTAGCCATTTATTCCTAGAGTTTATGATAGAGGAGAGTAAATCTAGGCATATATACCAGATGTTGGAAAAAACAGATTTATAAAAATATTGAAACCATTTTGGACATTAATTTTTTAAAATTTTGAGTTCTGAATTGTCTCCCTCCTTTCTTCCCTTCCCATCACCCTGAGGCTGTAAGCAAATTGATATGGATTATAAATGTGCAATCATGCACAATATATTCCCATATTAAGCATGTTATGAAAGAAGACAGAGACTGAACAAAACCAACAAAAAATCCCCAAACTACCATGAAAAAAATGAAGAGAAAAATAGTGTATTTTGATGTACAGTCAGATTCCATTAGTTCTTTCTCCGAAAACGGGTAGCATTTTTCATCATGAGTTCTTCGGAATTGTCTTGAATCGTTATACGGCTGAAAAGAGCTAATCTGTTCATAGTTGATCACTTTACAACATTGCTATTACTGTGTACAATATTCTCCTGGTTTTCTCACTTCACTTTGCATCAGTTCATGTAAGTCTTCCCAGGTATTTTTTTTGAGAGCATGCTGCTCCCCATTTCTTCTAGCACAGTAGTATTCCATTACAGTTGTACACCACAGCTTGTCCAGCCGTTCCCTAATTTGATGGGTATCGCCTCCATTTTCAATTCTTTGCTGCCACAAAAAAGAGAATACTTTGTCCACCTTTTTGATCTCATTGGGATACAGTACCAACAGAAGCATTGCTGGATCCAAGGGTATGCACAGTCTAATAGCCCTTTGGGCAGAGTTCCAGATTGCTCTTCAGAATCATTGGATAAGTTCAACACCCCACCAAAAGTGCATTAGTGTCCAATGAGCCCATATCCCCTCCAGCAATTGGCATTTTTCTTTTCTGTCACATTAGTCAGTCTGGTATGATAGGTGTGAGGTGATACCTCAGAGTTGTTTTACTTTACATTTCTCTAATCAATAGTGATTTAGAGCACTTGGTATATAACTATAGGTGACTTATTTCTTATCTGAAAATTGCCTTTCCTATTCTTTGAACATTTATCATTTGGGGAATGATCTATATTTCTATAAATTTGACTCAATTCTTTATATATTTGAGAAAAGAGGCCTTTAACAGAGATACTTGCTTTAAATTTTTTCCCCCAGCTTTCTGGAGAAAGCACATTTCAAAGAGTTTAGTGGAAAAGCAGGTTGGATCCCATGGACTAAATTGCTAGAGGGAAAGGTAGCCTTGGAAGGATGGGAAATATTCAAGAATGTAATTTGGAATATGCAATGGGAAAAAATTCTCATAAGGAATTATACAGGGAACTCTCTAAAAACTCAGATTTTTAAAAAAATTCAAACTTTTTATTTATTTGTTTTTAGTTTTCAACATTCATTTCCATAAGATTTTGAGTTCCAAATTTTCTCCCCATCACTTCCCTTCCCCCCACCCCAAGATGGCAAGCATAAGAATTGCCCATTTTAAACTCAGTGCTTCATAGACATTTCAAAATCAGCTTCTCCAAAACAGTTCATTTTCTTTTCCCCCAAACCCTCAATGTTTGCTTCTTCCAGATTTTCCTATTATTGTTGCAAGTACCATAGTCACACAGGTTTGCAACTTCATCTTTGGCTTGTCACTCTCACTCATTCCCTTCCTCACCCCCCCTTCCCATCCAGTCATCCAACCAGTTGCCATATATCATCATTTTTATCAGATTTTTTTTTTAAAAAAAGAAATATGCAGGAGATAGAAACAAGGCTAGGCAATAGCAAATGAATAAAAGCGCATAATGTAAGTGTCGTCAAAATAGTATTGGAGTGAAAAACTGAGCTGAGGCTAGTGAGGAAAACTAAGGTCAAGAAAAATGGTGAATATCAGGGTTGATGACCGAGAGAGGGTGAGAGCACCTATTTCTCCTCGATAATTTACGTCATCTGGTCTAAGTGAGCTACGCTTTTACTGTCTTGGCTAGAGATAAACTGAAGACAAGGAGAAAGAAAATGCATCTCTTCTTTCTTTACAAAACCATTGAGATTAAATTTGAGAACAAACCAAAAAGAAGGCTCAGGTCAAGTAAGGTTGGTTGCCCTAAATAACCATGCTACGCCTGTATGTGTGTGTTCTTAATCCCAACTACTGCAACTCTGTTACATGGACCATTTTACACAGAAATGAATGTCATACATATTCACATATGTGAGTATACCTGAAGTGTACTTGAAGTATATTTCCTAGTATAATTGAAAGATAAGACAATGGAGGGAAAAGAAGGAAGTCAGGGTAAACTAACAAGAGAAATAAAAGTCTGTATTTGTGGCCGTGGAAGCTGATTAATATATTAAGTGGTAAATTTGTGAGGACTTGGCCACACTTTTGATGTTAGAATAAGGGTGAAGAAATCTAAATAGTCTTGAATGGCAAACAACAGGTGCCTTCTAGCAAGGTAAAACTGCCTTTCTAAAATTTCTGTCCACTGACTTCTGGTCTTTGGGAGGCAACAAAACAAATTTAAAGCCTCTTCTTCATGGCAGCCTTTCAAATACTATATACAAATACATAGCTCTCACGCCCCGTCTAAAGTCCTCTTCTCCGGCGTAACCACAGAGCCCATGTAAATCCTTCCTAGAATGTGGCCTAGAATAAGATGCGGTTGAACAGCAAAAAATGTGGTGGGGAAGTCACAGAATCTCACTTAATCCTCACAAAAACCCTAGGAGGTAAGTACTGTTATCACCCTCCCCCTGCGGTAGCCAGTCTGCCGGGATGGTGTATTAGGGTGGGGCCACTGCTCATGCTACAGTTTCTTGGTGCCGCATGTGAGAGTTGAATGCCAGGGTGGAGAGAATTCAAATCTGGTATTCCAGAAACAATGCCTAATTGGAATTCCCTCCTCTATAACATTTCTATATCAGCATTTTTGGAGATATCATCTCATTCTCCCTTCCTCCCCTACTATTTCTCACCCTTAGGAATATGAATGCATGATGAAAGTTAGTATCAAATGGAAACAGTGTCCTGTGGTGGGAGTCATTCTATCCTAAGTTATGAGGCCCCATGCCATCCTCTGTCGCTCTGTAGGAGATGCTCAGCACTTCTAAGGCCAGCTGGCATTCTCTCTGTCTCTATGTTCTTCCTCCCTACCACTTTGAATGTTAGACTCCACTGGGATGGAATATAGTCCTGGGATGTATGTCTGTTTCTCAGAGAAAATATTTTCCTCATCACTCAACTGAAGCTGATATTTCTAAATTACCAGCGATCTCTCAATTACCAAAACTGATAGTCTTTTTTTTTTCCTTCTCAGTCTGTCTGTTGCATTGGACCCTGTTAATCCTTTTGAGCATTCCTTTAAGAGAAAATAGCTATCATGTATTTGCTTTAATATGTACATTGAGTATATTTTTAGAAGAGATTCTATTGATCTCCTTTGGGGAGACTCTAGGAAAGAGTCAATCCCAGACTTTAAGTGACCCTCCCTAAGTCTTTGGAGTAGTGGGTTGTAAAGAGCTGGAGACAATAATAAAGAACTAGATCCCACCTCTCATTAGACCAGGTTTCTCTAGGGCCAAACCCCATCCTTGTGAGTGTGGAACTTGGGGTATAAGCATATGATAGCCAGCAGTTGTAGAGCTCTTTATGGATATTCTCTCATTTTATCTTTACAACAACGCTGAGAAGTAGATACTTTTATTATTCCCATTTCATAGATCAGTAAACAGAGGCAGAGAGAAGTGAAATAAAATCTCCAGAGGCACATAATAAATATCTGAGGCCAAACTGAATTCAGGTCTTCTTAATTCCAGGTCCAACACTCATTCTACTAGCAGTCAGTCAGTCAACAAGCATTTAGTAATTCCTTACTATGGGACAAGCACTTATGAATACAAGTGCAAGCAGAAAGAAAGCTAGTCTCTATTTTCAAGGAGCTTATATTCCGGTGGAGGGAAGAAGACTCATAGAAGGGAGCTGAAATGGGCCAGGGTAGGGAGGCAGAGGAAAATACCTGCTCAGGCACATGGCAGAGCAATTTCTGTGGAGATGAGTCAGCAGTGCAGTCTAGAAAGGGAGGAAGATTGAGTTGCCCAGCTGTCTGTAGTATGTCTGCGTGGAGTTCTAAGTAAATTGTAACACTACCATTGAACAGTCATTGGGTGCTTACTTTGCTACCATATTGTGCTTGGTGCTAAGAATGGAAAAGATGGATGACAGTTCTCAAGGAGTTGACAATCGAGTCGGAGATACAAGGACTATACTCATGTATAAAAGATAAACTAAGAAAAAAGACACATCACAGGTAAAGAGTGAAATCCTAGGTCACACACATGAGTAGCCTTCCCTTAAGACATGCGTGATTTAGGGGCCCTCCTTCCCTCCCCCCGCTCTGAATGCTTCCTATCAGTCATAATGATATTTTTAATTGGCTATCAAGCTAGAAATCCCTGGATGTACTAAAAAGGCAACCTTTACTCCTCAACGTCTCTCCCACATGCTGGAGCTCTGAGGGGTTGATGGGGAAATGCCCTCTCCCTAGCTGGGCCACAAGCCCATGCCTCCCTAGACAAGCTTAGATCTGCTTGCCTCTTGGTTCTGTTTTCTTTCCTTTGGTAGAAGTCTTTGTAAGATCTCCAAAGGAAGCTGGTATCCCTTGGCACCTGAGCAGCAAGATATTGGCTCCCAGATCAGCTTACATGTGTGCAGATTTGGCTGTACTCAGTGGAGAGGAAATGCAACTAGTTAATAAACCAGGGCAAAGAAGCTGTTTGCAAATGACCCAACAACGCTGAATAAAAGTGGCTCCGGAGCTGATCGTAGTCTGCAGATCACTATTGTTCAGAATGACCTTTTCTGTGTGTGGGGATAAGACTGCTTGTTCCATGACCTGATCCATGTTTGTGCTCTGGGGATCTTCTTATCACACCCTGGCCAGTGTTCCCCCTGCCGCCAAACAGAATTGTTCTTCATGAATCTGAGAGGAGGGCAGGATTAGAATTCTGGGAAACTAGCTCTCTGTTCTCTTACTGAGAAACCAGGCAACCACAGAGCAGTCAATGAAACCAGGGCAGAGCTTGAGGGTGAGCACAGGATGTGGATGTGGCAATAGTAATAGGTGACATTCATCCAGCATTTACTGTGTGCTGAGTATTTGGCAATTATCCTCTCCTTTGGTCCTTAGGAGCTAGGTGCTACTATTCCTTTCATTTTGTAGATGAAGAAACTCAGGCAAACAGAAGTTAAGTGACTTGTCCAGGGTCACCAAGCGAATAAATATCTGAGGCCAGATCTGAACTCAGGTCTTCCTGACTCCAGGTCCTACACTTTATCTGCTGCACCCCACAAATGCCCCCATCTGCTAAAGTTGCTGGTCTTAGTGGCCTTAGGCTGGCGGTGCTTGGCTAGCCTCTGGGACAGACTGGCATTATAGGATCATAGACCTGGAGTGAGAAGGTACCTCAGAGGTTATCTAGTCCAACATGTCCATTTTATAGATGAGAAAACTGAGGCCCAGGGAGGCTATGTGACTTGCCTGAAATCAGCTAAGTAGTAAACATCAGACCTAGGTCCTCCAGAGCTGACGTTCTATTTACTCTACCACACTGCCTCCTGAAACAGTCAAATGAATTGCACAGATAATGAGTACAGGGCTGCAGAAGTGGGAGGTATTAAGATTCCTTATAGAACTGGAAAGTATAAAGTAACACTTTAACATACCTGTAATATTACTGAGAAATTTCTCTCTTAATATATATCACTGGAAGGGTCTAAAATCACCAATAAAATAAAATAATAATAATTTTAAGAGCAACAACAATAACACTCACCCTACTCACCTCAGAAATAGAAAAAACTTTTCCATCTGTTTTTGGAATGGTGCTTTATTCAATTCAATTCAGCAGAAATTTACCAAATGTCAGCTGTTGTACTGGGCAGACAAAGATAAAAAGGAAATAGTCCTTACCCTCAAGGGGCTTACATTTGACGTGTTTTTGAAAAGTAAAGCATTTGAGATAATTATTTCCTTAAACATGTAACTCTGCAAGTTTACTTCTTAAGAAGACTCAGTTTTCGCTTGGATCCCGGGGTATGCATCCTTCTATCTGTATTTCAGCCGGCCAGCCCAAGTATCTGTTTTTGTTGTCATCAGAATGGTTGATCTATTTGAAAAGAAAATGTACACACTCATTTATTTATTCAACAAATGTTCATTGAGCCCCTGTTCAATCAAGAGCAGTATATGTCAATTTTTAGGAGGGAATCTGCTGTAACCTAAATATACCATCAGTCTGTTGATTGAAATAATCAGGCTATAGTTAAATTCATTTAAAGGAATATTTCTTGATTATATATTCTGTGTCAGGAGCTGCGCTATGGCTGATGGGAGACACAAAGATGAATATGCTAAGTTGGAGAACTAATTTCTAGTCCTGGTTCTGTTGCTGACTACCAGTACAACCTTGCCTTCATATTTTGGCCCTTGGCTTCCTGTAAAACGAATAGGTTGTACCATATGATATTTAATGTCCCTTATAGACTATAACATTCTGTGATGCTACTTTAAAAAACAGTCATGGTGGTATGAAAATCTATAATGTCAAGAGAAGAACATTAAACAACACTGAGCAATCCAATTTGGCTAATGAGTACAGTTATATGAAATAAAGCACATTGGAAACAAAGAATGTCAGGCTATTTGAAAAGTGTGGAATGAAGTATTTTCCTAATATTCTTATGTATCAGGAAGATTATCTGGCAACAGCATGAAATATGGCTTGAAGTAGCACGACACTGGATGGTCAATCTGGATTCCCTGGTTATTACTAATGAGACTTGAACAAGGGAGGTGAGAGGAAAAGAAAGGAGGAGAAAGAGATGAGAGATATTTCAGAGGTAGAATTAATAAGACTTGGCAACCAATTGGATGTGAGGGTAGACACAAGAATAAGAGGGAAGAAACAAGGATGACTCTGAAGTTATAAGCCTGGGTAACTGAGAAAATGGTAGTGCCCTAAATATAAATATTGAAGTTAAGATGAGGAGGAAGTTTTGGAGAAGATTAGTTCTTTATTTTGGATATGCTAAGTCTGAAGTATTGGTGGAACAGTTAAAAGGAAAAATGGTTGGAAGATGTGCTAATCAATTGCTCTAGAACTCACATCCCTGTGACTTCTTGGAACAAAGGCATTCCTTTCCTCTACATAAATTGTGTTCCTGTATTAGAATGTATGGTCTTCAAGGCTTGCTTTTCATCTCCAGTACTTAGTAAGATAAATTCTTTTCATTCATTCATTAGAGGTTGTAGTGCCAATGCAATATTCACAGAGCCCATGATCACTAGAAATATACCTGCATGGTGCTCAATTGCAAAATATAACAGACTCTCCTTATAGAAGACAGAAACAAAACATTTATCCAGACACCAGAAAACCAAATCCCCAAACCAGTAAGATGCTTCCATCATAGTAGCAAAGAAGTTAAGCCATAATGCCACAGAGAGCCATAGCATCCTTTAGCCTTCCCACAAACCAACAAAAAACCCAACATTTACTCACAAGCCTGACTCCCTTGGATGAGTTCTCCTCTCCTCCCAGTCTAGCTAGCTCTGACTCCCAGTTTCCTGTGGGCTCTGCTCTACCCTTCAGTGAACTCCCACCACAGGCTCCATATAATTACATTCAGCCTACTAGGGGCAGAGTTCATTTTCAAAGCAGGGAAGGTCTTCAAATTCCCTTAGGCTTATTAAGGGGCAGGGAAGATCTTCAAATTCCCATTACCATTCCAGAAGTGTAGAAGAATCTAGGGCAGAACCTTGTGGTCTGTCTACAGTCCTTCCTATGAAGAGTCTTGCATTAGTTTCTTTAAGTATAACCTGATTTGATGTCCTTTACACTTTCTACATAAGGTTTTCTTTTGTCCCTAGGCTGTTAGTGCTTTCCCATCCTAGAATGCCTTTATATATGTTCTGTATATACTTGTGCAATGTTAATGGAATACGAAGATCTTCCCCACACATTAACAGTCTTATGTGACCTACTTTGAGTTCTGGCCCATTTCACAGCTGTGATACAACCTGAGTCACACGGAGCCCAGTGTGGGAGGAGCTTGCCCAAGGGAAAGAGAGTGAGAGTGAGGCAGAATGGAAGGAAGAACTTGCCTAGGGGAGCTTGTTTGTGGGGAGACCTGACAGAAAGAATGCTTGAGATATCAGCACTCTCTGGAGTGGTGATGAGTACCTTGTTAAATCTAACATCCTGGTATCCTAATAGTGATGTTCCAAATAAATATCTTGGTTTTGTCTTTGAGAAAGAGAGTCTATTATATTTTGTGGATCTACCCTGGAAATACACATGCATATTCATAGCGGCTACTATGGGTATCACATTGGTGTTACAACTTATCTGTGCATATTTTGTCTCTGAGCTTCTTGAGGACGTGAATTGTTTTACTTTAGTGTCTGGGTCCTCAGCACTTTGTTCTTGACATTCAGAGAAGGCAGCAAGAAGAGGCTAGGCTGCTCAGTTGCTACAGGGAGTCTTAGTTTTGATGTAATAGATCACTAGTACTTGATATAAAATTTGAGCAGGAAAGTTATCTATAAAGAAGGAAATAATCTCATTTTTGTGATCAAAGTGGAGCCCAGATAGACCATCTGACTTTTGTAGATTTTTAAGAAATTTTAAACTCTAGAGAAATCAGCAATAGCAAAGTGGAAAGAAAATAGGATTTTGAAGACTCCTGGCAACTTAAGAAGCTGTGTGATTTTGAAAAAAAAAATCACTTAGATATTTATGTGCTTCCAATTTCTCATTAAGACTGACAACAATGAACACCAAATACCAAGTCTGTTGTGAAGATCAAATTAGATAAAGAATATTAGAGCAGTTTAATAAATGTAAGTCTAAATGTAAGAAACTGCTATTATTAGCACTCCTATTGTTATGACTGCAACAAATCTTGATTTTACATAGAAATGGGGGGACAATAGAACTAATACTTGTTTTTAATCACAAATAATGAATAAAATTAATTAGTTAATCATACTATTATGCCTTTTACTTATTTTACTTTATTTACTTTTATTTTGTGGCTTTGTATTTATTTTGGGGGGGACTTGGGAAGAGAATGGCACAAATCACTGATGTATTAGGATGTTTTGTTGAAATTGTGTAAAAGATGATTAAAAACAAACAAAAAACCCCCCTACCTTTTCTCTTTGAATATTTTCTGGGAAATCAACACCCTTTGCTCCAAGAAATACCCAACTTGACCTGAATTGTAGATTCTTTATTTCCTTACTGCCCAATTCTTCTATGGCATTTTTGGTATCGTTCTTTAATCTGCATAGTAAAGGGAAAAACATGTTATCACTTCACATTTGGGATATATAACATTTTATCTCACAAGTAACTGAAGTTCCTCAAGAACTGTATCTTGAGTATCTTACAATCAGTTTTATTTATTGTTCATTGCAGTTTTCTAAACTATATGATCGTTTATTCTTTATACAACAAAATCACCTTTTGCGCAAGCTGGTTATCCATATAGCTTTGTTTGTCTTTTCCCAAGGTGGCGATGTCAGAATGTTTACATTTCAGTTGTCTTCACCTCAGTTGTTGGGTTCCATCTCTTGTAGTTTTAATTCCTAATTGATAAGGCTGGTGCTCAGGTATATATAAATGTCATATTTCTTCCTTTCTGCCTTAAAGGATGAGGTTCTTGTGAAGGCTATTCCCTTTGTCTGTGCATTGATTGGATCTCATCCCTTCTCACCTTTTCCAAAAATTATCACTACCATCCATTATGTATCTTCAACACCTCCCTCTCTATTGACTCCTTCATAGCATCAGAGAGTAATCTCACCAATCCTTGATTTCCCTTGACTCTATTATGTCTATTATAGATTTCCTTCTTTTACTCAGCTCTGCAACTCTCTGCAACATTTTCCCCTTTTCTTCAATTAAATTTAAATGTCTTGGTGCAGCTGGGTGCCACAATGAATAGAGCAATGGCCCTGGAGTCAGGAGGACCTGAGTTCAAATCCAGCCTCAGACACTTGACACTTGCTAGCTGTGTGATCTTGGACAGGTCATTTAACCCCAACTGCCCTGCCTTCTCCCCTGCAAGAAAAAAAGTTTTAAATGTCCTAACCTGGATTTGAGGTAAGTGCTTTGGAGGCTTTTCTCTTGCTATTCCCTTACCTCTACACATAATGAATTCCTACCTCTTCTTTAAAGCCCCATTCACAAGAAAAGAAGACTTCTTTGATTCCTCACCCCCCCCCCTGGGATAATAATGAACTTTACCAGCTTTTTTTCTCATATAGAATTTTGTATACTTCTAATGTATGCATAACATATTATTTTTTATTATAGACATTTTTATATGTGGCACAGTCTCTTCTAAACTATTACTTCTATGAGAACAGGGACTGTGTCTCAGCTAAACTATGTATTCTTCCTCTGAACATTTTGCATTATGCTCTGCAAATAGAAGGGACTTAATAAGTGCTTGTTGAATTATTTTGGATCATGTCGTTTCCCTATTCTCTCTATCTCTGTTGTACCTTTTTTTTTTGGTTGTCAAATGCAATTGACATAGGTCACTCAAACCAGAATAAAAGAAATGACAGGAAAAAGTTGATATAAATCTACAATTAAGAAATACAGTTGTACCATATTTTAAAGTATCTTCAAATATAATTATATTGGAAGCTCAACAAAGGCAAGAGATGGCAGAAAAAAAGGGGAAAAAACAAACTGGATTTGAGTTTTATTTGAAATGGACTTTTGATATTAATTTGAAGAGCTTAATGAAAGGAAACATCTTTTTTAAGTAAAGAAGTATCACTTTACAATGTGTTGCATTTATCAGAGAAAAAAACACTCACCTTTATTTTTTATTCTGTTATTCCTAACAGATTTTAAAAAAACAATTTCAGTTTCCTGTTATATAGTCTTAGAATCCTTTTTTGTTTGTTTGTTTGTTTTAAGCTTTAGTTTTACTACTGTAAACCTTAGGTATTTCATTTCATTAGACTGGTAAAACAGACTTCCTGCTCTCTCTGTCTTCTCTCTCTCTCTCTCTCTCTCTCTCTCTCTCTCTCTCTCTCTCTCTCTCTCTCTCTTTCTCTCTCTCTCTGTCTCCCCTCCCCTCCCCTTCCCTTCCCTTCTCTCCTCTTCTCTCTCTCTCTTTCTCCTTCCCTCCCTCCCTCCTTCTCTTTTTCCCTCCCTCCCTCCCCCCTCTCTCTCTTTGTGTGTGTGTCTCTCTCAAGGACTGAAGATGGTCTTGTGTCAAAGGGATTGTTTCCTTAAGAAACATCTACTTCTTCTGTCTTCCTTTATCCTGTGTCATCTTATGGGGAAGTTCTCATAAGTTCTGCCAAGGATCACATCCTCAGTTGCCTGTTCTCTGGTAGCAGTGACAATAGTGAACTACCAAACACCTTTACCTGCTGCTACCATCATCATGTGTCACCATCAAGATTAGAGACTTCTGCGGGGCATTTTTAATCAACTGGGTCAATGGTCCAGAGTTATCTGTTGGTATAACGCAAAACAGTCTTAGTTCTTATCTGTAAACTAGATGCGCTTTAAGATCTATTCTAGTTCTCATATTCTATAGCTCTCTTTTAGCTTCTCTGCTAACTACACATCCCCAAACCACGCAAATGGTATACTACACTATGAAGCTATTCTTAGAATTTGACTTTAGAGTGTAGTCCTAGGACTGGCTGAGTGTCTGCTCAGTTCAATTCAAGTCAATTCAGCAAAGAATCATTACGCAGATTACTGCACTAGGTTAATTTCTGTTACTTTCAACTTCAGTTTCTTAACCTGTAGAGTGGAAAAGCTGGACTTAAGTTCCAACTTCCTTCCAGCTCTATAATTCTGTGACCTAAGTGCCATCTTACAACAAGCCTTTTTGGTACTTCATTATCTGAATCTGTGGTGTCCACGATTTAGCCATCTTACACAGAATTCTGCTTTACTAAAATGTAGTAAGGTTGTTTCATTCTAAGTTATATCCTTTCATTGGAAAATAGGTTGTTTCATTCTAAGAGTTATATCCTTTCATTGGAAAATCCTCAAGTCCTGTATTCATTAATTTTGTTCAATATCCTGTGTTCTCCATCCTAAAAACGACCAAAGCTGAAAATACATGGTGCAATTGGTTGATCCGAGCATTATTGCTATTTCTTTCAGTGAATCTATAGTGGATAAAACTAAGCAAAAGGCTCTAGAAGCTTAGTTGTAGTCCGTGATGGAAAGTAACAAAGTTGTGAATGATTAAAAACAGCAGGAAAAAGGAAAGAGGAAAAACTGTAGGCTTGGATAATTAATCAAATGGATGAATTCATTCTTGGATAAGTGCAAGCTGACTAAAAATAGAACAGTCACAATTGTTTATGTTTTACATGCTACTTTAAGGTTTATGAAGTGTTATCTCGACTTTATCTTATTTGATGCAGACAGCAATCCTGTGAGAGAGTAAAAATAGTATTATCTCATTTCTATAGCTGAAGAAATGGAGATTCAGTGAGGTTAAATGACTGTCTAAATACACACAAGACTGCACATTTGAACACAAGTCTTCTGGAGCATGGAGCGGCTGGGTGGCACAGTGAATAGAGCACCGGCCCTGGAGTCAGGAGGACCTGAGTTCAAATTCAGCCTCAGACACTAAACATTTACTAGCCGTGTGACCTTGGGCAAGTCACTTAACCCCAATTGTCCTGCCCTCCCCCCTCCAGAAAGCAAAAAAACAAAAAAAAATCAAGTCTTCTGGAGAAGCCATGTGGTACAGTGAATATAGCCATGGGCCTGGAGTTAGGAAGCCCTGAACTCAGACACCTACTAGCTAGCCATGATCCTAGAAAAGTCACTTTACCTCTGTTTCCCTCAGTTTTCTCATCTGTGAAATGGGGATACATCCCAGGATTGTTTTGAGGATCAAAGGAGATAATAATTGGAAAGTGCTTAGCATAGTGCCCAGCACCTAACAGGTGCCATGTAAATGTTGGTGATTATGATTTTGATTGTTATACTTCTCCAAATCTGATGCTTTACCCATATTTACTTTTTGTAGTTTCCCTGCATCCTAGGAAAGAGAATGACAGTTCTAATCCAAGTAACTAGAGAGAAAAAAATGGGCATGATGCAATTAAATTCATTCACATAGTTATCCACACACTTGATGAAATACGAAAAAAATACAAGATCACATTATCATTATTTAACTACATAAGAAAGCACTTGATTCTTTAGACCAATAGGCTTCCTTAAAGATTCTCCTCCAAGAAGGCATCTAGCATGTGTGCAGATCATACAAGCGTCCTTCACAGATACAACAGAAGTAATTTTAATTCAGCCATCCTGATTATTAATACTAATTCATGTCCCAAACAGAAAGCTATGTAATAATGCATAGAAATAGTGGTTGTCCTGTTACTGAGTATTTGAGGCTGGATTTGAACTCAGGCCTAACTAATTCTGGGCCCAGCACTCTATCCACTGAGCCACCTCGAGACATCTATGTGCCTGTTTACCAAAGATGTTTGCTGCTGTCGTGGAAGATGTCCTATTTATGTATTCCCTATAGTCTTGTTAATGAGAGGAAAGGATAACAGGAATGCTTCATTGGTAGCCACATAATAACAAAAGACCTAGAAGAAGGTTCCAAGTATCTTTGATGGACACACATAAAGGATGAGAAACTATGGTTGAGTGTTGATCTGTATGGTTTGAGACTGTGCCTCATGAGAGGCATGTGATCACCCATCCTTTGTAGCCTAAATGAAGAAGTCTCTACACACAGCTGAAAACCAAAAACATGATCCCACGGGGCTTGAGGAGACAATGTCATGATTCCAATACTTCTGAATACAAAAGAAAAATTGATATCAGATTTTAAACTTCTGACGTGCGGGAACTGTGGCTAGTAACTTGCTTTGACAAGCGTATAGCACATTGCAATGTAGCGACGTAAGAAATGCTTCTTGGTAGGCTATATTAATAAAATGATATCATCAATTATGTCATTTGAGAGGCTGTGACATGAAAAATGAATTCTGACTTATTCTGCTGGGATGCAGGAGGCAGAATGAAAAGAATTGAACAGAAGTTGTAAGGAGGAAAATTTAGATTTGAGGTAAGAAAAGACTTCCTAACAGTTAGTGTTATCCCAGAGTGGATTTAGAGGTCACCAGGCAAAGGCTGCATGACCATCTGGTGGGAAGCCACAGACAACCTTCCTGGTCAAATGCCATTTGTAAGGAAAGGGGACTCCAGATTCTTCTACGGTAGAGCTCTTTCTTCCTTCGTTGGATAAAAGGTTAGAAAAAGAATGAATAAAACAATGAAAAAGAAAGAATGGAAGAATGACTTCTCTTTCTATTAACTGTTGACTATTTGAAAGCATTTGATTTTCTAGAGTAAACTACAGCCTTAGAGGCTGAAAGAACGTATGTCGACCAATGCTGACCAGTCTTAATAAAAACTAGTGTACAGAAATTAATTTAGTTGGCTCAAATAGTAAAAGATAAATGACGGACTCAGAAAGCCAAACATACTTAGTTCAATGTCCTTTAGACTGGAAAGGGATTTTGTTCTTTCAAATACAAAATATTTTATTTTTCTTACCTCCTTCAAGCATGTCAAAATATTGTGTATGTATAACTTTCCCTGTTGCATCTGAAAAAGAAAAAAAAGGCTTCAAAAACAGTGCATCTGACCTCATATTTTATCTTATAATAATTTAAAATCCCTATAATTTAATTGCAAGGAGATGGATGTTTGTCCTTGCCAAAAAAAAAGTACCAATTCACTCAGGATTTACTGCCAACAGATATGCATAATACAGATAAGAATTTGAACAAGGTGCATGGAGAACAATGACCTTATTTCTTTAGTTTATCACCTTTCCAGCTCAAATTCATTTGCACTGAAGTCAGAAATTATTTGGGGGATGTATAAGATTAAAGGAACCCCAAATTAAGTAGTAACCTATAGCAGAAGATTTTAATCTCTAGTTCAGAGATTGAAAAGGAAAGATCTGATCTTAGCTTTGGGACCTACTGCCTGCTTTTTTTGTTAACTGGATAACTATAAAGAACTGCTGGGGCAGTTAGGTGGTACAGTGAACAGAGCACTGGCCCTGAAGTCAGGAGAACCTGAGTTCAAATCTGGCCTCAGACCCTTGACACTTACTAGCTGTGTGACCTTGGGCAAATCACTTAACCCCAATTGCCCTGCCTTCCCCCCTCCAAAAAGCAAAAAAAAAATTTAAAAACCATGAATTTATAAATTTTTACCATCACAATTACTAAACTGTAGGCAGTTACACCAACGTAGCAACTGTGTGATGCTAAGAAACTGCTGGTCCAATTGTACTTATATACTTATATAAGTACTTATATACTATCCAATTAGACATAAACTATTTTTTTTTCTTACTAAGATCCTAGGAGGGCTATATTGGGCTCATGGATTTGGATGCCGTGGAAAGCACTAAAATACAACTATAGATTGCGTGGTGTCCATAAGGAATTTTGTTGAATCACCAAGTTTCTTTAAAAACAAGAAAGTTCCCTCCCTATCCCTACACACATTGAAAAAGAAAAAAACAAAGTTCTTGTAACAAATGCACTTAGTCAAGCAAAAGACATTCCTTCATTGGCCTTGTCTAATCTCTCTCCTCTCTCTTGTCTCTGTCTCTGTCTCTGTCTCTCTCTCCAGATATATCTATATCTACATCAATTTGTACCCTGAGATCCATCAGGGATTATTGTCACTATCTCTGTGTTAGGAAAGGGGCATTATTTAAAAATTAAATTACTTTTTTTAATGAACAAAAATATTAAATCACCAAGTTTTTAAATCCAGGATGAGAAAAGTAATGAAAAAACATTTGACTTACAATTCACAATGGCCATGTTGACGCCCCTTCCAACATTACCCTTCTCTTCACTTATGAGCCTGAAATTTAAATAAGCATTAGTTAAGAACTTCATCTTATAAAGAAGTGAATATTCCTACCTCTTTTCCAGGATCTGCTCTTTATCATTTATTTCAACTCAATAGACATTAAGTACTGTATGAAGAACTTGAAGTGCCAGAGGAAACACAAAATTTCGATAAGCTGTGAAGCTTAGAATCTAGAAGGAGGATATGATATACACAAACAGTTATAATAAAAAATATTAAGTGATATTATTTTGCATTGGAGACATGTATAAAGTGATGTGTGAATTCTGAAGAGGGAAATATTGCCAATTGTGGGAGGAAGGAGGTGTGATGGGGGGAGTGAAGGGAAGAATGTTTCCTAAAAGAGTTTACATTTGCTTTAGGCTTTAAAGCATAGGAAGGAAATGAGTGAACATTAAAATTTGGGTGGGGAGAGATGTGAGGGGAAAGAAGAGAAATAAAACAAGAATAGCTGGACTGTATCAATTCACAAGCAAAGCTATCAGTGGCAGACCTCATGGTTCCTAAGCCAGTGCTCTGTCTGCTATACAACGTCCTGTCTTCCTAACTAGATAGTCATCTCTTTCCAAGTAGGGATTATGTGCATCTCATGTCACATATTAGAGGTCGGTAAAACTTTAATTGCTCTCGTGCTTGGGGCTAAGAAAGAAATCTAATCATCTTTCCCAAGAGGAGGGAAATGGACTCAAAGGGTCCCTGTGGTCCTTGTAATCCTCAGTGGCTACTATTGTGTCTTGCACATGTTAGGCACTGATCAATAAGCACATATTGATTTATTAATCGATTGCTTTAAATAGCTGATGAAACTCTTAAATAGAAGTGATCTACTCCTTATTTATAGCTAGCAAGAGCAATTTCATTTTTCTATAGTGAGTAATGATTTAATGGAAATGCCTATTAACATTCTAAACCAGACTTTTCACAGTCCTCAATATTTAAGTTAAATTAAGAGTTTAATATAAAAATTGAAAAAAAATTGGAAGTATGTCTAATAGTAGGCACATAATTCAAGGGAAGTCTATATTTCAGTCAGCATTTGTATATTTAATGAAACTCCAAGTGATGCCACTAAATAAGAGAAGGAGAGAAAGCAAGCTCAGCTTGTGGTCATTCAAAAATGAGTATAGTCTTGGGGTCCTGGGCACCGTTGGACTGGGCTTCTTCAAGGCTGAAGGGGGTTATGTGTCCCAGACTTTAGGAGAAATACAAATGAAATAAGTGAGACTTATCCAAAACCAACGGTCAAGTGAAATGATCAGACTTTCACTTACCTTCTGATAGCCATACAAGTCCTTGTATATTCAGTTTTCTAAGTCATGTTCAACACTTTGTGATCCCATTCAGTGTTTTCTTGGCAAAGATACTACAGTGGTTTTTCATTTCCTTCTCCAGCTCATTTTGCAGATGAGGAAACTGAGGCAGAGTTAAGTGATTTGCCCAGGCTCACACAACTAATAAGTGTCTGGGGCCAGATTTGAACTCATAAGACCTTTTTTTTTTCTACAGCTGTCATAGCAATGCTGTTACTACTTAGCAATGATAGTTTTCTTAATATTTAAATAACAGATAAATATGAATCCAATTCTCCTTTTTTAAAGATGAAAATTAATTATTTCAAGTACCCAAGCTGATACTTACAGTTCATCCTCAAAGCAAATTTTGGCACGTTTTTCCCTACCACCACCACTCAGTAACCGATAGGCATAGGTGTTAGGAGGGCACGAAGTCCAGTGGTCACATTTTTGTCTTTTGGGGAGTGGGGCTGCAATGAAAAGGGGTAGAAAAGTTGGCATTTGAGGAGAATCAGGAAGGCAATAAATATGTGAATGCTTCTGTCTTCTGTAAACCATCTATCTTAGATCTCAAAATATTATCATTGAGTGATAATCACAAACTCCTGTGGATAAAATTATTTTTTTTCATATTAGTTTTTGAAATCAAGATGTATAACACCATGTTAAGAGGTAGGAGTGAGGAATACCAAGGGCATGGTGCCCACCTGGGGTAATAAAAGGTTCAGTGATTTGTCCATGGTCATTTGGCTAATCTATGTTAGATGTAGGACTTGAAATATGTGGGCCTGAATCTAAGATAGGCCTCTTTCCCTCGTACCAATGCAGCTGCTCTTACAACACAGCATTTTAGAAGAGAAGGAGAGAAAGGCAAAGAATGACCCGTGGTCAGGCCAGTAAAACTTTATGATTCTTGGACTTAAGAAACAAATATTCCCTAAGAGGAGGGGAATAGCCTCCAAATGGATGCAAATGGCCTAAAAAAAAAAAAAGAACTACAAATCTGCATCCAGTTTGGAGTGTTTTAATGCTGTGGTAGTTCCATCCAAATATGCTAAGGCTAATAATAGGAGCTGCTTCTAAAGAATACTAGCTAGGTGAGGCACGTGGTGTATTGTATAGAGCCACACAGAAAGCCTGTGTTCAAATCCTGCTTCAGACACGTACTAGCCATGTGGCATTGGGTGAATCCTTTAACCTGAGTCTCAATTTAGATACGAGTAAGCTTTATCTGGTAATGGGGGAGAGAGTGCCCAAGCCTAATTCTTATGAGAGTACATAGCATGTGTGGCTGGTGCAGTCCCAATGCTGAACATACACAGATATTTTCCATTTACAGTCTGGTAACTGTTCAGTGGCTTCTGATTGGTTGCCGAGCTGCAAGTGGGGCACATTCGAAAGATAAGTACCAGCTAAAGACAGTTTATGGCAATCCAAGCCTAGTCCAAAAGCAAAGTTCATCCTGAAACCAAGATGCCTGGCCCAACAAAAAAGGGAGCAACTCTGTCCATTAGGGACATCACATCTGGAAGTGAACTTGAAGGGATTGAATGTTTTGTCGAAATTGCTTCAAGCTTGAATTCATTCATTTCCCCCTGGAACACAGGTAGTGTAGGACAGAGTGTGGCCTCAGGTTTGTGGAGGTGAGGGAATGTGATTACTTCTGGTTTTGCAACATCTCTTTGCAAGTGCTAATTGAGGCTAATTAGTTAAATGAGACTATGATGCTAATAACTTGCAGTTAATATTGGAGAAAACACACCAAATGGAAACTCAAATCGGAGGCATTAGAGTCTCCTAATCTTCACTCCCTGGGTACCCCTAGGATGCTGAGAGGCAGACAGAGTTAGCTTTGTTCTGAGCTGGGGTGGGGTGAGTGAGTCCAGAGTCTTGCGACAATCTATGGCCTGCTCTCTTGTACACCCCTGTTGTGGGGAATTGCAATTTCCATGGTTTCTTCCTCTTTTCTATACTAGTACATTCCTTTTACTATGCCTTCTTTTCCCTCTCTTCAAATCCTCAAACCATTATACCCTAAAGTCCTGTATTTTTCGTTATTCAGCTCACTTAATACCATTTTATTACATTAGAGTTCTGAAAAAAAAACTTGTTTTTTTCTCTCCTAATTAGAATGATAGCATTACATTTACATGTGCCCCCCTCCAGTTGCTCAAATACATCTACTTTTATAGGTTTCTTTGAACTTTTGTTTTTATTTCAAAATTTCTACTTAGTTCTGCTCATTTCTTAAGAAATATTTGAAATTCTCTATTCTATTAAAGGTTCATTGAATCTATCTCTTTTGACTTTCTGAATACTATATTCTAAGGCATGTTTCTATTTATAGCAAAAGCTACCAGGCTTTTGAGATCCTGATTTGCAGTTCTTTAGTACTTGAATTGCTTCGTTTAGGATGCTTACATAATTTTTTTTCTTTAAGTAGGAACTCTGGATTTGGGTTATGACATTACTGGGACTTTTCCTTTTGAAGTTCCTTTCATGAGATGAGATGATCAGTGGATTCTTCTAATTTCTTTTTGCCCTCTGGTTAGATCTGTGAAGTTTTCATTTATAATTTCTTGAAACATAGTATCCAGACTCTTTTAAAAACTAATGTTTTTTAGGGAGTATAAGAACTTTTAAATGATCCCTACTTGGCTTTGTTTTTCTAGGTTTAACAAAACCCATCAGATATCTAAAACTTTGATCCTTAGATCTTGTTCTAATATTTCTTGATGTCTTATGAAATCATTTAATATTGCTTCGTGTCTTCTAGTTTTCAGGGAGCCCCCTTCTTAGATAAGGTTTATCATTTTCTGTTCTAAGTTACTTCAAATTCCTTTTTCCAGAGCTTTACTTAATTTTCATGGCTTGCTTCATTTTTTTTCTTTTTGAAGGGGGGAGGGCAGGGCAATTGGCATTAAGTGACTTGCCCAATGTCACACAGCTAGTAAGTGTTAAGTGTCTGAGGCCAAATTTGAACTCAAGCCCTCCTGATTCACTGTGCCAGCAAGCCACCCCTTGCTTCATTTTTTTCTAGGCATGTATGTAGTTCTTATGGAAAATCCATTTTTCCTTTGACTGTTTGCTTGTGGTTGTTGTGGAGTTACTCTCTCTCTCTTTTCTTTTAGGGTCCCTAGGTCTACACTAATTTATAAATACCAGTTTCTTCTTTACTTGACTCATTTCTCCAATTCAATTTCTGAATTGGAGCTTTGAGCTATCTCTAATACCCTTTTTCTTGGGCTCAATAAATTGCCTTTTCCTCACCCTTCATCCCCTGGTTTCCTAACCTGCACTTCCTGGGATGAAACATACGAAATATTGCTATAAATTACAGAAGCAGAGTTTGAGAGTTGGAAGGAATCTCAGAAGACATCTAGTCCAGACCATATCTGAAAAGAATCCACAGTATGACATATCTGGTCATCCAGCCTCTGCTTAAAGACCTTCAAAGAGAGGGTGCCTACCACCTCTCAAGGCAATCCATTCTATGTCTTGACAGCTCAAATCATAAAGAAGTGTTTCCTGACATCAAGCCTAAATTTGACTCATTTTTGTCATTGACTTCTGGGACAAAATGAAACAATTCAAATCCCTTTTGCACATGACAGCCTTTCAAATACTTGAAGACAGTTTATTATATTCCCTCTGAGTCTTTTCTTTCCTGGCTAACCATGCCCATTTCTTTTCATTGATCTTTCTATGGTATAGACTCAAGTCTTCCACTATATTGTTTGCCCTTCTCTAGAAGGCGACTCTAACTTCTCCTAAGTTATCAATCTTTCTGAAATGGTGGTACACGGAACTCAACTCCAGATGAGTTTTTGACAAAGGAGAATTTAACAGCACTGGGACCTCCTTATTGTTGGAAAAAATGTCTCTTTTTTTTTCATCTCACTTAATAGCATTTATTAAGCAATTACTCGTGCAGATCACTATGCTCAGAAAGATGTAATACCTTATGTTGTAGTTCCTACAATGAGGGAGCTTACAGTTTAACATAGGGTTTGGAAACAAATAGAGATAACTATCATAGGCAATAATACATGAACGCGTGCATCAGAGAGGTGGGTAATAAGATACTGTGTGAGGTTCAAGTAAAAGGTTCATTTCTGATCAGAGGAATCAGGGAAAGCTTTATGAAAAAGGTGACACTTAACATAGACATAATTGTTATCTTCTGCCACATACTGTCTGCATGACTCTGGAAAAGTCTCTTTACCTCTCAGTGCTCTAAGAAATAACGGTAAATAAATAATAAATTGCTGAGAAGGTGATGACACGGTGACAGTATTGATAGAGGAAGTTTCACATTCAAGAATTCCTGAAACCACTGAAATTATAGGTCTCATCCTTATCTCTCTCTTATCAGTCAGATTTCTTTTATATAACAAATCTCAAACATACAGTTCTGGAGTTCCATTCCTTGTTTGTAACTATTTATGCAATAGGAACAATGACCACCATGTCGGAATCATCACAAAGCCCAAGGAAATGCCAAACAAGGATTACAACTACTAAGTAAGTGGACCATTTTTCCCACCAAAAACTAGATCAGAGAGGTTAAGTGACTTCTCCACGGTAACAATAATAAAAGCTGACCTCTTTACGGCTCTTTCAGGTTGGCAAATCACTAACATATATAATCTCATTTTATTCTCATAATAAATATGTAAAACAGGTGTTATTATTACTCTCATTTTCATAGGATTGTAAGTAGAGGCTCAAAGCCTCAAGAAATGTTTATTAAGTACCTGCTATATTCTGGGCTCTGTGCTAAGCACTAGGGACACAAAAAAGGGCAAGAAACAGCCCTGCCCTCAAGCATCTTACAATCTGACAGGAGAGACAACATGCCAACAAAAATATACAAAGGAAGCTTTATCTAGGATAAATTTGAGATAATTAATGGAGGGAAGACCATGGAATTCAGAGGGTCTAGGGAAGGCTTCCTGTAGAACAAAGGATTCTAGTTAGGACTTAGAGGAGGTCATGGAGGTCATTCATTGGATTGGTGGAGGGAGAGCATTTTAGGCATGGGAGACAGCCAGAGAAAATGCCAGAGCTCAGAGATGGAGCATCTTCTTTGTGAAACAGCCAGGAGTCCCTTGACGCTAGATCAAAGATAACATAACAAATAGTAAGGTATAAGAATACTGGAAAGATAAGAAGGAGAGAGGTTATGATGATTTTTGAAAGTTAAAACGAGTATTTTGTATTTGATCCTAGAGGCGAAAGGAAACCATTGGAGTTTATTGAGTAGAGGGGTAACGTGGATCTGTGCTTTAGGAAAATCTCGGTAGTGGCTGAATGGAGGATGGACTGGAGTACTTGGGAGAAACCCACCAGTAGGCTATTGCAGGAATATAGGCATGAAGTGATGAGTGCCTGCACGAGAGTGGAATCAGTATCAGAAGACAGGAGGTATATTAAAGAGATGCTGTAAATGTGAAATGACCATGCTTTGGCAATAGATTGGATACTGGGAGGGACAGATTGGGGGAAGGTGGGATGGAGATGAACGATAGTAAGGAATCCAGAATGACTTCTTGGTTGTGAACCTGAGGGACTGGGAAGATGGTAGTGCTCTTGCATAAGACTCTCCTCTTTGGTAGAGATTGATTACTCAGTTACTCAATGTTCAACTCCTGCATGAGTGGCTAAGCTGGTGAGAGCTTGGGAGAGGAGAGATCTTAGTATTTTATTGTCTTTCAGCTTTGAGAAAGAAGACACAAGTTTCTAGATTCCCTTCAGGGAGAGGCCCCTGGGACCTCTGGAAAGAAGCCAACATTTAGAGGATCTGGCATTTCAATCATGTTTCTATTCCCAGCTTACCACAGTAGAGACTTTGAAAAATTCCCTCTTGGGTGGGATCTGGAATTCTTTCTCTTGATTGAACTGAGCTATTTCATTCCTAGTCAGAGGGCTTATTTACTCTGTGTATTGTCCAATTTATTATAATCTATATAATTTCTTTCATTTCTATTAGTTATAAGTTTTGATAAATGGGTTTACTTACAATTTATGGTCAGTGTAAATGGCTTTTGGGCAAATCTTGGAAGTATATGCCTGTATATCTGTGTGCATATCTATGTAGACATGTCTGCATATGTAAACAAATAAATAGGTAACTTTGGGAACTCCCAACTCTGTCAAGGATATGGATCTCAGTTTGAACCTAAAAATATTTCCTGAAGACTAATGATATTTAGGAACCAGATAAACATGATTCTAGCCTGGTACCTTCTCTTTGAAGAGAACAGAATGGCCAGCCTCTGGCATCAGTCTTCTGCTCCCTCCTGGCAGTAATCAAGGGAATATCCTTAGAGAATGGTAGGCAGAGGAAACGCCTTTGTATGAGTTCCACCAGGATAGACCCATATGACATACATTCCCTACATGGGCAGCACAGTGTATGTATGTGTATGCACACACATATGTGTATATGCATATATGTATATGTGTATACATTCAGACACAGGAACCCTACACGATCACAGCTCTAATAATACTAGCTAATAACTGACATCGATATAGTGCTTACTGTGCCAGGCACTGTACTTAGTATGTTACAACTGTCATCTCATTTTATAGGTGCTATTGTTATTCCCTTTTTCCAGGTGAGGAAACTGAAGCAAATAGGTTACAAAGAGGTTAAGATTCACTGTGCCACCTCACTGCTCCCTCTAAAGATTTTCCATCTCTAGAGCTGGAAGGGACCCCAGAGGTCATCTAGTCCACATCTCTATTCTACACATGGAAAAAACTGATGTCTAGGGAGACCAGGTCACTCATGGGTGGGATTCTAATCCAATTCTTCTACCTCCAGAATCATTGTTCTTTTCACAATAGTGTGCTGACTCTGATGAGAGATAGAGAGGCATTGTGGAGTCAGATGACATAGACTCAGATCTGATCTCCTTGTGATCCTGCTCCCACAGTATCTTAGAGGTTAAGATTTATCATATTCTCTTCTGATCTATTTATTCTATCAAGAGCTTTACTTTTTATTTCCATTTCTTTATTTTTACATTACTTAGAAATAGAAAAAAATTAGAAAAAAATCCATTTTCTCTGTTCCTCTGCTTATATTTATACTGTGTCCTTTAAAAATTTTTTTGACCATCTCTGGGAAGTTTTTTATGCTAGTCAGTGATGTCTTTGACTTATTTATCTCTTCAGGTTTAGCTTCTGATTTGAGTCTTTATGGTAGTGTCAGGCTCTGCCGCCTGATTCTTTTTTGGGTCTGGTGATTGGCCATGGTTGTTGGCTGGTTGACTGTCTCCCCTGGGTTCTTGCACTGACAGAGTTAGGTCCCTCTGGACCTTGAGATTTGGATGACTAGATCTTCACAGCTCTCTCTGGAATCTCAGGACAGAAAGGAACCTTAAAGCCCCTGGGCCTGGGCTAGTCTAGTCTGAATGCCGCAGGTGGACCTGTTGCTACTCATTCTATAGCAACTCCCTGGAGCTTCGAAGGTCCTCACATTAAAGCTTTCAGACCAACCTGAGGCTTTCTCATGATTTGTCCCTTTAATCTCGCTGCCTCAAACATAGGCTCCATTGTCTCTGGTCACCCTGGAGCTGGTTTTTTGGAGAAGTTCTTTCTTCCAACAAACTCCTGACTGGCTTTTTGTATGATTGTGGAATTTAAGATGTCACTTACTGTAGTTTATTGGATGTCTTTATCACTACAGAGTGGAGTGTGAACGTCAGATTTTTATTGGAGTAGGTATATGGGAGCTTCAGAGTTTGCAGTCCTTTGGGCAGGAAGTCTGTAGTCATGAAGCCCAAGATTGCATCAGCTTTTCTGGTTGCTACAACATACTGCCGATTCACATTGAGTTTGCAGTTCAGATTGTGAACCTCCTAGATCTTTGTTTTCTTCAGACAAACTGCTGCCTAACTATACCTCTTATCTTCTGCATATGAAGATGATTTTTTGTACTTTTCATCATCCCTACTGGATTTCATCTTATTAGATTTAACCCAAAGCTCCATCCTTGCAAGATCTTGGATTCAGTCTCTGTCATCCAGGGCGTTAGCGATTCCTCCCAGCTTTGGCTCATCTGCAACTTTGATGAGTTTATTATCTATTCTTTTATTGAAGCATTGCTAAAAACAATACAAGGTCAAGGACAGATCCCCAAGGTGCTCCACTAAAGGCCTCCTGACACTCTGACATGGAACTATTAACAATCACTCTGAGTTGAGCCATCCAACTTTATAGCCACCATCATTATGGAATCAATCTAATTGTATTATATAGTTCACATCCCTCCATCTTCTCCACAAGAATGGTCTGGAGCATTAACATAGTAGAACATTTCCATCATCTATAAGTATAGTAACCCAGTTCAAAATAAAGTTTAGGTCAGTTTTATATGACCTGTTCTTGATGAAAGCATGCTGACACTTTGTAATCATGTTAACTTAGGATACAGCATTGATTCGGTTAAATTTAGCTTCCACACCCCTGTTTTGGTCATCTTGTGCTGTCAAGCAGAAGTCTGAAGGAGGAGCAGGTAACAGTTCATGTTGTAGTATTTTTTTTAGACTTAGGTCACCAGGAAGCCAGTCCAATTGTTACAAGTCTTACTTCTCTGGGCCAATCAAGTTTCAGGGATATAAAACCATCTTTTAGGGAAAAATGAATCTGGTATATTTGGGAGTAGAACCTAGGAATATCATTTTTATGGGCAGACATATGAAGTCATCTAGAGATAAATAAGAAGAGCAAGAAAAGCAATATCCATAAAAAACCTTAACCCAACAACAACAAAGTGAAAGGATCTAATAATGAAGAAACTGAGCATTCTGGAACCATAATGACTAAGGTTGGCCTTGGAGAAAAGAAGAGAAGATTTACCACATTCCCTTCACTATAGATGATATAGAATATCACATAACCTGTCAGATGCAGTTCATGTGGTTGGTCGGTTTGAGTAAACTGACTCTTTTCCTCCTCTTGAAAACTTTGTTATAAGGGATGGCTCTCTAGGTAAAGAAGGGGGTAAGAATATTTTCAGGAACAAGTGTGATGTAAAATAAATCTCATCAATAAAAAGAGTTGTCTTTTTTAAAAGACAGAAAGCTTGGTATTTGTGAAGGTTAAAGGGGGAACAGCATGATCAATTTCAGACATTTAAAGGACTAGGATCAGGGCAGAACAATGAAGGAACAGCTCAGCAAGGCTGAAAGTGGCTCAATTAAAGGAAAAATGATGTAAGAATTAGAGCGAAGCAAAAGTATACTCAAATGCTTTCTGAAGTAATGAGTTCCCTGTCCCTGAGGGCATTTAGGCAAGGTTAGATCCCTATTTGTTGGGGATAGTGTAGAGAAGATTCCTGATCCTGGTAGCATGTAGACTAATTTTCAGGTTTTCAGATTTAATATCAGCTCCCAAATATGAAACTTCTCTGGGGAACTCTTTACTTTAAAAGATTTGCTCACACTTTTATTATTCTACAAAGACTAGGGAAACTCAAAACAGCCTTTATGGATTAGCACTGTGAAAAAGAACTGGTCATTCATTAGCCACTTTAGCCACACCTATGCACACAGATATGAATCATTTGTCATTTATCTTGGAATCTGAAGAAAAGTACACAGAGCTTTCCTATTCAACTTCAGTCACTAAGTACACTCAATGACCTTTCCATCAAGAAAGAAGTCCATTAAATGAATTTGACCATTATTCAAAATTGAGTCAAAGATTAAAAAAAAAATACAAAAGACTTTCAGTAACAAATGACAACCCATTTCAATGATATCTAGATTCCAGATGTTGATTTTTTTCTATTAGAAAAAAGGTATTCAAGTGATTGTGATGGTGAGGAAGTAAAAAGATGAGGAGAAACATATGAGATGTTTATTTCAAATAGCAGAAGGAACTTGAGAAAAAGATACAGACATGTAAGACACACTCATTACCACCATGTTATACTTATACACTGAAAAACTACATAAGAATAAACACACCACCCTCTTTTTATATCCTTTTTATAGCAAATGCTTGTGTTTGTCAAGTTCATAATAATAAAAACCAACTAGACCACAGACCACAATCCATGCTAGAGGTGTCATAATTGTGAAGGCATTGATTAATCAATTCTAAAATCATCTGAAGGATTGGAAAAAAGGCATGAAAAAAGCCTTAAGTGTTATCAGGACCAAAAATGGGGTCTGAAAAATGAGGACCTATTAGCCGGCACTCCTACTATCTTAGGAATGGTCACCACAGGCATTGATGGTTTTCTTGATTATAGAGAGGAACAGGGAAGGTTTTACAAAAGGCATTCTAAAGTTGACAAAATAACAATCAGCACATAACTCAATATAAGATGGAGAGAATGCAAGGTTCCACTGTACTTACTGCTTGTTGACCATTTCAATTTTGTTTTGATTCAGTAAAGCACAATATCACATAAAAGGCCCTCTTTCAACAGAGTGCTTCCTGCGTATGTGTCAAAGTCATTCAAGATTGTATGAAACATATAATAGAGATAATCTTGTTCAATGACACTGAACACTAACATCAAATGCAGTATAAAACATAGAGATATGTTTATCATATGTTCTGGTCATTGTGATGGAGGAAATCCAGCACAGAGTTCAAGTTGAAGGGAGTTTCCCTATGGAAAGTGAGGTTCTCTAGATGCTCGTGTTTATAGATAACATTGTGCTTAGTGCATCGAGATATAGTCTTCAAAAGCGATTGGATTAACCACCTGCACAGGAAAAATCAAATGGAAGATTTTCTATTATTTAGACTATGGCATATAATTGAATGAACCCAAATAGATCTTGTCCATCAAAATCCTTGGCAAGAACAACAAAGAGACAATGAAATGTGGCCAGAATTAAAGGACTGATGACTGGATTGCTTTTGGGAAATTACAAAGATTTTTAAAGCTCTTCAGCATCAGAAGCGTATATTTTTAGTCTATTTTTTTCTGGTGATGTTATATGATTGTCAGTCATACCAAACTACAGTCTCTAAGAACTGAAGTTGAGAACCATCCAGAAGGCAATGGAGAGATGCGTGAAGTTCATTTGGGAATAGAGGGACAGCAAATGAAGCAGTAATTACAATGGTTTGTGAATTGAAACAAGCAATCGTTTTGATGGGATTTCATTTTGTGACAGCAATGGTCGTAATTTGTGCCTCTACTGATACTAGACTAACAGTGTCATTGACCAAATGAACCCAGATTTCATGACCTTTAATACTCTGAGTGCTAAATTTCCTGATACATGGCAAAACATATTTTTTCAGCAATTCTATTGTTTTGATTCTATGGTTTTAAAGAATGTATATTACTGCAAGGAAGATGCAAAAATTGTTGTGTTGATGAGCACATTTCCACAACCATTTGAGATATTGCAATGGCTGTTGGTGTGAGAAAGACAAGTATTTAAAGGACCATTAAAGCCAACAATGAAAAAGTATTGGTTAAACTGAACACAAACTAAAATGCAGCTAAAAAATGAAGGCTATTGCCCCAAACTGAAAAATTAGAAAGGCCTTTCAGAGGAAACTGTTAGCTGGAGGGGACAATATAGCTTCTTGAATTTGAAAGAACAGTGACAAGATCAGTTTTTAAAAAAGAAAACAAACAAAAAAGGAACTACTATCAAATGCTATGAAGAAAAAATGCTTCTCATGGGCAACACCATACAGAGAGCAAAGTGCTGAGGATTGTGGGAGGAAGGTAATTTTTACTGATGAAACTCCCTTTTTCATTCAGGGTTATGTAAAAAAGTTGTCAAAATAAAACTAGTTGAATTTGTAAGGTGTGAACATTTTTTTAATCAGACTAAAATATTTACCAAAAAGTTTTAGGTCATTTAAAAAACTTCTAGCATCCTTGAAAATCCTGCTTCTGTTGAGGGAATTATAATAAATATATCAACATACAAAAAGGAAGAATTGCTAGAGGATTAAAGTACTTACCAGATGGATATGGAAAACCACAGCATGACCTTGCACTATGCTACATGTAACAAAAGCTTAAGAAATTTATACAAGAGACAAAGATAAATGTGTTTCCATATGCTGATTAACACCCCATTGAAAATCTAAGGGCTCTATATAATAAAGGCTAGATTTGGAAGGGATTTTTAATCAATGATATATCCAATATTTATAGCAGTTCTTTTTGGAGTGACAAATTAATTGAGCTAATATATTAAAAATGATAATATTATCTAAGCTAATTTATTCAGTGACTCACTAATCAAGTGAAGTTAAATTAACAAGCATTTATTAAGCAGTATTGCTTTTGGTTCCAAGGGAGTAGTGTCCTCAAGGAGTAGTATCTCTTGTGGCTACAAGGGATCTGGAGCCCTTCCAGGGTAAGGACTAGAGTATAGACCAAGTGAGTAGAGATCATATTGTTCCCTGAATCACATCACCTTGGAAGCATTAAACTTTTAAATCCCCAGAACTAGCTTTGAAAGCAGCAGTGCAAAAAAGCCTAAAGCTTGAGATAGTCCTCCACACCCAACCCCAGGAATCTTTAGTCAAGAAATAGACTACAAAAATGAGCAAACAACAACAACAAAAAAGAACCTGAGCATAAAAAGCTACTATGGTGACAGAAAAAATCAATATTTAAACTCAGAAGAAGACAGTAATGTTGAAACAGATACACTTAAAGCCCCAAAGGGAAAAAAAGTGAATAAGACACAAGCTCAACAACAATTCTTGGAAGAGCTAAAATTTTAAAAAAAATCAAATGAATGTTAGAGAAAAGATTGGATAAAGAAATGAGACCAATGCAAGAAAATCACAAAAAAGATAATTAACAGTATGTTAAAAGAGGCACAGAAGCATACAGAAGAAAACATTACCTTAAAAACAGAACTTTCCAAATGGGAAAAGAGGTACAAAACTTCACAAATGAAAAGAACTCCTTAAAAAGCAAAATTTACCAAGTGGAAAAAGATTCATAAAAGCTCACTAAGGAAATAATTTCTTAAAAATCAGAATTGGGTAAATAGAATCTAATGATTCCATGAGACATCAAGAAACAACAACAAAGTGAAAGTAAATCCTCTTTGTAGGTTGTGCTGTGTGCATGGAAATGTTCTTTTTTGTCTTTAAGTATTTAAGTTCAAAATAAATGAAAAAATAAAAAAATACATTTACTCCTTTTGGTGGATATAAACTTATGTCATTACACTTCTCATTTTTTTTTCTTTCCTGCATATAGTCATGCATATTTGGGTTTGCTGATATGAAAGTGAAAATGATGTTACGAATAAACTCATACAAATGCTTGAAGTTGCAAATATCAAACATGGGAATGTTGAGGATTGATTGTATACACACATTCAACTACGTATAGAAATCTATCTTATTCAATAGAGAAGTAGGGGAGAAATGGTTAAGTGAAAGAAGCAGTGATAAAAGGAAGGATAGAGTAAGGGAGGTAGTATTCATAAGCAAAACTAACTTTTAAGGAGAGATATGAAATGAAGAGAGGGAAAATAAAAAGGAGGAAACAGGATGGAGGGAAATTTGCAGTTCATAGTGATAACTGTGAATGTGAATAGGATAAATTCACCCACAAAAGAGAATTAGATAGCAGAATGGATTAGAAACCAGAACCCAACAGTATGTTGTTTACAGCAGAGATACATATACAGAATTAAAATCAGGAACTGGAGCAGAATTTATTATGCTTCAGCTGTAGTAAAAAAGACAGGGATAGCAATAATGATCTCAGTCAAACCAAAAGTAAAAGTAGACCTAAATAAAAGAGATAGGGAAATGACATTTTGCTAAAATGTTTATCAATACTAAACATATATGCACCAAACAGCATGGCATACAAATTTGTAAAGAAAAAGTTAAATGAGTTTCAGGAGGAAATAGGAAGCAAAACCACATGAGTGGGGGACCTCAACTTTTCCCTCTCAGAACTAGATAAATCTAACCATAAAATCAATAAGGAAGAAGTTAAGGAGATGAACAGAATTTCAGAAAAGCTGTACATGATAGGCCTGTAGGGGGAAATGAATGGGAATAGAAAGAAGTATACCTTTTTCTCAGCTATGCATGGCACTTCCAAAGAAATTGATCATGACTTAGGGCACGAAAACCTGACAAATGCAGAAAGGTAGAAATATTGAAAATTCCCTTTTCAGACCATGAGGCATCAAAATTTACATTAAAAAATGTTTTGTGGAAAAATAGATTAAAAATTAATTGGAGAGGTCAGAACCAAGATGGTGGAAAAAAGACAGAGATTCACTAGAGTTCTCTGCTAAACTCCTCTCTCCAAATGCCTTTGCATAATGCCTCAAAACAAATTCTATAGTGGTAGGACACACAAAAGGATGGAGTGAAATAATTTTCTAGCCCAAGACAACTTAGAAAGTTGGCAGGAAAGGTCTGTTGAACCACAGTGAGAGTGGAGCACAGTCTAGCACAAACCACACCAGCAGAGAATGGACCTTAATGAATTAGAAACATGTCTTGAGGGTGATTGAATCAGTGGCAGCAGTAATGATTTCTGGACCTCTTAGCCCACAGATGGTAACGGGGCTGGACAACTAATCAGGAGATTATAGGGGTCCCTTTGCTGACACTAGGTGCAGGGTTCTGCTGCATTGCCCATACTTATATCTGGGTCATAGTCCTGAGTCTCAGTCCCAGGACAAGGAAGAGCTCTAGCACATCAGAGCTTGTGGTCACAGGGGAGCACGGACCCTGATCACAATTCCAGGGTGGAAAAGAGAGCTTATGGTCACTCATAGACCTGTGCATAGGTGAAGAGAGTAGTAAACACATCTCTCTCTAGATCATACCACCTTGGAAAAACTGAAAACTTTCAATTCCCTAGAATTACCTCTGAAAACAGTTCACAAAAAACCTAAAGCTTGGGACAGTACCCTCTCCATTTTAGCAGAGCCTTACTTTAGCATAGAATTAAGTCAAGAAATAGGCTACAAAGATTTCTAGGAGCCAAGATAGTGGAGTAAGAAGGAAATCTCCTTAAATCTCCCATATTAACCTCCAAAATCCCATAAAATAGTGCCCCAAAATGAATCCTGGAACAGTAGAACCATTAAAAAGATGTGCTGAAACAATTCTCTAGCCTAAGAAACTTGAAAGGTTGGCAGGAGAGGTCTATCTCAGTTGGGTAATAGGAGAGTGCAGTTCAGGACAGGAAACATACTGGCAAGCCCCAGCTCATCAAGCCAGTGGGAATTTTTGTGTATCAGTGCAGTGAAGCAGGCAAATGCCAACACCATGACCTCCCATATGCCTCAGCTTAGCCAAAAGAAAAGGCAGGTGCCAGCATGGGGATCCACCCACATACCTCAGCACACCTGGACCTTGCATGTGCCTAAGCAAACAGGCAGATACCAGCTCTGTGACCCCTTCTTCCTCCATGTAACCTAGCCAGGCAAACAGGCAGATATCAGTGCCAGGACCCTCCACATGCTTTGGCATAGATCTGGGCAAACAGGCTGATACCAATGTTGGGACCCTCCACAGGTCTCAGCAAATGGTCAGACGTCAGTGCTAGGATCCCCCAGGGGCCTCAGCATGTGGGCAAACATCAGCACTGTGACCCCCTATATGCCTTGGCTCAGCACCATGTAAGCTGCCAGACCCCAAACAATCTCTAGAAACATCTGTGAACTCCCACTAAACCCCCTTGGCACAGCACCAGACATGTAGGTCCCCATGGGCCTCAGGTAAACAGCCAGGGCCTGAAGCCCCTGGCACAAGAGGCTTGGAATAATGCCTCTTCTATCCCAGAAGCAGAACTCAAATTTAAAAGTAAGGGAAAAGACTGGAAAAGATAAGCAAAAAAAAAAAAAAGGAATTTGAGCATAGAAAGTCATTATGATGACAGAGAAGCTGAAAACACAAACTTAGAAGAGGACAACAATGTCAAAACATCTATGGGTAAAGCCACAGAGAAAAATGGAAATTGGTCTGAAGCCCAGAAAGAACTCATGGGAGAGCTCAAAAAGGAGTTTAAAAATCAAATAAGACAGGTAGAAGAAAAATTGAGAAAAGAGTGATGCAAGAGAATGATGAAAAAAGAGTCAACAACTTGAAAAAAGAAAACACATCCTCAAAAAGTTGCATTGATCAAATGGAAAAGGAGGTACAAAAACCCATTGAAGGAAACAACTCCTTACAAAGTAAAATTGGCCAAATGGAAAAGAATGTACGAAAGGTAACTGAGGAAAATAATTCCTTAAAAATTAGAATTGGATAGTGGATGCTAATGACACCATGAGACACAAAGAATTAATAAAACAAAATCAAAAGAATGAAAAAAAGAGAGGAAAATGTAAAATCTCTCATTGGAAAAACAACTGACCTGGAAAATAGATCCAGAAGAGATAATGTAAAAGTCATTGGATTACCCAGAAAGCCATAATCAAAAGGAAGACTGAACATCATTCTCCAAGAAATTAACAAAGAAAACTGTCCTGATATTCTGGAACCAGAGGGCAAAATAGATATTGAAAGAATCCACCAATCACCTCCAGAAAGAACCCAACATTAAAAGTATCAGAAACATCACAACTAAATTTCCGAACTGTCAGATCAAGGAAAAAATATTGCAAGCAGTCAGAAAGAAATAATTCAAGTATCATGGAGCCAGATCATACACAAGACTTAGTAGCTGCAACATTAAAGGATCAGAGGTCATAGAACATGATATTCAAGGCTAGGATTACAACCAAGCATTACCTACATGATGAAATTGAGCATAATACTTCAAGAGGAAAAATGGTCAGTCAAAGAAATGGAAGGATTTCAAGCTTTTCTAAGGAGAAGACCAGAGCAAAACAAAAATTTGATCTCCAATATCAAGACTCAAGAGAAGCATAACAAGGTTGAAAGGAAGAAGAAAACATAAGGGATTCAATAGAGCTAAACTGTTTACATCCTTACATGGAAAGATGATACTTGCAATTCTTAAAAATTGTACCACTAATGGTGCTGCTACAAGGAATGTACACAGACAGAGGGTACAGGGATAAAATTAAGGAATGAGAAAGAGGAGTACACTGGGTACAGAAAGAATGGAGAGGTAGAATGGGGTAAATTATTTCACATGAAGAGGTGCAAAAGACCAGTTACATAGAAGGGACGATGGGAAGGTGGATGGTGAGGTATATCCCTTGAACCTGGCTCAAACATGGAATACTATATGCAGTTGAATATAGAAATCTATCTTATCTGATAGGGAAGCAGGAGGGGAGGAGATTAGCTAAGGGGGGGGGATCTTATAGAAGGGAGGTGATGGATAGAAGCAAAATATTGGTAAGGAGGGAAAGGATGAAAGGAGAAAAGACAAATTGGAGGAAAATTGGATGGAGGGAAATAAACATTTAGTAATCATGACTGTGAATGGGATGAACTCTCCCAGAAAATGGAAGTGGAAAGAAGAATGGATCAAAACCCAGAATCCTACAATATGTTATTTACAAAAAACACACTTGAAGCAGAGACATACAAACAGAACAATGGCAGGGGGCTAAAACTAAATCTATTATGCTTCAGATGAAGTAAAAAAAAAGCAGAGGTAGTAATCTTCATCATACACAAAGCAAAAACAAAAAAAACAGACCTAATTAAAAGAAATAAGGAAGGAAACTACAACTTGCTAAAACACATCATAAAGAATTATGTAATATCAATATGAAACACATATGCACCAAAAGATACAGCATCCAAATTCTTAAAGAAATTAAGTGAGTTACAGAAAGAAAGGCACAACAAAACTATACTAGTGGGAGACCTCAATTGTCCTCTTTCAGAATTTGAGGAATCTAACCTAAAAATAAACAAGAAAAAAGCTAAGGAGGTGAATAGAATCTTAAAAAGTTAGATATGATAGACCTTTGAAGAAAACTGGATGGAAATAGAAAAGAATATACCTTTTTCTCAACAGTACATAGCACCAACACAAAAGCTGACCATGAATTATAGCATAAAAACCTCAAAAATCAAATATAGAAAGGTAGGAATATTAAATATAGCCTTTTTGGATTATAATGTAATAAAATTTCATTCAACAAAAGACGGTGGAAAGATAGATGAAAAATCAATTGGAAATTAAATAATCTAATCTTAAAGAATAAATTGGTCAAAAAATAAAGCATAGAATCAATAATTTCATTAAAGAGAATGACAGTATTGAGATCACATACCAAAACCTATGGGATGCAGCCAAAGCAGTACTTAGGGGAGAAATTTATTTCTCCAAATTCTCACATCAACAAAATAGAGAAAGATTAAATCAATGCAGTGGCCATGCAACTGAACAACAACAACAACAACAACAACTAGAAAAAGAACAAATTAAAAATCCCCAATTGACCACCAAATTAGAAATCCTGAAACCCAAATGTGAAATTAATAAAATTGAAAGAAAAATAAAAACTATTGAGCTGATTAATAAAATTAGGTGCTGGTATTATGAAAAAAAAAATCAATAAGACATTTAAGTTACTAGTTAATTTGATTTAAAAAGAAAGAAGAAAATCAAATATCCAGCATGAAAAAATGAAAAGAATAAAATAACCACCAATAAAGAGGAAATTAAAGGAATCATTAGGAAATATTTTTCCCAATTATATGCTAACCCAACAACCTGAGCAAAATGTATGAATATTTACAAAAATATAAATTATTCAGATTAAACAGATGAGAAAATAGAATTCCTAAAACTTCATCTTAAAAAAATAAATTAAACAGGATGCCCTAATAAAAATTCACCAAGGCCAGTTGGGTTCACAAGTGAATTCTATGAAAATTTAAAGAACAAAAAATTCCAATACTACATGAACTGTTTGCAAAAAGAGGCAAAGAAAGAGTCTTACTATATTCCTTTTATGGCAAACTATGGTGCTGACACCTAAATTGGGAAAAACCAAAACAGAAAGAAAACACAGACCAAATTCCCTAATGATATTGATGAAAAAAAATTTTTAAATAAAACCCTAGCATGGAGAATACAGAAGTATATCACTAGGATTATTGACTATAAACAGGTGGGATTTATATCAGGAATAGTTTAATATTAGGAAAACTATCAGTATAATTCTCCATAAGAATCACAAAAACAACAGAAATCATATGATTATTTCAATAGATGGCAAAAAAGCTTTTGACAAAATATAGCACCCATTCCTATTAAAAACACTAGAGAGCATAGGCATAAAATGGGTGACACCATACGGAAATTAGGAGGGCAAGGAATAACTTACCTGCCATATCTATGGAGAAAGAAAAAAATTATGTCCAAACAAGGTATAGAAAGCATTATGAAATGTAAGATAAATAATTTTAATTATATTAAATTAAACAGTTTTTGCACAAACAACACCAGTGCAACCAAGATTAGAAGGAAAGCAGAAAGATGGGAAACAATCTTCACAGCAAGTGTCTCTGATAAAGGTCTCATTTCTCAAATATATAGAACTGAGTCAAATTTGAAAGAATACTAGCCATTCTCCAATTGATAAATGGTCAAAGGATATGAACAGGCAGTTGTCAGATGAACCTACCTATAGTTATATGAAGAAGTGTTCTAAATCACTTTTGATTAGAGAAATGCAAATTAAAACAACTCTGAGGTACCACCTCACCACTATCAAATTGGCTAATATGACAAAAATGGAAAAATATAAATTTTGGAGAGGATGTGGGAAAATTGGGACATTAATACACTGTTGGCAGAGTTGTGAATTGATACAATCATTCTGGAGAGCAATTTGGAACTATACATAAAGGACAATCAAACTCTGCATACCCTTTGGCCCAGCAATACCAGTACTATGGCAGTATACCAAAGAGATAATAAAAAAAGGAAAAAGGAAAAACATGCACAAAAATATTTATAGCAACTCTTTTTGTGGTAGAAAAGAATTGGAATTTGAGGGGGTGTCCATTAATTGGAGAATGGCTGAACAAGTTGTGATATAGGAATATAATGAAATAGCACAATTGTGCAATAAGAAATGATGAGCAAGTAGATTCCCTCCAAGCCTGGAAAAACTTGTGTGAACTGATGCAAAGTGAAATGAGCAGAACCAGGAAAGCATTGTATACAGTAATAGCAACATTGCACGATGATCAACTATGAATTTTCACAGCAATATAGTGATCCAAGACACTTACAAAGAACATATGATGGAAAATTCTGTTCATACTCAGAGAAAGAACTGATGGATTCTGAATGCAGATTAAGGTATATTATCTTCCCCTTCTTTATTTTTTCATGGTTTTTCCCTTTTAGCCTGTTTCTTCTTTCAGAACTGTGATTGATTTGGAAATATATTTTTTTGTGATTGCACACATACAACCTGTATCAAATTACTTACCATTTTAAGAAGGAGAGAGAGAGAGAGAAGGAGGGAGAAAATTTTAGAACTCAAAATCTTGCAAAAAGGAATGCTAAAAATTGTCTTTATATAAAATTGGAAAAAATCAAATATAATTAAAAAAGAAATTAGACTGGAAAATGAGCAAACATCAGGAAAAGATTATGACTATAGAAAGTTACTAGAGTGATGGGGAAGATGAAAACACAAACTCAGAAAACAACAAAGTCAAAACTTTTACATTCAAAGCCTCAAAGAAAAATATCAATTGGCCTCAGGCCATGGAAGTGCTCAAAAAGAATTAAAAAAAAATAAAAAATCCTTAAAAACGAAAAATTGGGAAGAGAAATGACAGTGATGCAAGAAAGTCATGGAAAAAAGAGTCAACAGTTTGGAAAAGAAGGCACAAATTTTTTTTTTTAAAGAAAGCAACATCTTAAAAATCAGAATAGGCCAAATAGCAAAAGAGACATAAAAATCCAATGAACAGAAGAATGCCTTGAAAAGGAGACTTGGTCAACTGGAAAAAGATATGTAAAAATCCACTGAAGAGAACTCCTTAAAAAGTAGAATGGACCAAATGGAAAAGGAGGTACAAAGTCTCACTGAAGAAAATAATTGCTTAAAAATTAGAATTAGGAGCTGTAAGCTAATGACTTTATGAGATATCAAGAAAAAAAAACAAACAAAATGAAAAGAATGGGAAAAAATAGAATAAAATGTGAAATATCTCATTGGAAAAACAATCGACCTGGAAAATAGATTGAAGAGAGATAATTTAAGAATTATTGTACTACCTGAAAGCCATGATAAAAAAAAATAAAAGAAAGACAGGACAGAATCTTTCAAGAAGTTATCAAGGATAACTGCCCTGCTATTCTAGGACCAAAGGGTAAAATAGAAGTTGAAAAAATCCACTGATTATCCCCTGAAAGAAATCCCAAAAGGAAAACTCCCACGAATATTAAAGCTAAATTTCAGAGCCCCCAGGTAAAAAAGGAAATATTTTAAGTAGCCAGAAAGAAATGATTCAGATATTGTGAAGCCACAGTCAGGATAATGCAAAATTTAGCATTTTCTACATTAAAGAAACAGAGGACTCAGAATATGATATCCTAGAGGACAAAAGAGCTAGGATTACAACCAAGATTCACCTACCCAGCAAAACTGAGTATAATCCTTCAGGTGAAGAAATGAATATTCAATGATGTAGGGGACTTTTGAGCATTACTAATGAAAGACCCAAGCTGAATAGAAAATTTGACTTTCAAATATAAAACTCAAAAAGGTAAAAAGGCAAGAGAAATCATAAGAGATTCAATAAAGTTAAATTGTTTATATGGGAAAATGATACTTGTAACTCCTAAAACCTTTCTCATTGTTAGGGCAGTTAGAAGGAGTCTAACTAGACAGAAAGCACAGGTGCAAGTTGAATATGATGGAATGACTATCTAAAAAAAATTAAAGGGTGAGAAAGAAGAATGCATTGGGGAAAGGGGAGAGGAAGAGGTATAATTAGGTGAATTATCTGATATAAAAGAGGCCCCAAAGAGATTTTTACAGTGGAGGGAAAGATGGGCAAAGGGGGTGGGGCATGAACCTTATTCTCATTAGAATTGTCTCAAAGGGGGAATAACATACACACTCAGTTGCGTATAGTAATCTATATTATCTTATAGAAAAATAGGAGGGGAAGGGAAAATGGGGCTGATAGAAGAGATGGAAGATTGAGGAAAGTAAAAGTAAGAAGCAAAACATTTTTGAAAATGAACAGGGTAAAAGACAAGAGAGTGTAGGATAAACAGGAGGAAAATAGGATGGAGGGAAATACATAGTTAGTAATTATTACTATAAAAATTTCTTTTCCAGCAAGTTTCCTTGATAAAGACCTCATTCTCAAATATATGGAAAACTGAGACAAACTGATAGAATTTCCTCAATTGATAAATGATCAAATGATATGAATAGGCAGTTTTTAGATAAAATAATCAGTTATACAGAGTCATCTGTTAAAGCCTGAGCAGCTTTCCAGAGGACTGCTGCTGTGAAGAGCTTCAAGGTTTTGATTACATAGTTCAGCAGTAAATTAAAGCAAAACATTCACAGAGATCAAAGTACAAGCATTCACAATGTTATAGCATAACACTAAAGTGGTCACATAGTTTTCACCAAAGTATAATCATTCAGTAAGAACTTTACTCAATTATCTTTAAAGAGGCAAGCCTTCTTAATGGACACAAAGTACAACTGTCAAAGTTCTCCACCCCTAGGTCACATTATCTTAATCTTTCAGTCAAAAAGTCTTCTTTATTCTTAATTGTATGTTAGTTTCCAATAATCCTTAATTCAATCATCCTGAAGAGATACAGGATACAGAGTACAAAGACCTCCCACCCTATGCCACAGTAAATTATGATCTTCTCAGTTTGTATCAAATATCCAAGGAGAGGTCTTTTCATCTTAACTTGAAGCTGGCTCTCAGATTTCATGGTTCCTCTTCCATAGATCCAGCTCCTACCTGAATGCACCCAACTGTCACCTGGGTTCAAAGGCAGGGAATTCTCAACTCTTTGTCCATTTCTTTGTCCAGCTCTTCATTCAGTTCCTCATCCAGTTCCTGTTCCATATTGAAGCTCATGGTGTCCAGTCCACCTTAAGTCCTTCACAAAATTTCTGTTTCTGGGAACACAAAGCTTAACAGAGCCCGAATAACATTCATGCACTTTGCTGGCACCGTCATCAATTCACTATCTGCCTTCAAAGTCAACACAGACCCACTGACAAAGTCTGAGAGGTCAACACAAATCATCAACATAGAAATCAATACAGACCAGAAACAAGGTCCAAGAGGTCAACACAAATCATCAGTAAAGTCCAAGGACCTCCAAAATCCTCCTCCAAGACTTCTGTGAAGAGACAACTAGAAGATCCTCTTTCAGGGCTTAAGGTAAGGTCCCAGGGCTTCTGTACAAAATATCACAACAAAAAGCAACACAGACAGAACAGACTAACAAAGAGTGATGGGATACCACAAGTTTTCTCCTTCTCAACTTATCTCAGAAGAGTTTTCATCTCAGTTCTTCTCTTCTCAGTCTTGCCACCACAAGTTTTGTTCTCAATTCTGCTCTCTCTCTAGCCTGAGCCTCTCCTTATATATGATCATTAGCTCCTCCCCTTCCTGTTGCATCAGCAACAGTAGTTCACAAGTTCTAGGGTTCACAAGTTGTGATATTCTCAAGTTCTGGATCTTAATACTTGATACAATCATGAACTGAAACAAGGTATTAACTACTTCTTTGCTTGCCATTACATCATATAAAAATGCTCTTAATCACTACTGATCGGACAAATGCAAATTAAAGCAACTCTGAGCTACTACTCCACACCAATCAGATTGACTGTTACAACAGAAAAGAAAAACGACAAAAGTTGGAGGGGATGTCAGAAAATTAAAACACTAATGCATTGCCAATGACATTGTACGCTGATTTAACCATTCTGGAGAGCAATTTGAAACTATGTCCAAATGGCTAGAAAACTATGTGTATCCTTTGACCAAGCAAGACTACTACTAGATCTGCATCCCAAAGAGATAAAAAAAAAGAAAAAGAAAGGTCCTACATGTACAAAAATATTTATAGCAACTCTTTTAGTGGTTGGAAAGAATTGGAAATTGAGAGGATGTTAAGCAATTGGGGAATGGCTGAACAAGTTGTTGGATATGATTGTGATGGAATACTATTGTGGTATAAGAAATGACAAGCAGGATGCTCTCAGAAAAACCTGGAAATACTTACATGAACTGATGCAAGGTGAAATGAGCAGAACTAGGGGACTATTGTACATAGTAACAGGAAAACTGTATGATGATCTACTGTGAATAACTTAGCTATTCTCAGCAACATTAGGCTCCAAGACAATTATGAAAGAGTTATGATGATCTTCAGAGGAAAAAAAAAACTGGTGGAGCCTGAATGCAGATTGAAGATACTTAAAAAAAAACTTTCTTCATATTTATTGCTTTTTGGGGGGAGGGTCTGTGTTGTCTTTCACAGTATGACTTATATGGAATTGTGTTTTGCATGACTACATATGTATAACTGGTGTCAAATTGCTTACTTTTATCAATGAGGGGAGGTGGGAAGAAAGAGAGAGAATTAGGAACTCAAAATTCAAAGAAAGAATGTTAAGATTGTTTTACATGTAATGAGGAGGAAATATTAAATTAATAATGTAATGAAAACTTACTATGGTAAAAATAAATTAATTGGAAAATAAATAACCTAATCTGGAAGAATGAGTTGTTCAAAGAATGAATCCTAGAAACAACCAATAATTTCATTAGAGATAGCAACAACAATAAGAAGACATAACAATATTTATAGAATGCAACCAAAGTGGTGCTTGGGAAAATTATATCTTTAAAGCACACCTCAGTAAAGAGGAGAAAAAGATCAGTGAAATGGGAACACAATTAAAAAAAACCTAGAAAAAGTAGAAATTAAAAATTCCTAAATACCGAAATAGAAATCCTGAAAATTTAATGAGGAATCAATAGCAAGGAAAATGAAAACCAAACAAACACTGGACTACTTAATAAAACTAGAAGCAGTTTTTATATAAATGCCAATAAAATGGATAAGCCATTGGCTTACTTGATTTAAAAAAAAAGAAAAAAACCCAAAATACCAGTATCACAAATTCAGAGTAACTGTATCACCAATAAAGATCAGATTAAAACAATAATTAGGAGTTATTTTGCTCAAATGTATGACAGTAAAACTGACAACCTAAGTGAAATGGATGAATATTTACTGAAATTAAAAATTGTTAAAATAGAAATAGATTAACAGAAGAGGAAGTAGAATACTTAACCCCATCTTAGAAAAAGAAATTGAAGAGGCCATCAATAAATTCAGTAAGAAAAAACCCTTAGGACAAAGTGAATTCTACCAAACACTTAAAGAATAATTGATTTCAATATTATATAAAATATTTGGAAAAATAAGCAAAGAAGGAATCCCACTAAATTTGTTTTATGATGCAAATTAATGCTGCCACCTAACCCAGGAAGAGCAAAAGTAGAGAAAGAAATATATAGACCAATTTCCCTAATGAATATTGATGCAAAAAAAATTGAAATAAAATACTGTCAAGGAGCTCACAGCAATATATCACAAAGATTTTACCCTATGACCAGGTGGGATTTATACCAGGAATAGAGGCCTGGTTCAGTATTAGGAAAACTATCAGCATAATTGACCATATCAATTAAAAAAAACCCAACAGAAATCATATGATTATCTTAGTAGATGTAGAAAAAGCTCTTTATAAAATTCAACACTCATTCCTATAAAAAACACTAGAAAGCATTGGAATAAATGTAGCTTTTCTAAAAATGTTGAGTTTTATAAATCTAAAACCATCAATAAGCAGGGATATGTAATGGGGATATGCTAGAAGCCCTCCCAATAAGATCAGGGAAAGATGCCCATTGCCACCACTATTATTCAATATTGTACTAGGTATTCTAGCTATTGCAACAGGGGAAGAGAAAAATTGAGGAAATTAGAATAGGGAATGAGGAAACAAAATTATCACTCTTTGCAAAGATATTGTGATGGTGTGCTTGGACAATCCTTGAGAATCAAATTAAAAACTAGTTGAAATAATTAATAACTTTTAGCAAAATTGCAGAATATAGAATGAACCCACAGAAATCATCAGCATTTCTATATATAACCAACAAAGTTCAGCCAGAAGAAATAAAAAGAGAAATTCCATTTAAAATAACTATAGATAATATTAAATACTTGGAAGTCTACCTGTCTAGACAAACCCGGGAAATATATGCAATCATAAAATACTTTTCACACTAAGAATGTCAGATTTGAACAAATGGAAAAATATTAATTCCTCAAGAATAGTCTAAGCCAACATAACAAAAATTACAATTCAACTTAAGTTAATTTACTCATTCTGTGCCAGAGCAATCAAATTATCCTCCTCTCCCTCCCCCCCCCCCAAAAAGAATTATAGATCTGGAATAAAAAAATTAAAAAAAATTCATCTGGATGGATAAACAAAAGGTAAGGAATATCAGGAGAATTAATGAATAAAAATATGAAAGAAGGTGGTCTAGTCATAGCAGAACTCAAATTGCATTAGAATCATCAAAGCAATCTGGTTAAGATATAGAGTGGTGGATAAGTGAAATAGATTAGTTACATAAGACACAGTAGGTAATGACTATCACAATCTAGTGTTTGACAAATGCAGAGATGTAAGCTTTTGGTACAAGAGATGGTGATTTGACAAAAATTGCTGAGAAAACTAAAAAGCAGTGTGGCAGAAACTAGGTTTAGACTAACATTTCACACCATGTACCAAGATAAGGTCAATATGGGAACATGATTTAGACATACAGCATACTAAAAGCAAAATGACTAAATGACTAAAATGACAAGTTTACCAATCACATCTATGGAGAAGGGAAGACTATGTAGTCAAACAAGAAAAAGAGACCATTACAGGATAATATAGATAATTTTGATTACATTACATTAAAAGGATTTGTACCAACAAAACCAATGCAGCCAAAAAAATTTTTTGCAACAAGTTTGTTTGATAAAAGCTTAATTTTTAAAAATACATATAGAGAATTGAGTCAAATTTATAAGAACATAAGTCATTCTCCAATTGATAAGTTATCAAAGGATAAGACAAACAAATCAATCTATAGATATATAAAAAAAGGTCTAAATCATTATCAGTTAGAGAAAGGCAAATTAAAACAATTCTGAGGTACCACCTACCACCCATCAGATTGGCTAATATGGCCAAAAAGGAAAATGGAAAATATTGGAGGGGATTTGGAAAAATCGGGACAGTAACATACTGTTGGTGGAATTTTGAACTTGTCCAACCATTCTGAAGAGTAGTTTGGAAATATATCCAAAGGGCTACAAAACTGTGCATGCCTTTTGACCTAGCAATGCCACTACTAGGTCTATCTCCCAAAGAGATAAAAAACAAAAAGGAAAAGGACCCATTTGTTCGAAAATATCGACAGCAGCTCTTTTTGTGACAGCAAATAATTGGCAATTGAGAGGATGTCTGTCAACTGGGGAATGGCTGAACAAGGGGCGGTATGTGATCGTGGTGGAATACTATGGTGTTGTAAGAAATAATAAGTAGGATGGGGAGGGGCCTGTGTTTGTGAAAGAAAACATGTTCAATAAAACTAGCGGCTTGGTTTGTTGTTAGGTGAATAAAATGCTTTTGATATTTATTGAATCACGCACTCAATACTTTAATAGAAGTGAAAATATTTTTCTGTAGCGAAAATTAGACAAATTTGGCAGCCTTATCCTTTATAAAAAAAGAAATGGAACTATAGATTCTTTTAGTGGCAAAGTCATTTTTTATAAAATTAGAGACTAAAAATTTTGGTCATTGGGTTTTATATGAAATGTGCTCCTAAAGTTGTCCTCCAATGGACATCTAAAAATGTTTTCATCTAAAAATGATTTATTTTCATTATACTAACCTCATATAAGGATCTTTTTGTAAAAGTATAAGCTTTTCTAGTTTTATTTGCAGGAAACCCTGCGTTTCAACCTGTACAATGAGGCCTGCACATTGAACATATGGTACTACAATGCCAGATAGAAAACTCAAGTTCACTGTTCATTCCCATTCCTTTATTAATCATTAGAAGAAGAAACCCTGTGAGACCAAAAGAAAATTGAGGGGCTAACAAAATATTATCTTTTAAAAAAATGAGTTGCTCAGTGAATACAGTGAGTTGTCCAGTGGGTCTGCATCTTACCTTTCTTATCTATAAAGGTAAACAGACATGAGTCAGCACCTTAAAAGATAGGGGCGAAGATTGGAGAATAAATAGTGCATGGATCCTATAAAGAGTGATGCAAAGAAATGGACTTCTTTAGTTCCCATCAAAAAAGGAAAAAACAGGTTTTAAAATTCTTATTTGTTTTACTTTTCCTTGTCTGTAAGAAACCTTTTAAACATTTTTTAGAAAACATTCAAATGTAAGGTAACAGAATGTAGATCTTTCTATAGAAAGTTGGGTACAGCATGTAACTACAGGGAACACATTCCACCCCCCCCCCCCCTTTAACCTATGTAACTTAAAATATATTTGAATATCTGATATTTTCATCATGACAGAAACTATATGGACCCCTTAAACTTTCTAAGGATATCTCAGGAGAGGAAAAAGAATAAAGTAAAATATGGAAGATAATTTATACAATAACAACAAAGTTGTAAAGAAAAACATCTCAAAAAGGCTTGAAGAATCCTGAGTAATCACAATTGCAGAAGACTGGTGATGAAAAATACTGCTCACCTACTCAAAGAGTGGTTATTGACTAGGATGCAGAAAGAGACAGAGATGTGTTTAAAAAGAAAAAGACTTACACAAGGATTTGTCAGCTTGCATGTGCATATTTGATACAAGGTTTTTTTGTTTTTTCTTTCTTACAATTTGGGGCAGAGACTGTGAAAGAACAGCAATAGGTTTATCAAAATGAAAAAAGAAGAAGAAAAAGCAGACATTTAAAAAGATATTTAAACTAAACACAATACAGATTTGCAGCTTTGTATACAATCTCCTTTTTCTGTTCTACTTTGAATATTATTCTAGTCCATTCTGGAAAGTAATTTGGGACTATGCAAGCTATTAAGTAGTGGTGCTTTGAGCTGCCTAATAGGCTTCTACTATGTATATAAAATAAAGAGATCAAAGAAAAAGGAAAAGGACCCATGCATAAAAAACATATATATATATTTACAGCAGCTTTTTGTCACAACAAAGAACTGTTATATGAATGGGATGGCGTACTATTGTATTCTCTGAAATCATGAAGGAAACGTTTTCCGAAAAATCTAGGAAGATTTATGTGAACCAATGCAAAATGAATGGAGCAGAACCAGGAGAACCATTTATATAACTATTTTTCAGCAACTAACTAATATTGTAAAGATAACCAACTGCAAAATATTTAGTAACTCTGATCAACATAATTCCATAGGCCTCATGATGAAAAAGGCTGTCTACTAAGAGTATAAAATGAAGCATATTTTCCCCCTCCTCTTTCTCTTTCCCTCCCTCTTTCTCTTCCTTCCTTCATTCGTTCCTTCCTTCAACTTCCTTCCTTCCTTCCTTCCTTCCTTTGTTCCTTCCCTCCTTCTCTTCCTTCCTTCGTTCGTTCCTTCCTTCCTCCTTTCCTTCCTTCCTTCAACTTCCTTCCTTCCTTCCTTCCTTCCTTCCTTCTTTCCTAACATGACTAAGGAGGAAATTTGTTTTGCATGACCTCTCATTTGTAATGGGTTTTATGTTTCTTATCTTCTCAATGATTGGAGAAGGGAAGCAGAGAGAAAGAATTTGGAACTGGAAAAAAAAAATTGAATAATTTTTTTTTAAAGAAAAAGCAGTATTTTAAAGGACAGTACCTCACATCTTGAATGTAGAAACACTGTGTTAATTTTTTAAAAAAGATTAGGCTTTTTCCACTGAAAATGGTAATAATTTAAAATTTAGCTTTTGTGCGTAATTTATTTCTGACAAAAGGACACTACTCTTTCTGTCAAATGGCAGATTGAAATGTGAGACAAGAAATGATCTATTTATTGCTAGTTATTTGGGTGAATTATTTAAGAATGATTTGTGTTTTCTGTTGTATTGGATATGGAAGATAATATTGTCCAGGGGTGTTCTGAATTATTTTGTATAAACATGCGTACTCCTAGGGACTTTGAAGTTGAGAAATTATGAATATAAAAAAATGATAGCTACCATTTCTACAGCATTTAGCACATGCTAGGCACTATACTAAATTCCAGGTACTTCATCACTGTAACCAATTTTGCCTGTTAATGAGACAGGAAAACATAAGTTACTAGAGGGGAGGAATCGCTTCCATTTGCATTTCCAGGGTCTAGTAAAGTTCATCTAATATCAAATGCTTGGTGAAATTAAATGAAAAAATTTAACCTACTTGTTCCTGGTGCTGACTCTATTCTTGGTAAGCTGAATTAAAATAGATACATTTAAAAGAACACAATTTTCCTTATGCAGCATTTAGGGTTGTGGCCCATTGGGTATTCTTGGTAAATATACTGGAGTGGTTTGCCATTGCCTTCTCTAGTAAATTCGGGGATCCATTCTGCCAAGCAATCAGAGTTTAAGACACTTGCGCAGAGTCAGACAGCTAGAACATATCTGAGGCTGGATTTGAACTCATGTCTTCCTGACTCCAGGCCCAGCGCTCTATCCACTCAGCCACCAGATGTCTCCAACAGTCTTTATATGATATTTAAAACAGAAGACCAGTTTACAAGAGAAAAAATGTTTCCGTACTTACATTTCAGGGCAGGTTTCTCTCCAATCTTTAGAATAGTGTGGACAGCACTAGACAGAGATTCATCAGGTATAAACTCTGCAAATAGATACCCAGAATACCAAGAACATATGGAGGCCAAAACAAGGAGTGGTCCCTTCACATAATCTAGGGAAAAACAACAAGATTTTAGAACAAGATTTGAACAAAAGTTCATGACAAGCTAGACTCATTAGATAACCAACCCACAGATCGTCTGTCCTGTCTTTTATTGGGAAGCACTTTGTCTTACTCTTCTATAGATATCGTACACTCTCACTAACGAGATGTTTCTAATGCTATTAAAAAACAATCTTAGAGCAACTGAGACTTTATGATTTGACTGGTTTTGTTACAGATAGTTTACATACGGAGCACAAAATAATATTGATGAGAAAAAGTGTTTTTTTATCAAGGAAAAGCTTAAATATTTGCTTGTTATTTTCTGTCTAAGGTCTGCTTCAAAGTTACAGTGTTGTTAATATCGTATAAATGCAGCCACTGTACAAAAACACAAAGGACTTAACTATTTACACTTTAAAACAAGCCATCCTCCCCCAAAAGTACTCATTAACAACAACAAAATCAAAATTGTCAACTTTTAGTAGTTATTTGGAATGTCATGAAAAGATAGAATCATAAATTGAAGAGACCTCAGCTATCTAGTTCAATCCTGTATTTGATGAAGTAATTCTCTATAGCATTCCAACTACTTCTGTTGAAATATCTACATTAATGGGAAACTCATTCTCTTAAAAAATAGTTTTCAATTTCTAGAAAGATCTAATTGATAGTAATTTCTTGACTTTGAACCAAAACCTCCTTTCTGCAATTCCTATCCATCAGTCCTAAGGTATATCAAATTAGGATATGTACTAAACTGGAGATTTCATTGGCATAGGTAACTAACTTCCTGGTGAGGAAATTCTCTCTACCATTGCAAATTGGGGCTTTCTCTATTACTTGGAGTCTTAGAGGGAGTTGCCTATAGTCCTGAGAACATAAGTAATTTGTCCAAAGTCAAATGGCCAGAATGGCTAGTATCAGAAATGATACTGGACATCACATTTAACTGGTTTGGACATCAGCTATCTACTATACCTCACCACATCCTTTCAAATAATTCAGGGCCACCAAAACTAACAAAACAAATATGAATTTAAGTTTTTTTTGTGGTAAAAAACAAATAAATTTTTTTCTCATCTATATTACCTCATGCTAGATACACGAACTATCTGCAACAAAACCAGTCAAGTCATTATAGCCTCTGATATTCCAAGAAATTTTTTGAGTATCATCAGGAACATCTTCTTATTAGTGAGAGCTTACAATTTCTATAGCTAAGTGGGACAAAGTGCCCCCCAGTAAACTGTAGGAAAGATGATATGTAGGCTAATTACCTAAAGTGGCCATCATTACTCATAATGAGCAACTGTTAGAGAGAGCAGAGGAAAAATACACAAAAAATGAGTCAAAAGATTCTATATCACAATAAAAGACCAGTCATTTTTGTCATGTTGATATCCAAGGAAAGTTTTAAAACTACAACTAAGAGTAGTTCTACCTTTAGCATCCATGTACTGTTAGAAGTGTTTTGATAAGAATTATGTCTCTGAAAATCTACTAAGATGGTGTCTAATGATAGCAGGATCCAGGCCAAGTTTGTTTGTTTGTTTGTTTTTTTAGCTCAAAAGCACTTCCATGAATAATAATACCCTATAGAGACACTAATTCATTATTGGTGGAGTTGTGAGTTGATTCAACCATTCGATACAGCAATTCTATGTAGGAATTTTGGAACTAGGCCCAAAAGGCTATAAAATCACATATACCCTTTGGCTTATGAGGTCTGTATCCCAAAAGAGATAAAAAACAAAAAGGAAAAGGACTTTTTGCACCAAAATATTTATAGCAGTTCTTTTCTGGGTGTAAAGAATTAGAAATTGAGGGGATGCCCATCAATTGGGAAATGACTGAATAAGTTGTGATATGTAATTAAGATAGAATATGATTGTACTATAAGAAAAGATGTGCAGTATGCTACCAGAAAAATCTGGAAAGACTTGCATGGGTTGATGCAAAATGACCTACATAAAAAGGAACAGCAATATAGTAAGATGGTCACCTGTGAATGACTTAGCTATTCTCAGCAATAGCCTGTCAGATTATTTATGTCTAAGTCATAATCCAAGACAGCTCTGAAGGATTTATGAAAAATGCTACCCACCCCCAGAGAAAGAATCCATGATGTCTGAAGACGGATTGAAACATACTTTTTTTTTTAACTTTATTTTTCTTGAGGGTTTCTTCTTTGGTGTATATTTTCTTTCCCAACATGGCTATTATGGATTTTTTGTACATGACTACTCATGTATAACCTACATAGAATTGCTTGCCTTCTCAATGAGGGCAGATAGGGAGGGAAGAGGGGGAGAATTTGGAACTCAAAAATTATCTTCACATGTAAGTGGGGGAAAATAAAATACTAAATAAAAGTTAAAAAAATACCCTGAAATAAGTCTAGTAACCAACCTAGTGATAAATACCATTAGAATAATTTCATTGGACAAACAAGACACATCAAATTGGGAGCTCTCTAAAATATTATAATTATGTTTACTGAATAAAGTGTTCATTTTCAAGCCAACTGTATTGTATAATAATTGAAGCATATTGAAGTATACTTCCCTACTTAAAAAAAAAAAGAATTTGTTCAATGATTCAGAACCTAGCAGTATCTCAGAAGAAACATTGGAGATATCAATTTGCATGATTAAAATAAGGATAATGTACCATACTTACTCCACAGGTTCACTATGGGAAAATGCTTTATGAATTGGAAGGTACTATATACATGAGAACTATTATTAGAGAGCACAGCATCAGAATTAGAAGGGACCTCAGACGCCATTTAATATAATCCATACTTGAAGAGGTATCCTCTATAGAGGACCCAAAAAGTGATCCTTCAGCCTCCACTTGAACTACCTCCCAAGGCAGACTTTGGATAGCTCGCATTGTGACTTTTTCCTTAACATAAAAAGTAAAACTTGTCTGTCTTCAGCTCACCCTGCTTCCCCCCCACTTTGCTCTTTTTATATTAACTTTGATTTATTTTTAGTTTACATCTTTCATTTCCACAAGATTTTGAGTTACAAATTTTCTCCCCATCTTTCCTCTACCCACCCCCCCAAAATGATGACCCCACTGTATGCTACCTCCCCCAATCTGTTCTCTCCCATGTCCTCCCCCATCATCCCTCTCATTTTCTGGTAACGCAAGATGGATCTCCCTACCCCAGTGCCTGTGTATCTTATTTCCCAGTTGCATGTAAATAACAACAACAACAATTATAATTATACATATTTACAGGATTATAAATATACTGGCATTAAACTATATTATATGGCAGTAATTATCAAAACTGTCTGGTACTGGCTAAGAAATAGGAAGGTAGAACAATGGAATAGAGTAGACAGAATTTACAGCAGCAAATAGAGATAATACCATTGTATTTGACAAGTGTAAAGACTTTAGATTTTGGGGATAATAATTCTTTATTTTTAAAAATTTTGGGGAAAACTAGAAGGTAATATGACAGAAATTGGGCATGGGCCAATATCTCACACCATTTACTAAGATAAGGTCAAAATGGATACATGACCTAGATGTAAAGAGATATTTTACAGAAAAACTAGAAGAACATGGAACACATTACTTATCAGACTTATGGATAAGTAAATAATTTATGAACAAATGAGAGAGAGAGTGTGAAAAATTGGGTATAAAATAGATCATTTTGATTACACTAAGTTAAAAAAGTTTTGTACAAATAAAATCAATATAGCCAAAGTTAGAAGGAAAGCAGAAAATCGGGGAACTTTTTTATAGATTATCAGATAAAGACCTCATATCTCAAATATATAAAGAACTTTGTCCAATATATAAAAATATGAGTCATTTGCCAATTGATAAATGGTCAAAGGATGTGAATAGGCAGTTTTCCAATGAAGAAATCAAAACAATTCATAGTGTAAGGGTCACAAATAAGTGCCAGATTGTAAGTGGTGATGTTGAGACACAGGGATGTGTTCGAGGCCCCGGAGTTAGTTGGGTCCCGTGGAGGTTAGAGCGTATTGCCCCATCCCTGGCCAGGGGATGTTGCATTGCTCAGAACTTTCTTGCATGGGATGCCTGAGGTTCCCGAAGGATGTCTCCACACCCTGGGGTCTTCATGCCTTTGTAATTACAATTTACTTCCCCTCTCTTAATCCCACTCAGCTGGGCTGTGTCACGTGTGGGGTGTGGATCTGGGGTAGATAAAAGGATCCAAGCCTTGGAGGGGCGGGCGGCCTTAGAGTCCTGCTGTGAGGCTTCTCGTGTGTAACTTTAATAAACCCTCTTAAAAACATCTATCCTCCAGCATTACTTTCGTTAAGGAGAAAACATCAGCATGGTCTCCATTGAAAAGGTAAGTACTTTCTGACCCTTAGGGCAGGGCTTCGGAACCCTGACACACACTAACATAAAATAATCTAAAACATTATTGCTTAGAGAAATGAAGATTAAAAGAACCCCAAAATATCATTTTATACCTATCAGATTGGCTAAAATGATAGAAAGGGAAAAATGAAAAATGTTGGAGAGGATATGGAAAAATTGGGACACTAACTCATTGTTGGTGGAATTGTGAACTGATCTAACCATTTTTGGGAGCAATCTGGAATTATGCCCAAAGAGTTATTAACTGCTTATGTATCCTTTGATCCAGCAATACTACTGCTTGGTCTATGTCTAAAAATGATTAGAGAAAAAGGAAAAGAACCTATATATTCTACAATGTTTTTAGAAGCTTTTTGTTGGTAAAGAACTGGAAATTGAGGGAATGCCCATCCATTGGGTAATGGCTAAACAAATTGTGTTATATGATTGTGATGGGATACTACTGTGCTTTAAGAAATGATGAGCTCATTAATTTTAGGAAGGCATGGAAGACTTGAACGAAATAATGAAGAGTGAAATGAGCAAAACCAAGTGACCCTTGTATACAGTAACAGCAATATTGTTTTAAGAACAACTTTGAGCGACTAAGTCATTTTGACTATTCTAAATACCCAAATTAAATATAAAAGACAAAGAAGAAAGACACTCTCTGCATCCAGAGAAAGAGCTGACAAACAGAAGGATATGTAGAAGAATTTTACACACGCGCATGCACACACACACACACACACACATGCACGCGCACATTGAGTTATTTATGTGTAATGGTAGTGATCTCTAGAGTAGGGAGGGGGAAATGAAAGAAAAAATAAGAAATTTCCAAGATAATTTTGCTATATATTTGAAGAGAATAGCAAGTTATACATTATACATCGGCAGTTTTATGTACAATCATCTTTTTTTTTATTGTACTGTTATGGAAATGCTTGCTTTATTCCATAAATTAAAAATAAAATTAAAAAATTATAAACTTGTAGTCTAGAAACCCTATTAAAAAAGGAAATGAGGTCTAGTATCAAATAACCTTAACAAAATCCTTCAAAAGCTCCAATTTTATGTAAATAAGATTATCTATTTCACTTTTTGTGATCTCCTTCATCCCTTTTAGAATTCTCCTTTCTAGCCATAGTTGTAAGAAAGATTTGGGAGGGGACTGCTAGAGAAGTTATGTCAATGTAGATATGTGCTCTCACTGTTGCTCTGATATCCTACTTCTAATACTATCAATCAGCTGGTTCTCCTTTAATGTTCACTCCATGAATCTATATACGAACCTTTTCAGTCTCGGAGTGCAGTTAACCTCAAATAGGTCATTCTTCTCATTTCACAAAGAGTGCACCACTTGGCTCAGAGTATTATATCTTAATTCCCCCTCCCCCCTCCCTTATCGAGCATTGGAGGATTCTGGGAAGATTGTAGAATAAGACAGAAAAGTACTTGGCTCACTTAAATTCCCTCTAAAACAATTTAAATAATATCTAAATGTAAATGTTGAGTGGCAGAAATAATTAAAAGTTGGGGTAAAACAGTTGTCCTCCTAAGAAAATTTGGGAGGATCTCAGGAAAGACTCAACCTTGCAGGGTGATGATCTGGCCTGTTTGAAGTACAGGTACCTTCAGGAAAATACTGCTGAATCAACAAATAATAAGCCGTGGGGGTGAGTGCGTTAGGTAGCAGCCTCAGCTTCAGGAACTTTTGCTTCACAGTTAGTGTGGGAGTTGGATGGCTGATCAGGGGAAGATGGAAGGTTATTGGATCCTGGTATACTGAGCAGATGCAGTCCCAAGCTGCTGCTGTCCACAAGGGATAAGCAAACATTGGTGAGTATGGCAGCAGAGGGGTGGGGGCCCTATTGGCTACAATCATTCACAGGAATGCAGAGTCCCTGGTTTTGGTTCCACGGTAGGGGAGAGAGCTGAAGTTGGTAGCTGTGGAAGGGACCTGACTATATTGCTGGGTGTTCTGGCAGTGGCTCAGGGGCAGAGACAAGGATCTAAAGTCAGGCCCCAAGATAGAGCTCAGAAAACAATAGCATGAAAAGCCTGAATCCTGAGTGAGATATTCTTCCCCACACTCAGGGATTAGAGACTGACTATAATACAAAATTAATAGCCAAGAAAGCCACTAAAAGTAAGTAAGCAAAAGAAAAAGAACTCAACCATGGATACCTACTATAGGGAGAGAAGATCTGGGTTCAAACCCAGAAGAAGATAGTGAAATTTTTTTAAAAAATGTTACTTTTAATTCGAAGAAAAATGTTAAATGGCCACAAGCCCCAAAAAAGTTCTTAGAAGAGCTTAAAAAGGAATTTAAAAATCTAATAAGAGAGGTTGAGGAAAAATTAGGAAAAAATGAATAATGCAAGAATATCAAGAGACTTATAAAGAAAAAATTGGAAAAACTGGAAAAAGAGATCCAAAAACTTAAAGAAGACAATAACTCTTTGTAGATCCCCAGCCTGAGCTGTTCCAAAGATCCTAGAAAAAAACACTTAGTATCCTAAGAAAAAAGCACCAGGAACCTAGAGTACTCAAGGTTAGCCTACATATCCCCACCAGAAGTGTGAAGAGCCTTGCATAAACATAGTCTAAAATCATGAAGTAGGTTGGAGAAATAAGCAAACAAAATAGAACTCCATTATAAAATGCTATTATGGTGACAGGAACATTCAAGACACAAAAGTTGAAGAAGAGAATGAAACGTACAAGTAAGTCCTCCAAGAAAAACACAGCTTGGGCACATTAAACTCAAATTCCTTCAAGAGATGACACGAGTTAAAAAAAAATTAATAAATGAAATGTAATCACCAGAGCAAACTTGGAAATGAAATAAGAGCCATGGAAGAAAGATTTGGAAAGACAATTAACATCTTCACACAAGAGGTATAAATCCTTACCTGAACAATAAAACCCTAGACAATTAGAATGGACCAAACAAGATACTGGTTCTATGAGATAAGACATATTAAAACAAAGTCAAAAGACTGAACAAAACAACAACAAAGAAAATATAAGCTGTCTCACAAAAAACAACTGACCTGGAAAATATATTTAGAAGAGACAGTTTAAGAGTCACTGGATAACTGAAAGCCATGTTCATAAAAAAAAGAACCTAGACATCATATTTCAATAAATCAGAAAATAAAAACTTCTGGAATCTCTTAGAATCAGAAGACAAAGTGGAAATACAAAGACTCCACTGTTCACCTCCTGAAAAGACCCCAAAATGAACACTCCCTGGAACATTATAGCAAAAATGCAGCACTTTCTGGTCAAGGAAACAACACTGATAATAGCTATCAGGAAAGAACCATGAAGCTACAATCTGGTACATAGAGGTGATCCAGCAGCCATCACTAAAAACAAATTGGTTATAATATTCCAATACAATATTCCAGAAGGCAAAAAAAAAACTTATAGGCAATAATAATTTAACCAGAAAAAGTGATTATAAATCTAAAAGGCAAAAATTAGTCCTTTAATAGAATAGAGAACTCTAAGCATTCTTACTGAAAAGAGTAGAACCACATAGAAAATTTTGAAAGAAATATAAAGGAGTGAAGAGAAATAAACAAAAGTATACAAAAGCAAGCAGTCATTAGGGACTAAACAAGGTTAAACTATGTTTTATTTTAAATAGAGAGATGATACATGTATCCTCTCCGAACACCATCATCATATGGTAGTCATATAGACAGTCAAATGAATCAGAGAGCCTTGGAGAGATACTGTTTTCATGATATAAAAAACAACAACAACAACAACAAAAAGAGAGTTAAAGAGACACTGCGTTGATGGACTCAGAAACTGAGGCAAAACGACACAAAGGGAAAAGAAGGATGAGGCAAATTATCTCACTTTGTGGTGTTCAACCACATATACAAATCAGAAGGAAGGAGGGGTGGGGTGAGTGGGTGACACTTGATCTTCATTCTCATCTGAATTCAGCAATGAAGGGGAAGAATGTACAGTGGGGTATAGAAATATTTTTCACTTAACAGGGAAATAAGAGGTGAAAAGGAGCAGAGAGAAAGAGGAATAAAGAGTTTAGATTAAGAGAGGGATTAGTCCTAAGCAAAATAAATTCTAACTGAAGACAAAAAAAAATATTTATAACGGTTCTTTTTTGAGGTGGCAAAGAATGGGAATCTGAATGGGCATCCTTATAAATCAGGGAGCTGCTGAATAAGTTGTAGCATATAAATGTGATGGAATACTGAGGATGGTTGTAGGGAGACCTGACAAGACTTATGTGATTAATGCAAAGTGAAGTGAGCAGAGCAAGGATAACAATTTATACAGTAACAACATTCTAAAGACAATCAACTTGGAAAAATTTAGAACCTCTGATCAAAACAATTATCAACCATGATTACAGAGAACTAATGATGACACATGCTACTTGCTTCCTCATCAAAAGCTTATGGACTCTTGGGGTGGCTAGGTGGTGCAGTAAATAGAGCACCTGCTCTGGAGTCAGGAGGACCTGAGTTCAAATGTGATCTCAGACACTTAACACAAAACTAGCCATGTGACCTTGGGCAAGGCACTTACCCCCAATTGCCCTACCTTTCCCCCTCCAAAAAAAAAATGGACTCAGTGTGCAAAATTTCTGGGGGGAACATGGCTAATATGGGAATTTGTTTTGCTTGATTATGCATGTTTGTAACATGGGCTTTCCTTTTCTTTCTTTCTCAGTTGTGGGGTAGGACTGGCAGGGAGGACAGAGGAAAAAAGGAAGGTTCTTGTTGATTAGAAAAAATAAATTAAAAAAATAATAGGGCTGGAGAAAAAAGAAAAAAGGAGTTCAATTGTACAGATATGTGATCTAGTTTTCTTATAATTTTTAGAAAATGATATGGACTTAATATTCAAGTTAAATATCCCTTTTGAACATAGTGCAACATGTTGTAAAAAACCTAATTTCTGCCAAGCTGCTTTCCAGTTTTCCCAGTATTTTTTTCAAAAAGAATGTTTCTCTTTAAATAATTTCTATTGTTTTTCAAACATGGATTATTGATCATTTTTTGTTTCTAGTTCTAGGATCCTTATTTATTTCAATGATCTCTTTAAAAAAAAATCCAAATAATATTGATGATTAATTCTTGATAGTAAAAATTGAGGTCTGGAAGTGCTATTCTCCCTTTATTCCCATTTTTCCATCATTATCCCAGAGATTCTATATCTTCTTGCTCTTCCACATAATTTTATTATTTTCTCAAGCCCTCTAACATATCCTCTTGATAATTTGGTATGGCACTAGATATGTAAATCATTTAGCTAGTAGTTTCATTTATATTATATTGATATGACCCAGGTGTGAGGACCTACTATGTATTCAGTTATTTCATCACTCTTTATATCTTGAAGGAGTGTTCTATAATTGTTTCTCTACTGTACTTCAATACTTTAAGGGTCTATTAAAATTATTAAAAATAAGGACACTTTCAGAAGCAGTCTCACCAAATGCGCCTGCTCCCAGGACTGAGCCCAGGAGGAAAATGCTCAAGGGGAGCCTTTTCAAAGACGCAGGGCTGTGTGCTGAGAAAGAAGCAAGTTCAGAAGAAAAGGAGCAGTGGAGACCCCAGAAGCAAAGTGCAGTCTCAGTTCCAGCTTCTAGTCCCGGCTGAAGTCTGCAGAGGAATAGTCAGGTTAGGAATTCCAGACTGAAGAGGAAGCTATAACTCTTTCATTCTGTACTAGTGCTCTTCCAGCTGGCTGACAGGGGATGAGTCCAGCAGCATTCTACTTTTGGTCTGACAAAGGGTGAGGCAATTAGACTTTGCACTGGCTCATAGCACTTTGGGAACGCTGAAACATAATAGGTCCCCAACCTGTCCCTGAAATTCTGAAATAAAGCAACATTCAATGCTTTGAGAAAGCAACATCAAGCCTATACCACACTTTGCCTCCAGAATTGTGTTGAGCTCAATCCTAACAAGTATGAAGTCAGTAAATGGGAAGGAAAGGGAATAAGCTGTTGTTATTATTGTCCTCCTCCTCCTCCTCCTCTTCCTCTTCTCCTCTCCTCTTCCTTGTCCTCCTCCTCAATCATCATCATCCCAGATTGGGTAAACCTCTTCTCTCCTCCTCTCCTCCATGAGCATGCAAAGATCATTGGATTACTAGAAGTCATAACTCAATTCCAGTCCCAGATTCTTCACTTAGCTGTATGATCTTAAGCAAGTCACTCAGTTACTCAAAGTTCTAATTTCCTTCTCTATAAAATGAGGAGGCTGGAATAAATGATTTCTAAGGTTCCTTTCATATCTAACATTCATTTATTTTTTGTGTTTTAGGGTCATATCTCAAACAGCTAAGAAACAAGCATGCTTAAAAAGGAGTAAGAAATAAAACAAAGATTCAAAACACGTTGTACCAAAAGAAAAGAAATGGATAAATCAGAATTAAAAAAAAACATTTTAAAGAAAGTTATTTTGGAAAGAAACAATGACAGCTAATTTTTTCTACTTTTCATTTCCACTTCACAAAACAGGTCACATGAATATTTATTTTTAAGAACTGGAAGATTTCTTATGAGATTTTCCCTCAGATACAGACTAGATGTCTAAAAGCCTCTTTCAGCTCTGCTGTTTTGTGAGTCTAGGTCACCTGACTTCCAGCATGGTGTTCCTTCTAACACTACAATGCCTACCAGGAAGCCTAAATAAATACTTATTTACTCACCCACATCTCTTCTTTTTTGCCTTTGGGGCACTTTCACTGTGGTACTAATTGCTAATAAATTGCAAAGATTGAATCTCAGATTTGCTCACTTATAGTCACTTACAATGTTGTCAATTCTACTTTCTTATATTCTTTCTAGTTGGCTACCTCCTCCCAAGGACCATATTCAATTGCCGAAAAGAATTAGGAAGAATTACGAATAATTTCTTTCTGATTCACCAGTACCAAGCACCTACTTTCTTGCTTGCTATTTTCAAGGCAAATGTTATTTTTGCTAAAAGATTGTCATTGTGTTAAACCCTCTTCCCTCATCATTGTCCTACCTACCATTCCTGCTGGGGGTAGGGAGACAATATTCAACCACTAAAATGGAAAAGACAAAAGGTTGTGAAGGAACACATAAATAATATTTTTGTCTTGTTAAAGCTTAGAAAATGCTAAACTACTCTGACATCTTTCACTGCTCCCTTCTCTGTCCCCACCCCCATCCCTTTCCTAAGGTACATCGACCATGCATAAAATCCAAGTCCGTGTAGTTTAAACACCACAATTCCCAAGTCCTATTTACCACTATCCCTGTTCTGAGAGTGGGTTTGGAAGTGGAGGGGGGGGGGGGGGAAGGTTTCTCCCCAGTGTGGGAACAGCTCAACCAGCTTATCCACCCTGTCCAGCTCTCTCTTCTTACTCTCCTGTCCCTTCCTCCCCTTCCTTTTCTCTTGCTCTAGTTTTTCTCTCTCTTGCCTCCTCCTCCCCTCTCCTTCCCTCCCCATTCCCTTTCCTTCTCTGATTCACTTGTCTCCTCTCTGCCCCTCCCTCTCCTCTTTACTCTTCCTCTCTTTTCTTCTCTCTTCCCCTTTCTCCCTCTTTTTTCTTCTTCCATTGGGCAGGAGAGGAAGCAATGTTGAGGGGGAGGAAAAAATTATGAGGAGACTCACACTCATTAATAGATCCCGATCCCATCTTCTAGGGTCCAGTGTCTAAACAGCTGTCCCGTGAGTACCCCCAAGACTTTCTCTTGCTGCTCCCGCGGCAGGTGCTGCTGCTGTTACTGGGTGGTTAGAGCTTTCTGGGATGTGTTCCAGGACTTTGTTCTTTCCTAGATGTGGGGCTGAGAGAAAGGGACCTCCTCTACCTTTTGACACACCCTTAGGGAGGCAGAAGTAGGGTTGGGTCTGACAGAACGGGAAAAGGTATGCGGAAATGCCGAAGGAGAGGCGTGAAGGTGCTTGCTGGAAAATTGTCTCTCCTGCCTCTCTTTAGCCTTCCTTCTGCTTTAGAATGGTGGAACCTACGACTCTCTCATATGCTGTTGGTTGAATCTCATTGGCTTCTGAGAAGCAGAAATCGCATAACTTGGCAAACACTGGATAGCAATATTTTAATAACACTTTAGAGTTTCTGAAGGACTTTTCATTTATCTTATTCAGACTTTTTTTTCTTTTTTTAAAAAAAATGTATGTACTTTTAGTTTACTACATTCAGTTCCACAACCCCTTCAGTTCCAAATTTTCTCCTCCGTTTCCTCCCTCCCTTTCCCCCCCAACATACCATCTGACATAGGTTCTACAAATACCTTCATATTAAACATTAGTCAAGTTGTAAAGAAGAATTATAACCAATGGAATGAACAGCAAGAAAGAAGGAATGAAACAAAACAAAAGAGAGAGAGAGCAAGTAGTTTGCTTTGATCTGCATTCAGGCTCTGTAGTTCTTTCTCTGGATGTGGACAGCCCTTTCCATCATGAGTCTTTTGGAATTGCTAAGAGGAGCCCAGTCTATCAAAATTAGTCATCACAGATATGATGTGTCTGTAATTGTTTCACTCAGTGTTAAAAAAATATTTTAGTTTTAATTTATGGAATAAAACAGGTATCTTCATAACATAGTAAAATAAAAAAAGACAGCACATGAAACTGCACATCTACTATGCACAACTTGCTATTCCTTTCAAATATATAAAAAATTATAGACATTTTTCTTCCCTTTTTTTTTTCTCTACTTCTCCCCCATGGCTATCATTAGACACAAATAGGGATATGTGTATATGTATGTAAAATTATTCTATATATATTTATATTTATTAGTTCTTTCTCTGGATGCAGTTAGCATCTTTCTTCACATGTCCTTTATAATTAATTTGGGTATTTATTATAGTCAAAATAACTTATTCACTCAAAGTTGTTCTTAAAACAATGTTGCTGTTCCTGTATACGGCATTCTCTTGGTTCTCTTTATTTCACTCTTCATTATTTCATGCAAGTCTCCATGTTTTTCTAAAATCGTTCCATCACACTCATATACCACAGCTTGTTCAGTCATTCCCCAACTGATGGATATCCCTGAAATTTCTAGTTCTTTGGTGCCACAAAGAGGGTTGCTATAAACATTTTAGAACAAATAGGTTCTTTTCCTTTTTCCCTAATCATTTTTGGAAATAGACAAAGTAGTAGTATTGCTGGGTCAAAGGTAGTTTAGTAACTTTTTGGGAATTATTCTAGATTGCTTTCCAAAATGGTCAGATCAGTTCACAGTTCCATGTGGCAATAATGAATCAGTGTTCCAATTTTTCCACATCATCTCCAATATTTGTCACTTTCCCCTTCAATCATTTCATCCACTGTGGTAAATGTCAAATGATATCTCAAGATTATTTTAATTATGATATAGAGCATTTTTCATATAACTACAAATTGTTTTCATTTTTTCATTGGGAAACTGCCTGTTCATTTCCTTTGATCATTTATTAATTGGGGAATGACTCATATTCTAATAGATTTGACAAAGTTCTTTATATATTTTAGATATGAGACCCAAATTGTCTCTTTATCTCGTTCAATCTCAACAGCACTTCTGCCATGCATTACTTACGTACTCTCAGTTTCTGTTTCCTGAGATCATCTCTTGAGGCTCAAATAAGTTATTTCAGCTTCAGGATGTTAGTCATTGGATTTTGTCCTTGATAAGGGTATACTAAAAATTCATTAGTTGTAAACACTAGGTAATAAAATCCAGGCATATCTCCTCAGAATAAGTTTAGGTCTTTCCTTATTGACACATATAAAAGCAAAGACTAGTCTTTTTTTATTTAAACAAGTAACTCTTTAACTTAGGGTTGAATCAGGCATATATATTCCCAAGGTTCTTTCTGGCTTAGCTGAAAATGAATATGGGTCAGAATAAATTGTGGGCTGAGGAGGGCAAGGTCACTGTTCTCTATCCACACATTTTTGTTTTTGTTTTTGAATCAGCATCAATGCCCGATTACTTTGGTGCAGTATTGGTCTCACTACATGTACACTGTTAGACTTGTTGGTAATCAATCATTTTTGAAGTGCCTTCTATATGCCAGTCACTGTGTTAGCGACTGAGGATGCAAGTCAAAGAATGAAGCAATGAAATGATCCCTATTCTTAGTGAACTTATATTCTAATGGAGGAGAGAACAAGTATGTACGTAAAATACATACAGCAATAAATATGAAGTTAATCAGTACAAATATGTAGAACATAGTTGAAAACAATGTGAGAGGGAGGACACGAGCAGTTAGAGGAATCAAGAAAGTCTTCACGCAGAACTGATATCCAAGCTGCTTCTCACTGAAAGAAAGGGACTCTTATGAGGCAGAGGAAAAAAGAGAATACATTCCAGGCATGGAGAATGACCCATGCAAAGACAAGGAAAAGAGATGGAGTACTGTGTGTGAGGAACAGAGAGGAGACCAGAGCGGCTGGACTGCAGAATGTGGGAGGAGTGCGTCCAATGGAGCTGGAAAGCTGGGCTGAAAGCAGGTTGTAAAGGACTCTAAAACCAAAATAGAAAATGTTTTATTTTATCCCAGAAGCAACAGGGAGCTACTGGAGTTGGTTGAGTTGGAAAGTCACATGATCAGATTTGGCTTAAAGAAAATTGTTTTGGCGATAGTTTGTACAATGGATTGCGGTGGCAGCCAGACCAAATAATGTGCCCATAACAGGAATATAGGCAAGAGATGATAGAAGCCTGGTAAAGAGCTGTTTTGAAGGCAAAGTTTGATAACAGATTGGATATACAGAATGAGGGAGAGTGAGGATACCTGGGTAATTCAGAATTTATGAGCCTGAGAGGATGATTATGCCTTTGTTAGATTTAGGGAAGTAGGAAGGGGGGCAGGGTTTAGGGGAAAAAAATAATGAGTTCAGTTTTAAACATATTGAGAGGTTTTTTTCCTTTTTTATTTTAAATGACAAATTCTATGATTTCCATTCCCATTGGAGATTTTTCTAATGATATCGGTTCTTTCCCCTTCCCACCCCCGCAAGGTCTATCCTGTTCTGCTGTGGTGAGAATAATAAATGCTGCTCTTCATTATTCTTTCACCTTTTTATCTTTTCATTTATTCATTCTTATTAGATGATTAACTCAAGAAATTAAAACATAGTGCTCTAATGCAGACGAAGTACAGATCCTACGGTCATAGGCTTATGAGGACCTTGCTTCAGAAAGGAAATGCATGGTGTTGTTCACAAGTGGAATCAGGCCTGAGTTTGTGCCTATTTCAGTGCAAATTAGTTGTCACCTATGTGAAAAATAATTCAAAATGAATGTTTTACTGCTAGTAGGCCAATGGCATCATTGCTACTTCACGTATAGAAGTGAGACCATGGCTCCCTTTTATAAGCCATGTTAACCATAGAGTAGAGGCACTGTAAATTAGTTCTCAGCTTTTGAAATTGGGCAGACTTGTGTTCAAGTGCTGGCTCTGGTGACTGGATGACTTTGGGAAATCACCTTATCTCAATGCCCCCAGCAACTGTCTAAGACTTCCATTTGCAGAACAGCTGTTAATCTGCTTTATTAGAAGCAACTTCTTCACTGAGCATTTCTTACAGTAATAAAATTACGTCTAAGAACCAAACCATATATATATATGTATGTGGTTTAGAAAGCACTTCAGAGAGAAAAGTAGCTTAGCTGTCGTAGAGATCAAACTGTTCTATAAAACAGTAATCATTACAATAACCTGGTACTAATCAAACAATAGAGTGGTAGATCAGTGGAGTAGATTAAATACACAACTTTTAAAAATTGTTTTTAAATAAAAACTTTTACAGCAAGTTTCTTTGATAAAGGCCTCATTTCTCAAATATATAAACAACCGAGTCACATTTCTAAGAACACAAGTCATCCCCAAATAGTAAATTATCAAAGGATATAAACAGATAATTTTCAGATAATGAAATCAAAGCCATCGATAGTCATATGACAAAATGCTCTAACTTACTATTGAATAGAGAAATTCAATTTAAAACAACTTTGAGGCACCATCTCAAACCTATTAGATTGGCTCATATGCAAGAAAATGAAAATGATAAAGGACTTTGGAGGGATGATGTAAAAAAATTTGACACTAATGCACTGTTGGAGTTGTGAACTGATCCAGCCATTCTGGAAAGCAATCTAGAACTATGCCCAAAGGACTATAAAATTGTGCATATCTTTTGACTCAGCAATATCACTACTGGTTTTATGGCCCCAAAAGATTCATATATATATATATGTATACATATATGTACAAAAATATTTGTAGCAGCTCTTTTTTGTGGTTGCAAAGGATTGGAAACTGAGAGGATGCCCATTGATGGGGAATGGCTAAAGAAGTTGTGGTGTATGATTGTGACGGAATATTATTGTGCTATAATAATGACAAGCAGGATGTTTTCAGAAAGAGCTGGAAAGACTTACATGATTTGATGCAAAGTGAAGTGAGTAGAACCAGAAGAACATTGTACAAAGTAATGACAATATCATATGATAGTCAACTGTGAATGACATAACTATTCTCTGCAATGCAAAGATTCTAGCCAATTTTGAAGTACTTATGATGAAAAAATGTTGTCCACTTCCAGAGGAAGAAATGATGAAGTATGAATGCAAATTGAAGGTTTTTTTAAACTTAAAAATTTTATTTTTGGGCAATAACTTTTCTTTCACAACATGACTAATAGGGAAATATGTAGTTCATGACTGTATATGTATAACCTATACCAGATTGCTTGTGACCTCAGCAAGGGATGAGGGGAGGGAGAGAATTTGGAAATCAAAGGTTTTTTTATGTTTTAATTTATTTATTTTTAGTTTTCAAGATTTTTTTCCACAAGATTTTAAATTACAGTTTTTTCTATGCCCATCTTTCCCTTACTCCCACCCCAAATTAGCAAGCCTACTGAATACCCCTTCCCCTAATCTGTTTTCTCTTATATACTCCCCCTTCACCCCCCTAAATTTCTAGTAGGGCAAGATAGGTTTCTATACCCTAGTACTTATATGTCTTATTTCCCAGTTGCATGTAAAAAAATTTTAAACACTTGTTTTTAAAACTTTGAGTTCCACATTTTTTTCCCTTCTTCCATCCTCACCGACCACCACTAGAAAGACATGCAATTCAATAAAGATTATACATGTGTAGTTACCCACATCATTTCCATAGTAGTTACATTGTGGAAGACTAACTATATTTCCTCCCATCCTATCCAGCCCCCCACTTATTCTGTTTTCTCCTTTGACTCTATCCCTTTTCAAAAATGTTTCCTTCTAACTACCCTCTCCCCCAATCTGCCCTCCCTTCTATCTTCTCCCCTCTTATCCCCTACCCCCCTATTTTCCTGTAGGGTAAGATACCCAATTGGTGTGTACGTTATTCCCTTCTTAGGCCAAATTCAATGAGAATCAGGTTGTCCCATTCCCTTTCACCTTCCTGTTCTTCCCCTCCATTGTAACAGTTTTCTCTTGCCTCTTTTATATGAAATAATTTACCCTAATCTATTACTCCCTTTCTTTTTCTCCCAATAAATCTCTCTCTCATCTCTTAATTTCATTTTTTAGATATCATCCCTTCCTATTCAATTCATCCTGTGCCCTCTGTCTATGTATATGTGAACATACAAATGCCCACACTCACATATATGTTTATATACACATACATCCTCCTATACATACATGCACACATACATACATACATATATATGTGTATATATGTATATATATATATATACATAGATATATATACATATATACACACATATATATATACATATACATACATGTATATTCCCTTCAGCTGTCCTCATACTGAGAAAAATCTTATAAGTTACAATGATCATTTTTCCATGTAGGAATGTAAATAGTTCAACTTTAATAAGTGTCTTATGATTTCTTTTTCCTGTTTACCGTCTCATCCTTCTCTTGCTTCTTGTATTTGAAAGTCAAATTTTTTGTTCAGCTCAGGTTTTTCTATTTTGCCCTCTGGTTCTAAAATATGAGGGCAATTTTGCTTGATAATTTCTTGAAAGATGGTGTCTAGACTCTTTTTTTTGATCAAGGCTTTCAGGTAGTCCAATAAGTTTTAAATGATCTCTCCTGGATCTATTTTCCAGGTCAGTGGTTTTTCCAGTGAGATATTTCACATTGCCTTCTATTTTTTCATTTTTTTGGATCTGTTTTATAGTATCTTGAATTCTTGTAAAGTCATTAGCTTCCAA
>CM053580.1:213727061-213777061 GCA_028627135.1 Pseudochirops cupreus
TTTTTTTTTTTTGGATCTCCTTTAGCAGGCTGTTGACTTGCTTTTCATAATTTTCTTGCATCATTCTCATATCTTTTCCCAATTTTTACTCCATGTCTCTTACTTGATTTTCAAAATCCTTCTTGAGTTCCTCCATGGCCTGTAACAAATTCATATTTTTCTTGGAGGCTTTTGATTCAGGAGTTTTGACTTTGTTGTCTTCCTCCCACTTTATGCCTTGATTTTTTTGTCCTCCAAAAAAGATTCTACTGCTTGTGCTTCCATTGCTTGCTCATATTGGCAGCCAATTATTTGACTTTTGATCTCTTTGCCACAGTAGAACTCTGCTTCCAAAATGGAGAGAGCTATGTCCCAAATCCCTGGGGTTTTTGCAGCTGCCAGAGCTATTAGATGGGCACCCTCTCTACAGCTCCCCCATTCTCTGGCTCACTGGTCACACACCCCAGGATCACCACCCAAGACCATGGTCTGGATCCAAAAAGGTCAAAACAAGAGTGATTGCCATCTGAATGGTTGCTTGGTCCCCTATAATCTGCAGGCCAGGAGCTCTGGAAGCAGTCATGTGGCAATGGGTGCAGCCACCATGCCTCCTCCACTCCTCGCTCTGGGGGTAGCAGCTCGACCACCCTCCCCCTGTTTGAATAAAGTTCCACATTGACCTTTAATTTTGTCTTTGGCATTTGTGGATTGAGAAGTCTGGAAACTGCTATAGCTGGTGGTGATTTACTCTTGTGAAGTCTGCTCCAGCCAGCTGTTTGGGGCCACCCTGGGGCTAAAACCATGGCTCAGGCTACCAGCTTGCTGTGATGGACGCTTCCTGCCCACCTGCCTTCAGCAGGAGATTTGTTTCTCTTTGTCACTTTGTGGGTTCTGTAGCTCTAAAGTCTTTTTAGAGTTATTTTTTACATGTATTGGAGGAGGCGGAAGCCCAAGCAGCACAGAAGTCCTGTTTCTACTCCCTGGAAATCAAAATTTAAAAAAATGAATGTTAAAAATCGTTTCTACAAGTGATTGAAAAAAACATTAAAGAAAGTGCTTCATATATCTCTCAACTGTTCTTCACAACAACTTTGTGAACTAGGTATTACAATCATATTATCTGTTCTACTTAGGGGAGAAGAAATTAAATTATTTGCTTAGTGTTATGTAATTACCTAGGTTTCTTCTGACTCTAAGTCTATGACTCTAGCTGATGAGGTGCAGGCTTTGAGAACTTCCTTGAAATCTGACTGAATCTTCCCATTTGATGAGGCATTTGCCTGAGGCCATAAGTCTTTCAATGTAGCTTGGCCCAAATCTCTGTTACTAGCTTAGCCCTACTTTGTCCAGCTACTTCCCACCCTTGATCCTCCCAAAATATATATACCCTTAAACTAGCCTTGCCCTTCATTGTCCAGGCTCCAGGTAGCCTTCAGCTACTTCTCACCCTTAATCTCTCACCACTGGAGTCTGACCTCATTTGACTCCTCCTGAAGACCCTCCCCAAACTCCTTCTCTAGACCACCCCTAAATTCCTCCCACAACCTTTCTGTATATAAAACTCCATCTTGCTTCCATGAGAAGAGAGAAGGCCAGAGAAGTGATCTAGCACAGGCTCACTCTGTGTCAGGTTATTCTGGCCTGCTTGTCTAGTACAAGCGTCACAAAAACTGAGACTCCTTAAGAGTCTATCCATTATGGCAAACTTTTAATAAACTTTGTTTTCTTTGGCTGAGAGAAGATTTGAGTCAAATTCATTTGGCAGAAGCCTGCGAGTTGGTATTTTGGGTTCTCACACACCCGTAACCTTAAACTTCAACATAGCCACTGTATGAATGACTTTATCCACTATACTAAGCTGTCTCCACTGAACTTACTTTAGTCCAGAAATCAATCTTGCTAATTATATTTTCATCCACTATTTTCTGATCACCCTGATACTGTTTAGATTATGGTCAGTCTTGAGAGCTTGAAATTAAGTTAGTAGTATGACATGTAAAAAGTTTGAGAGACTTAGTTTCTGGGATATTAATAATTCTACTAATTATAGCTAGCAAATTATTAATAAAAGGATTGTTATTTGGCTATCTCTCATAAACCAAAAGACCCTTCCTGGAGGTCTTTTGACACTTTTATATGCTTGAAACAGTTCCTGACAAGTGGCAATAAACTTTGGTTAACAATAAGAGAACAAATATTATAATGATAGGTAGACCTAGTCTCATGAGGGAGCGGGGAAAATGACCTTGCTTATACCACTCTCACTTATCTCTACCTAGAGCAACCCCAGCTTGAGACAATCTAGTCAGAGGGATCTACCTCTACTCATGCTTGTCTGAATAGAACACAATGAATGGAATTTACCTGAATTAGATTCTTTTTACTCTTTAATTGGAATTAGGCTTTCTCAGTTGGGAGTGAGTTGAGCAAGACTGAGGAGAATGTTAAAAAATACGATCTCATCATCAGCTGTATTCTTTGGATTCTGATTTGGCCCAGTCAAGAATGAGGAAATAGGACAGTAAAAAATCCTGAATCTCTCCAATAGTAATTAGTTAATAATATGAGAGAGAAATGATAATTTTTCTCATTAGCCATAATACTTTGATTTTACCTAGGCACTAATTAAGTCTCTCAGAGTATTTGAAAAAGATGGAGAGAAATGGGCAGGGTGATATAACAGTATAGTAGATAAAGATGTGATTAAATGAGAGGACACAAAGAATAGTGATTAGTGGATAAATAGTAACCTATCAGTAGGCATCAAGTATAAAAACCCAGGGATCTATCCTTGACTAAATGTTATACAGTTTTAGCATCTACCCTAATCTTAAGGCTAAAGAAGAATAACCAGGTCAAGAATCCTACATCAATAGGTAACTTAAAATTCTGATACTTGAAGGCAGATGAATTTTTGGATGGTTAACAGAGATGGGTTCAGCAGCATTCAGCTGTTTCTCAGGAAAAAAAAAAACCAGGTCAGGAACTTGCAAAACTCAGATCATGGGGACAGCAATCTGATTTTATCCTGGATCGAACCTTCCTGGGAGCACTGAAAGCTTTGAGGCCCCCAAACTATCCTTGAGATCCTGGAATAACACAACACTCAATGCCTATGAAAGCAGCACCAGGACCAGCTGGGACATTTCCTTCAGAACTGTGGCAGAGCTCAGTTTTAATGTTAAGTGTAAAATCAGGAAACAGGCTGGAAGAATGAAGAAATAAAAAAGAATTCCACCACAAATAGCTATAATGGTGGCGGGGTAGCTTAAGATGTAAACACAAAAGAGAATGATTCAAAAATACCCATAAGAAAAGTCTCAAAAGGAAAACACAGCTTGGGTACGTATTTAATTAAAATTCCTGGAAGAGATGAAGCAAGAATTTTTTCAAAAGCAAAATTTTTTTGCTCACTAAATCAAGCAAGAATACTTGAGGAAAACAGTGGAAAAGAAATGAGAGCTATGGAAGAAAATATTGGAAAAGGAATTTATAGCTTGACAAAAAAAGGCATAAAACTTTCCCCCAAGCCACAAACTCCCTAAAAAATTAGAGTGGACCATATAGAACCCAATGCCTTCATGAGGCAACAGGAAATATTAACACAAAGTCATAAGGCTGAAAAAACCCCCAAGCAAATAAAAGGTATCTCATTAAAAAAAGATATAGGAGAAAAATGTAAGAGTCACTGGATTACATAAATACCATGACCAAAAAAAAAGAGGTTAGTTATTGTAGTTCAAGAAATCTTAAAAGGTGGCTGCTCACATGTCTTAGAACCAGAGGGCAAAACAGAGATAGAATCTACTGATGACCTCTAAAAATAAACCCCCAAATAAAAATTGCCAGGAATATCACAGCCAACATTGAGCTTCCAAGTCAAAAAAGTAATACTACGAGCAACCAGAAATTAAAAAAAAACAAGTACTGAGTCTAGTCAGCATCACACAAGATTAGTAACTACTAGTATGAAGTAGGGGAAAACTTGGAATATAATGTCCTAGAAGAAAAAGGATATGACTTTACAACCAAGAATAACATATCCAGAGACTATAATGCTACAGAAGATAACAACAGACTTCTAATGAAATAGAGCACTTTCTAGCATCTCTTTTTTCACTTTTTATTTTTTAAATTTTTACTTTCAATTCCAAATTCTCTCCCTCCTTCCAGTCCCTCCCCTAGCCATGAGAAAACAAGAAATATAATACCCATTATCCATGTGAAGTCAGGTGAGATATATTTCCACATTAGCACATAAAAGCAAGAAAAATAAAGAAAATGAAAGAAAATGTGCTTCAATTTGCTCTCAGTTGTCTCTCTGGAGGTATATTTATTTTTCAGCATAGAGATGATAATTGCATCCATGGGAGCTAATAAAATCACCAAATGAAATGACAGACGAGGGCTCAAGGTAGAGTCTTAATGTATACCCGTGGCTAGTGGGCATGGGGAGGATAAATATTTAGCAAAACAACCTGAGAAACAGTAGTAAGATAGGTTGGAGAAGAACCAAGAAAGAGAAATGTCATGAAAACCTAGAAAGAAGAGACTATAAAGACGGTCATCAAAAGTGTCAAAAGATCCTACAATGAAGGGATCATCAATCATTCTGGAGAAAGCAGTTTCTGTTGAACGATGAGGTTTGAAGTCAGACTGCAGAGTGTTGAGAAGAGAGTGAGAGGAAAGGAAGCAGAGCCACCAGTTAGAGATGGCCTTCTCAAGGAGTTTAGCCACAAAAGGAAGGAGAGATGGGATGAAAACTATCAGGACTGTCAGGGGTGGACAAATCAAATGATGTTTTTTTGAGGATGAGGATGGCATGAGGGTCATTTGTAGGTAGTAGTGAAACAGTTGGAACACAGGGAAAAATTTTTGGTCTATTAATCTTGTACCCCTTGTCTTTTATCAACTTGAAAAGATTTCAGACTTCCAGGTGATAATTTCCCATAAATTATACAAACAGCTGATTTTTAGTGTAATTTCTCTATTGAGGCCTTATTAGTCTGTTTTACAATCATTTATATCTCCCAAGATACTAAGGAATATTGTTCTGTGGAAGTGGCACAAAATATAACCGAGATGAATATTTTATGACGAAGGTGCTGAGATACCAAAGAGACATGATTTTTAGTTCCTCTTTGAACTGGATTTTACATTTGCAAGACAGCAGGGAACTTTTAAATTCTTCTATCCCCTCACTAACTCTCAGTTGAGTTCTGACCTGTTAACATTGATCCCACTGCAGAACTGTGTTAAGATTTACCTTACAATAACCAGAAATCTGCATGGAGCACTTTGAGAACAATAAAAATTAGAATGCCCTGGGGGAAAACATGTTTTTCCTGTGTTGTTTATAAGAAACAAAATAGAATGTACTACAGATATTTAGAACATGATGTATTCAGTAAGGAGGACATTTTGTTGTTTTGTCTCATGTTATCAAACTGGAGCAACAAATGCAAAAATTTTAAATAAAATATTGAGAAAGAAGCCAAAACAATATATTACAAAGAGTAAGTACTATGATCATGTTAAATTTATATAAAGAATACAAGGCTCACATAATACTGGAAAACAATGAACTTAATTAACCAGCTTAATAACAAAATAAAAAATAATGTAATTACATACAGATGTAGAAAAAGCTTTTTTTTCATTGACTTGTTTATTTACTTTTGGTTTACAAGGTTCAGTTCCACAATCCCTTGAGTTTCAGATTTTCTCCCCTCCCTTCTCTCCCCCCAAGTCCCGCCCACGGTGGCGTGCAATCATGTATAGGATCTGCAAATATTTTCACATTGTGCAAGAGTCTGGTTGTATAGAAGGGTTGTAACCAATGAGTGAACACTGGGAAAAAAGAAACAAAATCAAACATGGAAAAAGAACGACAGCACGTATTGGTTCAGTCTCCATTTAAACTCTAGTCTTTCTAGATTCTAGAAAAAGCTTTTTGATAAAATACAGCATTCATTTATATTAAAAGAAACTAGAAAAGATTGACCTTTCCATGAAATGATGAATAGTATATACATACATATAGCTATATATACATAAACATACATACATACATATATAAATAATATGTTCCATGTGTATGTGAGAGTATGTACATACAAATACATACTTATCAAGAGGTACTATTATGTAATGGAGGTAAACTAAGAACCTTTCCAACAAAATCAGGGGTAAACAAATATGTCCATTGTTACCACTTCTAACTGGCAAAATATTAGAAATTCTAGATACAGCAATGACAAGAAAAAGAAATTCAGGGAACAAGCATAGGTAAAGAAGCAGCAAAACTATCACTTTTTGTGGGTGATATGATAGTGTATTTAAACAATCCTAGAGTCAATGAAAAATTAATGAAAGAAACAATTTCAGTAAACTTGAGAGATAAAACAAATCCACAAAGTTATCAGCATTTTTACATAACATCAATAAAATTTAGAGGGAGAAATATAAAGAGAAATTTCATTTAAAATATCATGTATACATACACAGACACACACACATATACACACGCACACATACACACACACACACATACACACACACATACACACACACACATATATATACACACACACATATATGTATACACATACACACACATATACACACACATATACACACACATATATGCACACACACACATGTGCACACACACATATACACACACATATATACATACACACACATATATGTATACACACATATATACACACACATATATACACACACATACATGTATACACACATATACACACACATATGTATACACACACATATACACACACACATATACACACACATATACACACACATATATGTATACACACATATATGCATACACACATATATGTATACACACATACATGTACACACACATATATGTACACACACGTATACACATATATGTACACACACATATGTATACACACACGCATACACACATATACACACATATATATGCACACACATGCATACACACATATATGTATACACACATACATGTATACACACACATATGTACACACATATGTACACACATGTATACACAATATATGTATACACACATATGTATATACACATATATATGTATACACACATATATATGTATACACACACATATATGTATATACATACACACACGCACAATAACTATAAAATGTATAAGATTCTTGGGAGTCTACCTACCAAGACACACACAGAAGCTATCTAAAGACAAACACAAAAAGCCGCTACTTAGATCCATAACCATAGATTGAAATAATTGGAAAAACATTAGTGGATGTTAATGGCTTATGGATAGGTAACCTGAATAATAACAATGGTAACATGGCCTTAAATTAACTCATGACATCCCACTCAAGCCACCAAAGGGTTACTTTATAGAATTAGAAAAAATTATAAAGTCATATGAAGGAAAACTGTAAAAAAGTCTCTTAGGAAGTTATAAAAACAGTCAACAAAATTAAAAAAAAACCTCATTGCGTGAGGACATATCTTTTAGGGATGTTATCAAGTTAATTTGTAACTTTAAACTAACTGATACCTTGAAAAGTGAATGAAAGAAAGTCTAGTGTTTCCAGTTCTTAAACTTCACTTTAAAGTAATAATTCTCAAAATATTTTGGTACTGGACAACAAAATAGAGAAATGGATCAGTAGAACAGAAGTAAATATATCTAGTATACTAGGACTCAACAACAAAAAAAGACTAGGCACTGGGAGAAGGAAAAACTGGGAAAACTGGACAGCAGTTTGGAAGAAATTAGATTTAGGCCAATGCCTCACACTATATACAAAATAAATTGTAAATGCATAAGTGACCTAGATATAAAAGGTAAAAAACAAATTAGAGAAATATGGGGAAAAATTACATATTAGATCAACAAATAGCTAAAAAATTGATAGACAAAGAGAGGATAAAGAAAATCACAAAAGATAGAATGTGTAATTTTGATTACAAAAATTTAAAAAGCTTTGCGCAAAAAACCCCAAGATTAAAGGGGAGAAAAAAATAACTGGAAGAAAATCTTAGAAGCTAGTTTCTCTGATAAAGGTTTGCTTCCCAAGATACATAAGAAACTGATTCAAATTTGTAAAAAATGAGAACCATTACCCATATCTAAGGAAATAAAGAGTGCAGAAAAGTAATCGATCTGTAACCATATGAAAAAATTCTCCAAAAACCTACTCATTAGGGAAGCCCGAATTAAAGCCACTCAGATTTTACCCCACATCCATTAAGCTGACAAAGTGACATAAGAGGAAAATGACAAGTTTTGAGGGATTTGTGAATAGACACAATCATTCTGGGAAGCAATTTGGAAAAAAAAAAAGTTACTAAAACAGTCCAATGCTAGGTCTATAGTCAAAAGAGATCAAAGGAAAGTATTTATCATAGCTATTTTTTGTGGTGGCAAGAGACTGGAAACTAGAGATGATCAACAGTTGAGGAATGGTTAAATAGTACTATATGAACAACAACCTATTATGCAACAAGAAATGAGGAAGGAGATGATTTCAGAGACCTGAAACTTACATGAACTAATATAGAATGAAATAAGCAGAAATAGAACAATTTATACCACATCAACTGTAAATATGAATAAATTCAAAGACTTTATATGAAATGATGAATTAAAAGGCAGAACCACGAGATTAATTTATATAATGTTATAAAAACAAACATTTTTTAAATCTGTAAGCACTACACGCTCAATACAATCACCATGATGAAACTATTAACCTCTTGAGAGAGAAGTAATAGATTTCAGTATACAAAACTTTACTCATGTAAAATTCTGTAATATGTGTGTCTGTATGTGTGTATTCTAGAATAGCTATTATATGTAAATTCTAGAATGGTTATGAAAAGATTAAAATTAATATTACCTTGAGTTTCTACTGCGTTGATTTCTATTTTATTCATTCTACAATGTGTTTGATTTTTGCCCTATTAATTTTATAATTGATCTGAATCTATCTAAAACCACTTTTATGTCCTTAAATTAAGCTCATAAATTTAGTTCTGAATTCGTTTAAAGTTACAAATTAACCTGGTACCACCCCCAAAAAACATGCCATTTGCCCTTGCCTGTACTTGTACAAATAGGGGAGTTTTGAATCTTTTCTAAGCAGATAAGTCTGGTAGTTTTCATCTTCTAGCAAAGATTATAAGATGTGGATGGGTCCCATAAAACAACAAACATCCCTTAATTGTTGGAGAGGGGTGTCTACTAGTCCCACATGCCTGCTAGTCTGCTTTTTGTTGATGCAACCTATCATGTTACTGTCTGCCCTGCAACCAATTGCATTATCTTCTCCATCTAACCAACTCTGTACTTCCCAGAACTTTATGAAGGCTGATGAATTCTACCTTGATCTTAGTAAGAGGCCATAGATCAGTGGTTCTCAACCTGTGGGTTGTGACCCCTTTGGGGGTCGAATGGGATTGCCTAAGACCATCAGAAAACACATATTTTTGATGGTCCTAGGAACTGAGACACCGCTCCTCTATCCGTCTCCAGGTGGGTCCGCCCACATGCAGATACACCCACATGTGAGTATTAAAGGGTCACGGCATTAGGAAGGTTGAGAACCACTGCCATAGATCCAATTTATTGGTTATTGCTAGCCTAATCAATAAGTTGGTCATGCTCAAAGCATTATTTCTCAGTTTACTTTGATTTTCAACCATTACCAATTATATGTAAATTCTAGGATAGTTATATAGTTTTCTCTCTCTCTCTCTAAACTACATACACACACACACAGTGCATATACATACGCATACACATTTAATCAATGAGGGGACTTGTTTTGCTTGCCTATACATATTTGTTGCAAGAAATATGTTTTTCTTTTCTCTTTTTTTCTCAATGAGACAGTTGGCAAGAGGGAGAGAAAACAGGTTTCTACTAATTAAAACAAAAAACTTTAAAAATAGAGAGATGGAAGAGCAGGGTGCCATAGATGTGGGATGTTGCATGCACTTTCAGATGAAGTGAATATTGTTAGTTTAATTTGTTTTACTTTGTTAAAAGAGAGTTCTTACAGATTGAGGGTGATCTAGAAATGTTTGTAATTTAAATATAAATCCAATCAAGAAAACTTTACAACACTTTGAAGCCTTCTTTTTTGTTGTAGTTGCCAGAGCAACCTTCTTTGAGTTTTTGCCATCCTAAAGTATAAATTTGTTAGCCCTCATGAAGTTGGCATTACCAGTAGGTTTTTGCTTTGTTTTGCCTTCTTTTTGCAGAAAGCATTTTTCCTTAAAGTTTGGATTCTGTTTGGAAGGTATGTGTGTGTGTTTACACACATATATGCACATGTACATATACATGCGCATATATGCATGCACACACATATATGTGTACACATGTACATATACACATTCTATTTATAAGGTATATGAAGGGAATTTTGCCCTATGTAATTTGTCATTACATTTTTACTGGACTGGCTGCTTTTAATGTCCCATCTGGAATCCTGAATATAAGGTCACCATGGTTTGTGCCCTCAGATTCCTGGAGATTGCTTTCTGCACCTAAAAAGCTGAGAATAAACACACTAAATCTGTTTCTCAGAGTCATGGAGCTAAAAGGGAGGGCAGGGGAAGGAAGTCCTTCCCCCTTCCCCAACTCTCATCAATTCATCAGTTCATAGTACCCACACTGTGGATGATTTTCACTTTTCCTAACCCTCTCTAGAATCTGCAAAGAACATATTGGAAAGGCAGTGAGAGTCCCAGTCTAGTAGTTTTTAAAGATGAAATCTGTTCTGGCTAAGCAGCCAATAGAAAGTGGTTGTTGCCCCCTCTGTGGTAGGGGGGCACAGGGTGTCTTCTCCCAAAAGCAAGGTTCTTCCATATTAGGTGATCTGACAATAATCTCAATCCCCCATTACACTTATACAATTCATATATTTCTATGAAAATATGCCATCAGAGGATTCTGAGAAGATGGCGGAGTAGGTCAGAAAATTCCATGCTCTCAAGATTTTCCCCCACAAAAAAGTTAAAATAGCACCTTAGGGCAAACAAAGTGTGGGTGGAGATAAATAAGAATAAGGACGTAACTGGGTATTCCTGGGACAATTTGAGAAGATTAGAAGAAAAATCCCAGGAGGAGGTTTGGTCCCCATGAAGAGTAAATGCCTCCAGGCTAGGGTCCACTTCAACAACAAGTGGAAAGCCCTAAGGTTGGTTAGTTTGAGAGGCTGCCTCAGTCCCAGTAACAGGAACTTCTGCCTGGGGAATAGTGATGTGAGTTGGGCATCTGAGCCAGGGGAAGATTGAGGGAACCTCTGCTGACAAGAAATGCCAGACCCAGCTGTGCTGCAAATAGTAGTGGGGGTGAGAAGGAACCAGCACACACTGGTGAGTGCAGAAGCAGTGGTGCAGAAAGCCCCTGGCTGTGGGCACTTACAGGAAGTTGGAGATTTGGCTTTGGTTCCAGGCTAGAGGAGAGAACTGAATATCTGGTGTAAGAGGCAGTATTTCCCCTACCTCAGAGCTAGAGGTGATTACAAAAATTAAGCTATTACCACAAAAAAAATGCACAGGCAAAGAAGAATCCAACCATAAAAAGCTACTATGGGCTTCAGAGGAGGATATGAAAGGAAAAAAAAACCCCAAAGAGTAACATCAAATGGACACCTTCCCAAAAAGAATTAATAGAAGATCTTAAAAAAGACTTTAAAAAACAAATGACAGAGATGGATGAAAAACTAAAAAAAAAAAAAAAGAATAATTCAAGAAAAACAAGAAGATTGTGAAAGGAAAGTCAATCAATTAGAAAAAGAGATCCAGAATCTTAAGGAAGAAGATGACACCTTAAAAATTAGAATGGGGCAAAGTGAAGCTAGCAAAATTATAAGAGATCAAGAAATAATTAAAACAAAATATGAATAAAGGAAAAATAGAAGAGGAAGTGAAACATATTATAAGAAAAACAATAGATATGAAGAATAGATCAAGAAGAAAAAATATGAAAATAATCAAACTAACTGAAAGTTATGATCAAAAAAAGAATCTTGATGCAATAATATAAAAAATAATTAAAGAAAATTGTCCTGAAGCATTAGGACAATGGGGAAAAGTAGAAAAAGAAAAAAATTCATTGATCCACTTAAAAGAGATCCTATGAGGAAAACTCACAGGAATATCATAGTCGAATTTCAAAACCCCCAGCTCAAGGAAAAATTACATATTAAAAGCATCAGGATGAAAACAATTTAAATGTGATTGTGCCACAATTAGAATTACCCAAGACCTAGCAGTAGCGACATTAAAGAATCACAGGTTTTGGAACACAACATATTGAAGAGCAAAAGAACTGTGGCTCTGGCTGAAAATATCACACCTCGCAAAGTTAAGTATTATCCTGAATGAAAAAAATGGACATTTGATAAATTCTCATACTTTCAAGATTTCATTTTAAAAAATCCTGAATTTAATAGAAGATGCAACATACAAATACAAGAGAAATATAAGGCACATAACAAAGACTGATTATAAGGGATCCATAAGGGCAGACTATTTACTTTTTGTATATGTAAAATATATGTGTGAGATTCTTATTAATAATTGGGTAGCTCATAAGAAAGTTTGGGGTAAACCTGAGTATGATATGAATTTAAAAAGTAGAACCATTTAGGAACAGCTAAAAAGAGTAATTATTTTTATACAAATGAGGTGCAAGAGGAAGAATTGCTACAGAAGAACTAGATGGGAGAGGAGGAGTGGTAGTTCTGGTAACCTACTTTCATTGGGAATGGGTTTAAGCAAGAACAATACATATATATTTAGAAGACTATAAAAGTCTTCTAAATTCAGAAGAAATAAAATGGTAAGGTCATAGAGAGGGGAGAGAGAACAAGGGAGGGATCTTTAGAGGGGAAGGTGAGGAAATACATAAATAGGGCTACAGAAGGGTCCTTAGATTTATGGGAGTGGGAAGATAAGGGAAGAATGCTTGGAGGGGGCTAGGCAAGTAATATGAGGGCAAAGTAGTGGGTAGAAGTGAAGTAGAGGAAGCATGAGGAAAAGGAAACGAGATATGCACAAACATAAAAACAAAAGATCAGGAGTAGAATATGTTTGGGAAAATGTCTGTATGTTTATGGAAGCAAAGAAAAGATGGACAATTCTCAACACCATATGCATTATTTATCGTACAGGCTTTCTTGAAATGAAAATTTATTGTTACATATTTTGAATCCTCTCTTATGTTCTGCTATGCACACGGCATGCTTTCCCCATGCCCCCTTCTTTGAATTTAAGTTCCAATATTTAAGTTTATGATACATTTTTGTGTCTTTTCTCTATTCTCTATTTGTATTCTGGCCCTTGAGTCTAGAGTAAAATTTTAAAAAACATCATGACATTCTAAATGAAAGGAAAACAAGAGGGATTTAGTATGGAACACATAATATGAATTCAATTTCAATGAAATAGTGTGTAGTGTGTATTAAGGGGCTAAACAGTTATTTTACTTTAATAAAATTAAGCAACAGAAAAATAAAATAAATCTTGATCAAAAAATACACAGTAAAACTAATCAAGTCATGGCTTTTTTTTATTATTTCAAAGGCATTTAAGTTTCAATAGCAAAGAAGAATTCTATATATTCTTATATAGATATATAATCCTATAAATCCCTATAGATTTTGGGTCTAATGCCCTTTCAAAAAGCTCTAAAAAATTGAGTAATAAAAGCTAAATGTGACAAGGAATATCACCTACAAAAAAAGGCACTTGCTTCCACAAGTATTATTTCTGGCCATAGAGTAGGACTAAAATGAGGGTCACTGGTTTGTACAACAATTATTAGAATTCTCATCTCACAAGTTCCTCCAGGAGCATTCTAAATTGCCATATTTCTCTTATCTCTAAAGAACTCTTTGCTTTTTTTTCCTTTTTGGTCTAGGCCTAGTATTTTATTAATTGGGGACTGTTTGGTGAGGAAATTCCCTTTATCAGTGGGGACTGGCAACTATCCCACAGCATATATAGTCTTAGAAACCTGACTGGAGCACTGAGAATTTTATGTGATTTGCCTCAGGTCCCAGAGTTAGTATGTGTTACATACCTGAACACTGGTGTTTCTGACTTCAGTCAGATCTCTATTGACTATGTAATACAGCCCTTCCAAAATGAAAAAGAAAGACATTACATTGGGGGGGAAATAAAGAGGTAGCTTATGGATTGGGTGGTCAACTTATATTACAATTAATATGAATTTACTCTTTCCAAGCACTGAGTTCACTAAACTATTAGTGAGCAGGGAGTGGTGCTTTGTTTTTACTTGAAGTTCTAGTTGTCTAGGGAAATGACTAGCACACATTAGGGACTTCGAAAATAGTTGTTGATTGATTGCTTATAGAAATAAGGGCTAAAGGAGCACTCTGTCTGTGTATATCACTATAAATATATCTCTATCTATCTATCCAGTAGAGCTATCTTCAGTGTATCAATAAGGCTTTTGGGTTAAGAGAGCTTTTTTGTGTGGTCATACAGAAGTAAAGCATGCAGGGTCAACTAGAGGACAAAGAGTTTGCCTCAGTCTGAAATTTCAAGTCCTGCCTCTGATTTGTAATGACTGAGGGAGATCCTGGGCAAGGCAGGTAAGCCTTTTGGCAACCGAGGTAAGGAGCCAAAAGTTGTAGAACAATTGCTGATCTCCGTTGGTGTAGGAAGCTTCTTCATCAGTGAAGACACATGTAAAATGTAGAAATACATTCAAGTCAGTGAGAAATTGCTTCATGTGTTGAGGGTAAGGATTGTTGATGGGAATTATTGTAACTGCAAAAGAAATTCTAGCCAGAGGAAATCAATATTTACATGGAACAATATTTACATTGGATCAGAGTGATTACAGAGAATATCCACTCAGCTGATAATGATAACTGGATGTAACATAACAGAGAGAAGGGGTAAGGGGAAATGTTGAAAATCAATGAGTTCAAACACTCAAAATCCTTAATTGCATTCTATTTTTTACCATTCTATCAGCTCCATATCGAAGGACTGAATAAATAATAGCAATCAAGAATTTTCCCAATTCCTACCTGTTTAAAACAGAGAACTGTTACATGTAAAAGGTCTATCCATTTCTTATTGCCTAATAATTGAATACCCCCAAAGTAAGGGAATTTTGTATTTCAAACTAATCTAGAATCATTATACCTCAGATATAATAAAGCATAAGCTTCAGCTATAGGTGTAGGGGTATCTGAGCACAGGAAGTAGTACTTTCACAGTTCTGAAAGCTGAATAGAGTTGTCCTTTGCTTTATTTTCACCTCTCTCTTCTAAGTCCGCTGAAATCTAGTCATAAATATCTGCTATCCATGCAAAAAGGTAAAATTTAATTTACCCATTAGGGTGAAATCTAAACATAAAAATTTACTTTTTAATTATTGTAGTTCTGATGGCTTGTGAAGGGGGAAATACATCAACTAAAGCAGATGAAACAAAGAGGGTCTTTTATATTTTTATGTGAGTCAATATAAATGTCTTTAATGATGACTGGTTTAGAATTATTCTGGTAGACATGATTAAAAGTTCAGAACCTCTGTGTGGTATCTGTGATACTATCGAGAGGGTCCCTCATCATGCTAAAAACCAGAGAAGTACAGGTTGTCAAGTGAGGGTGACACTGTCATTAAGTATTTTAGAACTCTCATCCAAAGTACACAAAAAGGCCATGAAAATGCCTATTGAGAGCTTATAACTCCAGAGAGAATAGCAGGTTCAGTAAACTTATTCAGTCTCTCTTGCCATCAGAAGCTGAATCTTTATATTATACTGAGATACACTAAAAATCAAAGAAAATCACTAATAAATATAAGTAAAGAAAAATTCTTGTTTTACATTCCTAGCCAAAATTTGAAGTTGGATTCCACATTTTGGAAGAGATTCTGATGTATAAGAGAAGTTCTTTTTCATTTTCAAGCATGTCACTGGGTTCTGGCATCCAATATTATACTGCATAATGAGTCACATGCAGAGAGCCTGAAGCCCAATTACAATATTTTGGTTTAGGATAGCTTTTCCCTACATTGAGGATTGGAAGTTTTAAAATCAAGCCTTAAGACATAGGAATCTGGATGGTATACAGCAACCAAACAATGGTTTGACCCTATAATGTATGTAGGAGAAAATCTGGGTGTGTAGTGTTGTTGTTGCATTTTTCACTTAAACTGTTAATAGTAGATCCCCAAATTCCTTCAGTTTGGATCAGGATGGTCATTTCCAGCGATGCTGAACTAGACACGATTCGTCATTAACTAAATTAGGATCACGAGAACAATGCCGACAGCAGAATGGAAACAATAGCGACATTAATATGAGGAAGATAATTCCACACAAACTCATAAGAGTATATGAGACAATCCACAAGATAGGTTCTTTTGAAGGTGAACCAGGGATGCAGCTGTTTGCTATGTCATCTGTTGAGAAAGGTCCTGAAATCTCAGATACTGGAACATCATCAACTTCTAAAAAGAGAAGGAACAAAGAAAGTTTATAACATTATAAAAGTCTATATTTTCAGGATAAAAGACAATGGGATGTTTCTTATAATATAATAATACTGGTTTACACATGATAGGGACCTTTGAGGTCAATAGCCAACAAATTAAAAATACCCTCTTAAACACCAAATTAGACATCCTGAAAGTCAAAGGAGAGATTAATGAATTAATGAAATTGAAAGTAAGGAATCTAATGAATTAAAAAATAAAAGAGCCAGTTTTATGAAAAACACAATAAAATAGATAAACTTTGGTTAATTTGATTTTTTTTTAAACAGAAAGAAGAAAACCAAATTGCCAGCATCAAAAATGATAAGGGTGAATTCACCAGGAATGAAGAGGAAATTAAAGCAATAATTAGGAGGTACTGTGCCCAACCGTATGCCAATAAATCTGACAATCTAAGTGAAATGAATAACATTTACAAAAATATAAACTGCCCAAAATAGCAGAAGATGGAAAAAAATTAACCCTATTTTAGAAAAAGAAATTAAACAAGTCATCGATGAACTACCTAATAATAAAATCTCCAGGGTCATATGGATTTACAAGTGAATTGTACCAAATATTTAAATAAAAATTAATTCCAATACTATATAAACTATTTGGAAAAATAAGTAGAAAGAGTCCTATCAAATTCCTTTCATGACAAAATACAGTACTGGGAAGAGCCAAAACTGATAATTATAGACCAATTTCCCTAATGAATATTGATGCAAAAATTTTAAATAAAATATAGTGGGGCAGCTAGGTGGAGCAGTGAATAGAGCACTGGCCCTGGAGTCAGGAGGACTTGAGTTCAAATCTGGAGTCAGACATTTAACACTTACTAGCCATGTGACCTTGGGCAAGTCACTTAACGCCAATTGCCCTGCTTTCCAAAAAGAAAAAAACAAACAAACAAAAAATAAAATATTAGCAAAGAGATTACAACAATTTATCCTCAGGATAATACTCTATGAACAGGTGGGATTTATACCATGTATGCAAGGTTGGATCAATACTTGGAAAACTATAAACATAATTCATCATATTAATAAAAAAAAAACCCAACAGAAGTGATAAACAGAAAAAAAAACTTTTGACAAAATATAGCACTCATTCTTATTAAAAATGTTAGAGAGCAAAGGAGTAAATGGACATTTCCTTAAAATGATAAGTAGTATCTATCCAAGACCATCAGGAAGCATGATCTGTAATGGGGATAAGCTAACACCTTCCCAGTAAGTTTATTGGTGAAGCTAGGATGCTCAGTCTATGTTGTACTAGAAATGTTAGCTTTAGCAATAAGAGAAGAAAAAGAAATGGAAGAAATTAGAACAGGAAATGAGGAAACAAAACTAACACTCTTTGCAGATGATATGATGATACACTTAGAAAAACCTAGAGAATCAATTAAAAAACTTCTTGAAATAATTAGCAACTTTAGAAAAGTTGCAGGATGTAAAATAAACTCACATAAACTATCATCATTTTTATATATTACCAAGAGAGCCCAGCAGCAAGAGATAGAGAAATTCCACTTAAAATTGTAGACATTATGAAGTACTTGGGAGTCTACCTGCCAAGACAAATCAGGAACTATATGAACACGATTACAAGGCATTTTTCACACAGATAAAGTCAGATCTAAGCAACTGGAAAAATATCATCTACTCATGGGCTGGCTGAGCTAATATAATAAAAACGACCATTCAACCTAAATTAATTTACTTATTCAGTGCCATACCAAACAAACAACCAAAAATTATTTGATAGAGTTAGAAAAAACAACAAAATTCATCTGGAAGAACGAAAGATCAAGAATATTGAGTTAAATAAAGAAAAAATGTAAAGAAAGGTGGTCCAGCCATACTGGATCTGAAAGTATATTATAAAGCAGCAATAATAAAAATATTTTGTACTGGTTAAGAAATAGAGTGGTGGATCAGTGGAATAGATTAGGTACAACAAGACACAATAGTAAATGAATATAGTAATTTATGTTTGATAAACCTAAAGACTGCACTGTCTATAAGAAGAATTTACTGTTGGACAAAAACTTTTGGGAAAAATGCAAAATAATCAGGTAGAAACTAGGTATAGGTAAGGTCTAGTTAGACCAAAATATGGTCAAAATGGGTGCATGATTTAGATATCAAAGATGATACTGTAAACAAATTGGGAGAGCAAGGAATAGTTTACCTGTCAGATGTATGGAGAAGGGAAGAATTTATGACCAAACAAGATAAAGAGAACATTATGAAATACAAAATGGATAATTTTGATTACATTAAATTTAATTTTTTTTTCAAAAATAAAATCAATGCAACTAAGATTAGATGGAAACCAAAAAGCTGGGAAGTTATTTTTACAATACATGTTTTTGATAAAGGCCTCATTTCTCACATAAATAGAGAACTGAGTCAAATTTATAAGAATACAAGTAATTTCCCAATTGATAAATGGTCAAAGGATATGAATAGGCAATTTTCCAATGAATAAATCAAAACAACTTATAGTCACATAAAAAAGCTCTAAATCACTATTCATTAGATAAATGCAAATTAAAACAATTTGTATCACCTCACACCTATCAGATTGGCTAGCATGACAGGCAAGAAAAATGACAAATACTGGAGGAGATATGGGAAAATCAGGACACTAATAATTTTTAGTGGAATTGTGAACTGATCCAACCATTCCAGTGAGCAATTTGTAACTATGTCCAAAGTACAATTGAACTGTGCATATCCTTTGATCCAGCATTACTACTACTAAGTATCCCATAAAGATAATAAAAAAGGGAAAAGTAAAAAAAAAATAACAAAATAAAAAAGAATGAGGAAAAATTAGAAAAAATAAAAGCAATTCAAGAAAATTATGAAAAGAAAGTTAATAAATTGGAAAAAAGAAATACAGGGCAGCTAGGGGGTGCAGCAAATAGAGCACTGGCCCTGAAGTCAGGAGGAGTTTAAATCTGGCCTCAGACACTTGACACTTACTAGCTGTATGACTTTGGGTAAGTCACTTAACCTTAATTGCTTTGCCTTCCCCCCTCAAAAAAGAAAAAAAAGAACAATTACTTTCAGTACCATATAAATTATTTGGAAATATAGGCAAAGAAGGAGTCCTACTAAATTATTTTTATGGTACAAATATTGTGCTGATGCCTAAACCAGGAAGAGACAATACAGAGAAAGAAAATTATAGACCAATTTCACCAGTGAGCATGCAAAAAATTGAAAGAGAATATTAGTAGAGACTAATATGTAGTAGAGATAACAGAAACTTATCATGAGGATAGTACACTATGCCCAGGTGGAATTTATACCAGCAATGCAGGACTATTTCAATATTATGAAAATAGAATTAGCATTTGTACAAGAAACCTATGTAGCATTTAAAGCTGCTCTATTTATTTGACCTTCCTACTTTTCTTTTTCTTACTAAAAATGGAAATGGTTCCTTTCTCCATTAAAAACCTCTCCTTTTCTTCTTTCTCCCTTCTTTACTTCCTTCTTGTATCGAAAAGTTGCTGACCTGACCACTCTTCCACCCAAGGAAGAAAAGAAAAAAATTTCCATGTAACAAATTTCTACATTAGCTGTATCTGAAAATAAATATCTCATTTCGATATCTTGAGTCCCTCACTTCTCTATCAAGATGTGGGCAACAAACTTCGTCATCATTATGCTTCAATCATGACTGATCATTACACTGAACAGAGTTCTCAAGACTTTTAAAGTTGTTTTTTCTTTATGTTGCTGTCATTTCTCCTAGTTATAGTCACTTTACAATTCATTCAAATCTCCCCAGGTTTCCCAAAAACATATTTTTTCATGATTTCTTAAGGTGTAATAACATTCTACTAAATTCATTTACCATAATTTATAGATATTTATTTAATAGGTAGACAATCCCTGTATCAATTCTTTGCTACTAGAAAAAAAGCTGCCAAAGATATTTTTGTACAACGTGCCCATTTCCTATTTCAATTATCTTTTTAGAGTACAGATTTAACAATAGTATCATGGGGTGGAAGGATACGCACAATTTAGTGATTTTGTGGCTATCGTTCTAAATTGCTTTTCAGAATGACTGGACCAATACATGGCCCCACCAAGAATGCCTGTCTTGTCCATAGCTCCCCCAACACCTGTATCCTTTTCCTTTGCTGTCATTTTTGCCAAGCTAATGGGAAGTAGAATCTCAGTTTTAATTACCTATAAGTTGGAGCAGTGATGTCAGACTTACAGAGAAATGAGGTGACTAATCTCTGCGTAAGAATCCCTGCAGGCCACATATTGACATAGTTTTAAAATGTAATATTACCAATGTTTCACTGTATTTGTATTTATTTTGTTAAATGTGTTCCAATTACATTTTAATCTGCTTCTGGGGAACTTGGGAGTATTGGCTGTCTCTTTGACATCTTTGGTTCAGAACATTTTAAAAAACATAATTACTTATGTAATTGATTCTTTAAAAAAAAACTGGGGACATTTCTCTGGAAGCACCAAAAATGTGTAGACTTCCAGAAGTAGCTCTGAAAATAGCAGACTGAAAAGGTGTGTGAAGTTTAGCACAGTGCTTCCCCACTTATAGGTGAGCAGACCTCAATTTTAAAATAAAATCCAAAGTCAAGAAATGGTCTGGGAAAATGAGCAAACAATTTTTCAAAAATCTGACCATAAAAAAGCTACTACAGTGGCAGGAAAGACCAAGATGGAAATTCAGAATGAGACAATGTAAAAATAGATACCAAAAAAACCTCAAAGAAAAATTGCTAATTGAACACCAAACTAACAAAAATTTTGCTAAGAGATAAGAGTAGTAGAAGAAATTTTGAGAATATAAATGAGAGTGATACAAGAAAATTATGAAAAGAGAATTAACAGCTTGGTAAAAGTGGAACAAAAAATAATGAAGAAAATAGAACCTTAAAAAACAGAATTGGCCAAATGGTAAAAGAGGCACAAAAATCCACTGAAGAAAAGAACTCATTAAAAAGCACAATTGGTCAAATGAAAAAAAAAAGGTACAAAATTGCACTAAAGAAAATAATTCCTCAAAAATTAGAATTAGACAAGTGGAATCACTTTATGAGACATCCAGAAACAAGAAAAACAAGAAAAAGGAGTGAAGGAATCGAAGAAAGTGTGGAATATCTCATCAGAAAAACAACTGACCTAAAAAATAGATTGAGAGATAATTTAAGAATTATTAGACTACCTGAAAGTCACTATCAAAGAAAGAACCTTAAAGAGTCCAGGAAAACTGCCCTAATATCTTAGATACAAAGGGTAAAATAGAGTATCACAAAAGATTTAGTAGTTTCTACATTAGAAGAGCAGATGGCTTGGAATATAATGTTCTAGAAGGCAAAAGATCTATGATTCCAACCATGAATAACCTACGCAGCAAAACTAAATGTAACTCTTCCAGGAGTAGATGGATATTTAATGAAATAGAAGACATTCAAACACTCCTGATGAAAAGATCAGAGATGAACAGAAAATTTGAAACTCAAACAGAAGACTCAAAAAAAGCATAAAAAACAAACATGAAAGAGTTATCATAAGGGAACCAATAAAGCTAAACTGTTTATATTCCTATATCAGAAGATGATTCATGTCACTTATAAGAACTTTACAATTATTACATCAGTTACAAAAGAGTTTACACAGACATAAGGCATGGGTATAAGTCAATGATGTTGGAATGATCTCCAATAAGAAATGAAGGGGTGAGAGAAAGGGATGCACTTGAAGAAAAGGAAGCGAATGGTCAAATGGGGGAAAATCTCACATAAAAGAGGCATGCAAGAAGGAGCTTTTATAATGAAGGAAAAAATGAGACAGGGGTGGCAGACAATACTTGAACCTCACTTTCATTAGAATGGTTTACAAAGGGAAGATACACACACATACGTATACATACATACATATATATATGTATACACATGTATACATATATACCTATATGCACACATTTAATAGTATATACAAATATAACTTATATGGTAGAGAAATAGGAAGGGAAGGGGAAAAAAGAGGAAGGATAAAATAAAAGGTACAGGTAGATTAAAGAGGCAGTGATGAGAAGAAAAATTGACTTTTGAGGAGGGACAGGATAAAAAGAGAAAGGAAGAAACAGAACAATATGGAATGGAGGGAAATAGTAATCAGGACTGTGAATGTGAATCGAATGAGCTTACCTATAAAATGGAATCAGATAGTAGAATGGATTAGAAACCAGAATCCATCACTTTGTTGTTTATAAGAGACACACATGAAACAGAAAGACACGGAGTTAAAATAAAGGTTTGGAGCTGAATCAAATTTGCTTCAGTTGAAGTAAAAAAAAGCAGAGGTAGCAATTATGATATCAGACAAAGCAAAAACAAAGACATATCTAATTGAAAGAGATAATTAGGAAACTACATTATACAAAAAAGTATCAAAGACAACATAGTAAAATAAAAAAAATTCTTTGCTAAGTTTCTCCAATAAAAGCCTTATTTCTCAAATATATACTAAGTATAGAACTGAGTCAAATTAAAAAAAAATAAGACCTATTCCTCAGTTGGTAAAGGGTCAAAGGTTATAAACAGGTAGTTTTCAGAAGAAGAAATCAAAGCTATTTATATTCATATGAAAAATAACATTCTAAATCTCTATTGATGAGAGAAATACAAATCAAAACAACTATGAGGCACCAGCTCATTCCTATCAGAAATGACAAATACTGTTAAGAGATGAATGAAAAATAGGTACAATAATGAACTATTGGTGGAGTAGTGAACTGGTCCAAACATTCTAAATGACAATTTGGAACTATGACCAAAGGGCTATAAAACTACATACCCTTGGCTCAACAATATCACTAATAGGTCTATATCCCAAAGAGATCAAAGAGAAAGGAAAAGGACATAAATGTACAAAAATATTTATAGCAGCTCTTTTTGTGGAGGCAAAGAATTAGAAATTGAGGGGATGCTCATCAATTGGGAAATGGCTAAACAAATTGTAACATATAATTGTGATGTAGAACTATTATTCTATAAGAAATGATGAAGGGGTATTTTGAGAAAAACATGACAAAATCTGTATGAACTGATGCAAAGTGAAGGGAGAAGAATTGGGAAATCATTGTGCATAGTAACAGCAATATTGTAATGATGTTCAACTGTGAGAGACTTGGCTATTCTGATCAATACCATGATCAAAGACAATTCCAAAGGACTCATGATGGAAAAATGCCATCCACCTCTAGAGAGAAAATTGATGAACTCTGAGCACAAATCAAAGTATAATTTTCTCACTTTATTTTCTTGCTTTTTTAAAAATATGGATAATATGTAAATATGTTTTGCCTGATTTTACATGTATAATTGACATCATATTGTTTACTTCCTCAGTGGGTGGGGCAGGTGGTCAGAGAGAACTAAGAACTAAAAATTTAAAATCAAAAGAACATAAAAAAGTTAATTTTTAAACTGCCTTTTTATATCCTTTGACTCTTATCTCACGGGAAAATGGCTCTTCTTAGTCTAAGTTTGAATCAATTCCTTTTATATCTTTGAAATGAGAACTTTATAAAAGAAATGCAATGAATTTTCTCAGTTAACTGTTTCCTTTCTAATTTTTGCTGAATTAGTTTTATTTGTGAAATTAAAAACAATATGTAGTAAAAATTGTCTATTTTATCTGGTGTGATTTTGTCTAACTCTTCTTTGGTTGTTAATTCTTCACCTAGTCATAGATCAAAAAGGTAATTTCTTCCTTTTCCCTCTAATCTGTTTAGGTTGTCACTCCTTTTGTCTATGGCACACATATATTTGAGCTTATGTGGTATGAGATATTGGTTTAAACCTAATTGCTGGCAATTGTCTTTATCCCAATAATGGAGGGGAGGGAGTTTGGATTTATTGAATACTAGGTTACCAATTTCATTTTCTTTTTATGTTCTATATCTAATCTAACCTACTAATCACTATTTCACTATTTTATTATATAACCCCTACCAAGTCATTTTCATGATTATTGGTTTGTAGTATAGTTTGAGATTTTGTACTGCTAGACCCTGTTCTTTGATATTTTTATGTATCCTTTAAGAATGTAGATGTTTTGTTCCTCCAGATTAATTTTATTGTTCTTTTTTCCAACTGTATAAAAAATTCTTTGATAGATAAAATGGTGTGGCATTGAATAAATAAAAAATAGTTTAGGTAGCATTGTCAGTTTTATTATATCAGCATGGTCCAATCAAGAACAATCAATTTCCAGTTATAAGTCTATCTGTATAAAGTCAAATGTATTAAAATTTATTTTATATATTTGCAATAGGTATCTTGGTAGAGAGATATATTTTATACAATCTGTAACCATTCTGAATGGAATTTCTCTTTCCACTTCTTCCTGTTAAGGAAGGCTTATGTTTTTTGTAGATTTATTTCATAAACAACAACTTTGATGAATTTGTTGTTTATCTAATTTCAACTGGGCATTCATTTTACCAATACAATTCTTTTATTCCTCTTTAATTGACTATCTAACTTATCATACTTGGTATTTCAAATCTCTTCACTCTTTAAGTCTTCCACACAACCTTGTCTTGCCATCCTTATAGCTGAGTATACCACCTTACATTTTGCCATGAAAATGGATGCTATTCAGGATGTTCTCATTGAGCAAACTATTGACATCCCCCTTACTCCCATATATGATTTTCTCTTTTACTTTAACCTCTGATCAAGAAGTGGCACTTCTCGTTAAGGTCAACTCCTCTACGTGAATCCTTGACACTACCCTCTCTCATTTTTCAAAAGATTTCTACCACTATCATCACTCATCTCTCTCTTTCTAATCTTTAATCTCTTTATGCCTACAAATTCGTTCATTGTTGCTACCTTTACACAGGCTCAAGACTTCTCTATCTTTAAAAAAGCACTCAGTGGGTCCTACCATCCCTGCTTTATATAATCCACACTTGACCTCCCCTGTCTAATAGTTTCTTCCTAATTTTCATACATCTTGATGTCTCTGTAGCATTTCATACCAAGGATTTCACACCCTCTTTTCCTGGATATTTTTTCCTTTTTGGACTTTGGTGACATGACTCTTTTCTGGTTTTCCATCCTTCTTGTCTGGTCATTTCTAAGTCTCCTTTAATTAATAACTGTGAGTATACCAGAAAGTATACCAGAAAACTCTTCTCTGAGTCCACTTCTCTCTCTATATTCTCTCACTTGGTTTTCTTAACTGTTCCCATGAGTTCATACATTATCACTATGAAAATAACACCAAGATCAATTTATCTTGCCCTATTCTCTCTTCCGTTCTCCAGTCCTATACCCCAAACTGCTTATTAGACATTTTGGAATGAAAGTCCTATAGATACATGTGCAACTCAAAATGCTGAAATCCGAGTTCATTTTCTGTTCCCACAGACTCATCTCCCAATTACTGTTGAAGGCATTGCTTTGGTTTCATACTTGCCTCCTAACTGTTATCTCACTGTCAAATTTTATTCCTGTCTCCATAATATCATCCACATACATCTCTTTCATGTACGTAGAAAAGACTCAACTCTGAATCATCTTCCGCAAAGGTACCAAAAATTGACTTTCCTAAAGTGCAAGTCTAACCAAATCACATATCCCTCCCCCATTAATTTGCCTCCATTTATTAAGTTTATAATGATATATAAAATCACATGTTTACATTTAAATCCATTTTCAACCTGCTCCCTTAGTACCTTTCCAGACTTGTTAAATCATTATTTCTCTGCAAACATTCTATGGTTCAATCATACTGGCCTAACTTGCTATTCCTCTTCTATAATACTTAATTTCCTTTGCATTTCACATCCTTTTGTAGGGGCTTTGCTCCATCCCTAGAATGATCCCCCCAACTCAGAGAATCTCTGGTTTCTTCTAACACCCAGATCAAGCATCATCTTTGTCAAGAGGTTACTCATGGTCCCCTCATTTGCTAGTGTTTTTCTCTCCAAGGACATCTTGGATCCATTTAATAGCAGAAATACATATACACACAGAAACACATAGACACATGTATATGCTTCATTATTATCAAGTGAATATGCATGCTTGTTCTCTCTTGTATCAACAACTACTTTTTTTTCTCTATATTCTCAGAAAATATAACTTTTGGAAGAATCAGGAACCAAAAAGATCTTGACATTCTAGAACAACTGGTTAAAACCAAATTTAAAAAGGCAAAATTTAAGAGGTATGAGAAAATCTATGTGTTGATAAAAAAAAATCAACTGCAAGTTGATCAAGATGAAGTTCAAGTTGTTAAACTATACTATAAAACAGAATCATCAAAATGATTTGGTACTAATTTGCCACATTAGTAAATGTATAGAAAGTATTTTTTAGGGAAGGCAAAACTATCTCGAACAATTAGATAATTCAGGAATTACTTACCTGCACAAGAACTCAATGCAAATCCTATCCTCTTCTGAGCTCTGTCAAACACAACATAGAAACCTTCCATAACTGTAGCACCAATTACGAGAGCATTAGTTGAAGATGAGATGCCAAATCGATAACATTCATAATTTGAGTCAATTCCCAATATAGGGAGAATATAAAGCTGTAATTTGAAAGAGAGGAAAGAGAAAGAAACCATATTAGTTCATTAGTAATAGAGAACTCGCAATACACAGAACACTGTATGAGTTACTGAGGAGTTTCTTTTTAAAATAAAAAAATATCATTTCAACATTTTCCCTGTTAATTAGCAATTATTTTTTTTCCCATTTCCCCTTCTAACTAATGAACATTGAAACAAAACAAGAGAAAAGATAGCCTGCATAATAAATATGTACATTTAAAGGAAAATACATTTCATATAGGCTGTATCAAAAAATGAATGTCAGTCCTCACTTTTGAGTCTCTCACCTCTCTGAGCAGAGAGGTGCCTAGTGTGCTTCATTCTCAGTCCTCTGGAATTATGCTTGTCATGTGCATTTTCCAGGGTTTTCTTCTTTCAAAGTTGTTTTTCTTTATAATGTCATTTTATAAATTGCTCTGCTAATTCTGCTCACTTTGTTCTGTATCAGTTTTCAGATGTCTTCTCAGTTTGCTCTTAAAGTGTCCATTTAATAATTTATTACGGCACAATAATATTCCATTTCATTTGTGTGCCATACTTAGTTTATTCATCCCCCAATTGGTGGACATCCCCCTAGTTTTCCACTAGAAAAAGAGTGGATGTAAAAATTTTAGTTCACGTGGTTCCTTTTCCTCTTTCTTTGATCTCTTTGGGGGTACAAACATAACAGTAATATAGTTGGATCAATGGGTAGGCTCAGTTTGATAGCTTTGGGGGGCAGAGTTCCAAACTGTTTCTCAAATGACTGAACCAAGTTACAGCTACACCAACAGTACATTAGTATGCCTGTTTCCTCATAAGCTCTCCAAAGTTTGTCATTTTAAAGCAATCAACCTGAGAGTTGCTTTAATTTGAATTTTCCTAATTATTAGTCATTAGGAGTACTTCTTCTCATGGCTCTCAGTAGCTCAGACTTTCCATCCCCCCTCCTTTGAAACCTGACCATTTTAATGCTTTGACTATTTATAATTTGGGAATGGCTTATAAATTTGAATCAGTTCTTTATATATATTTTCTCAGTTAACTTTCCCTTATAATTTTAACTGCATTGGACTCATTTGTACAAAGCTTCTAAATTTCATGTAATCAACATGAGCAATTTTCTCTCCAGTGATCCTATGTATTCTTTGTTTAGGATGCATGAAATATCTGCTCAGTGATCTTACTGAGGGCTTTTACTTTTTAAGGGGAGCGTATGTGTATGTATGCATATACACACCTTACAACCTAAGAAGTCAGCCTGGATTTGGTCTGTTTTTCTGGCTCTGCCTTACCCCAAGGTAATCCCAAGTAAATCTTCAAGATAGTCTACTTATTGATCTTCCCAGAAGACAACAAGTTCCACTCTGACAAAGGTACACATTGTATAATTAGGGATCAGGTACGGGGCAATGTATTTCCTTTTTCCACTACAGAAACTGCTTTGGGAGCCATTTCCAGTTGTCTTGATCTATACCTTGCCACTGGACCCAGATGGCTCTGGAAGAGAAAGTGATGCTGATGATTTTGCATAGCCCTCCCTCACTTAAATCCAATTGGCTTATATGTTATGGCATCACCTTCCTGATGTTATGGTCTTCTTTGAGAATGAAGGACAAACAACAGAAACTGCTTAAGAAACAAAGTACTGTATACTGTCCATGGATAGCAGGGAGACTGTTGCAAGAGCTCACACAATCAAAATATTTGTGTTTCTGTTATGTGCAGAACATGATGAATGTCAGTGGAAAACTGGAATTCTTTTTTTTTATATATCACATTTTATTCATGTTTAAATGCCACTGAAATTTATCCAGCATTCCAAAAGTATATGCCAGGCCTTCTATATACACTTTAAATTAACTGCCTACTCAATTTAAAAACAAGCAAATTAGTTATCCCCAGATGAATTACTTTAACAAGTCGTGTAACTTATCCCCATGGCAATGTGGTTGGTCTAGCATTAAAAGTATGAATTAATTTTGGTGGTGTTGTAATTTCTGTTATATCGGCCTAGACATGACCACTGAATATCCTCTATTTAATTTATTCTTTAAGGATTATTTTATAATTGAATCTATTTAAGTCTTTCATGTGCTCTGATAGTTGATACCCAAATATTTTAAGCATTCTATAGTTAGATGGAATGGAATTGCCCATTTTGATTTTGTTTCTTGGGTTTTGTTACTATTTTACAGAAATACAGTTAATATTGAGTATTTTATAGCCTGCAACTTTACTGATGATATTAATTTTCTCAATTGGTATCTTTGGTGATATTATTATTGATACTATATGTTGATACAGATTCATGAATAACATTAAGCTATGGGTTTCTTTATATGTTTTTTCTTTCTTTCCCTGGTTTAGGTTTTGAACTATTTTTGTCTCATAAAAGGATCCTGCAAGGTGTTTTCTTTCTCAATTTTAGAAAGTAATCTGTTAAGTATAGGTATTAACTGTTCTTGAAAAGTTTGATAGAATTTGCCCATTAATCCCTCAGAACCAGGAGACTATTTCTTTGGTAGTTCCTATCTCCTTCTAGGCAGTTCCTAAAACTATCTTGTAGAGCTCGTCCTGTGAATTTCCTTTTTCCATTGTAACTCACTCCCAGAACCATGCCAATTATTAAAGGTGTCAGAGAGGGCACTGCCCCAAAGTAGAACCATTACCCTAACACCCTTTTCATAATATCATCCACTACTGACAGTACATTTTTCTGGTTACCTTTTCTCTCCATTTGCCTCAAAACATCCTAAGTTCATGTTTTCCTACTTTTCCAGGTTCCAGTTACCCCAGGGAGTTCCAATTCTGCCCCCCCCCCCAGCCCCTGAGGTGGGATGTGTAGACTTTTCAAGTACTAAATCACCCAGACCTTACCTAGTGCGTGGTGCCCATTGTGTGGCACAGTGCCTGGCATATAGTAGGTGCTTAATAAATGCTTATTGATTAACTGATCTCCCTGCACAGACCATCTGTCTTCACCCATAAGAACATTCATCAATGGTACCTTCTCCTACCATCAAAGCCAGGCCTCCTTCCTTTCTCCCCTTTTCATTCCTTCCCCCCTCTTTCTCACCCACTCCCCAGCAGGTTCTTTTTTCTTTTTGAATTTATTTTTTTCACATACATACATACATACATACATACATACACACACACGTAATTTCCTCCTAATTGCACGTTAAAACAATTTTTAAACATTTGTTTTTTTTTTAAAGTTTTGAGCTCCAAATTCCAACTCTTCCTCTCTCCCCTCCTACCTCCCTGAGACAGTAAGCAATCAGATATAGGCTGTACATGTCTTTTTATGTAAAACATTCCCATATGAGTCATTTTGTACATGAAAGAAAAATAATTAAAGAAAGTGAAAAATAGCATGCTTCAAGATTGTATTAAAAGAATATCAGTTCTTTCTTTGGAGGCAGATAGTATGCTTCATGATTAGTTCTTTGGGATTGTCTTGGATCATTGTAATCACCTTCCCCTCGTTGTGAGCCCTCAATTTGACTCTGGCACATTATACATTCTTCTCTCTTCCCATCCTTACTTCTCCCCTTTTCATGTACCCTTCCAAGTTATAACATAGTTTCATAAAACAAAACAAGACAAAACAAAACAAATCCCATCAGAAAACCCCATAATGTTAATTTGCTTGTAGGCAAAATGTTGCCAAGTTCTGTCCATAATGTCCCATATTTTCTTCTTCATTGTTACCTTCAGACTTCACCCTTGTCTCCTTGTGTATATTTAGAAAGGCTTTGGTTACTGATTTCTACTGTGACTCTGCTGCTGCTGCCCTTTGCTGTTGCATTTATCCATTCCTCCTGCATTTATACTTTTTTTCCTCTAAAATGCTTTAAATGTCTCTTATTATTGAATGTCTATCTTTTTTTTAATGGATGGTTTAGCTCAGATTTCTAAGTTAGGTCACTCTGCTTCATTGATCTTCAGAACAATGAATTCCACTCCCTTCCGTGTTTTCTGTTGGGTACAGATTAGTCTCTCATTTGAATTTCATTTCCCTTGTATTTGAAGATCTTTCCCCTGTTCACTTGCAGAATTTGTTTCTGAATTGAATTACTAAATTTAATCACTATGGGTTTGGGATTTTACGTCCTTGATTTTTCTTTTTTTTTCTGGAGGTGATATGTGAATGCTTTTAATTGGTACTCATTTTCTAAGTTCGCAGATTCTGAGAAGTTCTTTTCTATTGTTTTCTCCATTGTGGTGTTGAGATTTTTTGTTCTGTCTTATTCTTAGGCTGTGTCTGCACACCCTGTCTTGGTCTCCTGCTAGCACAAAGCACATTTTCTTTTAATGATTCTCTTCTGGATTATCCTTCCCTTTTATGTATTTGCATTCTCAATCTATTATTTTCTCTTCTGTTTCTTTGGTAAGACTTGCCATCACAGATTCCAGTTTTTCTCCTTTGCCCATTATTTATGTTGTACAGTCCATAAATTCTGCTCTCAAAATTCTCATGTCTTTTGAGCCACCCAGGTATAGTATATTGTGTTTTCACATTCTCCTCACATTTCACAGGGTCTTCTGTCATCAAGTACTGGATCATTTCCTTTTGCTTTGCTTATTCATAGATGCCAGAAGTTGTTTTCTAGATCTGGAGTCCATATTTCCTTCCTTTCTTCATGTTTTCCCTGTTGATTTATTTAAGTTCAAGATTTTTTAGTTTTCTTCTTCCTGAGATCTTTGGCAATTTCAGTATCCCTCTACCATCCCTGATTTTTCTCTGTTCACTTTCTGACATTGTACCCTTTGATAATGGTTTCTTTGGGGGTTGAATCTTTAACATCTTAGCCTCCTTCCATTCTGGGCAATTCATGTTCACCAGCTGATGTCTCTGCCCCAAGTGACTTTTGGAAGGTCAGAACTGGCCCCACATGGATGTTGGGTTCTTTCCCCCCATCTAAGACAGTACTGCATAGCCCTCCCCCCCCCCCCCCCACACAGAAGGTGTCCTGTCCTTATTCTGTTTCTTGGTTCTCTGGCTCAGCACCAATGAGTGATTCAGAGAGCAACCACAGTGGTACAATAGAGTTGTCTGGCCTGGCACTTGCAGTTCTGAGCTTTGTAGCACTGGTACTATGGGTGATATGATTCCTAAAGGGTTGCAGTTGCACTGGCTGTCTATTGCAGCCCAAACAAAATTGTACAGCGTGAAGCTGGAGTCACCCTGGCACTGTAAAAAAGGGAGAGGAAACTAGCATGTAGGTGTGGGTTTTGTGGTAAGCCTGTGTCTCTGGTCCTTGTGTGTGTTAGTGCATCCTTGCCGTTGGTAGCAGCAAGGGAGCTGAGGGAGGAGTGCTGAGTGAGCTTAAGGTCAGTGAGCATCAACTAATTTTTTAAAACCTTTTCATTGTGGGTATATTAGACCATGGAGACATCTGAAGTTTCTTGATCTTTGGCACATAATTTCTATTTTGGAAAAGCTGGGGGGTTATAGGAATCAGAAAAATTATCTAGTCCTCTATCTGGTTGCTCATGTGACCAGAAGTCTGCAAACTAGTTATTAACAACCATCATAAAAAAGTACCAAGTTGTGTAATTTGCCTCTTAGACCTGTGCATCTGTGCAAATTAACAGAGATACAGTAACTGAGATACATTTACTTACATAATAAATCTTATATATTTTATCTTATTTTTTTTGGATGGGGAAAGTGAGGCAGTTGAGGTTAAGTGACTTGCCCAAGGTCACACGAGTGTCAAGTTCTGAGGCTGGATTTGAACTCAGGTCTTCCTGACTCTAGTGTGAGTGCTCCATTCACAGTGCCACCTAGCTGCCCCTATTTTAATCTTATTTTAAAGATATACCTTTTAATAAGCAAGTCCTCCATTTGCCATAATGAGAGTTTTTTAAAAACATAATTTGGCAATGTTTTTATATGATTTTGGTAGTGCTGTTCAATTGTTTTCCATGGCCCCATCTGGGGTTTTCTTGGCAAAGATATTGGAGTGGTTTGCTGTTTGCTTTTTCAGCTCATTTTACAGATGAGAAAACTGAAGCAAACAGGGTAAAGTGACCTACTTGTACAGGGTCACACTGCTAGTAAGTGTCTGAGATAGGATTTAAACTCATGAAGATGACTCTTCTTGACTTCAGGCCCGGGCTCTATACGCTGTGCCACCTAGTTGCCCATAAGATTTTGGTACGTTGTTCTTTATTACTTTGTTATTTAACCACACATCATATTGGATATTGGGTCCATCTTTGACAGATAGTTTATTTTCCTAAGACATGAGATTTAAATAATGCAAATTCTCATGCCATTGAAACATATTTATCACCATTTCCTATATAAATTTCTTCAGCTTTGAATGATATATGTCCCAGAGTTTCTTCTCTCTTTTATTTAATTCTTTAACAATTCTGCTTCTTAGTAGATTTATATATTTATACGAGTAAGACATTTATTCAGTAGTGGCAAGACTGATACTAAGAGAATATTAAAAGATCTAGGCTAAGGCCTCTACTGTGTTGGGTAAATCTTCTCTTGAGGTTTTGGGGAGGAAATGACATAAGAAAGCATGAGAGAGTATTAGGGCGTGAGAGCATGAATGGACTATATTCAGCACCACTGGATAGGATGCCTACAGCAGTGGTAAGGACTAAATCTAACCCTTAGATTTAATAAACTTTAATTAAGCACCTACCACCATCAAAGTACTGTGCTAGTTACCGCAGATAACTAAAGACAAAAATTAAATGGTTCTTATTCTCAAAAACAACATATAATGAAGGCTAATAGCCCTTCTAGCTCTAAACCTATGACTCTTGTGCCATGACCTGTGCATACATAGATAAATACAACATGCAACATTGAAGTATTCCTACACTCACAAGTTGGTGCAGAAAGTTCAGTGCGTGCCTTTGGACCCGAAGTATTTTTTCAGGCTGGCCAACAAATCAGCACTTCCTCAGGAAGTTTGAAGATGATCACAATTCAAAAGATAAAAATAATTTTTAAGGTTTAATGGGAAGGTGTTTGTAGAGCCTGTATCAGACTGCATGCCACCATGGGGGGAGGGGCGAGAAAAGCTGGGGCTCAAGGGACTGGGCAGCTGAATATTCTAAACTAAAAGTAAATAAAGATTTTAAATGAGTTCACAAGAAAACAACCTCGCTTCACTTATTAGAAGTAGCCGTCTTGGGAGTTAATATAGTGAGAGGCCGATTTTCTCCCTGGTTTCCCATCATTTGGATGAATTTAGATAAGCTCCCTTAGTCTAGAGGACCTTACTAACGGTTTCTTCATCTCCTGTTTCAACATTAACATGAAGCAACATGAAGTTAAGATGACCCGTCATAGAACGTCTGGGAGCAGGGAGAACTCCTGCTGGAAAAATTCCAAAGGAGATTTTTAGGCCACAGCCCCAAATAGTGATGGAATTCCTGACTGTCATGTCAGAATACTGAATTCTTCAGGAATTTCACATTCAAGAACTCCCTCTCTGATGCTGGGATGGATGATGGAAAGAGATGCTAGAAACGCTGATGCTGGGAAAAGAACTAGATGAATTGAAGAAAGGAAAAAAGAAACAGATTGAAAAATCAGAATGTGGCGACTTGAAAATCAGTTTAAAAATTTTATGTAAATGTATGAGAAGAGTACAGAATGCTATGCACTTACATAGTTATGTATTAGGATTCCTACTTCTTTCTTCATTTCTCAGGTTTGTAGAATGGATGTATTTTCCAAAAGTCCCTGATCTTCTCAATGTATCGATCCTGACTGACAAGTATTCATGATAATAATGATAACTCACATGAATGTAGTTCTCTCATGTTTACAAAATATATTCTTTACCCTGTGAGACAGGTAGCACAAATATTATTTCCTCTACTTTAAAGTTGAAGAAGTTGAGATTGAGAGAACTTAAATGAGTTGAATCATCACCAACGAGCAAATGTTGGAGCAGACCCTCAAGTCCTGGTCCTTTGACTCTATGATCAGTGATTTGTTTTTACTATTCTTCTGTATTTCTGCAACCAAAAGTACATTTTGATATGTTTCTACAAACCACACTGAATTAATAACTTCCGTGTTATTTTACTGGCTACAATTAATCAGAAACAGCAAACTATTTTGAAGACCTTGCTATGTACTGCTGTCCACCCAGGGATATAACAGTGTTGTACAAACACTACTTCTGCACTAGAGTTAGGAAGATAGACTCTAACAGGCTAAGTGACTTGCCTCAAACTATACAGTGAATCAAGGGCATAGTAAAGAACAGCACTCAAATACATGACTTCTAGTTTCATGTTTTTGATTGAACCTTGCTATATAAAAATGACTGGGTTTGGAGTCAGAGGGCTTGGGTTCAAGTCCTTCCTCTATCACTTACTACTTCTGTGGGCTGTGATTAAATTACTATCTCAGGGCTTAGTTTTTGCATCTGTAAAATGAAGGGGTTGGACTAGATGCCCTATAATGCACCTTTCAGGTTTGGGTGCCTCCTATTATTTTTGTGGTTTGATTATGCTTTAAAAATATTGCCTCATGGCAGACACTTAATAAATGTTTGTTTAATTGAAAGCATTTACTGAGTTGAATTACATTAGTTCTGAAGGCTCACATCTAGTGAAGCAGCATGGGAGTGTCTTTATGTGGCACCAAGGGAGGCAGAAGACATTTCTATTCTCTTCTCTCTGCCTTGCCCTCCCTCTCCTAGGAAGACTTTAATTCTTGCCATGAGGGAAAGCAGGAAGTTGGGCTAGAGGCTACTGTGCTCTCCTGAGAGAGAGGGGTACTAGGTTAGAATTCTATCTATCTTCTCCTTTAAATATTAGGCTAGAGGATATTATCTTAAGGTTAATATAACTTCTGATTGCTGTTTTTTATTGGAGAAGAGGATCCCAAGCTTTCTATACAGGACTTGACAACTTTCCCTCTAAATAACAGTTTTCTAATGAACACACATGGTGAAATAGTAAAGAAACCTGTTTAACTAAACTACAGCAAAATAGAAATCAGAAAAGGCAAACATAGGAGAATATATACTAGACAATACAGAGTGAAGAAGCTCTCCTATTGGGAGTGAGACAACTCAGTTCAACCGAGAGAGAGAGAATCCTAGGTCTCACCCAAGGGGAAACTTCTCAACATCTCTTATGTAACTAGCTGGGGATAGAGATATAACAGAGACTGCATGCGTCTCTTATGTCTTTCAAGAATCTTTTCCTTCATCAAGTTGAAGTAGGGTTGGTCTCTTTCCATCTTCCCTTTTGAAATTGGAAGCCAGCAATATCCTAAGCAACTGTAGGTCCTGAAGTGACTTAAAATTAGAAAGTCTGGAGAAGACTGAAGAAGCTAGAACTTTCTTGCTCTTTCCAACTCCTCCCTGCTCCTTGTTCAGGGCAGGGTCTTCAGTTTCACTAATAAAGAGAAAGTTTCATACCAATGTGCTTTGGAACTGGAGTTACAGATCAAAAATGGAAAAATAAAAATTCAAGTTCATACCTGAGGCAGGAGAGTGATACGGAATGATTTGATGGAGTTCTCATCTCTTAGGTATATGGAAATATTGGGAAAATAGGACCATGGTGTTTCATAGTTCCAGCATGCAAGCTGCGAACCAGTCCAAAATCCTTCAGAAAATTTTGAAATCTAAAAGGAAAAAAGGGGGAATGTGAAAACAAATGTTACAACCAAGTATTTATTAACAGATTAAATCTATTGTCTTTCAAGCTTATATAGAAAGAAGATCACAAATCCAAATATAAGTTTCCTGCAGGTCATAAAATGATTTAGTTTAAAAATCTAATGTTATCTATGTTTTATTATATTTTTGTTTATTTTGTTATGTATTTCCCAGTTATATTTCAATCTGGATCAGGAAGCACACTCCTGCCCTGTGTTTGGCAGCTCTGCTCTATAGAATATTAAAGAAATTATTACTGAGGCAGAATATCTCCTTCAAAAGTCTTGTAGCTGGTTAAATTGATAAACCTTCTAATTGAAATATATGGCACTGCACTATAGGGTCAGCATGTTGCTCTATCAGTTGTTCAATCTTTCAATTAATTTTAGCAGACAACAGGTAAAGAACAAGTGAAAACAATGTAACCATTTCCAGAGAAGGAATAGTCATACAAGACAAATTTATACGTTTTCCACAGTAAATTATTTAATTTCATCCCTAGAGAGTAGAGATACATGAATGTTGCTTCTTGCTATCTATAAATGAATAGGACATATGGTTGATTTCCCAAAGGCCAGTTCTGAAGGAGTTTAGAATTTCCATGGATTACTAGGTCTCAAGCATTCCAAAATAAATTTCAGCATATTCTCCAAAGGAGGCCAAATGGGTTTGGTAGAAATAGTACTGTACTTGAAGTCAGAGGATCTTGGCAACTCACACCATCTGTCTAGACCAGTGATTCTCAACCTGTGGGTCACGACCCCTTTGGGGGTCAAACGGGGTCACCTAAGACCATCAGAAAACACATATTTCCGATGGTCTTAGGAACCGAGACACTGCTCCTCTATCCATCTCCAGGCGGGTCCACCCACATGCAGATATGCCCACATATGAGTATTAAAGGGTCGTGGCATTAGGAAAGTTGAGAACCACTGGCTCTAGACTTAACTTCTTCATCTCTAAAATGAGAGGGTTGTACTAGATACTCTTGTAGATCCTTCCAGTTTTGAACTTATGATCCTTTGCTCATTTAAGTGAGTATAGGAAGCATAAGAAAATAAGAGACAACTTTCAAAAGTATCTAGTGGTCTTGGTGGACCTTGACCATAATGAAGATAGTTAAGGGTGGATCACATCACATGAGGATAAGTTGAAAGAACTAGGCTGGGGAGGTCAGGTGGGGAAAGACTTTTCTTTATAGGTGTTTTGAAGAAACTGAAGGATTCATTCTGCGGAAAATCTAATGCTCTTCAAGAAAATGGAATATTAAATCATGCTACAAAGCAGTCATATCAAAGTGATTATAACTGCTTAACCACCTTGAAGTATAGATTGCACTATGTTCTCAAATTTTAATATTAAGCATTCAGGAGAATGGGGGAAAGATTTCCTTTGCTACAGTTTTGTTCATAGTCTGTCCGATAGATGTATTGGATACAGTACTTGTTTATAAATGTGTACGTGTACCCAAGTATCATGTAAAAGTAATTTTTTCCTATACTTTTAATGTGTTTTTCATCTTTTACTGGTATTTTGTAGGTTTTATCAATATAAATGAAATCTACTGTAACACAGTTTAGGAACTAAATGACTAAGAACTGTTTTATGAGCACATCCTTTGAACACTACACATGAACGAGTATTTTTTTGCATATCATTAAAGTGCTATAGGAGTGCTAATCTGGAGGTACTCAGAGTTTATCAAGTAGATATTTATTTAGTAATAAAAGAAATTTTAAATTTGTTTTTATATTTATACAATTTGTAGCTGGAAAAAGTTCCTTAAATTAAAAAAATAGTTTTTTATTGCTCTAACTTTTCCTAATGATCAACTAAGAAAGGCAACTCCCTCATTTTCCCTGGCAAATCTTCCAGCAACAAGCAGCTTTTATAGAATTGTATTATAAGGTTTTTTTGCTTTTTTGTATTATAAGTTTCAACATACAATTTTTAAGAGTATGAATAGAATGATACAGTTTTCAAAGTTAAAAAAAAGAAGCTGAAGGAATATTATATGGAAATGGGACTGCACTTGCTCTTTGGGTACAAGAAGTAGAATTAGGAACAAAGGGTAGGAAAGGCAGAAAGTAAATTTAGGTGTATGTAAGGAAAAGGTGATGTTGAAAAAATTGTCAAAGAAACTGTATGTATCAAATTACCCCTTGTCTTTTTTCTCCTCTTCCTCCTCCAATTCCAACAGCATTTGTATAAGACTTCAGAGTTTACAAACACTATCTCATTTGTTCCTCACAAAAAGCCAAGGAGGCGAGTGCTATTATTATCCCCATTTTTATAGATAAGGAAACTGAAGCCACCAGAAGTGAAATTACTTCCTCAGGCACAGAGCTAATCAATATACACGGTGGAATTTGAATTCACATCTCCTTGACTCCAAATGTAGAGTTATTTCTCTTATGCCTCTCATATCCTTTGACCAAGAGATTTCACTGCTATGTATATGCCCCAAGGAGATCAGCGACAAAGTATAGCAGTACTTTTGGTGGTATCGTAGGACTTGAGTGAAATAGATGACCATCAGCTACTGGCTAAACAAAATGCAGTACAGGAATGTAATATAATATTATGGTGCTATAAGAATCAGTGAATGTGATGAGAATAGAGAAACATACCAAGGCTTCTGTGATCTGGTTCACAATGAAATAGGAAGAACCAAGAAAACAATATACACAATGATTGCACCAATATAAATGGAAAGAGTAATAAAATAATTAAAATAGAATGTTATAAAATTATAGCATTTAATTATAAAAATTATAGAATCAACAAGCTTGGCTCCAAAAAAGGGATATGTGAAGTCATCTGCACCCTCTCATTTGTTTGACCTTTACGAGAGCCCTGCGAGATAGGTGCTATTATAATTTAACCAATTTCTACACCTTCTTGCTACAGTGGATTGGACTTCATGATAGACTTTTGAACTGGAAACTTGTTCCTATGGTGACACACTCAGTTTCCCAAAGGGCATGTTGGCCTTGTCTCTGATTTTCTAAATTATTGAAAAATATCTACAATTTACACACAGTTGTGTAAAAATGTTAACAGTTACTGAATTTGGTGAGAAATTTGTCAGTCTTTTACAGTGTCTTTGCACAGAAGACAGAAAACTGTATTCTTGACTGAATTGCAAAGGAAGTGCTTAGGCTTCCTTCACTCCATAAACTTCAAGCTATCAGCATTGGAGTAGGAGAATTGTAAAACTGTAGAGTTGGAAGGGAGCTCAGCCCTCATCTACTCTAACTTATTCATGGAAATAATTCCCACAATATTAAACCCAAGAAGCAGTCATCCAGTCTTGTTTGCATGTCTAAGTAGGAGGAAGGGCACCACTTTGGAAGCCAGTATATTATACTTTCGGACTGCTACAATTTCTAGGAAGTTTACCCTGACAGCAAGCCTAAATATATCCTTTTTCAATATTTTTCTGTTGCTATTGGTTTATTTTCTGGGGTCAAAGAGAATAAATCTAATCATTCACATAACAGACCTTTAGATACTAAAAGAAAGCTATCATGTCTGCTCTGTGTATTTTTTCCTCCAGGCTAAATATGCCCAGTTCCTTCAACTGATCCTTACATTATATAGACTCAAAGCCTTTCATTATCCTGATTGCCTTCCTCTCTAGACCCTCTCCAGTTTAACATTTACTGAACACAATAGTCTGATAAAAGCAGAGTACAGCGGGACTACCTCTTCCTTGTTCCTGGAAATTATGCCTCTTTTAATGTCATTTAAAATAACAGTAGCTTCTTTGGCTTTCATATCACATTTCTGACTCATATTGCATTTCTATTAGAATCCGTAGATCATTTTTTTAGACAAACTGCTATTTTACCATGCCTTTCCTATCTGGTGCTTGTAAAGTTAAAATTTTTTTTTTGTACCCAAGTCTAAGACTTCACATTTATCCCCATTGGATTTCATCTTATTAGATTCTGTTTAATCTTCTGCAAATTTGACGAGCGTGAGCCTTCATCCAAGTGACTGATAAAAATGTTAAACCACATGTGATTTTACCTTCTTAATATTCAGCTCACTTTCATTTCCCCCTTTTATCTAACCTGTTTCAAAATGAAGTATATCCATCTAGAGCCATAGTCCAGTAATGGGTTTCTTCTCTGAAGCAACTGTCTTTGTATTTTCCCTAATCTCTGTGATTCAGAGTTAATGTTTGTGAAGGCAAATGTTCCTTTCCTTGGATATTCCTTACATTTTCATCCCATTTCACCTCAGCTATACTCCTAGCAAGGCCTTCTCTTTTAACCCTCTTTTGACCTTCTCTAGTACATCTTTTGAAATCTCTATTGTATTGTGAAACTCTCTTCTCTACTAGACCTCTTCCACTTTCTGGTGCTCAAATAAACCTGGACAATAATAATTGCTAGAAAGTTTTCCCCAATATCAAGTCCAAATTTGTCTCTGCAACTTCCAACCATTGCTTCTGGTTGGTCTCTTTAGAGCCAACAAAATGAATCCCAGTTTCATATAATAGCTTTCAAATACTTGAAAAAATATTATTTGTGTCTTCCACCCCTAAGTCTTTTCTTCTTCAGTGATATGTAGCCAGTGACAGTGATAATATAAATGGAAATGATCGAAGACATGATTATTCATATTAAATACAATACGAAATCTGGGTTATGTTGGACCAACGATAACAGCTTCTTTCTTCTCACTGAGAGATGATCGACTCCAAGTGTAAAACATGGCCTGAGTTGTCATATGCAATCATTGTGTCTGTTTTTAACAGTTTTGCTTTGCAACAAAAGAAAGGTTTTTGCGTCTAGGAGATAAGCTCATTATTGGGAAAGAAAACTAAGGTAAAAAAAAAATCTAAAAGAATAAATATAAGCAAGAAACTCCCATAGACGTGGTATCCAATTTCTACGTGATCAGTTACAAAATTAATTCCTGCTTTCCCCAGGAAGACAATGGTAATCACTTATGGTCACGCTTACCAAAGATGTGCGGGAAACTGCTTCAATCACAGCATTAAAAACTTTTGGAGGTAGATGCAGCAGAGTGGTACCACTATCCACTATGGCTTTCTCTATATTGTACTACAGAAAAGAGAAGGGGAAATAATATAAGGAACATATGGAACTATAGGTACGTAAAATTATGAAGGCCCTTGTTTTTAAAGGAATTATCCAACTGAATTCCATTTTAAAAAATAAATAGTTGTGACACATCTTGCCTCTATAGATTTGACAATATTCTCAGGTTTAGAGATTTCTTATGTTATTCAGAAGTCAGTGAAGAGCCATGGAAGATTTTTGAGTAATGGTGCTGTATAATCCGAGAAATACGTTAGTTGTATCAGTTAGTTGTATGAAAGGTAGATAAATAATATTTATTAATATTCATTAAATATTTATTAAATTATATTATAATATAACACATAATTATAACATATTATACAATATATAATATAATATAATTATGAGAATAAAATATTTATTAAAATAGATAAATGTAGATAAAACAAGAAAGAAACATTTAGGATGGAATGGATTCAGAAGATATTACGAAGGACTTATCTGGAAAATGCAGGTGGAGTTAGATGGAAGAGTAAACAATGACTCATAGCTTTCAAGTCTAGACGACAGAAAGGATAGTGTTGCTACCAACAAAAATGAAGAAGAGACTTCTGTGTGGTAGTTGCTTAATGAATATTGGTAATTGAAAATTTGTTGAAGTTAGAAGAGCCACAGAGGATTAGGGGAGTGGGAAGATGATAAATTCATATTTGGATAAATTCAGTCTGATGTTCAATTTCCAGCTGACTGGAGGAAATGAGACCTTACGGGATGAAAGAAATAAGAATGGAACCGTGAGTGTCATAAAGCAAAGGCAGGATAAGATATAATAATGCCAATGCAAGTGCCCATGGCAGATATGAATATACTGGTGTATTTGTGAATCACAAAATATAACAGATTCTCCACATGGAAGACAGAACCAAAAAATTTATTCAAACACCTGAAAGTTGAATCCATTGTAGCAACCAAGAAGTTGGTACACACAACCAATGCAGTGAGCACTGACATTCCCAAGCCTTCCTTCTGTCTGGCCTTCAAAACAAAACAGGCCCCCTTAAGCAAAAGTGCCCCTCTCTCACTCATGCTATCAGCTATGCCTCTATGTTGCTTGCTCCCAGCTCTATTCTGGCTCTCTCTTGCTCCTTCCTGTTCCAGATTTTCAGCAAGCTCCTCTCCCCATGGGCTCCATGTGATTATATCTGGCCTATTAAGGGGCAGGGAAGATCTTCAAATTCCCATGACCATTACAGATATAAAAAAATAACAATCAAAATCACATAATTTTAGAGTTGGAAGAAATTGCAAAGGCTATTTAATCTGAATGACACCTTACCTAAACAAGAATCCTTGCTGTAGCATACCTGTCAAGTGGTCATCTAGCTTCTCCTTGAAGATTTCCAAGGAGAAGGAAACTATGACATCCTGAGGTAGCCCATTTTGCATTTAGATAATAATAATTCTAGGTTATTTTTTGTTCTTTTGGAGGGGGGAAGGAAGGGCAATTGGGGTTAAGTGACTTGCCCAAGGTCACACAGCTTGTCTGAGGTTGGATTTGAACTCAGGTCCTCCTCACTCTAGGGCCAGTACTCTATTCACTGTGTCACCTAGCTGCTCCAATAGCTCTACCTTTTTAATGGGCAAGAAGTTTTAACTTAACTAGTTAAATAAATTTGTCCCTCTGTGTCTTGTTTCCACCATTGCTCTTGAAGTATATCTGTCCTTCAGGGCCAGTCAGAAAAAACTCTGAATCCTCTTAAATGTGACAGCCTTTCAAATATTGGAAGATAGCTCCCACATCTTTCTTAACCTCTTCTTTTCCTGCTTAAACATTCTGAATATTTTACCAAATCTTCACATAATATGTAAGGTCCATTTCCTACCTTGGTCAACTTGTTTTGGACACTTCACAGTTTATTGATGTACTTTCTAAAATGTGGTGTCTAAAATGGAATGTCATACTATAGATGTAGTCTGATTGGTCCAAAGGACAGTGATGCTATCACTTCCCCAATCCTGAATACTTTCTTTTTAAAAATGATCTATTTTTTAAAAAATTAGTAAAAATTCACTTTCTTTATCTTTCTCCAATCCTCCTTTCCCCATTAAAAATTAAAAAATGATCCTCATTACAAATACATATGTATGTGTGTATATATTTGTGTGTGTGTGTGTATATAGTCAAGTAAAACAAATTTTTCTCTAATCTTCCTTTCCATTCCAGCCCATGTCCAGTGTATTCCTCTTCCTCTTTTTTCCACTCTTGCCTTAAGATTATGATGAGAATAAAATCATTTGTAATTCATACCTAATTAAACTCCCTCTATGACTGCTGATGGTGATAGGGTTTGTTTATTTTTAAATTAAATTAATTTATGTATTTTTAGTTTTCAACATTCGCTTTTATGAGATTTTGAACTTTAAAATTCCCCCCTTCCCCCCACTTCCCAAGAAGGCATGCAATCTGATATAGGCTATACATATAAAATCATATTAAACATTTTCCCACATTAGTCATGTTGTGAAAGAAGAATCAGAAGGGGAAAATGATGAGAAAGACAAAAAAAAAAGAAAAAGAGAAAATAGTATGCTATGATCTGCGTTCAGACTTCATTGCTCTTTCTCTGGATGTGGACAGCATTTTCCATCATGAGTCTTTTGGAATTGTCTTAGAGCATTGTATTGCTGAAAAGAGGTTAGGCTATCAAAGTTGGTTATTGTACAATATTGCTGTTACTGTGTATGATGTTCTCCTGGTTCTGCTCACTTCACTCAGTATCAGTTCATTGAAGTCTTTCCAGGTTTTGAATTATGAAACCAAAAAAAAAATGGACATAGCAGTCAAAAAAGCTAATTCAATCTTAGGTTGTATTGCTTTAAAGTCATAGCACATATCAGAAGACAAAGGATATGGGCTAATATGCAAGAATAACTTACCCAGCAAAACTGAGTATGATTCTACATGGGAGGAAAGGGATCTTAATGAAAGAGATTTCTAATCATTCCTGATTAAAAGACCAAAATTGTGGGGAATCTCTAAATTTAAAACATGGGATTTAAGAGAAATATAAAAAGGTAATCCAAAATGAGTAATGTAATGGACTAAACAGAGATAAAATGCTTACATTCTTAAATAGGGAGGAGGTACTTATGTCATTTTTATCTTAGATACAGAGTAGGTAAAATAGAAATTGAAAAAATCTCCCCAATCACCTCCTGAAAGAGATTACAAAATGAAAACTCTCAGGAATATCATAGCCAATTTCTAGAACTCCCAGGGCAAGAAGAAAATATTGCAAGCCACCAGAAAGAAATCATTCAAATATTATAAGTAACAGAACTGGGATTCAAACTCAGGTCCTGGATTTGAGGCCAACTCTTTATCAATTCTCTCTTAGGAGCCACAGTCAACATCACAAATGATTTGGCAGCTTCTACATTTAAGGACTAGAGGGCTTGGAATATGATATTCCAGAAGGCAAAGGAGCTAAGATTACAACCAACAATAACCCATCTAGGAAAAATTTATATAAATCTTCTAGGGAAAATATGATATTTAATGAAATAAAGGACTTTCAAACTTTTTTTTTTTGCTTTTTGGAGAGGGGAAGGTAGGGCAATTGGGGTTAAGTGACTTGCCCAAGGTCACATGGCTAGTTTTTTTGTGTGTGTTTGGTGACAGGGTTTAAAAATGTGTTCCATGTCTGAGGCCGGATTTGAACTGAGGTCCTCCTGACTCCAGGGCTGGCACTCTATTTACTGTGCCACCTAGTCACCCCCTTTCAAATGTTTCAAATGAAAATATCAGAGATGAATAGAAAAGTTGACAAGCACAAGATGCAAGAAAAGCATAAAAAGGCAAACCTGAGTGATAATAAGGGACTTGATAAACATAAACTGTTTACATTCCTATGGAAAGATGATATATAACTCTTAAGAACTTCATAATTTTTAGGGAAGTTAAAAGGAGTCTATGTATACAGAGGGGATGAGTGTGAGTTCATTGTGTTGGGATGATCTCAAAAAATAAAGGGGTGAGAAAGAGATAGGCAGTGGAAGAAGGAGGAAGGGAGAGGAAGAATGGGGAAAATTATCTCACATAAAAGAGGTGTACAAGGAAGAACTTTTACAGTGGAAGGAAAAAGGGATGGTGGTGGTTGGCAATGCTTGAACCTCATCTTCACTGGAATTGGTTCAAAAGAAGTAAGAATATATATATATATATATATATATATATATATATATATACACACACATATATATATATACACACACACATATCTACATATATATATATACACACACACTCACTTGGGTATAGAAGTCTATCTCACACAACAGGGAAGTAGAAGGGAAAAGGATAAGAGAAAGGGTAGGTAATAAAAGGGAGGATGAATTAAGGGGGCAATGGTCAGAAACAAAACAAACTTTTGAGGAGAGACAGGGTGAAAAAAGAGAGGATTAAAAAGAAGAAAACCATATGGAGATACACAATAATCATAACCATGAATGTGAATGGGATGAACTCGCCCATAAATTGAAAGTGGATAGCAGAATGGATTAGAAACCAGAATCCAACAAATTTTTTTTATAAGAAACAGACTTGAAACAGAAAGACACACAGAGAGTTAAAATAAAGACCTACAGCATAATCTATGATGCTTCAGCTAAAGTAAAAAAAAATATAGGGATAGCAACTGTGATCTTGGGACAAAGCAAAAGCAAAAACAGACCTAATTAAAAGAGATGGTTAAGGAAACTACATTTTGCTAAAAACTACCATAGACATAAAGTAATATCAAACATTTTCTATGGAAAGTTTCTTTGATAATGCATTCATTCATCTTTCCCACTAAATTATTTTTATGTGGAATCCCACAGTCACTTCTGATGTACTTCACTAAACATTGTTTCAACTATATCAAGGTACCACCAATGTTTTTCTAATTAAAGGAAGTTTTTATACTAAATAATTCTGTACGTTATAGAATGCAAATAATTTTTTGATGTCATAGATATGGGTTTTAGGAAAAATTCTAGTTTTGTTTATTAAAAATACCTAATTTTCTATGGAAAAACTCATCTTTCCAAAAGATTATGTATATATATGTATATATGTATATATGTATTTCTATATATTTATATTTATACACACACATACACATATATAGTGTACATTTTTTAGATGTGATATTAATTCATGTTATCTATAGTTAAGGCACCAGTACAGAGTAAAGACAGAAGTATTTCCTCTCTATCAATAATGGCACTTTTGAATCTCAGCGATAAATACAACGGAGTGTGGTTTTTAAAATTTGATCTTTTTTTTTTTTACTTTTTCTGCATTTCTGCCTATTAAATTCTCTCTGTACTAATTTTAGCTGTTCTAACAGATTTTCTGTTCAATCTATATTTATCCAATATGAAGGTATATTACTTCAGCATTTAAAAATATAGACATTAACAAATTTAAGCAAATTATGCTAAATCTGATTGTTACTCATTGTGGTAGTATGTATGTATAATCCCTGCTAATTGGAAGGCTAAGGCTGGTGGATCACTTGAGCCCAGTTCTGAGTTGCAGTAGAACTAGAGTTGATCAGCTGTTTTCACTAAAACTGGCACCAATAGTGTAGGCTCCCAGGAGTTTAGAGTTGCCAGATTGCTTAAAGATGAACCAATCATCTCAGGATGGAAACAGAGAAAGCCAAAGTGTCTGTGCAAAATAGTAGGATTGGAGTGGTGAATGGATCCTGCGCTTCTATCTCAGTGAGGCTCAAAAAAATTCAGATTGTTAAAAATTTGAAATGATTACTTATGTCCATTGTTAAGTTATTTCAATTTGTTAAAAGTTGAGGTTCTTAGGGAAACTAACATATTGTACTTTTTCACTTCTGCATATATACGTACTCACACAATACACATATTTAAAATTATTGTTTGTATACTATTAAAATGAAACAAGGTGCACAATACAACTTATCTGAGTCATGAATATGTGGTGACTGTGATATTGCATGTCCATGTAGAGATTAAATATATGTTGAATAAAATTTGGTCTCAATTGTGTATACTTCATTAAATTAAATAATTTTGCTGTCTTCATTGTAAGATGAAGAAAATTTACCAGGTTATTCTAATTTTAGTTGATTTTTGATTTGGACTTTGTTTTGATCTAAAAAAGTGGATGAATTTATGTGTCAACTGTACTAAAACCATTCAATATTTGGACCATTGTTTTGTAAATCAGCCCTGAAAGCTGGGGAAAAGGACATGACACATAGTTTAGAAACCTTTGGGATAATGACTGAGAAGGATAAGAATAATTGCAAGTAAAAAGGCAAGATATTCAAGGGTAAAAAAAGATGACATTGAAATGTCAGGAAGTAAGGAAGTAATCATCTTAAATATGATATGAAGAAATTGGACATATTTCTTGATTTTCCAAGTTGACAGAGTAGATAAAAAACACAGCTATTAAAAACAAAAAAAACCTTTGCATATTTCTTTCAGAGGCAGTCAGACTTGATAAGAAACACTGACATTTACTACCTGCACCATCTTTCCTCCCTCCCATCCCCCATCAGATATATGCCCTTTCATTTCTAATTCCAAACCATTATCATTTATATTTTAACTGTCAAAATTTTTTAACTGGAAAGACCTTACTTCAGAAGTTTTGTGGAAAAAAAAGACACAGCCTTCAATTGGTATGGATAATCATCCACAGAAAATGGAATATATTATAACTATATGGTATAGTTTATAGCCCTACCTACTTGTCCTGGAAACAAAATAAAAAGAGAAAAGATTTTATACATGGAAATTGTCATACAGATTCATGAAGACCCACTGAAATATTCAAGTAACATAATTTCTACTCTGAACATACTTGTTACACGAGAATAACATTAATGTCCCCAAATCAGAGACATTTTGAATCCAGGAGGAAAAAGAAGTTGACATTGTTTTGTTTATTTGTTTGAAGGAGAAATGGTTACCAAACAGTACATAGAAGCCTTATTATAGGCTTCTATGTACTGTTTGGTAGCCATTGTTCATTAATGGAGATTTTATTGAAAACTGAAAATGAGAATTGTTCCATATGATTGATTGGGCTCTACAAATAAAGAGAGAGAGTCTATTATTTCATCATAACCTGTCTTTCTTCTTGGGTTTCTTAGGAATTGGGGTCTATTTAGAAACAAGTGAAGGAATGAAATTAAAGGTAAGTGAAAAATCACAGCAGATTTTCTGCATTTTGTCAATTTTTTTTAGAAGGCTGTTTTAGGCTATCTTTTCAGAAGTCCCAAAAGGACTTTCTTTTAATTTTTAAAAATTTTGTTTTATTTTTAATTCATGGAATAAAACAGGCATTTCCATGACACAGTTTAATTCAAAAAGGATGATTATACATGAAACTCCAAATCTATAATGTACAACTTTGTTTCCTTTTCAATACATAATAAATTTATCCTGTAAATTTCTTTTCCCCCATTTTTTTTCCTTCCCACCTCTCCATCCCAAAGATGGCTGCCATTAGATACAAATCTGGGTATATGTGTAATGTCTATACATTCCAAACATACTTTTATTTATAAGTTCTTTCTCTGGAAATCTTTTATTACTATCAAATCAAGTAAATATTCAAAACTTGTCTTTGTGTTTGCCGTGATACAAAAGGAAACAGCAAAATATTAATTATAGAGTTTTTTTTTCCCCTTGGGGGAAATACTGCAAAAGCCAACTCATGACCTTTATACACTTTCCATTCGCTTTCTTTTCTTTTGACTTAAGATCTTTGGTTCTTTTCAATACACTTAATTTCCTAGGGATGAGTTCTTTAATTCAATATTTAGTTGCATTTATTGATGACATTAACAAAAACATACCCAACTCAGGACCAGTTTAGGGTGAAAAAATATATAACAAATCTCCTATTCCCATAAACAGGCACAGGTACAGCTTGGGCAATACCACTTCAAGATGAATATCCAGGAAGCTGGCTTTCAATTTTCCTCCAGTTAACTGACATTCATTAATATTAATTATTAATATTAGACTAATAACTGGGAAAGTCACATTTTCTCTTTTTCCCCCATCTCCTTCAAATCACTAATTACCACATTCTGTTCATTCTTTGACA
>CM053580.1:213781259-213822882 GCA_028627135.1 Pseudochirops cupreus
GAGTTGTGTGATTTGGCCAGACGAGACTCTGGGCAGCTGTTGAGCCCCCCGGCTGTGAAAAACTCAGATGTTGGTGCTTCCCTCTCTGGTAACTGAATAGGTAACTGATGTAATGGTCAGGCGCTGGAAGCCGTCTGCTGATCTGTTTTTCTGTTTGTTTGTAACTTGTGTTTGCCTTCTCTGAAGTTCAGGGTGCTGACTTTTCCCCTTGAACTAGGTAAATGATATTTGATTGATTGAAGTAAGATTGTTAACCCATTTTGAGTTGCTTTCCTTTAGAAAAGCAGATCTAAGAACCTGTGCTAGTAGCTGCCCTAGGTATGCTAGGGTGCTTGCTGATACAAACTGTCATGAGAACAAAGTTTATTTTTTTTAAATTTTAGTGAACTCTACAGAAAAATAGGATACCACTTACTTAAGTAATTAATTTCAGCATCTTACAACTCCAACTCTCACAAACTTTTCAATTTGCCTGATGTTATATCTGCAATGATTTAGGAGTTTTCCTTAATGACACTTTGTTCTTATGGGAGAGTATTACAGTAGTCTTTTAGAACTGCTTCATAGTCCCTTCTAATTGACTGAGGCACATCTTTACTCTAACCAGAAAGATCTCTCCTTTTACTTTCCCATTATAAAAGTATACATTTAGGAATTTGTGTAGTCTTCATCCATACTGAAACTCTTAAATGTAGATAAAAAATTTAAACTAAAATTATGGCACTTTTTCCTTTGAACTTTGTTAATTCTATAACTGCAAAACAACAAATCAATTATTACAATAATACAACATTATATTCGTGGTATTTCCTCTAGAAAGATTTGTAGATATTCTTATTTTGTATTTCAAAATATGACTGAGGATATAAAATGTATTCTCTTAGATATATTGTTTTTTTCTATTACAATCATCTCTAGATTCTTAACACTGAGAATTCATTCTTATCTGCTTTATTTCTACATTTATAGGAATTATGTATTCATTTTTCTTGTTATTTTATAAAGACCAAGATTAGAGAATTAATTTATATGACAGTGGAAAGACTTACCTTGGCTAGCACGGCATAGGCAAGTCCAAGTATTCCATTCCATTTAGTCTCTGGTAAAAAAAAATCTTCTGATTCAAAAATAATAGCAATGTTGACAAGAAAAGTACTATTGAATCCCTTAGGAATAGTAACCACATCTTCACCAACTGATCCTGTCCAGCTTCCTTGAGTATATTTAACATTGACATTCAAGTTTTTGGAACGATATGTGCTGGACCTACAAATTAAATAAAATCAAATCACAGTTGATTTAGTATCATAATCTCATTCATTTGGTCTGTGTTCATCAAACCTTTTTTGAGGGGCCAGGAAGAGATGGAGATAGTTCTTCACAACACATACTGGCTAGGTATTATAAGATAGTAATGACCACCTATATTTTTAAAATTATGAATGAGCAATATATAAACAAACTTCTATTCTGGTAATAAATAATCTAACCTCACTGATTTCCAGTTTCCTTTCTTTGTAAAGAAATCAGTATGGTTAAATTAGTTTAATCACTAAGATCACTTCCAATTTTAGCATTAAATAATTATAAGTTTCTATGAAACAATGTGAGTTCCCTTTCCATCTGTAGAGAACTGTTAAAGCTTTAAAATAGGTCCTAAGGTATATAGATTTGTGCTATTGGTGACTGGCAGGCAGATAGCTATTTAAAGAAGCTCCCCAATTATATTGGGGCAAGAACAAGATGGGTCCATCAGTTAAATATTAAAAAACAACACATATACATATATGATTCATATATATAAGTTTTTACATACAATCTATATGTACATAACACAAACACACATAGCCGCACAGATACACACAGAGATATATGTATTTTAAATAAGTATATATGTACCTTATGTGTGCATATATCCATACACACATACACACACACATATACCCTTTAAAAAGAAATCTCTGTACACACTATGGCTTAAGCAAAAGCAGATGGAACTGCTTCTCCCTCTCTCTACATTTAGTTTTCAAGACTTCTTTTATGCTCATTTAACATATGCAAAAAGAGGATATGAGGAAGAGAAAGTATAACTATTTTTGAAATGAAATTAATATGGCAGAGATTTAGAAGGTTTACTGTGTTAGTATCATGTGGAGTACTACAAATATTAATTTTTTAAAAAAATTAGATTTTAACTTCAGCAATAGTGCCCTGAAAGTACAAAGATATTAAATTAACTCTTATTTCTTGGTCATATTCCTACCACAAACAGGAGAACAGGAAGTAGAGGAGAGAAAAGCAGATGATCTAAAAATATATTCAATGATGAGAAGAAACTAGAACCTAATATTTTATTTTATAATGATTTTTAAAAAGTGATTAGGTTTGTGAGATATATAAAACTAAGAGTTAAGTCTTTCCTCATCAATAAAATGAGGGGGGTAGACTAAATGATCCTGGAGGTCCCTAAAACTATAATAATATTTATTCTGTGTGACTATGAACATTTCCTTAAAAAAATTTTTTTTTTCAAAGAGCAAAATTCTACTTTTCCTTTCCTGTCCCAATTCTCTTCCCGCCTCTCTCAAAGTGAATATGTAAGAAAAAAAATCCATTAAAAACACGTGCAGTCAGGAAAAACAAATTTCCATATTAGTCAGGTAAAAAAAAAGTCTTATTTTTCACTTCCGGTCCTTCACCACTCTGGTAGGAGGTGGGTAGCATGTTTCATCATTAGTTCTTTGCAATTGTGCTTGGACGTTATGCTAGTAAGAGTTCCTAATTCTTTCAAAGCTGATTGTTTTTTACTACGTGGTGGTCAGTGCTTTTCACTGCATTGTGCATTGGTTCATAAAATTCTTGGTTCATAGACTTCTCCCTAAGTTTCTCTGAAATAATTTGCTTCATTAGTACTGAGTATAATAGCATTCTATCATTCATATATACATATGCACACACACACACATACACGCACACATATACATACATACACCCACACATATATATACATATATACATACATACATACACATATGCAACTAGGTGGTACAGTGTGCAGGCTCTGGAGTTACAAGGATCTGAGTTCACATCTGATTATAGATACTTACTAGCTGTGTGACCCTCGGCAAGTCACTTAACCCTTTTTGCCTCAGTTCTGAATCTGTAAAATAATCTGGAGAAGGAAATGGCAAACCAAGAAAATACCAGATAGAATCATGGAAAGTTAGACATGATTGAAAAGACTCAACAACCACAACAATAAATACACACAGAGAGACATAGACACACAATGTGTATATGTATACATGTGTATTCACAGATATATATATATATATGTGTGTGTGTGTGTGTGTGTGTGTTATATATATGTACACACACATTTCCACATACAGTATTTATCAGATTCCCATTCTTTACCATCTCAGAAAAAGTTATAAATATTTTTGTGTATCTTTAATTGGAGTTTCTTTTGTTTAGGACTAAATCATTCCTTAATCTACCTTCCTCATAAATTCCCCTTCTCTCCTTTGCTTTCTATTTCTCTGTTTAGTAAAATGTCTTTCTGTGCCCAACTCTGTGTGTGCGTGTGTGTGTGTGTGTGTGTGCTTAATGTTAATAGGTATTCGAAACCCAAGATATAAAGAGAAAGTAAAAGAATGTCTAGCAGTACTCAATGAATTCAAAGTGTTAGGCTTGGGTAAACATCAGGGCAGTAAAAGTGGGGGGTATGATTGCTCAACTATTGCCAGTAATCTTTAAGATTGTGGAGAATGAGATAAGTGTCATGGAACCAGAGAAGAGTAACTGTCCCACTTTTGAGAGAGAGAGAGAGAAAGAGAGAAAGAGGGAAGGAGGGAGGGAGAGAGAGAGAGAGACAGTGAGTGAGTGCATGGGTCATTGAATTTAATTTCAATTCTTTGCCAAACTTTAGACTATAATATAAAAGAGAAGGGTTGTGAATATTTATAAAAGAGAACATTTCACCAATAGGCAGTATGATTTCATCAAGAACATGAGGTCTTAGGCTAATTTAATACCTGGAAAACATGGTGACACAGACAGAGCTTACCAGAATAACATCAAAGTTTTTGACAGTTATTGATTCTCATGTAGAAAAGACTGAGTGGTATGAGGTGAATTCAAAACTGGATGCACAGCTGATCTTAAAGAATATCCACAAATAGGTAAATATCAACTCATTCAAAGGGAGGCATTTAGTGCAGAGCACTCTAGATCCACCAGACGTTATCATTATCAAATTTGTGGCTGACATTAAGCTAGAAGAGATAACTGGCATGTTGGAACATAAAGTCAGGATGCCAAACGATTTTGACAAAGCAAAACATTGGGTCCAATCTAATAAAATAATTATTAAATTATCATCAGCATAAAGGTAAAAATCTTAGGTTAAAAGAAATCAGCTGCACAAGTACAGATAGGAGAGGTATGGCTGGATACCTTTTTTAAGATCTGGAATTTTTAGTGGTCTACAAGTTTAATAGGAATTCACAACATGACAGTAACAAAAACAAAACTAATGAATGGTATTCTACCTGTATTTAGAGATGTATACTATCCAGTATGCTGTGGTCACATCCTATCTAGGATAGTCTGTTCACTTATGGGTACTACATTTTAGAAAAGTCATAAGTAAGTTATAATATTTCTAGAAAAATGTGAAATTGAAAACCTTTCCATTAAAAGACTAGTTGAAGGAGCATGGGTAGGGAGGGAAGAGGAAGTATGATATTTATCTTATGTAATAAGAGACAGGGGAGCTGCAGTAGAAAATGGCTGTTTTCATAAGTATCTGAAGTGCTTTTATGTGGAAGAAAGATTAGACTTGTTCTAAGTCGGTCTGAGAGGAGAAAAATAAGAAGTTGGGAGGTAGAAAATGTAGAAGGGCAGTCTAATTGAGCAGAATTGGAACAATTCACGATATAACAACAACACTGCAAAGACAAACAACTCCGAAAGACTTAAAAACTGAGCAACATAATGACTAACAATGATTCCAGAGAACCAGTGATGAAATATGCTATCCACTTCTGGATAGAGAGGTGATGAACTCAGGTCAAAGCATAAGGTGTTTTGTATTTTTTTTTCGTTTGGCCAATATAAGATTTTGTTTTGTTTGGCATGTTTGTCATAAGGGTTTTCTTTTTCTTTTTCAGTGGGTGCTAAGTGGTAGCAAAGTGGGAGGTAGAGAAAATAGATTTTTCTTCACTATTGAAAAGAATAAAATAAAATTTATAATGAATTAATCCTACCTGTTGGTCATGTACAATATTTTAAAATAAATAAGTGAATAAGTAAAGATTATTTGAGGGGAAAGGCACTAACATTTGGGGAATCAGGAAATGTTTCATTTAAAAGGTGATCCTTGATCTGAGTTTTGAAGGAGACAAGGGATTCTAAAAGTGTGCATTCAAAGAATTTGAGAAAGACAGTTCAAAGGCTTGGAGATAGGAGATGTTCCTCATCTGTAAGGAACAGCAAGAAAAGATCTTTTATTGGACCATCGAGTGTGAGAAGGGAAGCATTGCATTGGGCTTTCAAAGTAGATTATGGCCAGGATGAAAAGAGCTTTAACAGGAAAACAGGGAAAAAAAAGTGAAAAAGAAATATTTATATTTGACCCTATAGGCAAATATAGTCCTTATAGTAACTTTCTCAGAACATCGATACTTTAATGGTTCTATGATATATTGATCTCTTTACATGAGTGTTCCAAACCTTCTCATCACACTTCCAGTTTCCCATGGCTCTACCTTCCCAACTTCCTCCATTGAGAACCTTGACCCATACTTTACAGAAAAAACTGAGGTTATTCACCATGACTTTCTATCATTTCCTTTTTCCTCATATTACTCATATGCCTTCTGTTACTATCTTCTTTCTCCTTCACCTCTGTCTCACATGATAAGTTTGGCTTACTCCTTAATAAGGCTAATCCCTTTACATACTCAAGTGATGCCATTCCATCCTGCCTCCTCCAATGTATTGCTCCCTTTGTTATCCCCATGCTTGCACTTATTTTCAATCTCTCTACTGGCTACTTTCCTGCTGCCCTACAAACATTCTCCTATCTTCTGCACCCTCGAAAAACTCTTTTGATCTTTCCATCTGTGCTGTCTTTCTACTTCTCTTCTGTCCTTTGAAGTTAACCTTCTGGAAAAGGCTACAATAAATGACTCTACTTTCTGTACTCTTGCTCTATTCTTACTCCTTTTGCAAACCAGACTCCTACCTCACCATTTCACTGAAACTGCCCTCTCCAAAATGACAAAGGATCACTGACCAGATCCAACGACCTTTTCTCAATCCTCATTCTCTTTGATCTTTCTGCAGCCTCTGACACTGTTGATCACTCTCTCCTCCTTACTACTCTCTTTTCCATATGATTTCAAGGCTTCACTATCTCCATCTTTTACAGCAAAGCTTTTTCTAACCCCTCTTAATTCTTCTGCCTCCCCCCTGTTAATTATTTCCTATTTGTTCTGTATATGTTTAATTTTTACCTATTTGTTTGCTTACTGTCTCCCTCATTAGATTGGTCATTGGGGGTATGTCTTATCTTTTGCCTCTTTTTATATTCCCATCACTTAGCACAGTGCCTGGCACATGGCAGGCATTTAATAAATGTTTGTTAGCTGATTGACAAGTACCAATATACAGCATATAAGAGATATTGGATGTTATTCATCATTCTTGTTGTATAACTAGTTCATCTTCGTTACCAGTCATACATCTCTGATATCTTTTACACCACTTCTCACAATTTTTTTTTAAAAAAGATAATATATCAGGCTATTTACAACCACACGGCATCTTTCTTTTCTCTATTGGTAACATAAAACTGTGATTCTTCAAAAATTTTGCACTTCATGCTTTGCAGCCCTATAACATCACTGGACAATCACTGGGGCAAAATGGGTGGGAGTTTTCTTCAAGGAAGAAGCTTGACAGGCAGAATGGCATAATGAAAGGAAACAGAATTTGAAAGGCAGGTTTAAGTCCCACCTCTGGCACAGGATGTATCCTTCTGGGCAAAAATAACTTAACCTCTCAACGTCCTAGTCACAACTCTAAGACTATAAATTGCAGAGATGGTGATGATTTGCATTGGTAGAAGAAGTTTCTTAATCAGGAGTTCCTTAATTACAATTAAGTCACAAGTTGGGTAAAAAAATGTTTGGGATACTTATAAGTACATGTGGGCATGGCATGCCTGGCTCAGATCCCATAGTGTAGCCTCTCATAGAGGACATGAGTTGCCCAATTTCTCTCGGTTGACTTGCTCACACCAACCTGCCCTTACATTATCAGGTCTAGGTTCCCAGTGAAGGACACATGGATAACTCAAACTCCCTTAGTGTCCTAAAGATGGTTATTCTCTTGTATATGATCATATTCCCTGCTTATCACTATACTTTGTGAGTCCCTACCATTTATTATGAAATCAATCACACTGATGACACAATTAAATCTTAAACATAAAAGATTTATTTAATGACAAACCAAAAGCAATAATAATCAATAAAATACAATTACTCAAGGCAATTCAGGAATTATCAATACACAAGCCTGAATCATGTTTTTCCATCAATGCATGCATCTATGGGGCTGAATAGGTAGGTACATATCTAGAAGAGATCTAATTGAGGACCATGAGTGAGGACAACTTATGTACATAGGACAGCTCATAATTCTGGACTTTGGGCATCAGTGTGCTTGACTTCTCCCTCCCCACCCATTCAATAATGTTATGTCCCACATGAAACCTCTTCTCTATTTTCTGCTCCTCTTCAGGTCCTCAATGCTATCTTGTTGGGAAACCTTAGTCCTTTTCTACTCCTTACTGTTGTACCATAATCCTTCTTTTAAGCCAGAGAACTGAAAAGTTCCTTAATTTGTATATCCCTTGCCAAATCAGCTCTTTACTCAACTGGTTTCTGGGTTGGTACTTAGCTCTCAGCATCTTGATTCTGAGAAACAATTACGTAACTTCTTCTTTCTTTGCTTTTCCCTCTCAAACCAGAGGAGGGCAGGAGAGAGCAACTACTCTCTTCTGAGAAGTTTCATATCATTCAAACAATAGGTGGTGAAGTGGATAGAGTACTAGGTCCACAGTCAGAAAGATTCATTATCCTGAGTTCAAATGTGAGCTCAGACACTTACTAGTGTGACCTGGGCAAGTCACTTAAACCTATGTGCCTCAGTTTCTTCATCTGTAAAATGACCCGGAGAAGGAAATGGCAAATCCCTTTAGTATCTTTGAAAAGAAAACCCCAAAAGGTATCACAAAGAGTCGGACATGACTGCCAATGACTCAACAACAACAAATTCAAAGACACAGCAGTTGATATGCTGCTATTATCATCTTCTGCCTCAGCTCCTGTTGCTTTCTTACCTACACCTGCTACCTCTTCTCTTTTTGGGTTGTTCTAACACACTTAGTGGCTCAGATCCAAGCCTCCTGGTCTTCAGTAACTCACTTTTGCCTTTATGAAGTAATAGCCACAAAATTCATTTCACTGTTAGTTATGAAACCAAACAGTTCTTATTTAATCATCTAACAGTCTCCAAACAGTTATTTGATCTGTCACTTTGTAAACTTTAATATTTTAGCAAACTGAAAAAAAAGTTACATGCAAATGATCTGTAGTTCAAGTCATTTCTTTGTCCTCAAACAGATCCTTTAAGTTCTCTGTTTCGTCTTCCTAACACTCTCTAAATCACTTTTTATCTGGGAAAAAATGGTTTCTACATATTTGAATATTACCAATTTTTAGTTTTACTTGCCTTTTTAAATAATTAAACTGTTCACAAGTCAAAGAGAGAATACCTTACATCTTTCACAAGCTGATTTAATTCTTTTTCTTTATGTAAAACTTAATTTTATCAAAAATGAGAGGGGCAGTCCCCTATATTGGTAACATGCAATTTCCCAGTATTTCCTACTCAATCCTAAATACAATTCATTGTTCATTCACAGCATTTTTCCCAGATGATCTACCAACTGTATGAGCTATTTTTACAGTTACATATTACAATCTGGCCAAGAAGTTTTCTTTAATAACATTTTTTTTTCTTGTGTGGACAGTTGGCCTAACAGTCATTCCAAATAATTACTAGCTCACTAAAAAAAAAATCTACTACCATTAGTCCAAACTGCCTGGCACTACAAGTTGGGTTAAGTGATGAAAAAGAATAGGAGCTCTGACAGAAGTTCTAGGTGGTCTCTTGGGCTCAATATTAGTGAAGTCTCCTATATCTCTGATGATGTGGAAGTATTGGTTCTTCCTATGTTCACAATTCCCTGGACAATTTATGGAATACTTCAAAAGATGAAAACCATAAAATAGGCATAAACAGCTTTGAGCATCTGCTTCTTGTTTGTATAATGTATACATTTGTTTGTATAATGGATACATTTATCATTTACTATTTACTATTTATCATTTATCATTCACTATTTTCTTCCCCATACATCTTGGCAGCAGTTATATTTTGCCAAAGTCTTCCCATGCTTTTCACGTTAATTAACTATGGTGGTGAGAATTCCATAATGGCTTCAAGTTATTTCCAGCTAACAGATCCCAAAGATCAGCCATATATCTGAAATTACAGATGTCTTTGCTAACAACGAAAACATTTCTAGCCATTTTCAAAAGACTTTCACCTTCAGTTGGGCTATCAAGGAAAGAATGAGTATTTAAATGTTGATTCAATTCAAAAGAAGTGAGGCAGGCTTAGGATTGCATATTATCTTGAAGGAAATACAGGAATGAGAATTTAAAGTGTCTGTGCCCATTCGGGACAGACACCGCTATCCTAAACCCCAAGGTCATTCAGACACTGAATGGTTAAATTCTATGCCTGGCTTTTTCCCCTTCCTAACCTCAAATCTTAGGTTCTTTTAAGATTCTGTTTAAGTATCACCAGGCCCCCAAGCTGCTAGTGACTTCTTTAAGACTACCTTCCATCTTCTCTGTACTTATCTTGTATGTACCAGTTTTTTATATATGTTATCTACCACCAGAATCTAATCTTGAAGGTAAGGATGATTTTTTGCTTTTTCTTTATTCACAGGGACTTAGCACATTACCTGCCTAGCACACAGTACTTAATAAATGATCGTGGATTGACTGATCAAATCTTTCCAGAATTCCTAGTTTAACTCCAAGTTATTCCCTTTTTGACAAGATTCTGGAAACATCAGGCTCTTTGGGGGGGGGTGTTCTAGAATGGCTGAGCAACCTCATTGTTCATTTTTTTTAATAGATTGGAACTCTGATGTACCTGTTGAAAAGATCTAGATTCCAGAAGTAAGTGCAGGTATTTGTGTTAGTACAACTTGTTCTGGAATGACATTATCAAGATATCTACACAATCTAGGGAATTTTTCAACACACTGAAAAGTGATATATTCCTAGGCATTTCTAGGAGACCTACCATTATAATCAGAGTTCAAGGAACTATCTGGATAATTCAACCCCCTCTCCTCCATTAAAATTCAATTTGTTTCAAATACAGAAAATAATAGTTCTCTAACTAAAACTACTCTTTGTTAATTACTTTAGACTGATTGGGGTGGTGAACAACTCGAATAGAATTATTCTAGAATTTTTAACTGTATGATAGAAGGTCTGAATGATAGGAATTTGAGATCTCTATTCCCATAAGTCTAGCTATGGGCTATTCCTATTTTAATGACCAAAAGAAGGAATACATGCATTTTGGGGGCTAAATTATGATTTACTAGGATATTCCAAAAATATATAACTGAGAAAGATTAAAGGGACAAGCAAATGAACAAGCATTACAGGTCATTAAGCTTTAGTTTAGAAAATTCGGAAAGAAACGAAGAAACCAATGGTAAAAAGGGTTTTTTTTTTGCAAATGAAGTGGTCTTATGAACAACACAAACTGTATAATGAAAAATATTCAAGGAAAAACAAAACCAGTATTTTTGGTTTTATATGGGTTTCAAATCCTATTAACTTTCACATTCTATAGTTTATCATCTCAAAATTACATTAATGATAAATACAACCTGTTCACATGCCCTGGAGAGAATAATAGGAAGAAACACAAGAAAGAAAAGAAGACAAAATAATAATGAACAAGTTTTAAATGATCAAAACTCATAAAGTGGCATGGATAGAAGTGCTGCTACAGAACTACCGAAATCATGGAGGTATGAGTGAGGGTCCTGTATGAGTGAGGGTCCTTGGGTAAGCTCTGAAATGTTGTTTTAGAAAAACAGTCTGGTATCTGTTGAAATAGAAGCAGTGTGGTAGAATGGATGGAGTGCGAGACGTGCATCTCTGACACCAGTTATTCATTTATGGGCAAGTAAGTCACTCACCCTTGTACACTGTTGTCTTCCCTCGTTAACCAGCTTGTTTCTTGTACTTTTGAGTACACCGGACATAGTAGGCAATTAAGTGCTTGTTGACGGAATGATTCAATCCCTCTGAGCTTCAGCAAGTCTCTAAGACTTAACTAACATGGGACAGAAAATTTGTAACCTGTTGGAGGAAATGTGTTCCCCACATGGACAAAATCACAGATTTTTGTTAACTTACTTGTTAAATGGTTTGAAAAATGTTACCTTCTGGGTAAGGGTACATAATCCTTTAAAGGAAGAAAATTTGAGTACAGCTATCAAGAAAGTTTCAAGTGTTTTGCGTTCATTTAGTTAACAAGTATCACATGCAAATGAAGAACAGCAAGTGTTTCTACTTCAAACAAAAAAACAACAAATGTTCCTGACACATGATAGTGACCTGGGGAAGCATAGGGTAGGGACAGCCACGATCTTTCTCTCCCAGGTTTGCATAGGAGCAATTCGGACTCTATTTTAAGCCATCTCTACAATGGCAGCTAGGTGGTGTAGTGGATAGAACACTGGCCAAGGAGCAGGCAGACCTGACTTCAAATCACCCCTCTAAAGCTTAATGGGAGAAGAGAAAAAGGGAATGATGTCTATTAACTGCCTACTAGGTGCCAAGGCACTGTGCTTTGTGCTTTACAAATACTACCTTCTGAAGCAAGTGCTACTATTATCTACATTTTACTGAGGGGAGTTCAATATCATACTGGAGATACTGTCTTCTCCCTTGTCTCTCACTTCTTTCCTTGACCCTGGCAAATCATCAAGTCTTGATTGGGCCTTCACAGTACTTCGCATTGGACTCCTTTTATCCATTCATAACCAATCCCCTCATTCAGGTTCTTATTATCTCTTGCTAATCTACTAAGAGAGCCTCCAATTTGTCTCCCTCCTGAGAGTCTTTTTTCTGTTCAATTCATCCTCCATGAGAAGGGCAAATTGATACTCCTTGGAACACATCTAACTATGCCACTTCCCTGCTCAAGAAACTCCACTGGTTCCTTCTTTGTAAGGTAAAATATAGATTTGAATGAATGTAAAAGTTGTTAATAATTTGGCTCAAATTGCTCCTTCAAGCTTTATGGCATATTGGATCACTTCTTCATACGCTTTAAGTTCTAGTCAAACTGGCCTGCTCGCTGTTCACACAGGACATTCCATCTCCCTCCTTCATGATACCTCAAGCTGTCCATCAGTCCTGGAATGAATTCACTTCATGCCCCTTTTTCTCTTCCACCAACTTCCTTCAAAATCCATCTCTAGGGTCACTTCTTACAATAGGCCTATCCAGATTTATATATAGTAAACAGCCCAACAAAAATAATTATTAAATTTTTAAATTTACTTCCTTTTTTCTACAAAGACCTACTTAACTATGTGTATATATATATACACCCACATATATATGCATATATATTTGTACATATATATCATTTTAATGAGTGCTGCCTATTTGAATATTAGGACTACAGAAATGAGGTAGAATCTGGTATTAGAGAAGATACATTGGTGAACCTTTATTCAAGACATTTATAAGGTAGTGAGGGGACAGACCAGTCAAAGATCTAGGACATGGGATAATATCTATAATTGATGTGACATTTCTAATTTGCCTTATGAGATGCGCTGCCCCTATAATTCATTATCTGGTGGCTAGCTTTCTGTATTCAGCTAGGCTGTTTTCCCAGTGACAAATACATACTTCATTACTAGACTGTTGACTAATCTAAGAAGATTGCCTACTATGCCACAGAAAAGTCTTTATCCTGAAAGATCACTATTCATAAAATGAATCTTTAAAAAGTAAGAGTTGTAATAATGCTATCTGGCAAAGTAAAAATTAACATTAAAAAAATAAAAATGAATAAACATGGAAACTATATTATACTGAAAGGAACCATAGGGAACAAATCAATATCAACAAGTTGGCTGGTTATTGTCCTTTGTTCTGACTGTGGCTGATCAGACCAACACAAGCTTGCAATGCTCTACCATAGGTTGGGTACAAATAGTCCATGTGAACATTTGGGGTGGATACTCTAAATTTGCCCATCCTGTGTTCCCTTGGAGTTGTTTCCATTCTTCTTTGCTCATAGAACATAGCACCTTCTCTGATGTGGCCATGCTGAGTGGTCCTGTGCCAGTGTCTCCCATGTCACACAATCAATTCTAAAGTTCTTGAGAGAGACCTTGAGAGTGTCCTTGTCTTCTGACCACCATGTGAACATTTGCTCCGTGTGAGTTCTCCATAAAATAGTGTCTTTTTGGAAAGTGTACATTTTGCATTTGAACAATGTAGTCACCCCATCAGAGCTTCACTCTCTGAAGCAGAGTTTGAATACTTGGCAGTTTAGTTTGAATAAGGACTTCAGTATCTGGTGCCTTATCCTGCCAGCTGATCTTAGGAATCTTTCTAACACAATTCAAATGGAAGCGATTCAGTTTCCTGGCATGGCACTGGTAGACTGCTCAGGTTTCACAGGCATACAACAATGAGGTCAGCATAATGGGCTTGGTAGAGCTCCAGTTTGGTTGTCAGTCTAATACCCCTTCTCTCTTCTGTATTTTCCTTGGAGCCTCCCAAACACTGAGATAGCTCTGGCAATGCATGTGTCAACCTCATTATCAATGTGTACATCCCTGGAAAGTATACTACCAAGGTAAGTTAACCTATCCACAGCATTCAAAACTTCTTCATTTGCTGTAACTGATGGTTCCAAATATGGATGGTGTGGTAGTGGCTGGTGGAGCACCTGTGTTCTCTTGATGCTAATTGTTAGGCCAAAATTAGCACAAGCAGCAGAAAATTGATTCACACTTTGTTGCATTTCAGCTTTGGAGGCTGCATTCTGTGCACAATTATCTACAAAAAGAAAATCAAGCACCAAAACTCTCTTCGCTTTGGTATTGTCTTGTAGTTTTTCCAAATTGAAGAATTTACCATCAGTGTGGTAGCTGACCTTGATGCCATGTACATCTTCATTGAAAGCATTTGACAACATGGCTGAAAACATCATGCTAAAAAGCATGGGAGCAAGTGCACAGCTTTGTTTCACTCCACTGGTGACTGGGAAGGAACAAGAGCATTGTCCATTATCTAGAACCTGGGCAAGCATGCCATGATGAAATTGATGCACAATGCTGATGAACTTCTCCAAGCAATCAAATTTTGACATAATTTTCCATAATCTCTCATGACTATCAGTATCAAAGGTCTTGGTCAGATCTACAAATGTTGCATAGGGACCTCTGTTCTGCTCCTGTCATTTTTCCCAGAGTTGTTGGGCAGCAAATACCATATTGATTGTTTCTTGGCCCTTTCTGAAGTCACACTGGCTTTCAGGTAGATTACTGTCTTCCAAGGGAAGGATCAGTCTATTAAGGAGGATTCTGTCAAGAATCTTGCCAGCAGTGACTAAGAGAGACTTCCCTGTGATTGTAACAGGAAAAAATATTCCCTTTACCTTTATAGAGATGGATAATGGAGAAATCCTTGAACTCCTGGTTTGCCATATAACCTGGAAAATTTCGGTCAGCTTTTGTAAGAGCAATGGATCCCCTGCCTTGTAAATCTCAACTGGAATAGAATCAGTACCAGGTGCTTTGCCACATGAAAGGAGCCTAATGACATTTAAAACCTCTTCTTCAGTTGGAACTTCAGGTAGGGAGGGATTTACTTCAGTCTGAGGTAAACAGTCAGTGGCCTCAACATTGATTGATGATGGTCTGTTGAGAATACTATGAAAGTGTACAGCACAGCTCTCCAGGGCCATGTCCTTATCACTAATCAGTGTGGCTCCATCAGCATGGAATAGTTGAGATGCACCACAGATCTTTGGGCAGCATAAAAACACTTTAGATTGTTACTATCAGCATAAAAGTGAATGTCATCTCCCTTCTTACTGAGTCAAGAATCCTGGATCTCTCTAAGCTTTGTTTGTATTTTACTTTTGATGGAATGAAATGCTGCCTTCTTAAAGATGGATGAATTATCCTACTCGTAAACCCTGTGGAATTCTTGTTTTTCATTTATCAGCTTCTGAATTTCCCCAACATTTTCATCAAACCAGTCTGGGTGTTTGTGAGTATTCTCACCCAGATGAGCAAATGCAGTCCTATACACCAAATCTCTGAAAGCAGCTGCCCACCCCTTTTCTGCTCCACTGTTGCCAACTGGGTGTTGCCTCAACTTTCCCTCCAAATTAGCAACAAACTTTTCTTTCTCAGAGAAGAGCTCTAATTTGTTGACATTAATTCTTCTGGTAGTCATTTTGCCTTGGGGGCACTGCTTTTGATGAATGTGAACATTTAACTTGGAAAGGCTAAGTCTATGATCAGTCTAGCATTCTGTATCACACATTACCTTCTTCACTCTTACATCCTGTCTGTCTCTTCTAACAATTACATAGTCTGTTAAATGTCAATGTTTGCTTCAAGGGTGCATCCATGAAGTTTTATTGCATTTAGGTGAATGAAGACACTGTTGGTGATGTGAAAGTCATGAGATGCACAAGTCTTCAGTAGTAAGTGATCATTGCTACTGTTGTTTCCAACTCCATCCCTCCCCAGTCCTCCGTGCTAAGTCTGGTAGTGTGAGGCTACTCTAGCATTAAAGTCACCCAGAATTATAAGCTTGTCTTTTTTAGGCATCCTGATGATAAGGGTTTTGAGGTCTTCATAAAATTTTTCTGTGACCTCATCAGGGTTTGTCATGGTGGGAGCATAGGCACTGATGATGGTGGCAGGATGTTTTCCTGCAAGTGGCAACCACATTGTCATGAGCCTGTAATTCACTCCTTTTGGCAGGTAAACCAGTTTGTTGACTACATTAGATTTGATTGTAAAACCTGATCATCAGCTTTTACAATGCTCCCCTTCACTACAGCTGCTCCAGAAAAACAAGTATCCAGCTCTGACTTCTGTAAGCTGACCTTCATTTGCCAGCCTTGTTTCACTCAGGGCTGCTATTTGGATGTGATACCTGATGAGTTCTCTTGCAACAAGAGCTGTTTGTCCTTCAGGTCTACTGGATTTTGTGTTGTCTATAAGTGTGCACACATTCCATGAGCTCATGGAACAAAACTAACTGATAGTAGTGTTATGAAAATCTAGAGAGTATAGAGTAGGGGTGGGGAACCTGCAGGTTTGAGGCCACATGTGGCCCTCTAGCACCTCAAGTGCAGCCCTCTGACATTCAGTCAAAGTTGAAGGCCACATCTGAGGCCCTAGAGGGCCACATGTCACCTCAAGGCCACAGGTTCCCCACCCCTGGAACAGAGTATCAAGGGGTGGGTGATTGTGTCAAATTCTCCAGAGAAGTTAAGAATGAGCACTGAGAAAAGAACATTAGGTTCTACAATTAAGAGACCATTGACAGCAGTTTTGATTGAATGATGAGTTCACAAGCCAAGAGTATAGAGAGTTAAGAAGGAAGTGTAGATACCTATTTTAGAAGATATTCTCAAGGATCAGGAGAAATATAAGGTGATAGGTAATGGGAATCAATAGATTGAGTGAAGATTTTTTGAGGATGGGGAAGATATGGGCATGTTCATAGGGAGTAGGAAAGCAGCACATAGAGAGAAAGCTGCTGAGGATCAGTGAGAAAGTAGAGAAGAGACTGAGTTGAGACAGTAAAGTGAAGTGTTACATCTAGATATCTTTCTATATCTCCTTGATGAATATCTAGAGAATGCATCAGACTGAATTCTGATCAGGGAAGCTAAGAAAAAAGTCACTTTACTGAAAGTTCTTTTTAAAATCAGATTTGCAAGACATTATCATTTACATTTTTCAGCTTTATTAGTCATATTCCAGTCCTGGTCATAAGTCTGCCATTCCTATGTTTTAAGCCATAGTGCAGAAGTCTGAATCTCATTCTCAGACATCACCTTTTTAGGTAGCTATTTGTGTCCCAAAACAAAATTTATCTTCTGCATCCTATGCCATCAAAAGGCAACAGTAAAAACAGCTAGGGGGAAAAGTAGATGTCAGTCAATTGGGAAATGGTAAAGCAAAAATAAAAGGACAGGTATCAGTGGATGAATGTGAAGGTGTGACAAGGTCCTATAAGATCAGTGTCATGAGGACTAAAGCACAGAACAAGCTAAGGCTAGCAAGGAAGACTAAGCCTCACAGAAAGAGGTTTTTGTTAGTTTGTTCTAGTCTATTTTGGGGAAAGCAGGAGGATCGAAGAAGGGGTAAGGGAGAGGAACGCTGTCCTGGGTGGATGTCTCTATGATAAGTGATAATAGAAGGCTGAATTTCTCTACTTTTATTTTGTTTGCTTTAACTACCAAAGAGAGTGATCTTTGGATTGCAAAGGATAAAATAGAAAAATCGAATTCATCCTCCTTGATGCATGTAACTATTTTTAGGGCACTAGTCTTGGCTACATGATCATTTGTGGAGCACTGGAGGTATGTGGTTGAAAAGTCAAGTTGGTGGGGAATAATCACATTAGAACACATTACAGAACATCAAGCATTACATTCTTACGCCTCAATGGTTTCCATACCTGCAAGCAACCTCAAAAGACCCTTCTCTTTCTCTCTTCAACAAAACTATGATTTTTAATATACAAATATTGTTCCTTCTCATTAAGAATGAGCAATCTTCATTTATCAGATATGTCACATATCACCACCAAGAGAATGTCTAGGTTACCCTGAATGCATCATTTTTTAACTAAATCATGTCATGTTTAAAAGACAAATCCTTCATACTTTTCGATTGATATATAATTATTTTCCCTTTGTTTAATCATGTCTGTACAACATAATGAGGAGTACAGAATAAAACTATAGAACAATTCTGTGCATTAGAAATGCTACCAAAAGATATTGGTCAATTGTATATCTATAAAGTGAATCTGATTCTTAATTTACTATTTAAAGCAATCCTACAGTGACTTATTTTAGGATACAAACAATTACCCCTAATTAATCTGTTGTATAGGTTTGTATTTAAATTTTAGATAAATGTGGAGTTGGAAGAGATTTTAGAGCTCAAGTTAAGCTCCAGCGTATGGATCCTATCTATATCATACTGGCAGATGCTCATTCAGCTTCTGCCTTAACACATCACACTTTCTTAGCAGGTGTGGGGAACCTGCAGCCTCGAGGCCACATGTGGCTTTGAGGCCAACCCTGTAAGGATGGCACAGCTTTTGTCTTACAGAAGGTTTCAGTTCAAATGTGATTGCCGAGGTTAAGATCCCAAAGTACTTTATTGAATTCTCCACCAAAACAGCAGGATAATTCATCCCAGAACTTTTTGAGAGACCATCTCAAGCAGCACAAAAAACAAAAACCAAAACCACATTCCACTTCAAACCTCACATTCTATACTTACTTCTCAGTGTCAAAGTATGAAGTGGTGTGTGAATGAGGGACACCTGCTACAGCAAAGTTACTGCTCCCAGTGTCAACAAGAATCTGCAGCTACACAAAAAAAAAAAGAACGAAAGAAAGAAAGAAAAAAGGAGACTGATTACTGGGCTATTTTTGCTAGATTTAATAGAGCAAGGAGTATATCCATAAAGTGGTACAGTGGGCAGAGCACTGGGCCTGGAGTCACAAAGATTCCTTTTCCTGAGTTCAAGTCCAGCCTCAGACACTTACCAGCTGTGTGACCCTGGGCAAGTCACTTCATCCTGCTTGCCTCATTTTCCTTATTTATAAATTAGCTGGAGAAGGAAATTACAAACCATTCTAGTATCTTTGCCAAGAAAGCTCCAAATGGGGTTATGAAGAGTTGAACAGGACTGAAAAATGACTCAATAACAACATAAGTATGTGTTGTTTCAAAAATTATCTGCCAGTCAGTACAGATGAATATCAGCTTGAAAAAGAAATGGTTATGATGACATTTCCAGCTCTAACTACAGATAGTCAGGGAGCTTGAATCAGGGAAATTAAGACATGATTTGTCAGTTAGCTGAGACTACACCCACATACCGTACTTCAAAAATACTGAAATACAATTCAATAATTATTTTAAGCCACCACTTACTATGTTGAATCTGCCTTCTTTTTCCTTTTTAAATTGACTCACAATGTGGATATAACTAAGAAATTTAAAAATTAAATTAAAAAGGAAAACTCAAGAAAACTGGAATCTAAAGATGAAATTGTTACATAGAAATCATCTAGATAATGATCTAATGCAGAAGTATCCACATAGTAGCAAAACAAAACATTGATTTTTACCTTTTACATAAATATGTTTCAAAACCAAGAGAAAAACATTGAATGTGTACTCTTCCCTGTGGGGAGCCAAATAGGTCTGATCCAGGACTCAGCTAAGAGACCTTAATTATGTACCCTAATTCCTCTCGAGGTGATGGGGCTTGCAAAGGCTGGCTCCCCAAAGAACCTCAAGGGTTCACTTAAAAAGACTTTTGTCTCAGATCCTGGCATCAAAACGATTGCCCCCAAACTTTAAGACACGTCCCTTATGGTAGAAAGCCATAGTATTTGATTTTTGGGTCAGTTCACATGCAGATGTCTTGGAGAAGCAGTTTTGGCCTAGGTTTGTGTTAAACAAACCCAGACGCTTTGAAACCTGCTCTCGTTTGCATCATCTTTGTTCATGCCTTTAAAATGTTAACTGATTTCCAAAAACCTGTTGGATTTTGCAAGATGTTTTGGTGCCTAGAAGTCAGAAAATCTGATTGTATCTAAGTTGACTTCCAGGATGCAGCAGACCATTGTAAATGATAAAACTATGATAATGTCCCAGGATGTGATAAACTAAGCCTATTGAGGAGAATACTGGATTCTTTGTCCTAGGGATCTTTAAAAATCTTGTTCAAATCATCATTAAACGGAGTTCATGGTTCTTCCCTGAACTATCCAAATGGCCTGGTCATTTTTTCATGTCTCTGGAAATTAAGCAGGCTCCTCAACACTTCTCCCTGTAGTCCTTTACCTTAATGTGTAGACTTTTGGCCTTTTTCTCCTAAGATGAGGATTTGATGACTGACTTGGATTGACAATTAGTAGTTCTCTATAAAAGGCCCAGAACTTGCCAAGAATATCACAATTCACAATATGTAAATTGTTAGCAATCTCTATCAGGTTTGTTTTCTTTTATGGAAGTCAGTTTCCTGTTCCTTGGAATGGGAATACCATTTCCTGTCCACGGTCAGATAGGTGTAATTCACCACCCAATTGATTATTTAGACTTATTTTATACTGTGAGAAGCCAGGAGACCCAAACTCTACCCTCAAGGAGCTTAAATTGGAGAAAGGAAGAAAGAGTATATATATTAAAACGCTGTCATATGAGACTATACGTGCATTAGAGCATAGAGGAGTTTGATGGGTATGCAAATTAGGAAATCACCAAGGAAGCTGGCGTGGAAGTTGACCAGAGCTTTGCAGAAAGGGCAGGATCCAGATGAGATGGAAGGAATGTGCCTGGCTGGGAGAAAAGCATGCTTAAAGTCGTAAAGATATAAATAACGATGTACGGGAGCAACAGAGAGCCGGAGGTCCGTGCACAGAAATGGTGGGAGGTTAATTATGTTTATTTCTGTAATTTATGTAATTTTATTATTACTATGTTTATTTTATGTTATTTTTTGTGTTACATTTTGTTTGTATTATTTTGTGTTATGTTTATTTACGTAAGTAATTATAGTTCCTAGAGAGGTTCCTTAAATGCCTTTGTGTGCGATGAAAGAGTTCAGAGTCTGAATCTGAGGTCAGAAAAGGTCTTTATTCTTTCTCATGAGAAAGGACTTTGCCCCTGTCACTCAAATGGCGTCTGCCAGGGAGAGAGCGACAGGTAGAAGCAAGTCCATGGTTGTATAATCTTCTAATGCAGAAACCCAACCCCCCCCCCAACTGGCCTTCACTCTTATTGGTGGGGGGGCTGGCCCACAACCTAAGCTCGGGAATCTCTCTGAGACAAAGGACCCGGAAACATGTGGGTGTCCAGTGAAAGCAGTCTTAACCTTATTTGGCATATCTTCTGCTGTGTTGGCTCTGGGGGAGGGTCTCCATGGCTCTAAGCCCCAGATTGCTGGAAGGTCAGGTGACCTAAATCTAGGCCTAGTGAACACTGAAGCCATTCTAGATTTGATTCTTCAGAAGGGGGAACCTTCACTGCAAATTATCCCGCACACCTTTGACCCCTGTTCAAGTCGTGTTTTTACTAATATTCCACACCAGATTTCTTTGTATTAAGTTACCCTTTATATTAACATAATGACTGAGCGTGGATTAAGCACGGACACTTTCCAAAAACAACGTGGGAAACTCCAAAATTGCCTCGTGAAAAACTGTACCTGTATGAGAGTTCTGTTTCATTATAAAGATCCACCCTTCAATAAATTTTCACCCTCATGACTTTTAGATTTAATCTCTTGGCCTTAACAAAAGATGCTTTGTATGGTCTGCATAAAGTCCAACAATGTGCAGAAGCATCGTATAGACATGAGGATGACATTAGGAAGACAAGCATCTGAATGGTGTCTCAAGGGAAAATTCTGTCATGTATCAACAAATGGATGTCACTGTACCAAGAGGATATTTTCCCTGACCAAACATATATAAAATAAACTGACATCAAACATACAATTGATTCATTGCTGATATAAAAGTCTTGGATTATGAGATTAAAGACTTTTGTTGTTGTTGTAAAGATAAATTTTATCTTCATTAGGGATTATCTTTAAAAATCACCAATTGTATATATATGTTTAAAAACATATATATTTTCTAGTCATTAAATAATTCCTGAATTAAAAAAAAATCTTTCTATATGCATTGTTAGTAGTGAATGTATGTCACTGACACAAATATTTATCATATCTGGATTGCAAATACATATGAAACAAAGCACAAAAAACTGCATGAAAATCACAGCCCACTCTATATACACATAAGAAATTGCTATTCAATATGACATTCTGCACCCACACTATGCTTATGCATAATCAGACATAACTATGGCAAACAGTCTACTACAGTCTTCATGTTAGCCTTAGTAGCTAGTGGAAATTTTCTGGGCAGACATTTCTGACTTTCTTTTCTTGGTATAGAGTTTCACCTACAATACATTATACCATGAAGAGAATTCTTTTATAAGGTCCCAGATCATCAGTGAATTACTGTCATCTCTTTAATGGAACGCAACTGAAAAAGAGGCACAGAATCATTTTGGTGGAATGAAGGCAAAGACTAATCTGAGATTTCCAAAGTTCCACTTCAAGCAACTTTGAAATAATACCTCAAGTTGAATTTGGAGTGGCAGAGCTAACAAAATTAATTTTCCATCCCAGGACAATTTGGCAGGAAAAGTCTGTCTTGGGCGGTGGGGGGGGGGGAGGTCAGACAATTGTTCAGAAGGAGATTACAGGGGACCCTTTGCTAGCACAGGGTGCAGGATTCTGTTGCATTTCCCATACTCAGTTCTGGTTCTTAGTCCCAGAACTAAAAGGAGCACTAGCCCAGTAGAGATTGCTGCTGCAGAGGTGTTGGGGCCCTGGTTACATTTCTAGAGCACAAGCCAGGAGAGCAGTGACCATGCCTCTCTTTAGATCATACCCCTTGCAAGAAATGAAAACCTATAAACTCCAAGAGCTAGCTCGAAAAACAGGAACAAGAAAAGCCTGAAACTTGGGAAAATGCTCCTTATCCCAGGAGCAGAGCACAACTTTAACATAACGTTATAAATCAAGAAATAGGCTAGAAAAATGAGCAAACTTCAAAAGAAGAACCTGATCATACAAAGTTACTATGGTAATAAAGAAGAAAAAGACATAAACTCAAAAGAAAATGAAATCAAAATAGCTAACGCAAAGATTCAGAGAAAACTGTGAATTGGTTATAATCCCTTTCCCCCCTGCCCCAACTCCCCTGAATTCCTGGAAGAGCTCAAAAAGAATTTTAAAAATCAAATAAGAGAGGTGGAGGAAAAATTGGGAAAAGAAATGAGACTGATATCAGAAAATTATTTTAAAAAGGTCAACAGCTTGGTAAAGGAGGCACAAAAAATATTGAAGAAAATGACATCTTAAAAAACAGACTGGACAAATGGGAAAAAAAGCAAAAAAAAAATCCAGTGAAAAGAATGCCTCAAAAAGCTGAATTTTGTGGTTGTTAAGTCATTTCAGTCATGTTCAACTCTTTGTGACCCCACTGGGATTTTCTTGGCAAAGATATTAAAGTGGTTTGCCATTTCCTTCTCCAGTTCATTTTATAGATGAGGAAACTGAGGCCAACAGAATTAAATGACTTGTCCAGGGTCACACAACTAGTAAGTGAGGCCAGATTTGAGCTCAGGAAGATAAGTCTTCTTGACTTTAGGCTCAGGAGTCAATCCAATGCTAAACAGAAAAAGAAGTACAAAAATTCACTGACAAAAAGAACTCCTTAAAAAATAAAATTGGCCAAATGGAAAAGGAGGTAAAATAACAAATAGAGGAAAACATGAAATATCTCACTGGAAAAACAACTGACCTGGAAAAGGATCAAGAAAAGGCAATTTAAGAATTATTGGACTCCTTGAAAGCACAATCAAAAAAGGGCCTAGATGTCATATTTCAAGAAACTTTTTAAAGAAAATTGTCCTGATATCCTAGAACCGAAGGGCAAAACAGATATGAAAAAAAAAATCCACCAATCACCTCCAGAAAGAGAGCACCAAATGGAAACTCTTAGAAATATTATAGCTAAATTTCTGAGTTCCCAGTTCAAGGAGAAAATAATGTAAGCAGTCAAAAAGAAACAATTCAAATATTGTGGAGCCACATTGAAGATAACACAAGAATTAGCAGTGTCTATGTTGAAGGATTAGAGGGGTTGGAAAGTGACAAAAAATAACCTACTAACAAAACTGAGCACAATTTTTCAGAGGAAAAAAGTAGATTTTCAATGAAATAGAGGGCTTTTGAGTATTTCCTGATGAACAGACCAGAGTTGAATAGAAAATTTGACTTTCAAATAAAAGTCTTATATTGGGGCATAAAATCCTCACAACCAAATGCAGAAAAATTAAATGCATCATTTTTGGATCATAATGCAATAAAAATTACATTTGATGTATGGAAATTAAATAATCTAATCGGAAAGCATGAGTGGGCAAAAGAACAAAAGAACAAATTTCACTAAAGAGCATGACCATAATGAGAAAATAAAAGCAATACTTAGCAGAAAATTTATATCTCCACATTCACATCAATAAAATACAAAAAGAACATGTCAATAAATTAGGTGTGCAACTAAAAAAAAACCTAGAAAATGGACAAATTAAAAATCCCCAGTTATACACCAAACTGGGAATCCTAAAAGTCAAAGGAGAAATTAGTAAAATTGAAAAGAAGAAAGCCACTGAACTAATGAATAAAACTAGGAACTTGGTTTATGGGGACAACTGACATAATAAAGCAAATAGTGCATGGATTGATAAGCAATATTTCTGATTATGTGCCTAGGTGTTTAAAACTGTTGTTGTTTGTCCATTCCTGAAAAGGACCAAAGACATCAAGATTGTGATGTCTTGACTTGAAAGTCAACTGGATTTAACTGAGATGTACAAAGTCATCAGTCTCACTCTGTCCTCCAGAGTCATTGGGGTCCAGCAGCAAGACATAAGTCATGACCACTGGTGATGGCCCTGGATGCAGTAGGAGACCTTGGTCATTTTAAACTAAGGTCTTCTTAGTCAGAATAGGGTACTCACAGTGTGGATACTCCTTGTGCTGATGATAAAGACCACTTGCACTTAGACTCTGAGAGACTTCCCTGGGGAAGTTAGAAGCAGACTTGCCCAGGGTCATACAGATAGTAGGTAGGTCTCAGAGGCAGGATTTAATTCCAGATCTTGCTAACATCGAGACCAGACTCCCACCCACTACACTGTATATACTACCTCCCTGCTCAAAAAGACCTTAGTAATTTGCCATTACTTGTAGAGGAAAAGTCAAACTCCTTAGCTTAATGTTTGCAATCCTACCATGATGTGACTCTGAATGACCTTGTCAATCATTAGTTCCAGTTACCAAAAGGCAAGACCAACTCTAAAGCCAAGCATGAGCAGCTTTCCAGAGGACTGCTGTGAATAGCTTTAAGATTCTGATCACATAGTACAGGGAACTCTCTATTTATTAGCAGTAAATTAAAGCAAAACATTCACAGAAGCCAAAGTACAGCATTCACAATTTTAGGTCAACAACTTATCACTAAAGTGGCCACATAGTTTTAAGCAAAAGATATCATTCAGTAAGTCCTTAACTCAATCCAAAATATAGAGGTCAAATTCTCCACTCTTAGGTCACATTGTCTTAATCTCTCAGTCAAAAAGCCTTCTTTCTTCTTGATTGGAGATTAGTTTCCAATCATCATTAGCTCAATCATCATTAAGAGGTACAAAGTACAGAGTACAAAATTCTTCCACCTCTAAGCCACAGTAAATCATGATCTTCTCAGTCAGCACTAAGTACTCAAGGACAGGTCTTTTCATCTTGACTCAAGGCTGGTTCCCAAATTCCATAGTTCCTCTTCCATGGTCCCAGCTCCTGCCTGAATCTACCCAATCATCACATGGATTCACAGGTAGGCAGCTCTTAGCTCCTGTTCTAGCTCCTCATCCAGTTCCATATTGAAGCTCACAGTATTCAGTCCACCTCAAGTCCTTTACAGTTTCTGTTTCTGGGAAGACAAAGCTTAACAGAGCCACAATAACTTTCATACATATTGCTGGCACCATCATCAATTCATTATCTGCCAGTGAAATCAACATAGACCCACAAACAAGGTCTGAGAACTCAACACACATCATCAGTATGGTCCCAGGACCTCTGAAACCCTCTTTCAGGACTTCTGTACACAGACAACAAGCAAATCCTCTTTCAGGGCTTCCAGTAAGGTCCCAGAGCTTCTGTACAAAGTATCACAATAAAAAAAAAGTCAACATAGGCAGAATAGACAGAGTGCTGGCCTCCACAACCATTCCCCTTCTCAGTTGGCTTCTCCTTATATATGGTCATTAGTTCCTCCCTGTTCTGCCCCTTCCAGTTGCATCTGCAAGTTCCTCCCACTGTGGGTTTCACAAGTTCTGTTTCTTAACAAAGACTTGATAATCGAGGGTAAGGTTCAACTGAAACAAGGTGCTAAGTATTTATTTGCTTGCCATTACACCAACCTGGAGATCAGGAATACAGTTAATCAGGCAGGATTGTAGGCTCCCAGTATCTTAAACTGAGAACTAGAAGGGACTTTATTTGGCCACTTAGTCCCACTGTCTCCTTTTACAGAGAAGAAAATCAAGGCCCAGAGAGATTATTATTGCCCAAGGTCTTACAAGCAGTAAGTGACAGAGATAGGATTTGAATCCAGAACCTCTGACTTTCGATTGAGTGCTCTCGCTATTGTAGAGGAATTGGAAAGTATCAGAAGTTAGTAATGAGAAGGGAATAAGCATCTACTATACACCAAGAACTTTTTTTTTTTACAAATATTATCTCAGCAGTACACAAGAGGTATGCAATCTGGTAAGACCAAAGAAGACCTGGAAGGATAATCAAGTTTCGGGAATAAGCTAGACATGAAGAATACAGGTAGACAGATCAGTTAAGATGGTCCATCATCAGTGACACATGAAATTAGCTCATTTCAAAAAGTTACTTCTAAAAAAGATTATTTTCAAATAATTCAAGTTAGAGCCACAACTTAGTAGACCTGCTCATCTCACTCCAAAAAGTAAATAATTTTGAGAGGGAAATTCTTCAGAATATACCAGGTGGGCAGAAAACAAGGCAATAAATGTTTGTGGAAAAACCAGCTGTCTGTGTTGTGCTCACGAAGTAAGCTAAAAACAAGCCAAAGTCCTTTAGGGTCACCTGAATATTTTACATGTTGAATTTTGATATTTTTTTACTTGAAATATTTTTAATTGGAACATTTTACGTGTAGAATTTTGTTCAGCACCATTATTCCCCTTTTGTAAATAGTTGGAAAAAAAATTAATTTCCTCTGAATTAGAAACTGCATATAATCCACAGAGAAATAACTTAAATATCAAACCAAAGAGACATGAGCTTCTTTTGACAGACAATTAAAATGTAACAATATCACAACATAGTTTTCTTGACTTATTGGGGAATTTCTAGAATACCTTCCTAGGTCATTTTGGTTTAACTTCAAGCTGTCTGAAATGAATTCCAAAAATAGCAAGAGGTCATACAAATGTAATAGATAGGGAAAGTATTTAGGTTTCCTAGTCCTGACTAAAGAAGCCAGCTTAGTCAAATATCAATACAAAATGACCCAAGATTTACCATTTTCAATAAATCAATAACCACTTATTAAGTGCCTACTGTATAACGGTATTGTTCCAAGTGGTAGGAATATAAAGACACATGAAATAAGTCCTTATCTTGAACGGGTTTACATTTTATAAAAGAAGATAATGTGTACTTGAATACATGAAAGATATATGCAAAATTAGTTCTAGGTAACTGGTGTTGAGGGAGACACTAGCAAATGGGGATTCAGGAGGAAGACCTCAAGTCAGAGACACATGAGCTGACAATCATATGAAACTAATGATTATAAGAAGCAGAAGTGAGGAGGGAGTGAATCCTGAGTACTTTCTTCCTGAATTTCCAATCAAAGTATGACAGAGAACCTAAGAAACAAGAAGAGTGAAAAAATATTTAGGATCACTAAAGTTCACTGATAGTCCATCATTAGAGTTTCATACTATACAAAATTCCCCTGATATGCCCCGGGAAACTTTCATAACCCTATGCCTTTGTTCAGTCCTGTTCTTAAACAGACTCTCTTAATGATATTGAATCTTAGGGCTCAGGAACAATTAGCAAAAGCATTAGGAACAATTTAACAATCTAATGAGCTACTACATATATCTACCACCTGGTTTAAAAGTAAATGCAGACTCTTCATTTGTTCCATTACTCTCTTCTTCCCCTACTTTTCCTATTTTATTTGGCAATAAAGCCTATTGAAAGCCATTGGCTAATTGCAGCATTAAGGCAAAATGCTGTATTAAAGGGGAAAACTAGGTTAGACTTCTAGTGATTAGCAACTAGAGATCTTTCCAGTATCACTCTGTTGAGCAGGTTAATAGATAGGAAAATTAGCAACTAATTTAAATAATGACTCATTTAACAGATTATTGCTAATTACTTTACTAAACCATCTGGTGAAAGCTGCCTGGAACCAGAACATACAGTAAAGACACTGATTTTGTTTGTTAATTGGTTCCTTTGAGAACTTTAATTCTAGAAATGAATCTCATTTGAACATATTTACCTGGAGAGAAACAGAAATTATTGTCCTGTCATTTCTCCACAATATGAAATTAAGGTCACTTTTGATAAGGAAGAACATTTTTCAAAATAATCCACTTAATACAAAAATATAGAACTTAGCCAAAGAGCTTTCTGTTACAAACCCACAAATGTATGATTACATTTAGAATCAACCCAAATTAGGGAAAAATGAAAGTTGAGATAAAATCCTACTTGGCAGCCAATAAGCAAGATACAGAGATTAAGTCACCTCAGTCTTTGTTCTCTTGGAGTTTCCATTCTAGATAAACTAGTAAGAATCCAGGGGATCACAAATTTCAGAATTTAGAAAGCAAAGTTTAGGTTACTGGCTACTGTTTGGGGGTTGATAGAAGTTTTTCTATTTGTAAGGAACTTACAAAATGATCACTGGCAATTCAGAACCAGGAGTTCTCAACCGGAGAGTCTATAAACTTGGATGGGAAGCAAATGCCTTCTTTATTTTCACTAACCTCTACTGAATTTATTATTTCCTTTAATTATTTAAAATTTTGCTAATTACACTCAATTTATAAGTTAAACCCACTATGTCTTTTGTTGCTCTGAGTCACTGAAGCAACAAGGCAAACCTGAATTAGTGTCAAGCACAGATCTAGGGAACAACCTCCACTAAAACTCAACTACGATCCCAAATTTAATGCCCCGTAATCGCTCCGCAGTAAGTCATTTGTCATTCTCAGTCCAGGAAAATGGGGGCTTCCTGGGAGTGTGCTGGTGAATGTTTAACAACTGGTTGTCTGAGGGAAAAGACATAGACATATGGCACACTTTTAAATTTAATCTACTAGTATTAAGTAGTATTATTATTACATACTGGGTGAAATTATTATATTGTTATATTAATAACCTATTATTAAATTTAGATCCAGGCTTTTCTCCTATGTACTTTCAAGGCCCAGCTCCAGTAAAAGGTCAGTACATCTAAGAAAGATATGGCTGGTTGATGAGATTCTTCTAGCCCTCAAGGAATATGCTCTTTAGTCTAGGTGGAAGACCAGCTAGGAGACCTAACTTCTATTTAGAGTATAAACAGAATCCAGTTTAGGCAAGTTCTTATATGGGTAAAGGAGCCTCTATTCTTGTATCCCTGCATAGATTTTAGCATTACCCAGCTCTAGAAGGAGAAAACCAGCTGGAGGTCTGGACGGTGATATATTCCCCTGTCCAGACTGCTGGAGATTGCTGAGTCTCATGATCAAGTCATGTTCTCAGGAGAAGGAGCTAAAGATTTCCAGCCCCCTCCCCATTAAATGTCTACTGATCAGGGCTGATTTTCACTTGTCAAGGACATTCCCTTTTAGAAAGGTTTTTAGAAAAGGCTTTCTGAGTCTCCACTGAGGATCTCTTGTTACCTAGAGAAATCACTGACCATCAATTTATTGACTGATAGCTGGCCTAATTAATGGATTATAAATTTCCCAGAAATTTGGGGTTTTTCATTTGTCACATTACAGTGTTAACCCATTAGTATTTGGTTCAATCCAATAGCATAAACATTTTTATTAATGACTTCCTCAAGTCTAGACAATTAACAAAACAACAAACAAGCCCTGATTTGTGGTGTCTGCCAATTCCCAAAGTGTAAATGCTCATGCTGAAAATTTAACAGCTAGGTCTCTCAGGCCCATTAAGCTGGATTTAGCATACTACAGGGCTTTCAAGGCTCTTGCAGCTCATAGATGGAGACAGAATCTCATCCAAAATTTTCATTTTGTAGATGTGACAACTGAAACCTAGAGGAATGAAGAAATTGGCCTACAATCACAAAGGCACTGTTAGAGGCAGGACTGGAGCCCAGGTCCCTGCACTTGAGAGTCAGTGCTCTTTCCATGGTGCTAAACTGCCTCCCTGTGCCTCCTTTCTCTATCAGTAGTTTTAGGAGCTTGGGCCTAACCTCAGCTTCCCTCAGGAAAAGAATTCAAAAGTCTTCTCACTTTAGAAATGTGTGGAGTCTGCATATACTCTGATTTGTATCATCACAAAATTCTGAATCTTTTGTTTTTAATTTTTATGTTTCCATGAACAAATATTTATTTTTTCTGCATCCCACTTTACTCCTTTCATCCAATTAAAAAATCCAAACCTATTAACATAAATGTAAAGTCAAGCAATAAAAAAAAATGCATTGGTTATATCCAAAAATGTATGTCTTTATCAGCATCTGGGTTCCATCACCTCTCTGTCAGGAAGTAGGTAGCATGCTTCACCATTGATCTACTAAAATTGTGTTTCATCACTGCATTAATGAAAGTAATTTTTAAAAAAGTATTTCAATTTATTTATTTTTAGTTTTCAACAAACATTTCCACAAGATTTTGAGTTACAAATTTTTCTCCCCATTTTTCCCCTGCCCCCACATGAAAATAGCAAGCCTACTTAATACCTCTTACTCCAATCTGTTCTCTCTCATGTCCTCCCCTATACCCCCCTAACTTTCTAGTAGGGCAAGATGGATTTCTATACTCCAGTGCCTGTATATCTTATTTCCCAGTTGCATGTAAAATAACATTTTTTAAACATTTGTTTTTAAAACTTTGATTTCCAGATTCTTTTCCTTCTTCCCTCCTCATCCACAAGCAATTCAATATAGCTTGTAGTTATGTAATACATTTCCATAGTAGTTATATTGTGAAAGACTAACTAACTATATTTCCCTCCATCCTATCCTGCCCCCCACTTAATCTATTTTCTGCTTTGACCTTCTCCATTTTCAAAAGTGTTTACTTCTAACTACCCTCTCCCCCAATCTGTCATCCCTTCTATCATCCCTCCTCTTATCCCCTTCTCCTCTACTTTCCTGTAGAGTAAAACACCAATTGAGTGTGTATGTTATTCCCTCCTTAAGCCAAATCCAATGAGAGTAAGGTTGACCCATTCCCTTTCACCTTCCTGCTCTTCCCCTCCATTGTAACAATTTTCTCTTTCCTCTTTTATATGAGATAATTTACCCCATTCTATCTCTTCTTTTCTCTTTCTCCCATTATATTCCTCTCTCACCTCTTAATTTTATTTTTTAGATATTATCCCTTCATAGTCAACTCATCCTGTGCTCTCTTACAATGTACATGCTTATACACACACTCACATATATATTTATACACACACACACGCTCCTATACATATATATATATCTGTATGTATACATATACATATAAGTCTCATGAGTTACAATTATTATTTTTCCATGTAGGAATTTAAATGGTTCAACTTTAATAAGTTCCTATGATTTCTTTTTCCTGTTTACCTTCTCAGGCTTCTCTTGCTTCCTGTATTTGAAAGTCAAATTTTCTGTTCAGCTCTGGTTTTTTCATCAAGAATGTTTGAAAATCCTCTATTTTATTGAATGACCATATTTTCTCCTGAAGCATTATACTCAGTTTTGCTAGGTGATTCTTGGTTTCAATCATAGCTCCTTTGATCTACGGAATATCATATCTCCAGCCCTTTGATCCCTTAATGTAGAAGCTGCTAGGTCTAGTGTTATCCTGGTTGGGTTTCCACAATACTCAAATTGTTTCTTCCTGATTGCCTGCAGTATTTTATCCTTGACCTGGGAACTCTGGAATTTGGCTATAATATTCCTAGGAGTTTTCTTTTTGGGATCTTTTCCAAGAGATGATTGGTAAATTCTTCCAATTTCTATTTTGCACTCTGGTTCTAGAATATCAGGGCAATTTTCCTTGAGAATTTCTTGAGAGATGATATCTAGGCTCTTTTTCTGATCATGGCTTTTAGGTAGTCCAATAATTTTCAGATGATCTCTTTTGGATCTATTTTCTAGGTCAGTGGTTTTTCCAATGGGATATTTCACATTGCCTTCTATTTTTTCATTAGTTTGGATTTGTTTTATAGCATCTTGATTTCTCATAAATACATTAGCTTCCATTTGCTCCAATCTAATTTTGAAGAAATTATTTTCTTCAGTGAGCTTTTGAAATTCCTATTCAATCTGACCAAATTGGACTTTTAAGGCATCCTTTTCCTCATTGTCTTTTTGAGTCTCTTTTGCCATTTGAGTTAATCTATTTTTTATGGTGTTATTTTCTTCAGTATTTTTTGGGGGTCTCCTTTAGCAGGCTGTTGACTCATTTTTCATGATTTTCTTTCATCATTTTCATTTCTCTTCCCAATTTTTCCTTCACTTCTCTTACTTGATTTTCAAAATCCCTCTTGAGCTCCTCCATGTCCTTAGACCAATTCATATTTTTCTTGGAAGCTTTTGATGCAGGAGTTTTGACTGTTGTCTTCTTCTTGTTTCATGTTTTGATCCTTTTTGTCCCCAAAAAAGGATTCTATGATCTGATTGAGCTTCCTTTGCTTGCTCATCTTGCCAGTCAAGTACTTCACTTTTGAGCTCTTTGCCATGGTAGAATTCAGCTTCCAGAGTGGAGAGAGCTGTGTCCCAAATTGCTGGGGTTTTTGCAGCTGGCTGGAGCTATGAGGAGAGTGCCCTCTCTGCAGCCACCACAAGCTCTGGCACACTGGCCACACACTCCAGCACCACCACTGAAGACTGCGACCCAGATTCAAGCAGGTGAAAGCAAGAGGGACTCCCCTATGAATGATTGCTTGGTCCCCCTACGATCTGTAGGCCAGGAGTTCCAGAAGCATCTATGAGGCAGCAGCTGCAGCCACTGTGTGTCTGCCTCCTCTTGCCCTGGGGTCAGGGGCCAGGCCATGCTCTTCCATCACCCAGTTCCAACAGAGCTCTCCACTGACCTTTTACTTTCTCTTTGGTATTTATGGGTTGAGAAATCTGGAAACCACCATAGCTGCTGGTGATTCAGTCTCCTGAAGTCTGCTCTGTCTGGTCTGGGCTGCCCCAGGTGTGGGCCCATGCAGCTCATGTAGTACTGTGTTTGGCTCCCAGCATGTTACAAAAGACCTTTCCTGCCAGCCTGTCATGCTTCCTTCAGCAGGAGATTTGTTTCTCTCTGTCACTTTGTGGATTCTGTAGCTCTAAAATTTGTTAGGGTCATTTTTTTGAAAGGTATTGGAGATGGTTGGAACAGGAGCTTAAGTAGGTTTCTGCTCGTACTCTACCATCTTGTATCCAATCTCCTCCCCCCACCCCCATCAAAGTTCTTGAGTGTTTCAGAGTTAGTTATTAGTCTTTAAAATGTTGTTGCAAGGAAATTGTTTTTAGGCAGCCAAGAAGTGGAAACTAAGGGAATTTTTAACAATTGGAGGATGGCTGAACAAATTATGTACATGAATGCAATGGAATACTATTTTGTGGTAAGAAATGACAAAAAGAAAGGAGAAACCTGAAAAGGTTATTAAGTGAGCAGAACAAGAACAAATTATAAAATAACAGTAGCATTCTAAAAACAAGCAACTTGGAAAGCCTTAAGAACTTTGATTAATGCAATGAACAGCCATGTTTCCAGATAAGTGATAGACAGACTCAGGATGCATAATGAGATATGTTTAATTTTGAATGTGACTAATACGTGAATTTGTTTTCATTGACAATGCGTATTTCTTACAAGAGATAGATGTGGGAGAATTGGAATGCTTATTAATAGTCCCTTTCAGAATTTCCAATATGTGATAAAATATTATTAAATTAATGCATCATAATTTGTTCAGTTATCATGTGTTTGATAGGGACCCCATTACTTATCAATGCTTTGTCATAAAGTTGATTCAGACAAAGGTTAAGTGGTTTACTCATGGTCACAAAGCTATGTTTGAACTGAGGCTGTATTTGAATTCAGGTCTTCTTAACAACAATTCTGATTGTAACTGCTGAATGTCCTGGTCTAGCTGACTATGCTGGCAGTCCAGCTTCTATAGTATAGCCAACAACAACCATGGGACACTGGCCTTGGTGCTTTATCCTTCTGAACTGCCTTCCTCCAGCACCCACAGAGTTAATTTTTCTGCCTGAGCAGAGGCCTGCTGCCAGTGCCAATGGGAGGTCTTGCCACACAAGATCAGAGAGGTTCTGACAAAGAGACAGAAAAGTCCCACAATCTAATCAGATCATCCATCTCCTTGGTATTTTCAGGGTTCATCCTACAACTTAACCATTATGTGAAACATGAGGCCATCTCTTCTTGTCCTAGTCTGCTAACACTATGCCAAATGTGGTAGATGCAGCTCTAAACCCAGCACCCTCTTTGCTCAAGTTCAATATTGGTATGAAAAAAAGCACCGAATGTCAATGAACAAAGGAGTTTCCTCTGGACAAAGTTTTATGGGATATCCATGGTTAGTAGGCATGACATAAGTGAAGATTCAGCAAAGAAGACTGAGAAGGGATTGGACAAGTAGGAGGAGAACCAATATAGAGTAGGTTCACAGAAACCTAGAGAGAATATACTATCAAGGACAAACACTGTCAAGCCACAGATAAGTTAAGAAGGATGAAGAATGAAAAAAAGGGTATTAGATTTGTTTAATGACATTATTGGTAACTCTGGAGAAAGCAGTTTCAGTTGAATGATGAATTTAGAAGGCAAACTGTAGAGTTAAGAAGAGAATGAGAAGAAAGAAATCAGAGGCACCAATTGTAGATGACTTACTCAAGTAGTTTAGCAGCAGAAAGGAGAGATGCAGCATGAGAGATAATGGAAATGGATGGAGCAGGAGAGGATTCTTTTGAAGATGAGGGAGAAACTGTCATATTTCTTTTTTAAACTTCATTTAGCATTTTATTTCCCCCCACTTACATGTAAAACCATTTTTTAATGTTTGTTTTTAAAACTTTGAGTTCCAAATTCTCTTCCTCCCTCCCTTCCCACCTCCACCCCACTGAGAAAGCAAGTGATTTCATATAGGTTATACATGTGTATCATCCAAAACATATTCATAGCTATCGTGTTGTGAAAGAAAACATAGATGAGTAAAAAAACCTCAAGAAAAATAATGTTTTAAAAAAATGTCTGGTTCAGTCTGTATTCAGACACCAACAGCCCTTTCTGTGGGGATGGATTGCATTTTTCATCATAAGTCCTTCAGAGTTGTCTTGGATCACTGTATTGCTGAGAATACCTAAGTCATTCATGGCTGATCATCTTACAATATTGCTGTTACTTTGGACACAGTACATTTCACTTTGCATCAGCTCATGCAAGTCTTTCCAGATTTTTCTGAGAGCATCCTGCTCATAAATTCTTATAGTACAATGGTATTCCATGATAATCACATCCAGTTATATTTCTAGGCAGTGGAGAACCAGACGGGATACACAGAGAAAGACTGAATATAGTCGAGAGAATGAAGATGATAGGTGGGGTAATTTGCTAGAGAAGACAGGATGGAATGGGGTCACTTGTACATGTAGAAAGGTTAGCCTTGACATGGTGAAAAGAAATATCCTTTAAATCAGTTAGTATTGACTGCTTTGATTTATTTTTAGTTTGACTGTAGGATTAAGCTCTCTTCTTTAAGAAAATCTAGCCCTAACATCTAAGCCAAATAGATATTCTAGGCCATCTATAGGCTTAATAAATAGACTGATAAGACTATCATTTAGTAAGCAGATAATTTAGAGTAAGACATATATCTTCGTAGGAACAAAACAATCACAGGATTACAAGGCTCTTTTTAAAGGCTAAATTCCCCTCTCTAATTCCTGGAGAAAGGGTAGTTGACTAAGGGTTAAGTTTCCCTTTCCAGTCTTAGTGGATAAACCCCTCTCTCCTTTTTTTTTCTTGAGCTAGAGGTTAAGATTAAGTTGAGTAATGTAATCTTGGCAGATGGAAGTTGGGTATGACTGCTAACTACAAACCACAAGTTCCCCTTTAAAGGGAGTTTTCTGATCACAAAAGGTATCTTCATACGACAGGACTTCTGGGGCAATCTCACTTTAACAAATTTGGGTTAGGAAAGCTTGGCAGAGGCTAACTAGTTAGATGACCTGACTTGTCCAATTGAATTATATTCAAAACAAATTTCCTATTTTTTATTCTTCTTTTCTGTTATAAAAATAAGCTCCATAAATCACTTCTTTGTCACTAATTGCCAAGGAATTGGTTGACCTAATTTAATGGTAACTTGCTAGCCTTACTATTAAATCATTACATATTTGCTTTGGAACTTTGTGCCTCAGTTTCTCTTTAATTCAGATAATTAATTTTAACAAAAGAGAAAGACCATGCCATCATGTTAGAGAGGGGTGAAGGAGGAGATAGAGGCAGAAAGCATCTGGATGGTGGAGGATAGAAGAAGAAGCTTTCTGGGATACACTTCAAAATTTTTTTTTTTTAGCAATATATGATGCTAGGTTGTCATCTGACATGATAGAAGGAGTCGTGGGAGATTTGAGGAGAGATGAAAATGTTTTTAGAAAAGTGATTGGGTAAGTGGGTAGTGAGTTAATTTTTGTGTTCAGTTGTGTCTGACTCTTTGTGACCTCATAACATCCTGTCCGTAACATTTTCTTGACAAAGATACCAAAGTGGTTTGTCATTTCATTCTCCAGTAGATTAAGGCAAACAGAGATTAAATGATTTGCCTAGGGTCACACACCCAGTAAGTATCTGAGGCTGGATTAGAACTCATGTCTCTCTGACCCCAAGCCCAGACCTGTATCCACTGAGCCACCTTGCTGGCCCAGTGAGTAAATTAAAAAGATATAAAAGGAGTGGATTGCCACAGTGTGGGTCTAGTTGAAATTATATAACATAAATTTGTAGTGGACTCAACACAATTTCATGATTTTCTCTTACTTCATTCAACTATATTATGTAACAGTGAAGGTAGTGGGAGTAATGCAAGGCTGAGACTTGGTAGGACAAGATTGGTGATTAGGATAAGGAGTCAAGATACGGGAGAGAACAATCCCATGTATACATGAATTGTTTTGCCAAGCAATCAAGATGGGGAAGGAAGGTGAGCATAGCTGGTGTAGGGGTGATGGCCTGGAGTGACAAGTGAGGGGCTGTAAGTCATGGTGAGTTCTCATGATGCATGCATCCACTCCTCTCAGTTATCCACAAGGGTGTGTCATGCCTTTATCTTACCAACTACCTCCAATGTCAAAACTTACTGTATTTCTCTTTCTGACTAATACTTCCTATTCTTCCACCTCTCCACCTACCTCATTCTTTCTAAACATTTTCTTCATTCACATCTTGACATGGACTCTCTCCCTGCCTACTTTCCTACATTACTCCTGCTGTGACTTTATTTTCATCCCCTCAAAGTTGACTTTCCATCATCTCCAGTCTTCTACTCTTTTGCTTCAGTTTCTGAGGAAGATGTAACCCTTTTAATTAAGGTCAATCTCTTTATATGTGCACCACTGATCCAATGCCAACCTATCCTGGCTCCTTCTGGGGCATGCCCCTTCAAACATTTTTCCATTCATTTTCAGTCTCTTTTCATCTACTGACTCCTTTCCTGCTGCCATACAAAAATACTCATTTTACTCATGCTTCCTTATGCTACAAATTAAGCACATGGGAAGACATTCCTTATCAGCTGTTGCCAGCTTTGCCATATTGAGTTTAAATTCATTCCCAGCCTTCAACAATGCTCTCAAGACCAATAGGGTCTTGAGGGCCAAGGGAATGTGTTCTTGGTGTGTGCATGTACATGTGTGTGTGTGTGTGTGTGTGTGTGTGTGTGTGTGTGTGTGTCTCTATATCCCTAGCACCCATACCTTTATGTATTTTGCACCTAACAGATTAATAAACTTGATAAGTAATAAGCATAATAAATTAATGATCATTTAATGACTTTTGTCAGGGAACAAATATGGCAAACTGTACCTCATTACTTTATCCACTCCCAACTCTGAAGGAAAATAGTTTAGTTGTCCATTGTCTCAAACTAGCAAAGGCAGTCTAGAAATTTCATGCCATACATAATGTCAAGATCTGGATCCTCATAGTGCTCTAAATTCTAACATGAAATTCTTTATCCAGCCTGACCTTTTAGGGGAGCTCCTGTGATACTTGGGTTAAAAAAAAAACTATTAGAAAATTAGGAGGAAGCTATAAATCCTCTTGTCTGACTTTCTCATTTTACAGATGAGAAAAGAGACCCAGATAGGTACAGTAACTTACCCAAATATCACACAATTACTAAGTAATGTAAAGCATTGATTTGAACTCAAATCCAGTATACCTTGCATTTTAAGATTTATCAGAATTTAAGTTTATTTATCTTAGAAATAATTTGTACATTTTATATCACTATTACTCCTTAATGACTCCCCTCCTACCACTGTATGCTCTCTTACAACAAATAAATAAGTATAGATATGCAAAACTAATTAATTTGCCATGTCTGATAATATATGCCATATTCATGCAAATTTTTCATAACCTCTTTACTATGAGGAGAGGGACGTGTTTCACCATCAGTCCCCTGAAATCAAAATAAGATATGTCCCTGATTAAAGTTCTCATGTATTCCACTATAATTTCTCTTGAAGGGTACATTCTACAGTTTCCTCTAACCATATCTATACTTTTAAATGTTCCAATAATTTTGGTTAAAAGACAATATTGCATTGAGGATCCTGCTCATTATAAAACCTACCATTAAAAATGTCATAATTCCAAAAAGTGAAGAAATCTTGAAATGCCTATGGAAAATATGGGAATAAATATGGTTACATATATTTAAAACTATAAAAAAGCAGAGTAGACTGTCTGGGATGTCTTCATATGTTTCTATCTTAAGGTCAAGGAGGATGAAACTAACTAGCAAGCCAAGACAAATATACAAGATCCTGTTTAGCATATATTAACACACTCATACAGACTCTAAATAACTCTGCTTCTTCTGTTAGGAAGAATTACTACTATTGTTACAGTTAAAGTTTTCTCCTACCCCTAAGCCCTAAAAGAATCACCATTTGAAGAATGTGTTCAGCATTGGCTAGGAGGTGGAGTTTTAGAAACAATACTACTATTGTAAATGGGAATGGTTCCTTTCTGGTAAACAGCTGAGTCACCAGTGCTATTGTACTGCTACCCAAAGTAAAGTTGGTAGCACAGAAAGTATTTCTAAGATCCATTTTCTCATCTGATTTGTGTTAGAGACTAGATTATTTCTCTATCTTGAGTTGGTCCATTTCAGTTACAACATTCTGTTATCCAAGAGGCTAACAACAGTATATAAAAATGCAAGCAATCTTTAATGCTATGGGCAAAAATTCTAAGTAGAAAACATCAAATGAATGAATTCAAATTTGACCTAAAACAATTTCTAATTTTTAGGAATCATCTAGGATTCTTTTTTCTTGTAAGCTCCAACTATATCTAATAAGAATTTCTATATAGATGTTGAAGGAAATTGTGCTGGAGAATATTAAAGAGAACATAAGATGGTTTGAGGATGGAGACATGCAAGAAAGCATTGGTAGTATATTCAGTGATTTGCTTATGTGAGGGCCATATATGTGGGGATCCACATTTGTGGGGATCCACATCAGGCATGCCACCCAGGTATTACATTGTGGGGATTCATCTGTGACTTAGTGGGGTGACTTTGCATTGGCAGGGACTGTAGAGAGATTTTCCATCTGGGATTTCTTGAAACCCTTGGTATCACAGTTATCTATCAGAAAATAAACAAATAAATGAAAATGAAAAAAATGAACAAGTCTATTTTATGCGAAATAATTTTGATTATCAGAATATTTAAGTATTATATGTTCATACTGTACTTAAGAATTATAAATATGAAACCTAATATGAATAATCCACATTTAACATATTTATAGCACTGGTGCTTAGCAATGTGGACAGAAACACAAAGTTAAGTCTTTCCACCTAAGAAATAAAATATCAATTCTGTTTATGAAGCAGTATTAAAAACATAGGAAAATGTGAAGTATTATCTAAAAAATATGAAGATAAAAATAAAATTTTATTCATTTTCTATACATTACCTATGGACATGGAATACTCTGAAATTCCCAGTAGCATAAGAGGTTTCAAAGAATGAATGGAAACTGAAAATAAAACCACTCACATGGGTAGAGAGGATATGTTATAGAGTTAAGTAAAAGTAGTTAAGGTGGAAATAACTAGATAGACATTATTAGAATTAAACTAGCATACAAATCCAATAAAAATGCTAGACACAACGACAGATATTAATAACCTTTCCCACACCAAAGACCTAAGTTCGGATTTTTCTCAGGGTAGGAGCCATATTTCCTTTGGGAATAAACATGAGACATTTGGATTAGAACTGAAGTCTGATTGAAGTCAATATGGCAAAGTAGCAGGAAGCAGTATAATGATCTCTAGCATCAAACTCTTTGAAAAGATCTAGACATTGCATGAGATTAAATCACAATGGGAAAATATAAGACAAAGTGACATGCAGTCATTTGTTCATCATAGTTAGGCATAGGGAGAGATGTCGGTGGTTACTGGGTATGGCCAAAAGCTCACTGGCTGTGGATTGTTATCATGCATCAGAATAAACAGAGGCCCGAGACTCATATTATGGCTAATACACACACCAGAGAACCTCAATGGAGATAGGTGCTAAAGAGCAGCTTTGCTGCCTATTCTCTAGGTCCAGGTTACAGATCCAGTCCAGACTGAATAGGACTAGGACTGGTCCCCACCCCTCCCCACCCTAGGCAGGCCATGGTGTGTATACTGAGGGAGTAAGGTTCAGAAGTAAGTAACAGATCATGGCTCTGAAGCCTGCAAAAAAATAGCTAGAATATAAATTCCAAACCAAAGGAGAACCTGAATTTAACTAATTCTGAATCAGCAGAGATTCCTAGTTGGCTGATGGGAGGTTCTGATAACAGAGTATAGTGAACTCTCTATTCAGCTATAAACTAAGGCAAAACATTCACAGAAACCAAAGTACAGCATTCGCAATGATATAACATAACAACTTATCAGCAAAGTGGCCACATAGTTTTAAACAAAAGATGTCATTCAGTAAGTCCTTAACTCAATCATCCTTAA
>CM053580.1:213822982-213853912 GCA_028627135.1 Pseudochirops cupreus
CCTTAAGGGGTACAAGGTACAAGTACAAAGTTCTCCCACCCCTAGGCCACAGTAAATCACGATCTTCTCAGTCAGCACTAAGCACCCAAGGAGAGGTCTTTTCATCTTGAATTGAGTCTGGCTTCAGGATTCCATGGTTCCTCTTCCATGGGTCCTGCTCTTGCCTGAATCTACCCAACTGTCACCTGGATTCACAGGCAGTAAGCTCTCAGATCCTTGTTCAGCTCCTTGTCTAGTTCCCATTCATATTGAGGCTCACAGTGTCCAGTCCACCTCAAGTCCTTTGTAGTTTCTGTTTCTTGGCAAGACAAAGCTTAACAGAGCCACAATAACATTCAAACACATTGCTGGCACTATCATCAATTCACTATCTGCCTGTGAAATCAACACAGACCCACAAACAAGATCTGAGAACTCAACACAAATCATCAATATACTTCCAGGACTTCTGAAACCTTCCTCCAGAACTTCTGTAAACAGACAACAAGAAAATCCTCTTTCAGGGTTTCCAGTAAGGTCCTAGGGTTTCTATACAAAGTATTACAAACACAAATCAAAACAGACAGAATGGACAGAGTACTGGATATCACAAGTTTTCTCCTTCCTAGCTCTGCTCTGTTTCAGCTGTGTTTGTGCTTTTTGTTTGTCATTAGCTCCTCTTTTCTGCCCACCTCTTACATCCTTCCTGTTCCTGTCTTTCATAAGTCCCTCCCACTGTGGGATTCATAGATTCTGTTTCTTAACAAAGATTTGATATAATCAGGGCAAGGCTCAGAGACACTTGAACTGAAAAAGGTGCTAAATAAATTATTGAAACAAGGTGCTAAGTACTTCTTTGCTTGCCTTTACACTCAGTGGCACATGGTACCTAAACAAAAATAAACCTTGTATTAGGGCATGAAAACCTCACAATCCAATGCAGAAAGACAGAAATATTAAATGCATCCATTTCAGATCTTGATACAATAAAAATTTCATGTAACAAAGAGCCATGGATTGAAAGACTAAAGATTAATTAGACACTGAATAACCTAACCCTAAAGAATGAGTGGGTCAAACATCAAGTCATAGAAACTATTAGTAACTTCACCCAAGAGAATGACAATAATGAGACAATTTCACAGAATTTACAGGATGCAGAAAAGCAGTTCTTAGGGGAAATTTTCTTTCTCTAAATACATACATGAATAAAATAGAGAAAAAGAACAATGAATTGGGCATGCAACTAAAAAAGCTAAAGAAAAATTTAAAAATCCTCAATTAAATACCAAATTATAAATTCTAAAAATCAAAGGAGAGATTAATAAAATTGAAGTTAAGAAAACTATGTAACTAATAAATAAAACTGAGAGCTGATTTTTAGGGAAAAAAGCAATAAAATGGATAAACTTTTGGTTAATTTCATTAAAAAAAGAAAGAAGAAAATGAAATTATCAGTATCAAAAATGAAAAGGGTGAATTCATCACCAATGAAGGGGAAATTAAAACAATAATTAGGAGCTATTTTGCCCAACTGTATGCAAATAAATCTGACAATCTCAATGAAATAGATGAATATTTATTAAAAAAAAAAGAAATTGCCCAGATTAATAGAAGAGGAGAAAAAATAAATAAACCTATATCAGAAAAAGAAAATGAATAATCCGTCAATGTGCTCCCCAAGAAAAAAATCTCTAGGGCCAGATGAAAAGTGAAGATTAAGATTACAAGTGAATTCTACCAAATATTTAAAGAACAATTAATTCAAGGCAGCTTGGTGGTACAGTGAATAGAGCAATGGCCCTGCAGTCAGGAGGACCTGAATTCAAATCCAGCCTCAGATACTTAACACTTACTAGCTGTGTGACCTTGGGTAAGTCACTTAACCCCAATTGCCTTGTTTTATCCACTCCAAAAAGACCCCCCCCCCAAAAAAAGAACATTAATTCCAGTACTATATAAATTATTTGGAAATATAGGCAAAGAAGGAGTCCTACTAAATTCTTTTTATCGTACAAATATGCTGCTGATGCCTAAACTGGGAAGAGACAAAACAAAGAAAGAAAATTATAGACCAATTTCACTGATGAATATAGATGCAAAAATTTTAAATAAAATATTAGTCAAGAGATTACAGAAACTTATCATGAGGATAATATAATATGGCCAGGTGGAATTTATACCAGGAATGCAGAGCTGTTTCAATATTATGAAAACTCTCAGCATAACTGACCATATCAATAACAAAATTGACAGAAATCATATGATTATATCAATAGATCAGAAAAAGATTTTGACAAAATGCACCACTCATTCCTATTAAAAACACTGGAAACCATGGGAGTCAATGGAGTTTTCCTTTAAATGATAAGCAGCATTTATCTAAAACCATCAGCAAGTATTATATGTAATGAGGATAAGCTAGAATAATTTCCAATAAGATCAGGGGTAAAACGAGGATGTCCATTATCACCATCATCAGTCAGTATTGTACTACAAATGTTAGCTTTAGCAATAAGAAGAAAAAGAAAATGAAGGAATTAGAATAGGCAATGAGGAAACAAAATTATGACTTTTTGCAGATGATATGATTATACTTAGAGAATCCTATGGAATCAACATAAAAACAACTTGAGATAATTAACAACTTCAGCAAAGTTGCAGAATATAAAGTAAATCCACATGAATCTTCAGTTTCTGTACATCACTAACAAAACTCAATAGCAAGAGATAATACAAGAAATTCCATTTAAAGTTACTATCGATATTATAAAATACTTAGGCATCTACCTGCCAAGACAACCCAGGAAGTATATGAATGTGATTACAAAATAATTTTCACACAAATAAAGTCAGATCTAAATAACTGGAAAAATATCAGTTGCTCATGGGTAGGCTGAGCTAATAAAATAGCAATTCTGCCTAAATTAATTTACTTATTCAGTGCCATACCAACCAAACTACTAAAAATTATTTTATAGAGTTAGAAAAAATACTAACAAAATTAATCTGGAAGAACGAAAGGTCCAGAATATGAAAAGAAGTGTAAGGTAAGGTGATCTAGCTATATCATATCTTAAATTGTATTATAAAGAAGCAATCATCAAAACTACTTGGTATTGGCTAAGAAATAGAGTGGTGGATCAGTGGAATAGATTAGGTACATAAGACGCAGTAGTCAATGACTAAAGTAATCTATTCTTTGATAAATCCAAAGACTTTAGCTTCTTGGATAAGAACTCACTGTTTGACAAAAACTGTTGGGAAAAACGAAAAACTGTATGGCAGAAACTAGGCAAAGACCAACATCATATATACTATACCAAGATAAAGTCAAAATGGATACACAATTTAGACATAAAGCATAATACAATAAATAAATTAGGAGATTAAGGAATAGTTTATCTGTTACACCTATGGAGAAGGGAAGAATTTATGGCAAAATAAGAGATAGAGAATATTATGAATTGCAAAATGGATAACTTTGATTACATTCTACAAACAAAGTCAACACAATCAAGAGTGAAGGGAAGGTAGAGAACTGACTCAAATCTATAAGAATACAAGTCATTTCCCAACTGATAGTCAAAGGATATGAACAGGCAGTTTTCAAATGAAGAAATTAAAACTATCTATTGTCGTATGAAAAATGTTCTAAATCACTATTGATTAGAGAAATGAAAATTAAAACAGCTCTGATGTACCAAATCACACCTATAAGTTTGGCTAACACCAAAAAGCAGGAAAATGATAAATGTTAGAGACAATGTGGGAAAATTGGAACACTAATGCACTCTTGGTGGAGTTGTGAACTGATCTAACCATTCAGAACAAATTTGGAACTATGCCCAGGATAGGGCTATAAAACTGTGCATACCCTTTAATCCAGAATTACCACTGGTAGCTCTGTATCACAAAGAGATCATAAAAAAAGGGAAAAGGACCCACATGCACAAAAATATTTATAGCAGCTCTTTTTGTGGTGGCAAAGATTTAGAAATTGAGGGGATATCCATCAATTGGGGAATGACTGAATAATTTGTGGTATATGTGATTGAATCCTAGTATTCCATAAGAAATGGTGAGCAGGCACACTTCAGAAAAATCTGGGAAGACTTGCATGAACTGATGCTGAGCGATGTGAGCCAAACCAGGAGAATGTTGTACACAGTAACAGCAACATTATGCAATAACTGACTTTGATAGACAGCTCTTCTCAGCAATACAATGATTTAAGACATCTCAAAATTTTCCATCCGCATCTCCATGTGGATGGAAAACACCATCCACATCCAGATAAAGAACTATAGAGTCTGAATGTAGATTAAAGCATACTATTTTCTCTTTCTTGTTTTTTTTTTCTTTCTCGTGTTTTTTTTTTCTTCTGTTCTGATTCTTCTTTTACAACATGACTAATGTGGAAATACATTTAATATGATCATACATGTATATCCTATATCAGATTGCAAGTTGTCTTGGGGAGGGGGAAAATTCAGAACTCAAAATCTTACAAAAGCAAGTGTCGAAAACTAAAACTAAACAAATAAATTTAAGAAATAAAGCCATAATTTTTTAAAATTATCTAATTCAAAGGAAAGACATGTAACTGAAGCTGAACAACAATTGCAGATGCTCAAAATAGAGAATGCATGGAGATAGTTTAACAAAACCCTTAAAAGTATAGCATTTGGAAGGAATCAATAAACATTTGTGACATACTTACTATATGCCAGTCACTCTGCCTAGCACTTGGGGTACAAAAAAGAGGCAAAAAACACTCCCTGCTTTCTAGAAGCTTATAATCTAATAGGGGAGACAATATGCAAACAAACATCTACAAAGCAAGCTATGTACAAGGCAAATAGGAAATAACAGAAGGTAGTCATTGGAATTAAGACGGGTTGGGAAGGGCTTCCTATAGAAGGTGGGATTTTACTTAGTAGTTAAAGGAAACAAGGGAAGTTAGCAGGTGGAGTTAAGGAGGAAGAACAATCTAGGCATGGGAAAGCACCCAGAAAAAAAAAAGGCTCAGAAGTGAGAGATGTCTTGTTCATGAAACAGCCAGTGTCATTGGATCATAAGGTACATATAATAAAAGAATAAAACATAAAAGATAACAAAACATAAAAAGGCAGGAGAGGGGGCTAGGTTGTGAAGTGTTTGAAGAGTATTTTGTATTTGATCCTGGAGGCAATAGGAAGACACTGGAGTTTGTTGAGTTGAGGCAGGGAGAGGACATGTCAGATGTGCACTTTATCAAAATGTCTTTGGTGGCTGAATGGAGGATGGACTAGAGAGGGGAGAGACCTGAGATTGGTAAATCCACTAATAGGCTATGGAAACACTCCAGGAATGAGGTGAGGTGAAATATGCTTTGGCATTGTGGACCTTGTGGCTCAAAGGCTGCATGTTTTATTCCTTTGGACTAGACCATTCCACTTAGTGTAGCCAAGGATTAATGGTCCAAAAACCTAGACCATTTCATTGAAGATCTCCACCAGTTCCATATAAGGGGACACTAGAGATTTCTTTTGTTATAACTGTGGCTTGGATGAACATAAGAGTGATATATGTAATGGAAAAAAAGAATGAAGATTTGGTAGACAAGAAGTAGAGTTCCAGAAAGTTAACTTTGAAAATTGAAATGGGACGAGTCATAGGTGTTATCCTGGACTCCAAATACCTTAAAACTGACCTCATCATTAACTAAGTCAGTAATAGTTAAAGCAGGAACACTATCATCAAGATATCATCAGGAAAAAAAAAAGTATTTTACATTACAACTTTGGATTAGGCATAAAGATGTAAAGTGTGCTTGAGGGGAGAATTGTCACTTGGTTCAGAGGAGAATGATGCCCAAGGAACTAATGTCAAAAATTTTGTGACTACATGAAGTCCTAGTCTGTTTCCAAGATCAGAAACAAGATTATCACCTTTTAACAAAAAAATTTGTTCAGAAAATAGCAGAGAAAGTTAATAGTCTATTAGATTAGATTCTAAACTGAGAGCTCAATTAAAAAAAATTACAAAGTTATATGTACAAAAATGGTAAAGTAACCAGAAATCTATTTGTTACGACAGAAGCAGTTACTACATTGAATCCTCACTTCAAGTGTATCAAAGTCAGTCAATGAAGAAATATATTGCTGTGAACAAAACAAAACAAACAAAAAACTATGCCTAAAAGACAATTTCTCTAGTTCAAACGATGGTGATTTGGTTGTATCTTTGATCACCTGATAATCAAAGAAGAATGAAAGTTCAAATGATGTGGGAAGACTAAACCAAATATGTAGGAACATCTTGCCCTGTTACACCAGTTGTAGAGAGAGAAAAGAGTGCATTAATCAGGGAATTTGATAGACTGAATTATCTGTCTATGAACTCAATGTTGTCTTACATTATCATCATCAAGAACATTTAGAAATTTAGAAACTCAGAATAAGAGTATAAAAAATATCAAGGCAGCAATTAGATTTGTGTATGGTACACTGGAAAGGTGATTATTTTTAAAGTCAAACACTGTTCTGTAATGCTAAACATGTAATACACATTTGTATTCAACCACATTTTGCTTTGTGTTTTATACAACTCATGGATGGGGTTAAAATGTGCTTGACTATAAAATTGCTGGGATATGATATTATATAATGTTCTTTACATATTTAGTTACTGCATATGCAGAGAGAATTTTACATGTCAGCTACACATTTGACTGTCAATGCACCATATAACAATAGCTATCTGTATATATTGATTCTGTGGATGAGAAAACTTTGTATTGATCTTATGGAAAATAAGTTAATTATATTAAAAGTTCATTTATGTTTTTGTTATATGCTGCTTGCATACACATTCTTTTGTGAATTTTTTAATTTGCAAAGAACTCAAAAGTTCTCTGGAGAGAGAATGTTAAGGTGCTTTCCATTTTGTATATGAATAGATTGGTTACAAAAAGAGGTAGAAAGAGAATTTCTGTTCATGAAAAATTGTGAAACTAAAAACTGAAGATACAGTTTTCAGATAAAAGAAGAAACAAACGGGTTGAATAGAGATTGTAAGGATTTATCTGAAGACAAGAAATTTATTAAGGCTAAAGGGGAATTGTGTTTCCTAAGCTCAGCTACATGCAAATGGTGTTGAGTATGAGAGTCTAAAACTCATCAAGTGGTAAAACAAATTTCTGTTTAAAGAATATCGAAGACTAAATAAGGATACAAGGTTTCAAACTGACAGAAAGATGGATTTTGTTTTACCTTGCAAGGAAAAGATAAGTCACTATCCAGATTATGTTTTGAGCCAGTAGTGGCAGTAAAGAACCCAGTAAGAGGCTGAAGAAGCTGGTTGATTGGTTGGTTGTTGTCCGTCATTCTCAGATAGGCCCAAAATGACACCACTATGTTGGGGTCAAGGTATAGTGTGTCCAACTGTGGCTGATCAGACAAACATGAGCTTGGAAGGTTCTACCACAGTTTGGGCACAAATAGTCCATATGAACATTGGAGTGTAGACATCTCTAAAATTTTATTTAGCCAGTCAGTAATAGGCTGAAGAAATAAGATAGAAGAAAACAATTAGGAAGACAGTAGGACGATCAATTGATCATAAGGCATTAGTTGCTGGGTTGGGGGTTCTTGAGTACCTGGGGGGCTGGGGTAAAAGCCAAAGTTCAGTTGAAAGACAGCTGAATTCCAATGCCAAATTCATCTTGAAAGAAGGGGGAAGCTTTTCTTTTTTTTAAATTTTATTTTAAATTCATGGAATAAAACTAGCATTTTCATGCCATAGAACAATAAAAAAGATGAATGCATATGAAACTGTAAATGCATTATGGACAACTTGTTACTCCTTTCCAATACACAACAAAGTTATGTAAATTTGCTATGAAATAGAAAGGTGGACAAATGAATAGACATAAAATTTAGAGCAGCAAATGAACATAATGACCATGTATTTGACAAGTATAAAGACTAAAGATTTTGGGATAAGAATTCATTATTTGCTAAAAAATTGTTCAGAAAACTGGAAAGCAGTATGGCAGAAACTGGACATAGACCATCACCTTACACTGTTTACCAAGATAAAGTCAAAATCAATACATGACCTAGATATAAAGGGAGCTTTTTACAAGAAAACTAGAACAGCATGGAACATATTACTTATCAAACTTATGGACAGGTGAACAACTTATGAATAAACAAGAGATAGAGAGCAAAGTTAGGGGTAAAATGGATCATTTTGATTACATTAAATTAAAAAGGTTTTGTACAAATAAAACAAATTAAGCTTTTCTTAGCTGGCTATCTTGCCAAGCTGTTTTGAGACTAGTTTCATCCTCTGCCACTTGTCTGTGATTTGTGAGTTGATATTGCTCATAACCATCCATCATTCCAAAATATCAGAGAAAAACATAATTTTAAACTAGTGTTGTCCTTGGCAGTCACATCTGTCCATGTGGCAAATGTATTTTTCTTTTTTCTGACTAAAGCATTTTCAATGATATTTTGGTTTCCTTGTTGTAGCAATTAATTTATATTGATTTAACTTCTGGATGAAATTATAATAATTGGCACCAATATCATTTCTGTTATACATTTTTCCTTTTTAATTTTTCAATAGCTTGTTTAGATTATTCAGTTAAATCTTCTTGATTATATATCATATCTTTTTTCTCATTACTCTTCTTTCTTCTTTTACCATAAATATTTCTAGAAGAAATAAAATTGTGCAGGCACTGAAAGACTTATTCATAAGGTATCTATTTAATGGAGTGGAAGATACCAAAGAAAAGTGAAATATCCTGGACCTTAGTGATTCTAGAAAAACAAAACAAAAACCAAAACCCTATGATTAAGAAATCAACTACTAAAGACCTATGTGCCTAGTTTGTAGCCATACAAAGTATTGATGAGGATCATTTATATGCAAATTGAGGGTTCTAGAATGAGGATGCTAGTAGAGAAAAAACAGATTTTTTATAAATATATTCAAAATGAACTACAACTTTCATAATCTCACAATTAAGTGAAAGAGGAAGAGAATATAAAAGCCCACTGTATTTACTGTTTGTCAATTATGCAGAAGTATTTAACTCAACACAATGAAATTCTTGCCTTATAGGTTCTTTTACAAGGGTCTCCCATCCATATGTCAAGATTATTCAAGATGGTTTGGAAGAGAAAACAGAACTAGCCCTTAGATTCTAAACACCAACTACATTATATAAAAATGTAAATGAGAAATATTTAACAAAATAAAAATACAATGAGGCACAGGTAACACTGCATTTTTAAACTATCTATATATGGCCCACAGGGATCTTTATGCAAAGATTAATGACCCCCAATTTGATTTGAATTTCACACAATTGCTCTAGATTTTTCTGGTTGCAGATGACATTGTGTTGATTACATTTCAGAGGCTACTGAGAGAGATATGTAATCATTCAAAGGAGTTTGGAAAGTCCCATCTACAAAGGAAAGACCAAAGGGATAAACAATGCCTATTGCCTGGAATTCTGGGATAGACAATACAGATGACAATGAGTTGATCCAAAATTGAAAAGGGGGAAAAAGGAATCTGGATTGCTTTCAGCTGAGTTAAAAAACTTTTACTGATTCCAAGCTGACCATCACATCAAGGTTCATGTTTTCAAAATAAAAAAAATTTACCAGTGTTGCTATGTAGTAGTGAGTCCTTGAACACCACTGCTTTCAAGCAACTAAGAATGAGCATCATAGAAATAGCAATGGAAAGGTATGTGATGATTATGCGTACTCTGTAACATATAAACCAGGGGTATCTCCATAGAAGGACAAGAGTAAAGGATTTATCAAAGGATGGTAACAGAAAGAGAAGATAATTCTATTCATGTGGCAAAATGAAGGATAATGGATAGCAAATGTGTTCTGCTATCACCTTTGTGATGCCAGGGAAAAAATGAGGAAGAACTCCAACATGCTGAGTGGACATGCTACTAAGGACATGTTTCCCTATTTGACTTGATGAATACTTTTTTGTATTTAGAGAATGCAAATCCATTTTAATATCATCCAGAAAGATAGAAGGTAAATTTCCTCTTAATGACCATGTAGTATGTGATAATTACCAATGTAAATGCATGTGGATTAATAATTGTTTTAGGTGAATAACTGTTTTAATAACATGGCTGTCCCACATGTGTGGAACATTCTCTCTTCTTCTCTCCATCTCTTGGCTTGCCTGGCTTCCTTTAAGACTCAGCTAAAATCCTACTTTCTGTAAGGAGCTTTTCCTGGTCATCCTTTAATGCTAGTGTCTTCTCTCTGAAATTATCTCCAATTTATCTTGCATATATAGGGTAAAGACCTTGTATATACAATAGTTGCTTGCATATTGTCTCTTCCATGTGAATGTAAGCTCCTTAAAGTTAAGGTTGCTTTTGCCTTTCTTTGTATCCCCAATACTTAGCACAGTGTCTGGCATAAAGTAAGCACTTAATAAATGTTTAATGACTTGACTAAATGATCTTGAGCATTTATAACTGTAATTCTGTTTTAGTTATAAAATCTTATATCAAAATATTGACTGATTGTATACCTCCAAGACCTAAATCAATTAAGTTGCTATGAAATGCTTTAAATACATTAAAATGTAACTTAAAACAGGAAGTAGAGCACCAGTCTTAAGTCTCATGATGGCATGAATTCATTTACTTTGTGAAAACCACATCATAACACTTTCTTGGCATGAGCACCAATACCTTTCTTTGAGTTTGCCTTCCTCTGTATATATTCATAAGTACAGAACTGTATGTTTATTAACCCCATTAGAATATGAACTTCTTTTAGACCAGGACAATGTTTTTGCCTTTTTTTTCTATCCCTAGCAATTGGCACAGTGCTTGGCACATAGTGGGTACTAAATAAATACTTGTTGGTTCACTGTCAAAGAGTAATGATTGGACCAAAGGAATATATTTTATTTTTAGCTCCAAATTTTCTCTCTCTCTCAACCCTTCCCCCAGCTATGGAAAAGATAAGACATATGATGCCTATTATATGTAGGAAGTTATTCAAAACATTTCCTCATTGCTCAAACATCCCCAAACCATTCAGGTACATCTGGTCTGGTGACAGGTCATAACCAAGGAAGATTCTTAAAATATGTATTCTAAATCCTAACTCCAACACATAATGATTTGGAATCATAAGAACTTAAATCTAGAAGTGACCCTTAGAGGATATCTAGTTAACCTCTTTACCCCACCCCATCTCACATATTAGGAAATTAAGGCCCAGGGAAATTAAGTAACACAGGCAGTAGTGAATAACTGGACTAGAATTTGAATGCAGATCTTCTGCCTTTAAAATCCTATTTGTTTCTACTACAGTAACAGCTGAAAGTAAAAAGCACAGCACACTGAATATTATTTTGATGACTGCAGTTGCCACCTTTGACAATTTTAGATTAGACATTTAAGAAAATGGTCTGCCTTCCTGGAACTCACAAGAACACAAGAATAAAGTAAGTGAAAAAAAAATAGACTTCAATCTGCTTTCAGAGTTCATCAGGTCTTTATCTGGATGCAAAGAGCATTTTCCTTAAAGAATCCTTTGTGCTTGTCTTGGATCATTATGTTGCTGAGAAGAACTGAGTCATTCATAGCTGATCATCACACAATATTACTAATACTGTGTACAATGTTCTTCTGGTTCTGCTCATTTCACTCTGCATCAATTTGTACAAGTCTTTCCAGGTTTTGTGAAATCTTCCTGTTAATCATTTCTTATACACAATAGTATTCCATTACATTCATATACAAAAACTTGTTTAGCCATTCTCCAACTCCTCCAGTTTTCAATATTTCCCCCCTACAAATAGGGCTGCTATAAATATCTTTGCACATGTAGGTCTTTTCCCCTTTGTTATTCTCTCTTTGGGATACAGATCTAGTAGTGGTATTGCTGGATCAAAATGTATGCACAGTTTGGTTGACCTTTGGGTGTAGTTCTAAATTATTCTCCAGAATGATGGGTTCAGTTCACAACTCCACCAAGAGCATAGTGGTATCCCAAATTTCCCCAACATTTATCATTTTCCTTTTTTGTCATATTAGCCAACCTGACTGGTATGAGGTGGTACCTTGGAGTTGTTTTAATATACATTTCTCCAATCAAAAGTGATTTAGAGAACTTCTTATGTCTATAGATGGCTTTAACTTTTTTTTGTATGAAAATTGCCCGTTCATATCCTTTGACCATTTACCAATTAGGAAAATGGCTTGTATTCTCACAAATTTGATTTAGTTCTCTATATAATTGAAAATGAGTCCTTTATCAGAGATACTTGCTGTTAAGATCATTTTGTAGCTTTCTGCTTTCTTTCTCATCTTGATTGTATTGATTTTGTTTGTACAAAAGTTTTTTAATTTAATATATCAAAATTATGTCTTTTCTATTTTGTCATACCCCCATCTCATTTTTTCATGAATTCTTCCCCTTCCCATAGATATGATAGGTAGAATATTTCTTGCTCTTCTAATTTGATTGCTTCATTATCTGTGGTACCTTTTACCAAGGTGTAATTTCCTTCCTTATCTCTTTTAATTAGGTCTATTTTTGCTTTTACTTTTTTTAAGATAAGGATTGCTACCTCTGCTCTTTTTTACTTCAGCTGAAGCATAAAAGACTCTGCTCCAGACCCTTACCTTTATTCTGTGTGTTTCTTTCTGTTTCAAGTGTGTTTCAGGTAAGCAACATATTATAGCATTCTGGTTTTAATCTACTTTGCTACCAACTTCAATTTTGTGGGAGAGTTCATCCCATTCACATTCACAGTTGTGATTAATATGTTTATTTTTCTCAATCCTATTCTTCCCCATTTGTCCTCTCTCTTTTTTCACCCTTTCCCATCTCACCAGTGTTTTGCTTCTGTCTACCACCTCCTATGCTCTGCCCTTCCTTCTGTCTGTTCCCACTCTAACCCTCTTTACTTAATCTCCTCCCTTCTTACAAGATCACTTCCTACATTCAACCAATTGTGTATATTATTCCTGCTTTGAGCCAATACTGATGAGAGTAAAGTTCAAGTGATGCCCATCACCTACCCTCCCACCCCCCGATCTTCTCCTCTACTGTATTGTCTTTCTCCCCTCTTCATGTGAGATAGTTTACCATATTCTTTTTCTCCCTTCTTTCTGTGCCCATTGTACTCTTCTTTTTCATCCCTTAATATTTTTATGTCATTTTCTCAAATTCACCTTATAGCTGTACCCTCTGTCTCTGCATCTTCCTTCTATCTGCATTGTTAGTGATACAATTTTTAACCAGTTACAAGTATCATCTTTCTGTGTAGAGTTGTAAACAATTTAGCTCTATTGAATCCTTTATGTTTTCTTTTCCCTTTTTACCTGTTTATACTTCTCTTGGGTCTTGATATTGGAGGTCAGATTTTTGGTTTAGTTCTGGTCTTCTCATTATGAAGGCTTAAAACACTTTTATTTCGTTGAATTACCATTTTTCTCTTTGTTGTATTTTTTAATTTTGCTAGGTAAGTGATTCTTGGTAATAATCCTAGCCTGTCTGCCCTCTGGAATATCATATTCCATGACCTCTGATCTTTTAATGTCACAGCTGCCAAGTCTTGTGTGATCCTGATTGTAACTCCCCAATATTTGAATTCTTTCTTTCTGGCCACTTGTAGTATTTTTTTTTTTTGCTTGAACTGATAGTTCTGAAACTTGGCTTTAATTTCCTTTTTTTTAAAAATTTTTTTTTTATTTCGGGACCTCTTTTCTGAGGTGATCCATGGGTTCTTTCAATGTGTATTTTGCCCTCAGGTTCTAGGATATTAGGGCAGTTTTCCTTGATAATTTCTTGAAAGATACTGTCTAGGTCCCTCCTTTTGATTGTGGCTTTCAGATAGTCCAATGATTCTGATATTGTCTCTCTTGGATCTATTTTCCAGGTCATTGCTTTTCCCACAAGGTATTTTACTTTATCTTCCATTCTTTCATTCTTTGAATTTGTTTGATTGATTCATGATATCTCATAGTCATTAGTGTCTGTTTGCCCAATTCTAACTTTGAAGGTGTATTTTTTTCCTCAATTAGCTTTTACTTTCTTTTCCATTTGAACAATTGTACTCTTTAAGGAGCTATTTTCTTCAGTGGATTTTTGTATATCTTTTTCAATTTAGCCAACTCTATTTTTTAAGCAGTTTTCTAAGCTTTTGATGCTTTTTCATAATTCTTTTGCATCACTCATTTCCCAATTATTTTTCTGCTTCTTTTACATGATTTTTAAGCTCTTTTTTGAGTTCTTCCATGAGTTCTTTTTGGGCTTGAGACTATTTCCCATATTTCTTTTGTGTTTTGCCCATAGGTGTTTTGACATCATGTCTTCTTCTGAGTTTGTGTCTTGGTCTTCCCTCACCATAATAGCTTTCTATGGTCAGATTCTTTTGTTGTTGTTGTTATTGTTGTTTAATGCTCATGATTTTTTCTCCTTTTGCCTTTTTCCTTTCTTTTAAATTTGAGCTTGTAATGGTAATTAATTTGAACTTGAAGACCCCTTTTTATATAGGCAAGTAAGCAGGTACTTAGCACTTTGTTTCAAGTTAAGCAAAGGTAGCAGGTACTTAGCACTTAGTAATTGATCAAGCCTCTGTTGGGGAAACAGAAGGTATAAACTCCTGTCTCCTGTTACTAATGTAACAGGAAGGGGTTGGCTGAAACAGGAAGCTAATGCTGTGTGTATATAAGGAAAAGCCCCAGGGAGGGACAGTCAGAATTTCTTAGGACAAGAATCCGGTGGCAGAACAGCTACAGAAGAGAAATGGGAAGAGAGAGACAATCAGAATTTCCTGAGAACTTGCGGTGGTGGAGCTTCTTCTGAACAGGAGCGCAGGAGGCTGAAGAGGAGCCCAGGAGGTCAGGAGCTCAAGAACCCAGGAACCCAGGAACCCAGGAACTGAGGAGCCCAGGACTCCTCCCCGCCCCCCCCCCCCCGGTTGGATAAGGTGATTCTGATTTTTTTAACAAGCCGCAGAAGACTGAGGAAGCATGACTGTGATGCTTGTTCTTTGTATGTTTGTGTCTTGGTTAACCTTTGAATTCCCGGGAACAGAAATTGTGAAGGATTTGAGAACAACTGGACACTGTGAACTTCAATATGGAGCAAGACTTACATGGAGAATTGGACAAGGACCTGGGAGCTGCCTGCCTCTGAATCCAGGTGACTGGTGGATTCAGGGAGGAGCTGGGACCATGGAAGGGGATCCAGGCAATCTGAGAGACCACCCTGAGTCAAGCTGAAAAAAGACTTTACTTGGATACTGTATACTGACCAAGGAATTGTAAATTTACTAGTGACCTAGGGATGGAGGGTCTGTGTATTTTCTAATGATTGTATTTAGTGATTAATGATACTTAATAATTGATTTCTGAATAAGTGACTAATTGAGTTAACTTAGTTGCCTCACAGAGTGGAAGACTTTGACTATTGTACTTTGAGATGACTGAATGACTGAGTAAGGAGGCAAACCTCCTTAGGGATACCAGATGACTGTTTTTTGTTCAAAACTTTGCGGCCACTATGGTGGAAATTATATGTCCATTTTAATGATTAGCTGTTGTAAATACTATATTATAATTTTCTGTGATAAGTTATAATATTATTAATGCTGTACCTTGATTTTCTGTGAATGCTGCTCATGCATAGCATTACAGAGTTCTGCTCCCTGGATGGAAGGGCACTATCCCAGCTTCTTGTGCCACTGGCTGAAGGTCCTGGCTGTTTACCCAGTGTTGTGCTGACATTGCCCTGAGGTCCATGGGGGAACCTAGTGTCTGGTGTTGCACTGAGGGGGTGGAATGGGGATAGGGGTCTGGCAGCTTACTTGGTGCTAAGCTGGGGTCCTAGTGGTGGTGTCTGGTATGTGGTAAGGTCTAGTGGGGTGTTTCTGCATTTCCCCATGGCTATGTTGAAACACATAGTGGTCTGGCCTCTGGAGGATTCCTGTTTGCTGAGACCTGTGCTGAGCATGTGGAGGTCTAGCCACTGGAGGATATCTGTTTGCCTGGAGCCAAACTGAAGCACTTGGTGGTTCTCAGGACTGGAGTCTGTTGGTTTCCATGGCTATGCTGAGGCACATGAGAGGTCCTGGTGTTGGTGTTTGCCTAATCCACCATACTTGGGCTCAGGATCTCCCACTGGTTTGCTGAGATGGGCTTTACTGCTGGCTTGCTGGGATGCTTTGCACTCCTCTTTCACCCGAGTGAGATGGACCTTTTTTGCCAATCTTCCAAGTTTCTTGGGCTAAAAGACTGTTTGACCCTCTCTTTTTGCTGCTTCTGCTGTTTCAGTATTTGTTTTGGGACTCTATTTTATGTTTGTCTGGAGGTGAGTATGGGAGAATTACAGCAATTTACTGTTTATTCTGCTATCTTGGCTCCTGGAAATCCTTTATAGAGTATTAGACTGAATTTTTTGTTGAGTGGTGGTAAATTCCTTTTTGCACTCTGAAATGTTTAAGGGATTAATAAACTCTGCACAAGTACATCCGAAAACAAAGACATCTAGAAGAGCTTACAAGGGAAACTCCTCTTTTATTTTGACTCATTGTTGGACATCACCCATAACAGTGGCATATACCAAAAGTAAGCATTTTATTATCTTCTGCCTCATCTGATAGAAAGTATCAGAGAATCTCCCCTAAATTTCTATTTTAATGCCTCATGACATGGAGATGATCCTGGATTCCTAAATGTTATGCTAGTAGATCAATATTAGGCTGCCCAAAGCAGTCTGTGAAATAAAGAAAAACATAAAATATTCCTTAGTCTTCTGTGGCCTCCTTCTACTTTTCCAGAGGCAGAGGGCACTAATGATCACACTTTTCTGACCACCATCACTTTAAGTCACCTCAGATTTTTATACCAAATTCTTTTCACCGTCAGTACTGGCATACTTATGTACAAGAGATGCAAATGGAAATAAAAGGGAAAAAGGTGGGCAAACAACTAGATAGGAACAAGTATATATGGGAAAGGCTTGTGCTGAAGTCCACACAGTTATGAGGGGACTAGAGGAATCAATTGATTCACAAGGTAACTAAATGAGGAAGCATCAGAGACATCAGAAACAATCTCAGATTGTTAGTACAGAAAAGGGGGGCACTTAAGAGAACAATAATAATTACTGATTTATTTGCCTACATTCCCATCTATATAAAGTTTTTTCCTAAATAAGAAAATTTTTACACATGCATCAAGATCCTCCTTCATAACGGTATTTCTGTGGAAGAAGCAGCAGATCATATCTTTACCATCAAACTATTGACTGAACAATGACATCACTAGGTTTACTGTTTGGTTATTAAAAAAAGCTTTTAATTTGGGAGAAAAAAATGACATGATAGAATGGCATCGAAGAAGATTCTTTAACATCTGCTTTGCAACTGCATCCCAACTACTATGGAACCTTTCCATTTGACTTGCAGATGAAACGTTTTATATAGTTGTCTTTCCCATGACAACGTGGCCTCCTATACAACAGAAGCTCTCTTAGATATATCCTGTACTTAGCAAGTGATTTGCACATAGTAAATACTTAATAAATGGGTAATGGGAGTCTGATATGTGTGTAGATATCAGCAGTTTGCTAAGATGGCATCACCCACATGGAACACAGTAGAAAACTGCTTCTAGGAGAATTAAGACTGGAACAAGAGTGAACATTTTGGGTTGTCCTATCAGGGTTGGCATGAGCCATTTTCCAATCATTGCATAGATAGAACTGTTGTCATCTTTAAAGGGGCCTGAGCCAGTATCAGCCAGGGCCTTTTAATTAGAAGGACGTGAGGCCTTCATATACACCTTGCAGTAATGGGAAGAGAGCCTTATGGATGCCTCTTCCTCTCCTCTCCAAGACATGAGGACGTGAGAAGAAGACCTGAGTATTTGGTCATTTCCTTTGTTATTGTTTATGCTAAGTTCAGGAAATGGAATCTCACATTCACTGAGAACTCAAGCCATACGAATTCAGGAGCTCAGGAATCCAAGCAAGACAAGTAATAATAGGCTGAAGAGCAAGGATAAAGGATCTCCAGTTTATCAGAAGCCAGAACTGTGCTAGTACTGGACATGAACTTGGTTGGACTGACGCCAAGTGGGAGCTGAGCTAAATTGTGAGTCAAATGCCTTCCTTACCACCTGCCTATTACAGAGATTGAGAGAGATTATGCCTCAGAAGCTGGCCAGTGTTTGTATGCTTGTTCCTATTATATCTTTGAAGTAAATATTCCTTTGTAAAAGCTAATCTGATGTTAAATGGAATGGTGGTGCTGGTCACTGCTCCCCTGGGGAATAAAACTTGTGAGGGCTCAGGAATCAATGGCAGAGAAATTGACAATTTTTCAGGCTACCTAAGAACCCTGAGGGGGTGAAAATTTAAGAGACCCAGTCCTGAAAAAGTGTGACCAGTATAAAACATGTTACAAATGATTTTTCATCATATATTCTAACAGAGTATCTCTCATATATGAATCAAAATTCCTCAAGATTCCTTGAAAGATAAAGTAATAGACATAACTTAGTAAGCAATATTGATTATTAAAGTAGCCCTATTTTATCCATACTTGCTGCTGGGAAGTGTAGTTTTCCCAGCCTGAGGGAATACAAGGTCTGCTAGAAACTGAGGAAACATGATAACATGGAAGCATCTTGTGAGGCTATACAGTATGTAAACCAACCATTGTTAGGACAGTGCTGCTACCCTGGACGTACTAGAAGCCTTACTTTGCTTGCTGATTCACTAATGGAGTGATCAGTTTGGAGAGAACCTGCTGTTTTTCTTACAATTACTACCTCACAATCACTTCTGAGGCCCTGAATTTATCTCCTCTCCATTTTCTCCCCTTCTCTCTGTTTTATTACAGCCCAACAAACTGGGATAGTTTATCTTCTGGAGTTTCCAATTCTTTTAAGTCGTGTTTAGTTGTTGTTTGTACTTTGATGATGGTTTTTGTCTCCAGATAAAGATCAGCCAGTTTTACTGTATTCTGAGTGAGTTTTAGAGAGTCTGGATGGGGAGAACCACAGTGATTAAATAGCCATATAGAAGGGGCAGAGAGGACAGACCCTGCCTCATGTTAGTGAAAGAAAAAATTTCTTCACTCATTTGGGGATTCTGTGTCTTTTTGATTTGTCAAGACACAGAACTGGAAATTGTAGGGACGTCCCTCAATTGGGGCATGGCAGAACAAATTGTGGTATATGATTGTGATGGATTACTACTGTGCTATAAGAAATGATGAGCTCAATGATCTTAGAAAAACTTGAAAAGAATTGAATGAAATAATGAAGACTAAAATGAGCAGAACCAAGAGAACGTTGTACACAATATCAGCAATATTGTTTTCAGAACACCTATTAGAAATAACCAAATGAGTTATAAAGAATATATATTAGAAATACTCAAATGAACTATAAAAGACATATGAAGAAAGAGGATATTTGCATCCAGAGAAAGAATTAACAAATAGAAGTATGTGTGGAATAATTATATATACATATATACATATATATGTGTGTATATATATGTATATATATATACATATATATATATGGAGAGAGAGAGAGAGAGAGAGAGAGAGAGAGAGAGAGAGAGAGAGCTATTTGTGTCTAATAATGACCATCTCTAGGGTGAGGAGTGGTGGGGAAGGAAGTAAAAAAAATTACTCAATAACTTTGTTGTATATTTAAATGGAATAACAAGTTGTACAGTAGATTTGTATTTCATGTGAAATCATCTTTTTTATTATACTATGTAATGAAAATGTTTGTTTTTTTCCATAAATTAGAAATAAAAATAATTTTAAAAAGAACAGCTTGGAAATATGACCTATGTTTAGTTTTTGACCCAGCAATGCCACTACTAGGTCTGTATCCCAAAGAGATTAAAGGAAGAAGAAAAGGACCTTTATATACAAAAATATTTATAGCAGCTCTTTTTGGGGTGGCAAAGAATTGGAAATTGAGTGGATGGCCATCAATTGGGGAATGGCAGAACAAGTTGTGGTGTATTATTATGATGGAATACTATTGTGCAATAAGAAATGATGACTGGAATAGTTTCAGAAATCTTGAGAAGACTCATAGGAACTGTCAAAAAGAGAAGAGTGCACAGCCAGGCCATTGTACACATTGGTAGCAATATTGTAATGATGATCAACTGTGAAAGACTTAGCCACTTTTGATTAAGACAATGACCCAAGACAGTTCCAAAGGACCCATGATAAAAAATGCCATCTGCCTCCTGAGAGAAAGTCGATGAACTGAGTGCAGATTGAAGCATACTTTTTACTTTATTTTTTCTTTTGTGTGTGAGTGTTTTCAATTGCTACATGGCTAATATGGAAATATGTTTTGCATGACCTCACAAATACAATTGAAATCAAATCATTTGCCTTCTCAAGGAGGTCCCGAGAAAGGGCAGGAGGGAGGGGGAGAATTTAGAACCAAATTTTTTTTAAAAGTGATTATTAAATTTTTACATGTAACTGGGAAATGTTTTATGAAATAAAAATAATTTTAAAATATATTTACTCATCTGGAGTGTGAGAGAGTGGGTGTGGGAAAGAAGGCGAACACACCAAACTTTACAAAATACTTCACATACTCCCCTAAGCTAAAACTTGTACAGCACTTTGGTTTCAGATCCCTGCAATTCAGCTCCTACACGATCCTCTCCAGCCCAACAAAACTTTGATTCATCACTAAAAACAACTAAATGTAGAAAAGCCCCTGAGCAACGGGACACAGGAACTTTCAAACCCAAATGATCAATTATGCAGAATACTCTAAATACGTTACTTCCAAAAATTGCCTGGGAATTGTATGACAGTGTGTTGGGCAGGGGGTAGGGGCAAGTGACGAGAACAGTGAAAGTAAATGTCCACTCACCTCCTGTGGCGGGGTCCCAATAAGCATCTCCAGGTAGTAGCCCCTGCCAGAGTCCCCTCTCAAATTATCTATCATGGGCAAGAAGTTGACCAATCCTCTGGTTGGGTCGAGCGCTAAAGCCAGCCCCTGGGCAGGCGCATGCCGCAGGCTTCCCCCGGATTCATTCCCGAGCGGTGCAGCTAGCGATGCAGTTAGTGGGGGTGAGTGAGGAGAAGCCCCGTGGAGTTTGGCTGGGGAGACTTTCAGGGGTAAGGTGAAGGGAGCCGGAGTCTGAGCCCGAGCCTGAGCTGTCCAGCGGAGTAGTAACTGCAAGAGAAGCAGGACTCGCGTCTCCTCCAGCGCGCACATCGCACATCGGTGGCAGCTAATTTGGCCACTTCCCTGGAAACAAGAAGCAGGAGGGAGGCAGCCCCAGCTGGCTCTCGGGACTGGGGCGCGGAAGGAGGGCTAGCCCGGGAAGACCCCCCAGTCCCCCCGAGCCGGATCGCACCACCGGGCTTCACCTGGCACCCAGAAGGAGAGGCAAAGCTTTTTTGTCTTAGTTCCCAGAGCAAACTGGGTGGAATTATGTGTCCAGTCTGGAGCAGTAATCCCCACCCACTTCTGTTTGTCTTTCTCCTCCTCCCTTAAAAACAATAAGTCCAGGAATTTCCCAAGACTGAACTAAGACCTAGGCCGGAAGGGTGTGAGGAAAACGTTCCAGTACTCTTAAAGGGACAAAGACCTAAAATTATTCCCGTTATTGGATAACCTGTGACCTTCTTCCCCCTGTGGTTTACGAAAAAGGCCAGTGTTGCAGCACAACTCACAGGAGCCTTCCCAGGAGAAGAAGCCTAGCACACACCTGAGGTAAGGCAGGAACACCTGCTGTGTCACTGTCATAGCATGGTAGCCCAACAATCTTTCTGCCCTCTAGGATGCTGGGAGTTTTCCCACTTTCTGGCTTAAGCTGACTCCACGTTTTTTGTCATAAAAGCAAACGTTATTCTGATAGGCAGGATGATCTATTTAGAGGTGTGGAATATGTGTGAATGGAGGTAGAATGAGGAGATTGGTGTAACAAAACAAAAACTTTGGATACAACTAACCTGGCTGGTGCTTGCTCTTGGTGGCCTTATGTTGCCCACCCCCACCCCCATCCTAATTATACAACTTCAGTCATTTCTGGACTTAACTCTCACTACTGAGAAAGGAAACTTTCCCTTACTTTTCATAAAACCAGTTGTTGGCTGCCATCCAATGTGTAAATAGAAATGTTTTCAATTATACATATGTAAAATGGGGCAGACAGTACAACCTCTAGCTCACCTTAGCTAGAGGAATTTGGAAGACCCTTGAAACAAGAACCTCATCAAATGCATTCCATAATGTGACCCATGGTTTAACTTATTATTAACTTAATAAATAGGAGGAGCAATTACACAAAGATAAAATTCTTTGTTTTCCACTGAAATGGGAATAGAAAAAAATATTTCTCAGTTTACCAATTGAATTATGTTAGTTATTTTAAAAACAAGTTTAATGGACACTTCTGGCTAGATGACAGAGTGATCAGAAACTGGGCAGCTCAGCATTCTCACTATTCTAGAACAGGTTGAAAAAAGAATACCAGAGAAATGATTAAGAAATCTAAAGAGAAACTGCATAGGCCTGCACAAAGAGATTATTGGCAGCCTGCAGAGATATGGAATGGATTCAGTAACAAAAGGTGCGTGTTGGAACATAGTTCATAGAAATCTTTCTGTACAAGGACCAGAGAACTTGTATGACCATGGACAAGAAGACTGACACATATCAGAGTTAAGGCAGGGTCACCTACTATCTATGTCTCACCCCAGACCAGAATCAGAAGTTCAGTCTAGTAGATCAATAATCTTTTTTTTTTCTTTTGCTCTAGGATGATGAAAGTTTTCAGCTTGCTAGTTTAAACTGCTCCCAAGTTTTTGAAGAACATAAACGTAGTAGTCAGTAGCTGGAACCCATATAATACAAATTAGAACCAAAGTCCCACCTTTCATCCTTTGGTTGTTGTTCAGGCATTTTTCAGTCCTGTCCAACTCTTTGTGATCCTGTTTGGGGTTGTTGGCATAGATACTGGAGTGGATTGCCATTTCCTTCTCCAGCTCATTATACAGATGAGGTAACCTAGTCAAACAGGATTTAGTGACTTGCCCAGAGTCACACAGCTATTAAGTGTTTGAGGCCAGATTTGAGCTAAGGAAGATGGGTCTTCCTGACTCTAGATCTGACACTCAATCCACTTTACCACTTACCATAACTGCCTTACCTTTTCTTTTAGAAGTGTGCAAAGCCCTGCCCTGACCTAAAAACCCAGTTAAGAAAGAAAGGCCTGAAAGATAAGTAAATAAAATGAGAGACTGATAATAAAGATATGGGTCCTGGGAGGCCCAAGACACAAAGTCCCAAGTACATTACAACTTTTATGAGCAAAACATAAAAAAAAACCAACAACCCAACAAAACTCATAACTTTTCCATGAGAACTACTAGAATTCTTTCTTTTTTTAGTATTTTATTTTTATTTTTCCCAGTTACATGTAAAAACAGTTTTTGACATTCATTTTAAGGGGTTGAGTTCCAAATTTTCTCCCTTCCTCCTCTTCATTTCCTGTGATTGAGAAGGCAAAAAGTTCAATAGAGGTTATGCATGTGTAGTCATGCAAAAGATGTCCATAATAGTCATTCTGTGAAAGAAACATAGACCAAAAAACAGTCCAAGAAAGAAAAAACAAAGTCAAGAAACATGGAAGTAAAAAAAAAGTCTGCTTCAGTCTGTCTTCAGATACCACCAATTCTTTCACTGGGGGTGGGCAGCATTTTTCAGAAATCCTTCAGAATTGTCCTGGATCATTGTATTGCTGAGAATAACTAAGTCATTCACAGCTGATCATTTTAATATATTGCTGTTACCATGTACAGAGTATATTTCACTTTGCCTTGCCCATGCAGGTCTTTTCCAGGTTATTCTGAGAGCATCCTGTTCATCATTTGTTATAGTACAATGTTATTTCATCATAATCCCATACCACAACTTGTTCAGCCATTCCCAAATTGCTGAGCATCCTGTCAGTTTCTAATTCTTTGTCCCCAGAAATGAGCTATAAATATTTTTGTACACATAGATCCTTTTATAAAATCTCTTGTGATACAGACCTAATAATGGTATTGCTAGGTCAAAAGGTATGCATGATTTATAGCCATTTGGGCATAGTTCCAGCTTGCTCTACAGAATGGTTGAGTCGGTTCACAACTCCACCAACGGTATCTTAATGTCTCATTATTTCCACACACCCTCCACCATTTGTCATTTACCTTTTCTGTCCTATTAGCAAATCTAATAAGTATGAGGTAGTACTTCAGAATTGTTTTAATTTATGTTTCTCCAATCAGTAGTGAATTAGAGTATATTTTTTTCATATGGCTATAGATAGCTTTGATGACTTAATCTGAAAATTGATTGTATCTTTTGATCATTTACCAATTGGGGAGTGGCTTTTATTTTTTATAAATTTAACTCAGTTCTCTATATGTTTGAGAAATGAAGTCTTTATCAGAGAAACTTGCTTCACATTTTTTTTCACAGTTACTATTAACAGCTATATTTCCTTCCATCCTAACCCCTCCCTCTAGAATTCTTAGCAGAGATGAACCAAGAGTTTGAAAATGTTAATATAAATGAGATCAGTATTATATAGGAAAGAATTAGAAATGAAATGAGAACTTTAGAGGAAAGAAATAGGAGCAACCAAAAAAGAAGTCTCAATGCCCTATTTAACAAGAAATATGAGAACCAGAGTGAAAAGGGAAAATGGAAGCTATTAGTCATTTCCTAAAAGAAAACCAAAATATAAGCACCCAGAAATGTCGTAAGCCGAATACAGTGCTTCCAAGTCAAAGAAAAAACCTACTGCAGGCAACCAGAAAGAAAGAGTTCAAGTATGAAGGAGCCATAGTCAGAATCACAAAACACTTGGCAGCTAGCACTATAAAGGAAAAAAGAACTTGGAACACAATATTCTAAAAGGCAAAAGAAAATAGCTTACAGCCACACATAACTTACACAGCAAAACAAAGTTATCCCAAGAGAGGAGGGGAGGAGGAGAGATGAATTTTTAATAAATTTGAGGGCTTCCAAGCATTCCTGATGGAAAGGTCAGAGATGAGAAGATACTTTGAAATGCAATCAGAAGAATCAAGGGGGAAAAAAAGAGGAAAATACACTTTAGCAAATGGAAAGGACTATTTGATGGTAGAGCATTTTTATTCTATTAAAGGAAGAGGTGACAAATATCCCTTCAGAACCTAGTATCTTCGGTAGTTGTAGAAGGAGTTAAATAAGACAGAAGACTTTCTTCAGTGGTCATGGATGAAATTAAATAAGACAGAAGACCAGGAAGTGGTTTTGTTATGCTTTTATGATCTTAAGAGAAAAAAAAAAAACATATTGAGGAGAAATAAAAAAGGAGGTGGAATTTACAACCATATACAAGATTCTAAAAACATGGAAGTAGAAATAACATGAACTTCATTTTCATCTGAAGTGAGCAAAAAAAAATGTTTTATGGACAGTTCAGGTAAAATGTAAAATGTCTAATTGGCAGTCTTGTGAACTGTTTTATATTCTAATAAGGCTTAAACGTGTCAACCTCACAGTAGATTGTAACAGCAGCTAAAAATTAAAGTAACATATTCTGTTATATGTCATTCTGTTAATGCATATTGTGAGGCTTTTATGTTTAGCATTTCTTTTGTGTGTTCTTTCTCATACCTACCCCCATACAATTCATATTTCATATTGAATAACTTTGTTATTATCCTTGAGTCTCCTCTGATGTGGTCTGGGCTCATTCTTTTGCTTAAAATATGTTAAAACCTCTCTTAAGACTTACCTAGCATCAGATTTTTGATTTTGCTTACTAGTCCCCTGAGATCTAGCTTTTTCCTCATGTTTTAGTGGTGGAGTAGAGGCAAGGAAACTACATTCAGCTGAAGCAAGAGGGTGTCTTTGCTAACTCTACTTGTTGGAAATCCTTCCCTTGCTATGACCAGGTACATTTCTATTTCTTAATTGCAAATGAACTATGTATATCTGATTTCATTCTAATCTCAAACTTAAATTACTAGGATAATGGCCTGGCCTGAAACATGGGGTAACCCTAGACACAAGCCATAACTTGAGCTTTGGGTTTACATATAATCAATTCAGTCTTTCAGGCAGGGGTGGGAGAATGGTGTGGAAGGAAATTTCACATATTATATTTTTCAATCAGTGTCCTTAAACAAGCTTTACCCCAGGAAGATAAAAACTTAGCTTATTTTTGCCACCACTCAGAGTTTCTTCTGAGAACATAAGAATTTAATATGTGTTTTTATTTTTATAGAAAGGGTAAATACACTCCCATATTCATTGCAAGCCCTCAAACATGCAGTATATAAAATATAGGAAGGATTTTATTTAGCTCAATAGAAAAAAATACAAAGGACTTGAATGTGAGAAAAAAGTCAAAATAACTCACCTCTTGCAGTGAGCAGCCTCACCTTGCATGCCAGGAATCTGTACAATCCTCCAGACTCAGAGTATTGCCACTTATTGCCCCTTATTCTAAGCTAACTAAGGTAAAACACTCGGGGTTGCTAGATTGTGAACCAACTGACTCCTCCAATGAGCCCTGAGAATTCACAAAAGGACTTCCAGAATTCTGCTGAAGTCCTGAAAGGAGACACGACATGGTAGGTTAAAGGTAGTTGTGGCACAGTGCAAACAGTCCATTCCTACAAAGAGGGCAGCCTTTGAATCCTGTGTCATCAGGAGAGAGGCCTCAACCAGAGACCAGTGTTGGGGTGACCAAGGATACTCAAAGCACCAAGGGAAGAGCCCTAGCAGTGAGGTAAACTCAGAGCTCCAGACACAATAGGAGAAATGATTCAGCAATATTTAGGACAACACAACATCCTGGCAGCTTGGGTCTGAACCACAGTTAAAAAGAAGTCAGACAATCCATGTAGAAGGTAGGACTTTTTCTTGGCCACTACACTCATAACAAAACTAGGCCTGCACAAGAGTATAGGAGCAGTGTCAGATTCAAGAATAAACCCTAAAACCAGATGCTGAGGCTACTAATATGAGTAGCATCAAACACCTTGAACTGAGAGATGCTCATACAGTAAACAACAGAGAAGAAAGTCATCTTAAAACAAGACTAAGTAGGTTCTCAGAGGAAAAAAATATCCTTTCCACAAGGACTAGAAAAGTACTTTGAAGAAATGAAGCAACATATACAAAGTGGAGTAGATAGGAAGGAAAAAAATTTCAAGGAGATAAATGGCATAGCGGATAGAAAATTGGACTTGGAGTTAGAGATCTGAGTTCAAATCCAACCTCAGACACTTATTAGCTGTGTGAACCTGGGCAAGTCATTTAACATTTGTTAGTCTCAGTTTTCTCATCTGTAAAATGGGGATAATAATAGCACTTTCCTTCCAGGGTTGGTGTGAGGATCAACTGAGATAAGTGTAAAGCACTCAGCACAGTGTCTGGTGAATAGTAATTAACTTCTTCTTCTTCTTCTTCTTCTTCTTCTTCTTCTTCTTCTTCTTCTTCTTCTTCTTCTTCTTCTTCTTCTTCTTCCTGCTCTTCCTCCTTCTCCTCCTCTTCCTTTTCCTTCTTTTCCCCTTCATCCCCCTTCTCTTCTTCCCCTTCCTTCTTCCTAGATATACAATATATTAGCAATTATATTCAATCTTTTCCTGTCTGGTTTACATGAAAGTTTATGGAATGTTAATTCCTCCGCGTTTGAATATCCTTTATTTCATGATGTCTTAATATGTGAGCTGTCAGTCAGTAAACATTTGCTAAGTGCCTACTATGTGTCAGGCAATGTGCTAAGTGCTGAGGATACAAATAAATCCAATGACAGTCTCTGCCCTCAAATAATTCACAATCTAATGGGGAAAGATGACACAAGAAAAGAAGCTTCTACCCAATTGTAGAAGCATGATAAAGTCCTGTAACCAGAGTTGCAAATGATCGGAGAAGGTGATAGTTTTAGAGTTGATTTCATCTTGCAGCATGATGAATTTCTGGAGATTGTGAAATCCAGAAAGTAACTTGGGAAATTATGAAGAAAATTTCCTAGGTGCCCTCCTTAGATGGTTGGGGCTCAGGGGAAAGCTCCCAGATATCTGACAAAACTCCTCCATTGCCTTTTTTCTTTCCTAGAATAGTTCCTGATCCCTCCCATTTCTCCCTTTTAATATCATCAAAAAAAAAAAGCAAAATCATTCCTGTATTTTCCATCTTATTAACCTTTCACTATGCCCCTTGAATACATTGGGATTCTAAGAAGAACAGGTGAACAGTCATCTCCCCATAGTTCATTCCAATTCCATTTCAAAATGTCTGTTGATATAGATATACATATCAGGATGAGAACCTGAGTGACAGAGGATTTGGAAGAGGGGAAGGTTTTGGGGTAAAGAAAATTAGTTTGTTTTTGGAAGTGTTGAGTTTAAGATATAAGTAGGACAACTACTTGGGGAAGCCACGTAGACAACTGGAAATATGAGACTAGAGATCAGCAGAAAGATAAGGACTAGATAAATAGGTCTAACCATTATCTGTATAGAGATAACAGTTGAATCCATGGGAGCTGATGAGGTCACCCATAGAAGTAAGATAGAAGAAGAAGAGAAAAGGACCCAGAACAGAGCTTTGGGAGAGCCTGAAGGAAAATCCAGCAATGAAGACAGGAGTAAGGGGAGATAGGGTGAGAATCAAGAGAGGGCAATGTTATGAAAACCTAGAGAAAAAAGAATACCAAGATTATTGACAGTGTCAAAGACAGCAGAGCAGTCAAGAAAATTAAGAAAAGGCCATTAAATTCAACATTTAAGAGATAATTAGTAACTTTGTGAAGAGAGTCAGTGGAATGATGAGATTGGAAGCTAGAGTACAGAGTTAAGAAGAAAGTGAGAGAAAGGAAATGGAGGTGACAATTATAGACATCTTTCTCAAGTTTAGCCAAGAAAGTAAGGAGAGATATAGGATGATAGGTAGTAGGGATTGATGGATCAAGTGAAGATTTTTGAGGATAGATAATAGATAGGGAGAGATTGAAAATGAGTGAGAGTGAGGATGATACAGGAATCAATCTAATGGAGAAGATACATGTTTGTTAATTGATTGATTGATTGAGGGGATACTCTACCTCTTAAGATAGACCATTCTACTTTTAAACAGCTCTCATTTTGGAAAGTTTTTCTTTTTATTGAGAGGAAATTGCCTCTCTGCAACTTCTACCAAGTTATTCCTTTGTCTAGAACTAAGTAAAATAAGTCTAATCACTTAGAAAGATGGCTGATATAGTAGAAAGTGCACTGGATTTGGAATCAGAGGACCTGGGTTCCAACTCTGACTGCGAATATTGCAAACTTTTTGACATTAAGTAAATCATGTCTTATTTCTGAATCTCATTTTCCTCATGTATAAAATAAGGGAGGATAATCTCTGAAGTCCCATTCAGTATAAAATCCTATATTTTCATGATCTATCTTCCACATGATAGTTCAAGTACTGAAAGGCAGAAATCAGATTTCCTCTATTTTTTTTTGTCTTTTACAAGACATTTTGTGTCTTCTACACAAAAACTCTCCAAGCCTCCATTTCTTTATCTGAAAATGGAGATAGTAATATTTTTTCTTGTAAATTTATTTATTTTTAATTTACAACATTCAGTTCCACAGGCTTTTGAATTAAAAAATTTCCCCCTCTTCTCCCTCCCCCTCTTCCCTAGACAGCATGCAGTATGATATAGGTTCTACATGTACCTTCACATTAAACATATTTTCATAATAATCAAGTTGTAAAAAAGAATTATAACCAATGGAATGAACCATGAGAGAGAAGAAATGAAACAAAACAAAATAAAACAGAAAAAGAGAGCAAATAGTTTGCTTCAATCTATATTTAGACTCCATAATTCTTTTTCTGGAAGAGATGGTACTATTTTTTTCTACATACCTCATAAGTTTTTCACATCATAAGCTCGTGTATTTAGGAATGGATACAATTTTAATGTCATGCAAATCAAGCTTCTCACATTATATTGGATCCTAAAGAAATTAGATTATTTTGCCCAAATTCATATATGTAATAAATGGCAAGGTTAGGATTTGAACCCAGGTCCTGTGACTCCAGATTTATAATGTTTTCCTCTGCACCAAAGTGCTTTGCAACTTTAAGTTATTATATAAACATTATTTGTTATTATGATCATTTTGTGGGGTTTTTTGTTAGAGAACATGAATCACTTTCTTAGATTCCTGTTGTTATAGATGCTTAAAAGACATCTGCTTAACACTTTGTATTACACCTGTCACAGTGTTATATATAAGTAGAAACATTTGCTCATGATGATAATATCATATTACTTGAAATGCAGAATACAAATTAACCTATTATCACAAAGCCTGTTATTGCAAAACCTGTTATCACACTTTACTAACATTGTAAAATCATTGGGGGAAAAAGGCAACACTTTCTTCAGAAAATGATTTGCAGAGACAAGCCTGTAAACTATAAACTACTTTCATACTCTCAGGACAATGATTTTATCTAAAAGGCATCAATTCGGGACCATATTATATTTCTCTTACTGTGTTTAGTTGTCACTTGCTCTTATCCTTTTGTGGCAATAGATGCAGAAGGCTGTGTTTTGCCCTCTGGTGCATGGAGATGATTTTCAGAATATAAAAGTGACACTGGAATATTACTTTTCTCTTTATATTATTTTGTTTGATGATTTCATTAATTCCCATAGATGCAATCATTTCTATGCTGATGATTCTTATTTCTGCTTATCTGTTCCTAATCTCTATCCTAACCTCTTGATTCACTTCTCCAACTGCCATTTGGGCATCTTGAACTGGATAAGCCATTGACATATTATTTTTTTTATTAATAATAAATTTATTTTATTAAATTTTTTT
>CM053580.1:213854412-213882022 GCA_028627135.1 Pseudochirops cupreus
GATTAATTTATTAAAACAGAAGTTGAACTAGATATAGATTCCCTTGCAACTCTTTTATATTGTGGACCTGAAACAGTCTTATTGTCTCTTCCTGTCTTTCTAAAAATGTATCTATTATAAAACATTCATTTAAAAAAATTTTTGAATTCTAAATTCTTTCCTTCCCTCCTGGACATTGAGAAAGCAAGTAATATGGTATCTGTTTGATATGTGAAGTCATACAAAATTTATTTCCTTATTAGTCATGTTACAAAAAAGAAAAAAGCAAGAAGGGGTGAAAAACCATGTGTTTCAATCTGTGTTCAGTTTTATGTTTCTTTCTCCAAAGGTGGATAGCATCATGAGACCTTTGGAATTGTTTTGGATCATTGTACTGATCAGAATAGCCAAGTCTTTTATTACTGTTATCATTACAATAATGCTTTAACTCTGCACAATGTTCTTAATTCTGCTCACTTCACTTTGCATCATGACATATGTCTTCCCAGATTTTCTGAAATAATCTCCTTCATCATTTCTTATAATACAGTAGTATTTTATCACAATCATATACTATAGCTTGTTCAGCTGTTCCTCAACTGAAAGGCATACACTCAATTGCCAATTCCTTGCTACCACAAAAAAAGCTGCTGTAAGTAATTTTGTACATATAAGACCTTTTCCTTTTTTTTTTTTATTTTCTCTGGGATACAGACCTAGTAGTAGTATTGTTGGATCAAAGCATATACAAAGATTTATACTTCTTTGGACGTTGTTCCAAATTGTTCTCTTGAATTGTTGGACCAGTCCACAACTCCACTGATATTTTTTTAGTGTCCCTATTGTTCCATATCTCCTCCAGACTTTTTCATTTTCCTTTGATGTCATGTTAATCAATCTGATAGGTGTGAGGTGGCACCTCAGAGTTGTTTTTATTTGCATTTCACTAGTTACTAGTGATTTAGAACTTTTTTCGTATGAATATTGATAGCTTTCATTTCTTTTTTATGAAAACTGCCTGTTTATATTCTTTGACCATTTATCAATTGGGGAATGGCTCTTGGTTTTTTTTTTTTGTTTGTTTTTTTTATAAATTTGTTTCAGTTCCTTATGTATTTGAGAAATGAGCCCTTTATCAGAACAATTTGCTATAATTCCCCTCTCCCCCACTATTTCTTACTTTCCTTCCGATTTTGGCTAAATTGCTTTTGTTTGTACAAAACCTTTTAAATTTCATGAAATCAAAATTATCCATTTTACTTCCAGTGATCCTCCCCATCTCTTCTTTGGTTATAACCTGTTCCCTTAATTTCTCCATAATCTGTTGAATGTTGGCAATTCGGTTTCTTTTTCCCTGTCTCTTCCAAAAACTAACCTGCACTTATGGTAATTCACAGTTCACCTATTGCTGAAGTGTAGCTTGTAGAATCTTAAGCATAACTTTGCTGGAGTGTGAAATGAGCACAGGTTTTGTTTTGACTGGCTGTATAGAGCTTCTCCACCTTTGACTATAAAATACAGAATTATCATCTGATTTCTATATTGACCATCCGATGATGTCCATGTTTAGAGTCATCTTTGGATTGTAGAAAAAGAATGTTTGCTATGACAGTGAATTATCTTGACAAAATACTATTAATCTATTCTTCTTATTTTTGTACTCTAAAGCCAAACCTGCCTATTATTCTAATTATGTTTTGATTTTCTGCTTTAGCATTCTGATCCCCTATGATGAATGTAATATTTTTTGGTGTTATTTCTAGAACATATTGTAGGTCCTCAATGAACTAGTCAACTTTGTCCCCTTTGGCATCAGTGGTTGGACTACAACTTTGTATTGCTGTGATATTGAATGGTTTGCCCTGGAATCGAATAGATAGTTCATCATTTTTGAGATTATACCCCAGTACTGCTTTTCTCAATGTTTTGTTGACTATGAAGGCTACTCCAATTCTTCTAAGAGATTCCTGACCACAATAGTAGATATGATGATCTCATGAAAAATATTTGTTGAACTTTTCTTTGAATTTGTTATGTCTGGGGAGTAAGACCTAATTGTGAAATAAGTTAGTATTCAAGGCCACGTAAAACCATAGATGTAAATATATGGCAAATTCCAATATTTCAATTTGTCAAACAATTATGAATTGCTTCCTGTGTTTATGATACTGTGTTCTAGGTGATTGGGATACAAATGTAAGAAATGATCCAGTTCCTGCTGATCAAAAGTTTACAATCTAGGAGACTGGACATGTACACATACTACTGTAATACAAAGTACATACAAGTAAATAGATAGAAATCACAATAGTATAGTGAGAGATTCAAGGAAGTTGATCTCCATTTCCAAATTATGAGCTAAAGAAATAATTTATGGAAGAAGAAATGAAACTAAGAAGGATGTTATAGTGGAAAAGAAGTATGATACAACAGGGGGAAATTAGACTTGGATCTAAAATATGCTGGTCAAAATCTTGACTTTTATGTCTTATAAGTTGTGTGACCTTGCACAATATCAGTTCAGTTCTCTGGGCATACATTTCTTTATCTGTTAAAAGAAAAGAGCATTAGGAAGACTGTTCTATGTATTAGGTTTAATTGGGTCATTTAATAATGTAAATAAAATAAGGCAATGGTTCTCAACCTTCCTAATGCCACAACCCTTTAACACAGCTCCTCATGCTGTGGTGACCCCCAACCATAAAATTATTTTCGTTACTACTTCATAGCTGTAATTTTGCTACTGTTATGAATCATAATGTAAATATATGATATGCAGGGTGTATTTTTATTGTTACAAATTGAACATAAGCCACAGGTTGAGAACCACTGATAAGGAGAACTATTGTATATAACCATTCTGGAGAGCAATTTCAAACTATGCCCAAGGGGCTATAAAACTGCATACCCTTTGACCCAGCAATACCACTTCTAGTTCTGTATCCTGAAGAGATCATACAAATGGGAAAAAGGACCCACAAGTACAAAAATTTTTATAGTATATCTCTCTTTGAGGTGGCCAAGAATTGGAAATTGAGAGGATGTCCATCAATTGGGGAATGGCTAAACAAGTCATGGTATATGAATGTAATGGAATACTATTGTTCCATAGGAAATTATGAGCAGTCATACTTCAGAAAAACCTGGAAAGACTTACATGAACTGAAACTGAGTGAAGTGAGCAGAATCAGGAGAATGTTTTACACAGTAACAGCAACATTGTGTGATAAACAATTTTGATAGACTTAGCTCTTCTTAGGATTACAATGATTTAAGACAATTCCAAAAGACTCGTGATGGAAAATGCCATTCACATCCAGAAATATGGAGTCTGAATGCAGATTGAAGCAGACTATTTGCTTTCTCCCTCTTTTTTTCCTTCTTTCTTGTGGTTCTTCTTATTGGTTCTAATTGTTCTTTACAACATGACTAATATGAAAATATGTTTAATATGAATGTATATGTAGAATCTATATCAGATAACATACTTTCTTGGGGTGGGGGAGAGAGAGGAATAAAATTTGGAACTCAAAATCTTATGGAAGTTAATGTTGAAAACTAAAAATAAAATAATTAATAGTTTTTAAAAAAGAAATATTAGGTGGTAAATGATTAACAACTGACCCCCCCCCCAAAAAAAATTAATCAACAAGACAACGAATCAATCGGTGGTTTTTAGTATGCCAATTTCTGAGATGTAAAGCTCATACAGAGATTTTAGCAATTGACTCTCCCTTTCCTCTGACAGACCCCTGAGTGTGCAACATACACAGAAAATTAAGGGAGGTAGGTATTTTTTGACTTAGCTTTAAAATTCTATTCTTTCCCTCTATGCCCATCCCCATTTCATTATACTTCTTTCCAGCTGTAACATTCTGCTTAGTTTTATTCCTTTTCCCATGAATTCTTGTTTTACCTCATGATTTGGAAATGAATCTCACCTTCCTTGAATCGCTCCCAATATTGCTGTGACTTCAATCCACTTATTTGTATGTCTTCTGTATTATAGTTATTAATGTTGCATATGCCCCAGCAGGTTTAATTGGAAAAGGTTCATGTGTAAGCATTTGTAACACAGTAGCCTCTTCTTCCCAATTCCTTCTTCTTGGTTTACTTTTGCTTAAGGAATTACCTTTACCAGGTCTAGGGATCAATTTACATTTAAATTATTGATCTCCCTACCTTTGTAAGTTCTTTTTTTCTTTTAATGGAACTGAAGAGTAGAATTCAAACCCATGTCCTCTGATTCCAAATTCAAACCTTTTCTCACAATATTACCATAAGTAAAGACACTGTAAATATCTGTTGCATATTAAAGCCCGGAATTAAAGAATTTACTAATTTTTTCCATCTAGATCAGGGGTGGGGAATCTACAACCTCAAGATCACATGTGGCCCGCTAGGTCCTCAAGTGTGGAAGTTTGACTGAATCCAAACTTTGCAGAACAAATCCCCTTCTTGTTCTGTAAAACTTGGACTCAATCAGAAGGCCACATGTGGCCTTGAGGCTGCAGTTTCTCCACTCCTGATGTTTTAAATGCAGCTCCCCTCTCATACTTCATGAGAGGTTCTTTAACTTCTCAGGCAGGCTTGATTCTTTATGCTGTGTACTTTCCAAGGCAGAAGACATAATTTACAAGGAAGAAAAAAATCTGTCAAGTGTCTCTAACCAAAAGAGAATAGAAAAATAGGGAACTTACCAGAAGAGAGAGACAATTATTATATGGTCTCTTCAGGAAGTCCTTTGATAAAACCAGATCTACACCTTGAGCAGATCTGCTAATGTAGAAGTCAGTCACGAGCAAAAATGAACATAGTAGATCCGCGTGGTATCAATTCCTCAGCTTGAGAACCCTCTTGCTTGGGGGTAGAAAGGAATGTGTGAGGAAACTCCTGTACTTAGTAAAAGCCTGATGAGAACAATGGTATGTGATACCAGTTAGGAGGATTGTAGGAGTCAGGGAGACCAACTAGGAGGGTATTGTAATAGTCTAGATGAGAAGGAATGAAGACCTGTACTAGGACAGTAACTGTAGGAGTGTAAAGGAATTCTTTTAAATAATTTGTCAAGTCCCAGAATTTCATCTTATATTTTTAGGATAAAGTTTTACAAAAGGAGGAATAATGATTTAAATCCTTATAATAGAAGCTTGCCGTGTGGCATAGGATATTGTGATTTGAGTGAAACTCTTTAGGCAAAGCACTGATAGAAAGTTTAAAAAAAAGTGTAGGCTGGTGAACTAATGTCCTTGTGCGTCACCTTCATTTTTTGCTCCAGGGTTATCTACGATACAAAGATAGAGAATTTCAATTTTTAAAAAGGGAGCCATTTTGTGATATTGTTTAGAAAAATAAACCAGATTGTATACCGAAGTCCTTTATGAAACATTTTAATATATGGGGACATGATCATTTTACTTATCCCCCACCCGCCACCCCCAACACCCTGTTCCTACCCCTGCAAAGGGGAGATAAATATTCTTATGTAGTCTAGGATTTATAACCAAGTAGCAAAGGAGCGAAATCAAGATCGAGAAAAGAGAAAATATCCTGAGGTACTAATAAGATTATAAGGAAAGCTGTCCAAGGAAAGTGGTACATGTTTTAGTTGTAGCATTGAAAGCTAAAATGAAAAGGAATGTTGTAAAGTATACGGTGAAAACAGTCCTACAAGGTCTTTTCCATTAAAACATTTTCACAAGGAAAATTAATTATATGTCCACCAGATGTCAGTATAATGTAAATCTTATATCATGTGTAGAACTACATTGAAACAATTTAGGTTTTATTTTGATAGACTGTCTCTCTTTTTAAGTAAAAAAAATTACTTTTAGTTCCAAATCTCTCCCTCTCTCTAACCCTTCCCCACTCATGGAGAAGGCAAGAAATGCAACAGGCATTATACATATTAAGTCATGCAAAATAGATTAGACTTTGTCTCTAAGATATATAGGCCGCAAATAGGATGAACAGTTCCAGGAATAGCCATATTATGGGAAAATTTTCAAGGATGCAGATATATCATTTTAAAGAAAATATAAGAACTATACAGGGACAATCATTATAGTCCGTCTTGTATTCTAATTATTGATGTCCATGAATTATTACTAGATTTTAACACGACTTGATCATAAGCTTTTGGAAGGCCAGGACTAGATTATTTCATCTACATATCTCCAATATCTAGATCATTACTCTGCAAATAATAGAACCTTCTTAAAAATGTGTTCAATTATAGCCAATTGTTCAAAAATAGCTTGGCTACTGATAGTAAAGTGGGGGGCTAGTAAGTTTATTGGCAAGCCTGACCTAAAATATAGACAGAGTCTATTTTAAGTACCTTAAGGAGCACCCAGAAAACTCCTCCATAACCAAATATCTTTCCCACTCAGATGGATTTGTATCTAAAATCACATAATGGAAATTCATCTTCATATTTAGTCATTGTCCTCTTTCTGAAGGCCTAATTAAAAATGCAAATACCCCTGCTTTCAGTATAACCTTAAGAGAAAGTAGATAGAGGGATAGAAAACATTTTTCCTTTGAAATTTTACCTAGTTCCAAGTATTTTGGTATGGTCATAAATTTTCTCTATTAGAAATATCAAGACTGGGGTAGCTAGGTGGCTCAGGGAATAAAGCACTGACCCTGGAGTCAGGAGGACCTGAGTTCAAATCCAGCCTCAGACACTTAACACTTACTAGCTGTGTGACCTTGGGCAAGTCACTTAACCCCAATTGCCTTGCCTTCCCCCCTCCAAAAAAAAAAAGACATATAAGGATTAACAAAGGTCAACAGTCTAGCTCTTCTGCTTTGTCTAAGATAAGAAAAAAAGTTGGTGAAACACTTACTCTTGTTGTCCTAAGACAGGGGTGGGGAAGCTGCAGCCTCGAAGCTGAATGTGACCCTTTTGGTCCTCAAGTGTGACCCTTTGACTGAGTAAGATTCCCCACCCCTGAAAAAGACCTAGTTGCCATTATTTGACAATGCTTTGGCTAGCCAGAATATCTAGGGAAATGAAGAAGATTATGGTTAAGACTTAGGTTCTAGAGCATGTTAGGTCTCTAGAGGTTACCAGTTCTTTTGTGTGTGTGTGCATGTGTGTGTGTGTGTGTACATATATATATATATACATATATATACACACACCTATATACCCATATATATTCACACATATACATACATATATATACATGTATATGAATTTGCCTTAACAGGCTGTATTATAGAGGCTATTGTGTGACAACTTCAGAGGTAAAATATGAGGGAAGGAGACAGAGAGTATATTTGAAAATATTATTAAGCATAAGTGAAGTTTGAAGTCATCACAATTTAGGGATTATACCTTAATGCTACTGTAAACTCCAGTCCTAGTTTTTCTTTGGAAGTTCAGCCCAACCTCACCAATTGCCTATTGGATTTAAAACTAAATATTTTAGAGATGTCTGAACTTTAACACATCCAAAACTGAACTCTATATTTTCCACAAACCCTTCTCTTTTCCAGACTCCCTTATTCTTATTGAAGACATCACAAGTCTTCCAGTCTCCCAGGTTCATAGTGTTGGTATCATCCTAGACCCCTCACTCTCCCTTACTTCATCTATCCAATCAGTTGCTAAACCTTGTAATTTCTGTTTCTATCACTTTTGTCTTCTCTGACTCTTTCTCCGCCTTCATGTAACTACCACCTTAGTGCAGGTTCTCATCAACTGTTTTCCTAGATTATTGTAACAATCTCCTAGTTTGTCTCCCTGTCCCAAGTCTCTCACCATCTCATATCATCCTACACACTGCTGCCAAAGCGATTTTCCTTAAATGCAGATCTGATGATATAACTCCTTTACTCAATCAAGTCCTGTGGCTTCTTATTGCCTCTAAGATAAATGTACTCCTTTGTCTAGCTTTTAAAACCCTATTCAACCTGGTTGCAACTTATATTTCCAGCCTCATTAGACATTATTTGTCCTCCTGAACTCTGATATTGCCAAACTGTCTTTTTCTCTTATTTCACAGTATTGGCTGTCCTACGTGCATGGAAGGGAATTCATTCTTACATCTACCTTATCAAGCCCCTCTCCAAGACCTAACTCAAGTACAACGTGTTCTCTCAAATCTTTCCTGGCTCTCTAACTGTGAATGCCTTTTCTGCCAAACTGCCTCTTATTTAATTACTTCATTTTAACTTTCTATTTTTTCATATTACGCTATATGAATTCATATATGAACTTGTCTCCCCCATCTGAATCCAAACTCTTTGTAAATAGAAATTGTTTTATTCTTGGCATTTGTATCCCCTAAATCTGGCACGTAGTGCCTGGTATATATTAAATATTTATCAAATATCTGTTGTTTGATTTATTAATATGTGAGCTGCTGGAATTGGACAATGACATCTGCTTCTGGAACATTAATGTTTGGGCAGATTAGATTGCCCTATTATGAACTTATCTTTATTATTAGTTTTAAAATTTTCCCAATTATATATAAAAATAATTGTTAACATCCATTAAAAAAATTGTGTTCCTGTATAGCCTATACCAAATTGCTTGCTTTCTCATTGTGGTGGGGGGCAGGAGAGGGAGATAATTTGGAACTCAAAATTCAAAAAAGAAAGTTAAAATTGTTTTTATACAAAATTGTGGAAAATATTAAATTAAAAAGTGAAAAACATTTGCATTCCAAATTATTTCCCTCCCTTCTTCTTTCCCCTCTCCTTGAGAAGAAAAATAATTTGCTGTAGTTTATACACGTACAGTCATGCAAAACATATTTCTGTATTAGTCATTTTTTTGAAAGAAAACATAACACCCTCAAAACCAAACACAAGAAAAAACACAAGAAAGTTTTAAAAAGTATGCTGTGGTTTGCATTCAGACTGTATGAGTTCTTTCTCCGGATATGGAGAGCATTTTTCATCATAAGTCCTTTGGAATTGTCTTGGATCATTGTATTTCTGAGAATAGCTAAGTTATTCACAGTTGATCATTCTATGATATTGCTATTATTGTGTGCAATGTTCTCCTGGTTCTGCTCACTTCATTTGTATCAGTTCATGCATGTCTTTCCAGGTTTTTCTGAGAGCATCCTACTTGTCATTTCTTATGGTATATATCACAATCATATACTACAACTTGCTCAGTCATTCCCTAATTTCCAGATATCCCCTCAATTTCCAATTCTTTGCCCTAATAAAAGAGCTGTGATAAATATTTTTGTACATATAGATTCTTTTTCTTTTGTTTTTAAATCTCTTCGAAATACGGGTGAAAAAATTGCTGGATCAAAGGATATACATGGTTTTATAATCCTTTTGGAATAGTTCCAAATTGGTGTCTAAAATGATTGAATTAGTTCACAAGTCCACTAACAGTGCATTAGTGTCTTAGTTTTCCCACATATCCTCCAACATGCATCATATTCCTTTCCTTTCATATTAATCAATCTGATAGGTGTGGGGTGGTATTTTAGAGATAGTTTAATTTGCATTTCTCTAATCAGTGATTTAGAACATTTTTTCATATAATTATAGATGGCTTTCATTACTTGATCTGAAAACTGCCTATTCATATGCTTTGATAATTTAACAATTGGGGAATGACTTGCATCTTTATAAATTTGACTCATTTTTCCATATTTGAGAAATGAGGCTTTTATCACAGAAACTCACTATAATTTTTTTGCAATTATGATTACTATGTATTTCCCTCCATACTATTTCCCTCATTTATCCTTTTCTCTTTCTATTATTACCCTGTCCATCCTCAAAAGTATTTTGCTTCTAATTACCACTTCCTCCAATCTGCTTTTTATTTTGTCTGTTCCCCACTCCTTCTCATACGCCCTTCTTCTCCTGCTTTCTTGCAGGCTAAGATAGATTTCAATACCCAACTCACTGTGTATGTTATTTCCTCTTTGAGCTAATTCCAGTGAGAATAATGTCCTTCCTTTACCTCCTCAATCTTCCTGTCCATTGTAAAAGCTCTTTCATATTTCTTTTTGTCATATAATTTACCCCATTCTACCTTTTCCTTCACCCTTTTCCCAGTGCATTTTTCTTTCCCACTCCTTAATTTTGTTTTTTAAGATATCATCGCATCATATTCAACTCATACCCATGTGCTCTCTCTCTTTATATACTCTTTTACTACCCTAAAAATGATAAAGTTCTTAGGAGTTACAAGTATCATTTTCCCATGTATGAATATAAAGAATTGATTCTTATTAAATGCCTTACGATTTTTCTTTCCTGTTTACCTTTTTTTTGCTTCTCTTGAGTCTTATATTTGAAAGATGAATTTTCTATTCATCTCTAGTCTTTTCATTGAATGTTTATTTCCCCCCCTGAATGAATATACTCAGTTTCAATAGGTAGGTGATTTTTGGTTGTAATTCTTTGCCTTCCAGAATATCATATTCCAAACCCTTTGATCCTTTAATGGAGAAACTTCTAAATCTTGTTTTATCTTGACTGGCTCCTTGATATTTGAATTGTTTGTTCATGGCTGCTTGGAATATTTTCTCCTTGACATAGGAGCTCTGGAATTTAGATACAATATTCCAAGCAGTTTTCATTTGGAGATTGCTTTTAGGAGGTGCTAAGTAGACTCTTTCCATTTCTATCTTATTCTCTGGTTTTAGAACATCAGGGCAGTTATCCCTGACAATTTTTTGAAAGATGCTGTCCAGGCTCTTTTTGATCATGGCTTTCAGGTAATCCAATAATTCTTAAATTATCTCTCCTGTATCTATTTTCCAGGTCAGTTGTTTTTCCAGTGAGATATTTCACATTTTCTTTTATTTTTTTTCACCCTTTTGATTTTGTTTTAGTATTTCCTGATGTTTCACAGAGTCATTAGCTTCCAGTTGCCCAAATATAATTTTTTAGAAATTAATTTCTCCAGTGAGCTTTTGTGCCTCTTTTTTTTTCATTTGGTTAATTCTACTTTTTAAGGAGTTCTTTTTTCAGTGAATTTTGTACCTTTTTTCCATGTTGCCAATTCTGATTTTTAAGTTCTTCTTTTCAGTAGATTTTTGTGCCTCTTTTGCCATTTGCCCTATTCTGTTTTTTAACATGTTATTTTCTTCAGTATTTTTTTGTGCTGTCTTTGCCAAGCTGTTGACTCTTTTTTTTTTTTTAGGTTTTTCTTGTATCACTGTAATTTCTTTTCCCAATTTTTCCACTTTCTTTTTTGATTTTTAAACTCCTCTTTGAGTTCTTCCAGAAATTCTTTTTCAGTCTGAGGCCAATTCACGTTTTTCTTTGAAGTTTTGGAGATAGCAGTTTTAACTTTGTTGTCTTCTTCTGAGTTTATGATTTGATCTTCCCTATCACCATAGTAACTTCTTATGGTCAGGTTCTTTTTGTTTGCTTCCCCTTTACCATTTTCCAGTCTATTTTGTGACTTACAACTCTATGTTGAAGTTGAATTATGCTCCTGGGGTGGTGCTGGCACTGTCCCTGTCTTTGAATTTTTTGTACAGTTGTTTTTAGAGCTGGTTCTGCAGTTTTATAAGTTTTCAGTTCTTTCTAAGGAGAGGTTTGTTTACTGCTATCCTGATTTGTGCTGTGGTCTCTGAGTGACCACTAGCACTCTTTTCTGCCTGGAACTGCAACCAGGTCCCCCAGTCTCCTCTGTTCATAAACTCTGGTGTGCTAGTGCTTCTCCTCTGCCTAGGACTGTGACCCTGGACTTCTTCCCACATCTGCATATGCACAATGCAACTGCACAATACACTTACCATCTGTAGGTTGAGGTCTTCAGAAACGCTACCAGTACTTGCTGCTGGTTTGCCAGGTGTTACTTCCAGTTAGACTGAACTTTGCTCTCACCCCCATGTGGAAGTCCTTTCTTGGCTACCTTCTAAGTTGTCTTGGGTTGGAAGTTATTTTGCCTTATACTTTTGTTGAGTCTGCCCCTCTAAAATTCATTTGGAGGCATAATTTTAATATTTTTAGAGGGAAATTTGGGAGCACTTGGTCAAATCCTTGCATTTTCCCCCCCAACACTTATGATTGTTATTTAAGAATTTATTGGTCTTTTTTTTTCCTGTAAAAAGATATACTATTGTATGGTGGATAGAGAGCTGGCTAGATAAGGAAGATGACATGGTTTTGATGTCTTTCTCTGATACATGCAGAATGAGTGACTGGGCAAGTCATTTAATTTCCCAGCGCTAAAGACAACTCTGTAAGATTATCATTTGCAGAGAAGGTGCTGTCACAATAGAAATATGTGAATGAGAGAAACTGAGGCAAAACTATTAAAGCAATAACTAGCAATTGCCAGCACTTTGCCAATAAAATGGGTCTAAGACCACCTCCATTGGTATAAGGACCCCAAATAGGGTTTACAGAGCATTTTTATAGGCATAGATAAGGAACATCAAAATGGGGAGCATAAACAATAAACGAGTAAGCTGGATACCACATTAAGGAACATAGTATTGATTCACATGGGGATTTACACATTCTAATTAGTTGGGGGTAGTTATGGGGTTTCCAGTGTCATGATGGAAGACTGTCTCATGTAACCATGCTTGACAAGAACAGGGAACTTCCATAGGAAGGGAGAACTTAGATGAGCAAAGCTCAGGGTGCTTTCCATCCTCACATGACTTACATTTGTCCATGCAATAAATATGACTATAATCCACAGTGTAGCCCCTAGAAATAAGGAGTTAAGCTGATAGGTGCTTTTAATAAAAAAGGGAACTTAATTTGACAGGTGAGCTGCAGGAGCTCAGCTATGTAGAAAAGAGGAAGTCAGTCAACAGCAAAATGTAACTGAACCCAAGATCTGTAAGCTTTACATAGAATCTCATTCACACATCTTAATCTACTATAATTAATAAGAATGAGGCTTGGTTGGTTGTTGTCCCTTGTGCTTGAAGAGTACCCAAATGATATCACTATTATCAGGGTCATGGTATAATGTGTCTGATCAGACCAGTATGAGCTTAAAAGGCTCTATGTTGTTTTGGAACCAACATACAATACTGATGAACTTCTCTGGGCAAAAAGAAGTTTGCTATGATCTTCCACAAGCCCTCATGACTAACAGTATTAAAGGCCTTGGTCAGATAAATGAACACTGTACACAAACCTCTGTTCAGCTCCTGACATTTCTCCTGGAGTTGTCAGGCAACAACCACTATATCAACTTCTCCTTGTCCCTTTCTGAAGTTATATTGGCTTTCAGGTGAAGCATCAGCCTGACAGGAATCTTGCAGGCAATGACTAAGAGACAGACCCCTACCTCCTGTGATCATCACAGGATAAGCTATTTTCTTTTCCTTTATAAAAGATAGAAAATGGAGTCACCCGTGAACACCTAGAGGGTAAAATTCTCTTGCCATATAACCTGCAAACTTTCAGACAGCTTTTATATGAGCAGTGGATACCCCTGCTACTTTGTAAATCTCAGTTGGAATAGAATCATCACCAGGCACTTTGTCACATGAGAGGAGCCTAATGGCATTAAAAAACTCTTCTTTAGTTGGAAATTTGGCTATAGAGGGAGTGACTTCAACCTGAGGAAAATGATCAGTGGCTTCAGCATTAATTGATGATGGTCTGTTGAGAACACTGTGGAAGTGTTCAACCCATCACTCCAGCATTATGTTCTTATCACTGATCAATGTGGCTCTAACAGCACTGAGTAGTTGAGATGCACCATAAGTCTTTGACCCATTAATAACCTTCAGGGCATCATAAAAATACTTTGGATTGTTACTATTAGTGTAAAACTGAATTTCATCTGCCTTCTTACTGACCCAAGAATCCTGCATCTTTCTAAGTTTTGCTTGTACTTTACTTTTGGTGGAGTTAAACTCTGCCTTCTTAGAGAAGATTTACTATCCTGATGGTAAACCCTGTGGGAGCTCTCAATTTTTGTTTAGCAGCTTCTAAATTTTTGCATCATTGCCATCAAACCAATTCTGGGGTTGACAAGTGTTCTGGCTCAGATGAGTAAATTTCGTGCTGTACATCAGATCTCTGAAAGCTGCCCACTCCTTTTCTTCTCCACTGTTGCCAACTGTGTGTTGTATTAGCTTTTCCTCCAAGTTACTACCAAAATGTTTATTAACAGATAAACACTACAATTTTTTGACATTCAGTCTTCTGGTAGTCACCTTGCCTTGGGCTGCTACTTTTGTTGAATGAGAATGTTTAGTTTGAGACGATAATTCTATGATCCCTCCAGCACTCTGCACTAGACATTGCCTTCATCATTCTTACATAGTTTGTCTCTTCTTCCAATTACATATTCTATTAATTTCCCATGAAGGCGCTATTAGGTAAATGGAAGACAGTGTTGGTAATGAGAAGGTCATGAGACACACAGGTCTTCAGTAGTAAGCAACCATTACTGTTGCTGTTTCTGACTCTGTTCCTCCCAAGGACTCCCTGCTCTATTTCACAATTTGTGCCTACTCTGGCATTGAAGTCATTCAGAATTCCAAGTTCATCCTCATCTGGCACATTGATGATAAGGGTCTCCAAATCTTCACAAAATTTTTCTTTCACCTCATCAGGACTTGTCATGGTGGGAGCATAGGCACTGATGATGGTGCTGTGGAGCTTTCCTGCAAGTACCAATTTCATTGTCCTGAGCCTGTCCTTCACTCATTTTGAGAGGCATACAAGATAGTGAGCTAGATTAGTTTTGATTGGGAAAACTGAAACCTCCACCAGCTCCACAGTACTCTCCATCAGCACCAGCCACTCCAGAAAAACATATATCTATCCTCAACTTGCTTAAACTGGCCTTCACTTGCCAGCCTTGTTTCACTGAAGGCTATTCTTTGTTTTGGATGTGATATCTGCTAAGTTCTTTTGCATCAAGAACTTTTCATCTTGCAGGTCTACCAGACTTAATGTTGTCCTTAAGTGTGGGCACATTCCATATTCCAATGGTAAGTGAAATCAGCTTCACAAAAGTTTTTATACAGTGTGTGTATGTGTGTGTGTGTGTGTGTGTGTGTGTGTGTGTGTGTGTATTTCAATAAATAGGAGGGGATTCTGGCCTGTTATGGTAAGCAGGCCATAGTGAGGTTAGGTGAAAAAGACAATTTTTAGGGCAGCTTTTCTAGCCCTTTCCTCATGCCAGGGGATGAACAGTGTGATCCATAAAAAAGGCTGTTCAGACATCCATGGTGCTCTTGAGTCCCACTACTGCCTCAGTTCAGTGAGAAGAAGACCCTATGACGTGGACTGTCTGTGTACCTGGTTGTGACTACAGCTCCCAGTGTATCCTAATCTACTAGTTTGTCACTTGCCCTTCACCACATAACTTTGAGGTAGGTAAAAATGGTAAAGGTGACATCTTTTGACTTATGCATAAAGTAGATTTAATTGAGGCACCATTGTGTGAAGTCATGGCTCTTGTTCTCTTTTCCAGAGTCATTGGAGTCCAATGGCAAGACAGAAATCAATATGACTGGTGATGGGTTGGGATGCACTGGATGATCTTAGAGTCTTCAGTGTCTAACCAAGCTCTAAGAACTTCATGCCTCCTGCTTCAGCTACTTCCTTGGCTATAGGAACAAATCGTTTTCATCCACCCATTCCACTGTGGGAAGTTTTCACATACTTTGGGTAAATACCTTCCCCCCCCCCCCCAAATCATCCATGGGTTTGAGGCCCCTCAGTTATCCTCAGCTGGTTTAGCCTATCTGCCAGAAAGGTTTGCCAGAGTGTAGGCACTATGCATACTCCAGCTTCTTGGAGCCACAGGTAAGAGTTGGGTGACTGGTTGGACACCACAGGTGGAAAATAGCCCTGAACAGGGCTTGGCAGTTCTCACACCAGAGTTACTTGTTTTCCCAGAACATTGTATATCCATACATACATTATGAAAGAATAATTAGTCTATTATTGATCAATATCTCACTGACCAACACTGATAAAAGAATTGCCTCCTCCATCAATTTGCCTCTTTCCATTAAATCATATGTCCTTATCCCTATCCTTTTATAAGGACCCATGAACTTAAGAATTATTCATATATGAAAGTATAAGGAAACTTTCTTGAGATTTGACATAGTTGATGAACTTTCTCCCAGGTGATTAGCTTCAATGAAAGGTTTTTTTTGTTTGTTTTTGGTGGGAAAATTGACCATGGGGGACTTTCTTTTGGAAGAGAGAAATCTCATCATCTAGAGCATAGCTACTGTTGGAAGTTTGAGGCAGTAGAAGTAAGGATGCTTCCCATTGCCCCTAGGGTACAGCTTTTAGTTACTCTGAAAAAATTTAGCACAAAGGTAGAGGAGCTGGGCCTTGATGCCATATGTGGTCTTCTAGGTCCTCAAGTACATCTTTTTGACTGAGTTCAAATTTTACAGAATAAATTCTCTTAAGGGGATTTGTTCTGTGAAATTTGGATTCAGTCAATGGGCCACAATTGAGGACAGAGAGGGCCACGTGTGGCCTCGAGACCACAGGTTCCCCATCCTTATTCTTAGTATTTAAGATGCTCAAATGAACCCTAAAGTGGAAGCAGCTTCTGTACTGTGGATCAGCAGTGAAACCACATTCAAAGACCAGCAGAATAAGACAGGAAGTACTAATCATAAATTAGGTCGTGTGACCATTAAGATGGAAGACTGAAATTTTTTCTGAACCTCACATACTCTTGGAAATCTGAAATATAATATTTATGGCTCAAGAAGGACAGCAATTGCAGCTGTTTCCATAGGCTAAAAACTAAGAAGTCTAATGAATTAACAGTTTGATGGATTAACAGCAGAAAAGGCAAATCCCTGTTTCCAAACATATGCATTCAGCACCCTTTTCCCTGTCAGCCTCCATGTTCTGATTCACATATATAGTGCACAGAACTATAATATGAGCTTGTGCTTTGGAATCCTCTCAGGGATTTTCTTGCTTAACATACTGTGTCCCTGTCCTCACTCTGTAAGACTGTTGCAGGAAGCAACAGAACTCAATGCTGCCCAAACCCTTCTTCCCCCATTTTGTGTGGAGGAGGCAGAAGTATAAGAAAGCAAAAGCCAATCCAACCTAGGATCGTAGCACATTGTGTATAATAGTGCTCATTCAGAGAACTAAAGAATAGTGGGACCTAGAGCAGGGTGCCAACTTATGTGGGGTTGCATAATTCTTTAAGGAAAAGAGACTGACATCCAGCTAGGATCAGTTCTGTCTTTCTAAACATCACTTGAGACATGGACTGATGCTATTAAAAATGTATTCTGCAACATAGGAAAAGGTTGAGACAGCTTTGAGCCCCTCCTTCCCACCCTCCCCTATGGAATCTGCCAACAAAGGAAAAGGAATCACAAGGTGACTATAGAGTCAAAAGATTAAAACCACCAAAATGAATAAAACCCAATCAAAAACCTTAACCAAAAGCAGATAACTCATTGGGAAAGATATTAAAGAAGGGAGGTGACCTCCAGAATATCTAAATAAGTCATAAAATCTCTGTATAAATATTTCAAGATAAAGGAAAATGAACCAATAACTGATTAGGCAGGAGACTGTATAGATTCCCAGGAAAGCCTAGAACCATAGCAGGATGTTCCTGAATGGTTCAAAAGATAAATAAGAATTATATAAACAGAATTTATGGTCTGCACAGCAAAATAATTAGCAGAACAGAAAATCTTGAATCCAAGGTGGCATCTCTGCTGATACAAATATGCAGACATGCAATACAATCTGAAAGAGAAGCAAAAAAAGTTCTATAAATTTAAATATATTATACTCTATAAATTTAAGGATCGTGTTTTTCCCATATGGACAAAAGTTGAAAAAAAAAAGCCATAATTTTAGAAATAATACAAGAATACTTCTCAGAACTTCAGAATACAAAAACCAATGTTATTTAATCAAAAGATTCCACAGATTTACTTCAGGAGAAAAGGAGACAAAAGAAGACAAAAAAAACCCCTATACTGCAAACTCCAAGACATATAGCAGTTTAATTTGACAATTCTGATGACAAACCACAAATTCTGCCAGTTACTGGGGAAAGATCTTTGAATATAAAGGAAAGAAAATTGAATAACACAAAATATTCTGCCAGAATACAATATACAGAAGGGAATGAAATAATGTGTTACAAAGAGCAAGGGAGCTGAAGATGCAACCCAAAATGTCATACCCTGAATATGTGAGCCTTTGTTTTATTAATAAAAAAGACATTGAATAACAGTAACAATAATGTTAATGAAGGAAGACATTCAATAAAGCAATTTAAGATAAGTACAGATTATTTGTTTTGCAAACTCCCCAAATAAAAGCAGTGCAAGAAAGATAAATAAATAGAACTACAAAAGAAAGCTCAAGTAATGAAATGGATTACATCAGATATAAGGAAAGAGAAAGACATGTGGTTAAAACACAACCACAAGATGAAAACAGAAGGATTATTAGGTTGTACACAAGGAAATGGAGATGAAAGCAGAATTTAAATAGAAAAGGTTATGTTAGAGAAGCAAACCTGAAATACCATGCATTCAACCTTACAAAAACTTGCCTTCAGATGAATATATTTTTTTTTGATTTGTGAAACTGCATTGCAGAATGGGAGAGCACATAAAAGGAAAACAGGAAGAAAGAAGTTAGAAGGAAATGTGTGATGTACGCTTCTCAAACCAATGGTAAACAATGAAGGGAAAATATTTCCTGTAGTCACCCAGGAAGAAGAAGGCTTGTAGAAGAATGGGTTAATTGGTAAAGGGAAGAATTGAAACAGAGGGAAAGAAAGAGAAAAATATCAATTCAGTGGGAGGAGGGAGTCTTGCTAAAGAATATCTAAGTGAGTGAAATGCTTACGCGGATAGCATTCTGCTTCTAGAGAAAAGGAATCAGAGTGTCTGAGTACAGCTGATAGCCAAGAGAAAGGGAGGGAAGGTACACAGAGGAAATTTCATGGCTAGCGGGAAAGAAAATGATCACAGGGAGAAAAGGGGGCAGAAAAGTATTGCACAAGCAGGGATACGGGGAAATTTGACTGATGGGGAAAGTTTCTCTGTCTTCTTTATCTCAGGCAAGAATTGATACTTCTAAGAGAAACGACAAAATCAAAAAGGGAAGGGAAGAAGATTTAAAAGATAATATAGAAACTGTTTTGAAAAGGAAACTCAAAATAGGTACTATAGAAGCTTTAATTTCATGAGGAACACAGAAAGTAAAGAAGGAATAAAGGTCGATAAGAAGTATAAACCAAAGAATAATTAACGACTTAACATCCACAGAAAGGGAAGAGAATTAATGAAAGATGAGGAGGAGAAAGGCTTTTTTTTTTTTTTTTAGGAAAAGTCACGTTAAAAAAACACTAACAAACAAAAGAAGTTGGAGGGAAGAGAGAAAGGGGGAGGTTTACATGACTGCTCAACTTAGACAAAAAAGAAGGGGAAAATTATATAAGTAGATAAAAATAAAATATTAAAAGGGATTAATAAGTAAAACTCCAAAACCAGGAAAAGGAGTAAAAAATGGGAGGCAAAAGGTTTTACAGTGATGAAGAGGGACATTTGGAAATAGAGTCCTTAAAAGACTAAATAGAAATTATTATAAAGACAAAGTACTATCTTTAAAGAAGAAATAAAAGGGAAAAAAAAGAATTCAGAAAAATTACTCAGAGACAAATGAAAGGAATATATACTTGTGAATATGTGTGTAATATATACCTATAATTCTCCTAACTTTAAACCTGAATGGATTAAGCAACCAAATTAAATGAGAGTGACATAATGAATAAGAAAACACAACCTCAAAACCATCTACTTATAAGGAACACACTTAAAGGTCAGAGAAATACACAGAATCCATTTGAGACAGACTTCAACAAAATTTCCTATGTATCAGAGGAATCTAAATTACCAGGGGTTGTAATCATGCTATCAGACAAAGTGAAAAACAAATAAGTGTGACATAAATATAGATAAATAAAGAAATTACATTATCCTGAAAGGAACTATAGAGAACAAACCAAAATCCATATGATATGTATTTTCTCCAATATTTTAAAATAAAAAACAAGTAAATTACAAGAAGATATAGAGTAATACAATAATAGCAGAAGATTTAACCATCCCTCTTGAACTTCTGGACAAATCTAATAGAAAAACAAAAGAAAAAATCAGAATTGAAGGAATTGTGAGAATAATTAGAGATAAAATACTTATGGGGTCTTCTAAATGAGACTGCTAAAGAACATATGTATTTCCAAGCATCATATAGGAATTTTACAAAAACTGACTATACATATTAGAGGAGAAAGATATTGTAAATAAATGGAACAAAGGCAGAGACAGTAAACATATCATTTAGAAACTATAATATAGTAAGAATGTTAATCGATTCATAAAAAAGAGAGCCAAATGGAGAGTTAACAATGAAATCTTAAACAGTGAGTAGGTCAAGAAACAAATTATAGAAATAATTAATAATTATGTGAAAGATCATATAACAAAACAACATGTCAAAAATTCTGCGATATTACTAAAGCAATTAATTGTCAGGGGGCAATTGTACTTTTCAGAACATACACAAAAAATATATATGAAAGAACAGGATTAGTGAACTGAATATGTATTTTAAAAAATTAAAAAGGTAACAAATGAATAAACCTATGAGAAGCATAAAAGAAGAAACTTGAAAGTTCAAAAACTAGATAAATTGGAAAACAAAAAAACCTAGGAAATAACAAAACTAAAAGATTTTAAAAAAAGACTAACAAAATTGATAAACCTCTAGCCAATCTGATAAAATGAAGAGGACATAACATCAAATCATCAAATTAGAAAAAGAACAATACGAAATCACAGCAAAATAATGAGAAATTTAAAAAGTGATCAGAACCTCCTATGCATAAATATATAATAATACTGAGAACATAAAATGGAGAGGAATGTCTGCATATTTATAAACTACCCAAACTAATGGAAGATCTAAGAGAAATTTTAAATAATTCAGTTTCAGTAAAAGAAATGTACTAGCTGTAAAGAAACCAACAAAAGAAAAAAAATGCTGGATCTTATTGATGCACAGGAGATTTCTATCAGATTTTTAAAAATTACAAATACACAAATTATTTGCAAATATTGAGATAGAGAGGCAGAGTTAGAAAGAGAAAGAGAGAGTACCTCTTTTTTTGTAAGACAAACATAGTACTAATAGCTAAATCAGGAAAGGATAAAACACAGAAAATCATAAAAAAATAATATTAATGCATATTCATTAAATTTTTTAATAAAATCATGCCAAACTCAGACTACAGCAATTAATCCAAGAAATCATTAGTTGCATTAATTTAGATGAATTGAAGGAATGGAGGGATAGTTCAGCATTAGGAAAATAATCAATATAATTAATCACATAAAATCTAAAAATATTCAAAATCACATAATTACTTCAACAGATGCAGAAAAATTCTTTGACAAAGAACAACACTCATTTATGAAAAAAATCATAAAATATAAAAATAATGAGATGTTTTAATACCATAAAATTATCTATCTAAAAGCATATACAAATGGGGAAAAACTAGAAGTTTTGTCAGTAAATATGAGTAAATTGAAAGATGTCTAATATCCCCACTCTTATATTGTTTTAGAAGTGCTATCAACAGCAATGAGACAAGAGAAAGACATGAAAAGGGTAAAGATGGGCAAAGTGTAGATTAAACTATTTCTCTTTACTGTTGATATGATGGTTTATTTAAGAAATTCTAGGTAATAAAAATAATACTAATTGAGGATAAAACCTTCAACCAAGTTGCATCTCACAAAATGAATCCACAAAAACGAATAGAATTTCTCTGTAATAATAAAACAATCCAAGTGGAAATAATAGAAAGGGAAAGTGCATTTCAAACCATTACATAAATAAATATTTAGAATGATCAACCTGTCAAAGCATCTAAAATACTTGCATAGATTTAGCTGCAAAGTGATCATTAAGGAAGTAGAGAATAACTAAAATAGCTGAATAAATACTCAGCGCTCACGGCTTGGCCATGTCACTATGCTGAAAATGTCAATGCTACCAAATTAATTTACAGTTTTAATGCTGTGCTGATGAAATTGTCAAAGATATACTCTACATAATTCATAGAAAAATAACAAAATTCAAATGGAGAAGCAATACAGCTAGAATATCAAGAGAAAAGGGTCAGAATTAAGGGGAATAACGCTTCCAGAATTCAAATTATATCACAAAGGGCCATCATTGACATTTGGTATTGCTTAAAGTATAGAGAAATTGACCAATGGAACAAATTTGAAAAGGAAGAACCGGAAGTGATGTCACTCAATACCATAATCCAATTTCCCAAAAATCCTCAACATAAATTACTTATGAAAAATAATACATATTTGATAAAAAGTCCTGGGAAGATTGTAAGGTAGCATGATAGAAATTAAGTTTGGATATTGTATGCCATTGTATGCCATAGCCTATAATTTCAAAATGGATTTATGACCTTATGGTTAAAGGTTAAAGTATAAAAAAAGAGAAGAGAATCTAATCATATACCTTTGATATTTGTACATGGGAGATGTAATTTTAATGAAACCAGGTATAGAGACACCACAAAATAAAATAAATAATTTTAATTCCATTAAATCAAAAAGCCTCAACACACATTAATGCATCTTTTTTTTTTTAATGGAGCAGTCAAATGGGGGGGGGGGGACTTCATATCAAATTTCTTTGATTAGGTTAGGGTTGAATAAATAGTTTGAAAATTATCTTCATGGAGATAAAAAAAAAGTAAGACAGCTGATGAAATAACAAAGAAAGATGGCATCCAGGGAGAAGAGGGCCAACAACCTAGCAATGGTGAATACCCAGTGTTAGTGGGTGTAATCTGGATGGAGATTCAGCAAAGGAGGCTGATAAAGAGTGGTAGGACGATTAAAAGGAGAACCAGGAGAGACTATTATCATGGAACCCTAGAGAGGAGATAGTATCCAGGAGAAGAAAGTAATCAGCAAAAGCTCCACAAAGGTCAAGGAGGATGGGTATTAAGAAAAGATTTAGCAATTAAGAAAAGGACTTTGGTAGCTCAGGAGAGAGCATTTTCAGTTGAAAGATGAGGTAGGAAACCAGATTATGTCACAATTAGCAGAAGAGAGGAAGTAGAGTCACTCAATATAGATGGATTTATGAAGGAGTTTAGCCATGAAAGGGAGGAGAGTGTTAGTTAATGGAAAGTTAATGGAAAACAAAATGACTAATGTAAAAACTATGTTTTACATGACTTCATATGTATAATCTGTATTTGATTGTTTACCATCTTGGAGGAAGAAGTTATTGAGAACTTAAAATTTTTTAAAAATTAAAAGTCTTTTAAATATAATTGGGGAAAATAAATATTATTTTCAAAAAATGAAAGTTAATGGAAAGATGAGCTGAAATTTTTTAAGGATAGAAGGATATGTGCATGTTTGTAGGCAGCAGAGAAGCAGTCAATAAATAGGAAAAAGTTGGAAGATTAGTGAGAAACTAGGAATGACAGAGAAGGCAATCTGGTAGAGAAGATGGAATGGAATTGCTATTGATGCCATTACAACTGCATGAGTGAAAGATCCAGAGTTCCCCATACTCCACACTAGTACAATCAATACAATAAAGAAAGCAGGAACTTTTGAACTGGGAGAACTTGCTCAAGCAAAAGAAAAAAAAATCCTTGAAGAGTTCCAAAACATCCTCCAAGGTGTGGGATACTTAGGGAAAGCAAGATGTTACCCATAGATGCCTCCAATGCAGGGGATTGAAGCAGATGTTTCAATCTGATGTTGGAAGATAGCATAATTGGTAGTCAACCCTGCAGGAAGAAGAAAGGGCTGGGAAGCAGAATCTAAAGTATCCTCATGCCAGAAAAAACAACAGTATAGACAATAATATAGTCAATCTATCTGCTGTTAAAACTATGGGCAGGATGGACATATGAGTAACATTTATCTGAGTAAAAAATGCAGAGTTGGTCTCCAATGGATGAATTCATAAATCTATGACTCTATTTCCTCTCCTTTGCTAATTCTGAAGTAAGCTGGCTTCTGATCTCGTTTCTCCAGAAAAAAAAAAAATCTCTTTCCAGAGCTATCAATGGAATCTACGAATGACCTTTTCTTAATTGCCAAGCCTTTTCTTAATCCTCCTTGACTTTTGTGGAGCTTTATCTTAGCTATATGAACCACAGTAATTTGGCAGATATAATTGCTGAGATACTGCCAGTGAAATTTGAAAGGTAAGGAAAAAAGAGGGATAAGTCATAAGATTAAAAAAATTAGAAGAAAGTAGAGTTTACAAATACTGTCTCATGAGCTTGATGTAGTTTTCCTGGGAGATGTTTTATACATATGTCTTCACTGTCACTTCCTTATGATCATCATTTCTTATAGCACGATACTATTCCATCACAATCATATCCAACAACTTCTGCCATTTCCCAATTGATGTACAAACCCTCAATTTTCAAGTCTTTGCCAACACAATAAGGGTTGCTATAGATATTTTTGTACATGTAGATGCTTTCCTTTTGTGTTCTGTATCTTTTTGGGGTATAGACCCAGCAGTGGTTTTTGTTTGGTTGAAAGGTATTCATGGTTTCTATAGCCCTTTGTACATAGTTCCAAATTGCTCTACAGACTAGTTAAATCAGTTGACAACACCAACAGTGCTTCAGTGTCTCAGTTTTCCCACATCTGCTCCAAAATTTGACATTTACCTTTTCTGTCATCCTAGCCAATCTAATAGGTATGGGGTGATTGCTCAGAGTTGTTTTTGTTTACATTTCTCTAAACAATAGTAATTTAGGGCATTTTTTTATATGACTATAGATGGCTTTGATTTCTTCGTTTGAAAACTGCTTGTTCATATCCTTTATTCATTTATCAATTGAGGAATGACTTTTATGTCTATAAATTGGAATCATTTCTCTATATATTAGAGAAATGAGGCCTTTATCAGAGAAATTTGCTGTAAAATATTTTTTCACAGTAATGATTACTCTATTTCTCACCATCCTATTTTCCCTCTGTTTATCTTACTCTGTCTCTCTCCTTTAACCCTGTCCATTCTCAAAAGTATTTTGCTTCTGACTTCCCTCTCTGCCATTGCCTTCTCCCCTCTGTGAGACTTCCCCACTTCTTTATCTGCTTCTGCTCTTACTTTTCTATATGGTATGATAGATTTTAACACCCAACTAAATGTGTATGTTATTCCCTCTTTAAGTCAATTGTGATGAGAGTAAGGTTCACATGGTCCCCTACCCCATTTCCCCTATTTTTCCCTACAATACAGAATCTCATTTGTGCCTCTTTTATGTCAGATAATTTACCCATTCTATCTCTCCCCTTCCCCTTCTACCAGGGCATTCTTCTTTCTCTCTCCTTAATTTAATTTAATTTTTTTTAGATAATCATTCCATCATATTCAAATCACACCCATACCTTCTGTTTATGTAGACTCCTTCTAACAGCCCTAATAATAAGAAAGATTTTTAGGAATTACAAGAATCATTTTCCCATTTAGGAATGTAAATAATGTTATTGAATCCCTTATAACTTTTCTTTCCTTTTGCCTTTTTATGCTTCTCTTGAGTCTTGTATTTGAAAGTCAGACTTTCTATTAAGCTCTGGTCTTTTTACCAGGAATGCTTGAAAGTCCTCAATTTCACTGAATATTTATTTTTCCCCCCTGAAGGATTATACTCAGTTTTGCTGGGAAGGTGATTCTTGATTGTAAACCTTCCTCTTTTGCTCTCTGGAATATCATATTCCAAGTGCTCTGATCCTTCACTGTAGATACTGCTAAGTCTTGTGTTATCCTGACTATGTCTCCTTGATATTTGATTTGTTTGTTTCTGGCTGCTTGCAATATTTTTTCTTTGACCTAGGTGCTCTGGAATTTGGCTCTCATCTTTCTGGGGATTTTCATTTAGTGATCTTTTTCAGGAGGGGATCAGTGGAGTCTTTCAATTTCTATTTTACCTTCTTGTTCTAGAATATTAGGGCAGTTATCCTTGACAATTTCTTGAAAGATTCTGTTCAGTCTCCCCACTTTTTTTTATCATGACTTTCAAGTAGTCCAATATTTCTTAAATTATATCTCCTGCATCTCTTTTCCAGGTTGGTCATTTTTCTAATGAGATATTTCACATTTTCTTCCTTTTTTTCATTCTTTTGATTTTATTTCTGTTTCTTGATGTCTCATGTAATCATCTGCTTCCAGTTGCCCAAACCTAAATTTTGAAGTATTATTTTCTTCAGTGAGCTTTTATCATTTGTTTTCCCCATTTAGTTAATTCTATTTTTTAAGGAGTTCTTTTATTCAGTGAATTTTTATGCTACTTTTTCTATTTGGCCAAATCTGCTTTTCAAGTCTTTCTTATCTTCATTGGATTTTTGTGCCCAACCCCCCATTTTGTTTTCCATTTTGTCTATTCTGTTGTTTTATGGTATTATTTTCTTCAGTAGTTTTTTGTGCTTCCTTTACCAATACGTTTACTCCCTTTTCATGATTTTCTTGCATCACTCTCATTTCTCTTCCCAATTTTTCCTCTACTTCTCTAACATGATTTTAAAAATCTTTTTGAGGGGGGTGGAGTCAAGATGGTGCCAAAGAAGCAGAAGAACTCCGCAGCTCCCCCCATAACCACTTCAAATACCTATAAAATATGACTCTAAACAAATTTTAAGGCTCCAGAACTCACAAAATGCCAGAGAAACAAAGCTCCCACTGAAGGTAGCCTGGCAGGTGGACAGGAAGGGTTCATTGCAGCATCTGGGAGCCCAAACCAGCCCAGTCTGAAACCTTAGCTTTAGCCTGATGATAGCCAGGAGAAGCCGAGGCTGGAGCTTTCAGGAGGGCAGGTCACCAGCAGCTATGGAAGTTTCCAGAATTATCAACTCATAAGAAACAAGGACAAAGTGAAAGGTCAGTGGAACTCAGCTAAATTTGGGGGAAAGGAGCAAGTCTGGCCAACTGCTCCCAGGGCAAGAAGTGGCCTGCGGCCCTGCAGCCACCTCCACATGGCTTGCCAATTGCAGAGGGACAAGCAATCATTCAGAGACTAAGGACTCTTGCCTTGAGTTGCCAGGATCTGGATTGTACTCTTGGGTGGTGGTCCTGAGGTGAGTGACTAGTGAGCCAAAGCTGGTGGAGGCTGCAGAGACAGTGGCCCCCTGATAGCTCTAGCAGCTGTGAAAACCCCAGCAATTTAGGACAAAGCTCCCCCCTCTGAAAGCAGAGTTCTACTGAGCCCAAAAGTTAAGTAATTGACTGGTAACATGAGCAAGCAAAGCAAGGCCAGAAATGCAACTTTAGATTCCTTTTTTGGGGACAAAAAGGATCAAAGAATGGAACAGGAGGAAGACAACACAGCCATAACTTCTGCACCAAAAGCTTCCAACAAAAATGTAAACTGATCACATAAGCTCCATAGAGGAGCTTAAGAAGGATTTTGAAAATCAAATAAGAGAAGTGGAGGAAAAATTGGGAAGAGAAATGAGAATGATGCAAGAAAGTCATGAAAAGAGAGTCAACAACCTGACTGAAGAAAATAACATCTTAAAAAATAGACTAACTCAAATGACAAAAGAGGCCCAAAAAGCCAATGAGGAGAATGCCTTAAAAAGCCAAATTTGCCAGATGG
>CM053580.1:213882522-213901615 GCA_028627135.1 Pseudochirops cupreus
ACACACACACACACACACACACACACACACACACACACACACCTCTTCACCACCACCCCCATTTATCAAGTTTCTGCATTTTGACTATTCTACCTAACTGCCTTCATTTAGAACATGCTAATACAAAATGACATTGTCTGATGATCTAACAGACACCAATACTTAATGTTTATATATAAAAGTGAAACTGTTCATAATAGCAATATGGTCTCTCTCGTGGGTAGAGCTATGGAAAGTAATCATGCCCTTAGGGGATTAGTAAAACTAATCTGTATCTCATTCTCAATCAGACCCTAAGGAAGTGATTAGCCCAAGCTACCAGTTCTGTTCTTGTCTCACCAAATACAGTAGTATACCAGTAATTGTATAGAGATCCTTTGTCAAAGCAGTCAAGTAAGTTAGGGTTGCAGTCATTTTTAAGATAACATAATGCCAAAATTGATAATTGCAAATATTAATTAACCTTTCTATCTGAGGAAATCTAGAGAGGCACATTTCCAAAGGAGAATCATTTTCCTCTCTTCTTTAATGCGGTAGTCTTTCTTAGCAGCACATGCTCAGCTTCAGGCTCTTTGTGTCAAAATATACCAACTGAAAATGGAGGCTCGGAATAGCTGCAGGCTTTCTTCTTGTTCTCCCCGACATTTCAAATCTATATTTTCCTGATTAACATGGTATGATGGAGCACAAGCATTATTTTCTTTTTTGATACCTAAATCTGGGAGCAGGTACAGTCTGTCACCAAAAAAGGTGGAGTAGAAGGAGAATGTGGCAAAATAGGAAAGAGCATTAAACATTACATACATATATATGCATGCATACACACATATGTGTGTATATATGTGTGTTATGTATGAACATCAGAGATTGCATAAACTTGCCTTTTACATTTACAGCAGGGCTGGGGAAGGGGCATTTAAGATAAATCCTTAAGATGAAAAAGATGCAAACATTTGGAATCAATGACAGTTATAAATGAAAGGAATTTTGTCTCCCTAATCCATTTAGAAGGGTATGAATTGCTGCTGTAGTAGATTATTTCATTTAATAACTCAGATGATAAGATTTCCTGTAGTAAGAAAAGCAGAAAGTGTTTCTACCTACTCCGTTTGGGAATGTTTTGGTAGGATGTGAGTTTTTCTTTGTTTGAAGCACTCTGGTTATTTTCCAGTTGCTTTATAAGAATTTAGCCAATAGCAGTAGTATCTGCTTCACCTCTTACAAGCACTGCACTTGTTCTGTGAATGGACAGTACAATTCAGAAAGAAATAGAAACATAAACAATACATTTTGTTTCATTCTTTTACGGTGATGACTCAATCTCTCATGATTTGGAAGAGTAAAATTTGCATACTTATTGCAACAGAAGATTTAGGAAACTGAACCGTTCCCAGATAGAATCATCAGAAAATCTTATGAATTGACAGTGCTCAAGGGAAAATGGTGTCAAGAAAGCTAGTTTAGCTTTATAGAATGACAGGTTGCTATCTCTAACAAGTGACCAGGGAATTGTACTAGGAATCAAGATCCTTAATAAGCTTTCTCAAGAGAAAACTCTTTCTTTCTCCTTTCAGTCACTAACCTACCTCATGTTGTTCAAAGCTTAGAAGATGATCTATTTAGTTCTTTTTAAAGTATTTAAAATATTTTGGAAAATGGGGTGGAATGTGTAGGGGAGGTAAATGAACATGAGTACTGTGAGTTTGAGGAAAATATCTTACCAGAAAATAAGTAACCTTAAATTGTGTTGCATTCCTCTCCTTGAAGACAGCAATAAAATCATCCTGACTGATTCTATTTTGAAGGCTGCCTCCACTGCCTTAGAAACTTACATATTGCCAACACAGGATGATCTGATAAGACTAACCACCAAGAAATGCATTTTCCCACTAGAATAACTTTGACCTTTGGAAATTCCTGTGACATGAAATCTTGGGCATTTCCCTCATTTCTATTCTGTTCACAATGCCTTAACTGTGTACTTACTCCAAGCAAGCCTAAAATATATATAAAAACCAATTCTGTACACTAAGAAGCTTAAGGTACTACCAGGAAGCAGCCTTCCTTAGTGCACTAACATATCTCTTTTCCTTTCAGTCTAGTTATCCACTTTTTGACATACACACCGCACCTCCCACCAACCCTCCTCAGTCTTGAACACCTCACAGTAAATAAGATTCTCCCTGGGCTATGATGGAACCTAAGCTAAGAAATTTCCACAACAAATGTAAGAAGCACATTTCCACAAATCACAAAATATTAGAAGCTGAGTCATTATCTAATCTTCTCATTTTGTAGATGAGAAAATTGAGGTCCACAACTTTTAAATGAATTAATCAAAATCACCAAGTTAGGTTTCTCTCTCTCCCTTTGGCCTCTTCCGGTCGGTGGAGTGCCTGTTAGCTCAGGCTGTGAGTGTAAAGATGGCTAAGTCTAAGAACCATACCACCCACAACCAATCACGAAAATGGCACAGAAATGGCATCAAGAAACCTAGGTCACAGAGATACGAGTCTCTGAAGGGGGTTGACCCCAAGTTTCTGAGAAACATGCGCTTTGCCAAGAAACACAACAAGAAGGGGCTGAAGAAGATGCAGGCCAACAATGCCAAAGCCATCAAGGCCCGAGCAGACGCCATCAAGGCCCTGAGCACCAAGGCCTCCAAAGCCAAGCTCCTCAGGCTCAAGATTCCCAAGGCCAGCACCCGGCGTGCTGGCCACAAGATGGCTACCAAGCGCCCAGGTCCTGGGATCGGCATCAAATGTCCAGGCTCCAGGATCATGAAGCCTAACTTTAAGTTTGCCAGAATCACTGATCCCAAGGCTACCAAACCCACTGACCCCAAGGCTGCCAAACCCACTGACTCCAAGGTCACCAAGTCCGCCACCAAGGTCAGTAAGTCTGATCCCAAGGCTACCAAATCTGGCCCCAAGGCCACCAAATCTGATGCTAAGGCTGCCAAGTCTGACCCCAAGGTCACCAGGCAGCCAAGTCTGATGCTAAGCCTGCTAAGCCTGCCGAGTCCAAACCCAAAGATGCTGGGGCTAAAGCTGCTAGTCCCAAGCCTTCAAAATAGATACTTCAGGCATTTAAACAAGGACTTGTTTAAAGCTAAAGCCACCCTTTTTTCCCAGCCAGGGTATGATTATTCACTATTTTGTACAAATAAAGGAAATGGTGAGTCAAAAAAAAAAGTCACCAAGTTAGTAGGTAGCAAATTTAGGCATAAAGAGCTCAGTTTCCACCTGGACTAGTTCTATTTTCTGTATGTTGGTTTCAGTTCCTTAGTAGTCAACTCATCTTTTAACAGAGATGTTCTGATTTATGCTACCAAAGGAGTGTCTTGACTTGGCATTCCCTATCCTAATAAAATTGCAGTTCTGATCAAAATACTGATAATTAAAGTTGTGTAGAGCTTTAATGTTTGCAAAGCACTTTCCTCATTACAAGCATGTAAGGGAGATAATGCAAGGGTTATTATCCATAAAGAGATATAGCCCAAAATGGCAGAAGTTGTAAAAGTCAGTATTTTCCATTCTTACTCGGTGTCACTGTAATATGCTTTATTTTCGTTTCTTCTCTCATTTTTCCTATCCCTCTATATCTTGGTCTACCTTCTACTAGTTGTGCAACTATAGGCAAGCAAGGACACTTCTCTGGGCCTATTTCTTCACCTACAAAATTGGGCTTATAATACCTGAACTATCTATCACCAGGAGATATTAGACATCAAAAACATTAACAGCTCTATTTATGATTTAATGGAAACAGGATTTGAACCTGACCCTTAAGAAAGATAAAATGGCCCCTGATCATCAACCCTCCCTGAGAGACCTATTGACTCCTGATTCTTCCTGTACAGTCTATGAACATTTCCAGGTCTACCTCATTGAAGAAAATTATTAAAATACTGATCCTGCATCCTCTCAAGTGTGGGGCTATTCCCTGAATAGCCAAACTCCTAAATAAAAAGCCACCCGCAATCATTGTTTATAATTCCTCATTTCGTACTCATTTGGCCAAATCTTTCCACCCTCCTCCATTCAACAAACAATTGGCTGAAACTACTTCATCTGCTCTAAGTAATAGTCTCTTAGTGTCTAAATCGAACAGTCTTTCTCAATCCTGCCCACTGATATCTTGTCAGTTTTAGGCACTGTCTACTTCTTGAATTCTCTCTTACCCTCCTCACTTATCCAGATGTTTGCTGAAGTTCTCTCTCAGACAAGAAGAGAGCTGCTAGTAACTTCTTTACTTGTCTAAGTAATTCTCTCTTCTCTTAAAAGTTAGAACATCTGACAAAGGAAAATTTGATTGTTTATGCTTTTCTCATTAACAGGAAGCTGGTTGTTAGAACAGAAGTGTTGGGAACCTTGGAGGGAAATAACCACTCCATACTACAATTTGTAATAGAAAAAGAGAGAAATCCTTGGCATGGTTAAACATTCACCTTAGATTTAACAAGTAGAGTTCAGAAGGTTCAAAGTAAGTATGTTAGGATCTCATAGAATAAAACCATTCAGGGAAATCAACTCAGGAGAGATAAAAGATGATCAAAAATGAAATTCCAGACACAAAGGGGAATAATTGCAACAAAGAAGAAAATGAGAATTATTAAACAGACCAACGTTTGTACACGGAGAACTCATAAATCAACTTAGATTTTTCAAAAGAAATAAACTGAGCAAGTACCAGCAATGCAGTCCAGCTCCTCCCATACTTCTTTCAATCTGAGAAGAGTAACAGCCATAAATAAATAGCACATCAAAGGACAGGCCATAATGGCTCATTGTTCTGACCCCAGCCCACAAATTTGGCTCAACAGCAATGAACTGGGCAGTACCTGCAGCACAGGAGTGACTGCCCATAACAAATGATCGCTGGGCTCAGGACAGTGGCAAAGGGCTTTCTTCCAGGACCCTTACTGGGGCTACATATGCCTAGTTTTTACTAGGGTTAGGCCCGTCCCTCTGCCATCTTAGCCACACGGTGGAATCTCTGACTAAACCCCCAAGCTTAGAACAAGAGTGGGACAGCAGTGGAAACTATTTCTCTGACCAGAGTGGGGATCCAGGACTCCAGCCTCAGGCTGAGGCCAGAGGCAAGCAGGAAGTGCTGACTCTGAACCTGAGGAACCTTCAGGTTAGCTAACAGGAGTTGGGGCCAGTAACTGTTAAATAGAGCTTTCAGCAGCTAGATGATAAAGTGGATAGAGCCCTGGTTTGGAGTGAGGAAGCCTTGAGTTCAAATCCAGCATCAGATACTTACTGCCTGTGTGGCCTTGGGTTAATTATTTATCCTCTTTTCCCCTTAATTTTCTCAGCTGCAAAATAGGGATAATAGTATAGTGCTTAGTACATAGTCGGTTGTTGTCCTTCATTCTTGAAGAGGACCAAAGTGACATCAACATGTTGGAGTTGAGTTACAGTGTGTTCGGTAGTGGCTGGTCAGAGCAATATGAGCTTGGAATGCTTTACCACAGGTCAGGCACAAAAAGTCCATATGAACACTTGGAGTGGAGATGTCTCTAAATTTGCTCACAGAGCATAGCACCTTCTTTGATTAGGGCACACGATGCTAAGTGGTCTTTCACCAGCTTCTCTCATGTCACACAATCAATTCCAAAGTTCTACAGAGAGACTTTAAAAATGTCATTGTATTGTTTCTTCTGACAACCATGTGAGCACTGTCCTTCCTTGTGTGAGCTATCTCAAAATAGTTAGGCAAGCATATGTTTGACATGCAAACAATGTGACTAGCTTATCAGAGCTGCATTCTCTGCAGTAGAGTTTGAATGCTCCAGGAAAAAAAAAAAAAACCTCAGTGTCCAGTTATCCTGCCAGGTGATCTTCAGAATCTTCCTAAGCCAATTCAAATGGAAATGATTCAGTATCCTGGCATGGCACAGATATACTGTCCATGTTTTGTAAACATACAACAATGAAGCTGGCCCAACAGCTCTGTAAACTGGTAGGAAGTTGAATACTTCTTTTCTCCTACACTCCTGTGGAGCTTTGCAAACACTGACCTAGCTCTGGCAATGCACGCATCAACTTTATTATCAATGTGGAAAGTATGCTGCCCAGGTAAGTGAACTTATCCATAGTATTCCAAACTTATCCACTTGCTGTAGCCAATAGCTCCATGTACAGATGATGTGGTGTTGCTTGGTGGAGAATGTGTGTTTTCTGGGTGTTCATTTTTAGACCAACATTAGTACAAATGGCAGAGAAGCAATCCATACTTTGCTGCATCTCAGCTTCAGAGGCTGCATTGAGTGCACAATCATCTCTGAACAAAAAATCAAGCACCAATTCTCCATCTACTTTGTATTGTCTTGTATTATAGCCTTGTCAAGTTAAACAATTTACTGTCAGTGCAGTAGCTGACTTGAATGCCATCATCCTCCTCATTGAAGGCATCTGGTAATAGTAGGTCCTATATAAATGTTAGCCATTAATAATAATTTCTTAATTATTCTTATTAACATTCTCACCCAGGGGTGAGACAGCACTTATGTTGCCTAAACCCAAACTGAGGCCTGGAGCCTGGAAAGTTCAGGAAGCCAAAGAACAAACCATGGCTAGATCAGATCCCATAGGGCCTGAAAGATTTTGCAGCTCTCTGACTTAAGCCATGGTTGTTATCTTTAAGGAAAATAGCAATCATTACCTTCAGAATATACTGGACAGACCTAGAGAAAACAGGCCAGGACCACATGTGGTCAACTCAGTCCTTCCAAAATGCACAGAGCATGACCCTAACACAATAACCCAGTCTGGAATGTAAGACTGGAAGAAGGAAGATACAAACAAAAAAGATGCTCACAGTTATTGTTGTAGGGATGTCATAGACAAAAACATAGATGAAAAGAATAATATCAAAATATTTAATGCAAAGTCTCTCAGGGAAAAAAAACACAATTTAGTCAAAAGGTCAGTCAGAATTAAGAGAAGAAATGAAGGAACAGTTTAAAAAATATTTTACAAAAAAAATTAGAGCACTTTGGGAAAAAAAGTTGAAAAAGAAATAACAGCTTTGGAGGAATGACTTAGAATAGGCTTTCACAACCTGTGACTGACCAAAGGGCTTCAGGTGGCCTGAGATGAAACCTCCTCTACATTTTAATGGGCCACCCAATATTTTTTGGTGGGCTGGAGGCTGTGCAGGTCTGACTTAGAAAGAAAATCAGCACCGTAGGTGTTACCACAAGAGGAACAAACAATACCCACATAATAGGGCACTTGAAAATTAGAATGGAGCAAACAGAAGCTAATTACTAAAGAAGAAATGTTAAAACAAAATCAAAAGATTGAAGGAATAGAAGCAAACAGTACATATCTCATTTTAAAAATATATATACCATGAAAACAGACCAAGGAAAGAAAAATTAAGAATCATTTAACTACCTGAAAGTCATGATCAACAAAAGAGCCTGGATATGATACTTAAAAGAAATAGAGAAAGAAAACTGCCCAGAGATATTAGAAGAATCGTTCTCCTAGACAAAATGTAAAGATGAAAACTTCTAGGAATATCAGCAAAATCCAGAGCTTCCAAGTCAAAAATAAACATACTGTAAGTAACCAGAAAGAAAGAGTTCAAGTCCTGAGGAGCCACACTCAAGATCACACAAGATTTCACAGCTACCATTTGGTAAGAAACAAAGAAGGAATATATTTGAAAGGGAAAAGATATAGAATTACAACCCCAAATAAGTTACCCAGGTATCTTACAGATTACAGAGTAATTTCACAAAAGAGGGGAAAGTGATCCTTTAATAAAATAGAAAAATTTTAATCATTTCTGATTTAAAAAAAAAACCACAACAGAGTAGAAACTTTGAAATACAGACACAGAAATAAAGAGAAACATAAAAAAATCAAGAAGAGTAAACAATCAGAAATTGCTATATAAGGATCAAGTATTCACATTATGATGAGACAGATAAAATATCTTTTCAGAATGATGGATTCATCAGGGTTAAATAAGCAGGAGTTAAATAAGACAGAGGGCTTTATGTTAAAGAACAAAAGAAAGGCAGGGGTAGGGATATACCAAAGAACAAAAAGGGAAGAAGTTTGGAATAATTTATTACAGCATGTAATTGTGGTGCAGAAGAAAAAGTTTGTATAAATGATGAAAGGTTTGAAAACACAGGCATTACTTGAACCTTGCTTTCATTGAACAATTCAAAGAAGGTTAGACACACACACAGAGATATATTCATTGATCCACTGCCTGTGATACTTGAAAGATCATGGAAAATAAGAGAAGCACCATAATATTGGAAAAGAGCAAATGTCATCCCAATTTTCAAAAAAGAGACAAAAATCATCTTATTTATTGGCCAAAGAACCGTTTGATTCCAGTAAAACTCCTAGAACGTATCATTAAAGAGGTCGTCACCAAGGATGTAGAAAGGGAAGCAATGATTATGGAACCAGGCGGCTTCATCAAGAACAACCCATGCCAGACTAAACTCATTGCTACTTTTGAAGCAATTACTAACTAGTTTACGAGAGGGAATTCTATGTATATCGTTTACCCAGGTTTTCACAAATCTTTTAATAAAATATCTCACACTATTCTTATAGAGAAAATAAAGAGATATGGATTCAATATTGATATAATAAGATGGATTCAGAACTACATAGATGATTGGATTCAAAAAGGAATTGTTAATGGTTTCTTGTCAACACGGTAGGATGTCTCCAGTAGAACATGTCATAGATCTGTGCTTGACCCTGTACCATTTAGCATTTTTCTCAAGTATTTGGATAAATTCCTAAAAAGCGTGCTCATTCAAGTTTCAGATGACACAAAGCGGGGTCGGACAGTTTACACAGTGAATGAGAGTCAACATTCAAAAAGATCTTGACAAGCTCAATAACTGGGTTTAATATAATAAGAGAAAATTCAAAAGGGATAAATATGATGTCTTGAACTTGTGTAAAAAAAATCACCCTCATTAAGTACAAGATAGGAAAAACCTTAAAGACAACATTCATTCTGAAAGTGATCTGAGTTTTCATGTACTACAAGTTCAGGAAGTCAGCAGTGTGCTGTGGTAGACAAAGAAAAACCTAATGGGATTTTTGCCATATCTGCCAGGATTAGAGCCAACTAGGAAGGACAGCGGAGAGAATGTTAGCTCTGGAGTCAGAAAGACCTGAGTTCAAATGTGACCCCAGGCACATACTAGCTGCTTGACTTTGGGCAAGTCATTTAACCTTGGTCATCCTCAGTTTTCCCAACTGCAACATGGAGGTCATAATAGTGCCTGCCTTACAGGGCTGTAAGAATCAAATGAGATAATATCTATAATAGAGATCTGGAACAAAAATGCTTGTTCCCTTTCCCCTCTTCCCCAGAATGTGATAGGGAGGTGATAGTCCCTTTGCAGTCTTCCCTCATATGAAGCATTGTTCAGGGAGCAAGGGCTTAAGGACAACACTGTTAAACTACATAATAACCAGAAGGCAATGAGTCTATGCCATATGATGTTCGTTTAAAGGATTTTTATAATGGGAATTCCTTTTATGTATGATTTGGAATAGATGGTTGCTAAGGTACCTTCCAGGTTTCCCATTCTGTGCTTCTATGATAACAAGGAAATACATAAACAAATTAACCTACACAAATGTAATGAAATATAACTGCATATAAGAAACTGTTAATATGAAGGATGCAAAGAAACATGCAAAGACTTATATGAACTGATTTGGAGTGAAGTAAGTAAAATCAGAAACACAATAGACAACAATAACTGACACAACAGAAATGAAAAGATCAACATTAAAAAAAAGAACCAGAATGTGATTATAATGACGAAGCTTGGTCATAAGTAGACATTAGAAAATATACCTCCTTCTCTTAAGTTGGCTAAGTATGGGTATGGAGTATTGAATAGATCAGGAGTGGGGAACCTGTGGCCTCGAGGCCACATTTGGTCTTCTAAGTCCTTGGGTGCAACCTTTTGATTGAGTCCGTTTTATAAAACAAATCCCTTATTAAGGAGATTTGTTCCTTGAAGTTTGGATTCACTCAAAGGACCACACTTGAGGGCCTTAGAGGGCTACATGTAAGCTTGAGTCTGCATGTTCCCCACCCCTGGAATAGATTGTCAGAATCAGCTATTATGTTGGTTAGTTTTGCCAAAATACTTTTTTTCCTCTTTTTTTTTTGTTCTTTCTTACATTGGATGACTTGCTGACATCCAATGACAGGTATAAATGCATTTTTAAATACAGAAATAATATAGATAAGTATAATTATAAACACATCTAACCAAAGTGTTAAAAAGTGTTGGGACTTAAATAGGTAGGCTTTATTTTTCTCAAACATCCAAAGAATAGTAACCAGGATGATTAAGGTACTTGGGTCCATGACAATTGGTTGAAACAACTATGTGGAGGGGTGGGGGGGAAGACAGATCAGTGGGAAAGTATAGAAAATTGGTTGAAAATTTTGGAAAGGTTGATATGTGAAAGAGGATTATATATGTTCTGTTTTGCTTTAGAGTGTTGGAATAACAGCTACAGGTGGGAAGCTGCAAAGATGCAAATTTAGCACTGATGTCAGGAAAATTTTGCTAACAGTTGGAACTGTGCAAATGTGGAATAGGTTGCCTAAAGAGTTGGTATGGGTTCCCCTTACCTGGAAATCTTTCATCTAGAGGAGACGATCCCTTGATGCAAGTGTTTAGCAACATCTTTTCCTCTTAGAACTTATTTAGTCAAATCTTAAAAGTTTTGGTATGTTTTCTCATAGTTTTCTATAATTAAATTTATCTACATTTGTATGCTTTGTTCTTTAACTAATGGATTATAAAAAAAAATAGTTATTCTTTAATAAGCCCTTTATTTTAGGCCCTTTACTAAATGTGATTTTATTTCACTGTTGTAAGTAAAGGATGTGTATTATATTTCTATCTTTTTTTACACTTATTTTTGAGGCTTATATGCCCTACTTCATGCTTGATTTTTGTAAAGGTGCCTTGCATAGCTGAGGTATATGTATCTTTTTTTTTGTTCCCATTCAGTAATCATCAGAAATCTATCACATCTACCTAAAATAAAATTTATTCCAATTTGTTACTTATTTTTTGTTGCCTTTGGTTAGGCTTACTTTGAACATAAAACTAATACCTTGAGGTCACAAATCATGATTGTTTTACCATTTCTCTTTCCCTATAATTAGGTTAACTGCTATGCCCCTTGGTGGTATATAAATGTGTGAGGAGAGGTGGGTGGGAGGGGGTGTATGTGAGGGCGGGTGTGTTTGTGTTATAGATGGTGTTACTGGTAGAAATTCATTGACGCTGGTACTTTTAAGCATATTGCCGTTTCCCTGTTTATCTCTTTTCATTGATTCTATATGTATGGTTGATTCTCTGATACCACAATTGCTCACCCTGCTCTTTTAAATTCATAAGAATTGTGACTGATTTTGCTCCAGACCATTATTTTGCCTCTCTGTGAATGTTTATGTTTCAAATATTTCTCACAAGCAATATATTGAATTATATTTTCTAATCAAACTTGATACTCTTGTGTTCACAGTTATGACTGTTAATTGTTTAGTTTTCTCAGTCCTCTTGATGTTTCCCTTTCTATTCTCACTGACTCACTTTTTTCCCAAGAAAATGATGTTGAGAGGAAAGTAATGTAATCAGTTCTATTTATCTGTATTTAATTTGATCACTTTTCATTCTATCACTCATCTCATCACCTGGGACAAACTTCAGTTTTATGTTCAGTCCTTTCCTTCCCATCTCTTCTCTTTTCTTCCTGATGAAATCATGGAATAATACTTAGAGGTTCCTAACTACGATTATTTTACTTTTTTATTCCTCCTTATAATTAAATTAACTTTTTACTTAAGTGTGCTATATGATTTGGTGTATGTACACACATGTCTAAGTATGCATGTGTTATACATATTATTGTCATTCAAACAAATTAAACTTCCTTCTTTCTTTGTTCCCCCTCCTTTCCTCTGTTCCTTTCTTACTTAATTTCTTTTTCTTTTTTCTTCTCTTTTCTCCTTCATGATCCATTCTCTGAAAATGGAGCTCAGTTTTTTATTACTCTCTTCCTAAATCTACTTTTCCTCTCAATTCTCCTTTCCCCACTTCTTGTCTCTAGCAGATTCCCAGCTGAGTTTAATATACACACTAAATACTGTACGTGTGTTCAATTCTCATTTGAGAGATGTAGATCCCAATGAGATTCATGTAGCATGATCCTCTCCATGGCTTTTTCCATCTTTGCAGTCTTCTTCTTTCATACCCTGATTATAATTATACTAAGTTTCAGCTCTTTCTTTTTTTTCCAAGTGCACTCTTTTTTACATTCCTCCTTTTCCTCTTAAGATAATAAAAATATGACAAAATTGTTCACAGGCCTTCTGTCTTATTTAAATTTTTCTATGACCCTTGATGGCATTGAAATTCTGCAAGGACTCATCTTTTCCTCATTGATATATAGTTATTGCATTGCTGTAAAGTTCTTTCTAATTGCTCAAATATATTTATTTTTCTTTCAACTTACTAGCATGTTTATAATTCAATGTACTGTTCTGGTCTCTTTATCAAGAAGACTTGTAAGCCCTCCATTTTATTGAAGGTCCATTTATTTTAATCATGTCACAATATACTGTTTTGCTAGGTATATAGACTTCATTGTAAAGCTGTATGGGTTTTTCTTTTTTTTGCCTTTTATTCTATGTTTTCCTTTCTTTGTAATAGTAGCTGTTATGTCTTGTATAATAATAACTGGGTCTCCCTGGTATTTTGACCTCATAAGAACTGGAGGAATGGGAATCCTGGGAGAAGGATAAGTGAAAGAAAAAAAAAATAAGCAAATAATATATGAAAATATTCAAGAACCTAAAAGGGGAAGAAATGGTAGAGAACAGTTGGTTTAGGATCAATGGATGGAGAAACAGATATATATATGTACATATATATATGATACTATTGAGAGGGGAAAATATAGATCATCTGTTTAGAAGGAAAAATTAGGCAAGAATTTCAAGAATCAAATCACAAAACTGGCATGTGAGCATGTTACCATAGTAATGAAGGGTCCCAACTACCTATACATATGCCAGAGGAATTTATCTGCTAAAAGAAGAGCAACCAAGAACTTTTGGTTTTCATTAATGATAATTTTATATTTCAAAAGGTGCTGAAAGTAACAGGGGGAATTTCTTTCTTCACTTGAGTTTGACTAACAGGGAACAACTAGTTCATGAAGCAAAAAGTAATAGGAACCTTTGGAGGAGGAAACAATAGACTCCATCATAGCATCTGATAAAAGAAAAATCTGGTATACCTTGATTTGAAAACTAAATTTTGAGAAAAAATATATTAAAGGAATCAAATAAAACACAGATAGGATTTGGGAGCCTCTTATTTTGTAAAGGATATCAAGCCAAAGGCATGGAGGAACTCTTAAGAACTGAATTCTGGAAATGATTCTAAAGAAGAAAAAAAAAGGAAATACTTAAACAGAACAATCAGAACTCACCAACTATATTTTAAAGACATGTTTAGAAGACGAAAGAAAACTCAGGCAACTAAGAATTGATACAAGAGAGAATTATGATGAGTAAGACTAGGACAAGAGACAAAAGTTCAGAAAGAAGAAAGACTAGGAATTAATGCTAAAGAAGGACAATGAAAAATGGGTGCTAGCTTATACAGCAAAATTACTCATGGAATGGGACCAATGCTAAGAATAAATAGGATGATGAAAATTGAAAGTAAGGAAAAGGTTAATAATGACTGATATTGGATAGCAAGTGAGAAACATTCAGTTAGGGTATAGGACCGGAAGTGAACAGACAGCCTAGATTCATAGTGTACCTTTGAAATATAATAGCCTTGTCACCATGGACAAGCCAATAATGTTTCTGAGCACCCCATTCTCCCATATGGCCAATGTGGATGATATTATACTTATAATACAAATTTCACAAAGATTTTATGCTGGAGGAAATGGCCATAAAGAGCTATTATTAACTCCTATTTTGCTTCTGTTTTCACTGCTAAATTGGACTTCTATTCTTTGGACTAATAAAGAAGGAACAAAATGGTTAACAAAGAATTTAACTTGAAGCAAAGTAAAGAGATAATGACAACACCCAGCTAGAGGTGATTGTGCTTATAGATCTTTGAAAGCTCCAGAATAGCAGAGGTGTACCAGGACTTTAGAAAGTCAAATTTTATTCCAATTTTCATTTTTTTTTAAAGAAGTATAGTTCATTTTCTCTTCAAAAAGGCAAACTGGGTAAAATCTTGCTACTAAAAGCCAACGACCCTGGCATCTCTTCCTCTCAAAAATGCAGATTATTAAATAGTGGCCTAAGAGACTGGTAGAAAATGAGTCAAATCTAATATGAGAAAATTTAAAGGAAAGAAAAGACTAGGCCAGGATGACAGAATAGAAAGTAGCAGTACAGCCTGCTGCCTCTACAAATATTTTAACAACAGTCTAAGAAGAACGTCAGACTAAGGAATAATTAGGAAACTAAATGACAAACTACAGTGGGTAACATTTCCAGATCAGTTGTGGGTGGAGTAAGATCACAGACTCAGTTCCCAGAGGTCAAATTAGGCCAACAGCTTGTAAATGACCAGAGTTGACCAGGGACTCAGTGCTGAGGCAAAGTCAGCAGCATGGCTTTTCCCACAGGGGCCAAGACAGTAGCAAGGAAGCCTCTAGAATTGATAACTTTAGGCCTTTCCATGATACCAGCAAGGGAGAAGGTTGGGAGGAGGAGATATTGTCAAAGGGACAGGATTACAGATTCAGTTCTCAAATTTCTCAGGTTGACCAGAAAAACCCAGTTGCCCAGAAACAATCTCTAGAATAATGAATAACCAGGCAAACAAACCAAAAAGAAAAAGAACTATAATGATGACAGAGATCCCGAAGCCTCAAGTTGGAAGAAAATAACTGCAAAAAATATGCAAGCAAAGCCTCAAAAAAATTCATTTTGCCCACAAGATCAGTTAGAACTATGGATAAATTATGTAAGAGGTTTTTGTTTTTTTTTTTAAAGAATGATACAAATAAAATGAGAGTGCTGGAAGAAAAGAATTAGAAAAGAAATGAGATTTTGGAGGAGAGACTTGGAAAGGGAATTAGCAAGCAGCACAAAACTTTAGCCAAGTAACAGACTCCTTAAAAAAAAATAGAACAAATAAAAGTCCATCGCTCTATTTTAAAAAAAAGCATTAAAACAATATCCAAAGACTTAAAAAAAAAAACACTTAAAACTGGCCTTGAAAAGAGGAGAAAAAATTTAAAAGTCATTAGACTACCTGGATGTCATGACCAAATAAACAGCTTGAGTATCATATTTTAATTAATAATGAAAAAATGCTGCCCAGAACTATTAGAACCAGAAAACTCCTGAATGAAACCCCCCCCCCCAAATAAAATCTTCCAGGAATAGTATAGCAAAAGTCAGAGTAAAGAAGCAGGTCATATACCCATAATAGCTATGGGTAGAAGAGGCATTCTTAATCAAACAAGGTATCAAAGCAATTTCAAAAGATGAAAGAGATTACTTTGATTACAAGAAATCGAAAAGCTTGGACAGAGAAAAAAAATAGTGCATTTAGAATAAGAAGGAGAGTAGTTAAGTAGATACAGACAAAAATATTTCAGAAAATCTCTGTCCAATCATCTTCTTACTTTTTAAAGGGTTTTAAAAGTTAATTATGTTCAATTAACAAGCTCTTCTTTTTCTCTCCCTTCCTTTTCCTTCCACTGGGGAAGGGGGGGTGGGAAGTGGAGGGGAAATATTGTGACAAATATACAAAGTCAAATAAAACAAATTCCCACATTGGTCATGTCCCAAACTGTGTCTCATTCTGTATATTTAGTCCATTGTTTTCCATAATACAAGTATATGGCTTGACATATATCCCTAATATATTTCATCTTATTCAATTCAGTCCATTCAAGCTTGTCAAATTCTTTTTGGATCCTGACTATCATTTAGCGTGCTGATTATCTTCCCGAGATTTGTGTCATCTACAGATTTAATCATTGTGCCATCTATACCTTATTTAAGTCACTGGTAACAATTTTAAACAGCACAAGCCCAAGCACATATCCTTAGGGAACACCACTGGTGACCTCCTGCCACATTGACATTGAACCATTAAGTCATTTGCTGAGTCTTGTAGATTTGTTTATAGAAATGGAGGGGTTTGTGCTGTCAAATCAAGATCAGGTCATTGTCATCATAAATCATGGAAAGTTTATTCTTAAGAATCTCGGACATATTGATCAATGTAGATTATACAAGAAAATGGTAGAAACTGAAATCGCATTGCTTACAGATACAAAAATGTAGCACCCACTGAATACTTCACAAGATACAATCTGACAGATAGGATCATTAATCTAGAATCTTTCTATTTTTCATAAATTAGTAGATTAGAAATCCTTTCATTACAAATACAGACCTAAAAATATATTAGACAATTAAACAAATAAACTATATAGGAGTCAGAACATTATTAAGAGAAAATTGTTGTGCACAGTCACCTCATCATAAATCTGATCACTACACATTTGGAAATGATGTTTTGATAGCTATCCTGATACCAAATTTTCATTATCTATAAGGGATGTATAATAACTAGCTATTAAAACATGAAGATTTAATGTAATAAATGAAAAACACATGGAAGGATTTGTCATAATCTCTCTTAATGGATTTGTTCTGAAGATCTCTATGAGCCTACAGCAGATGAATTTATATCCCAATATTTTTATTCCATTACCCATCTCAATCAGCCAGGAACTGGGAAGATTTGCCAATATTACTAGTGTCCTAATTTCCTTGTCTTGTCCCAACTTACAGCAGGTCATCTTAAAACCTAACCCAGATGACTGACTATGAGGCAGGAAGATCTATTATCTTTGGTGGCACCTGCTACCTTTTCTTTCCCATTTGGCCAGACTGCTTGACTGCTCACAGGGTTTAGATGATATGAGAGTAAAACATTCAGTTCCTTCCTTTTCACTGCCTCCTTGGGTCCTCAAGGCTTTCCCATATATCTTACCTTTGTATGTTATATACTTGATGCTGTTGTGTTATATACTCATGTAACCTAAGGACTTCCGGTCCTTGTTGTCTATACCATCGCTGCACCCATAGATTTCCAGGACTTTTGATGGATTTTCTTTTATGTATTTTCCTTCCCAATTAGAATGTCAGATTGTTGAGACTAGGGACTGTTTTGGCTGTTCTATTTGTGTTCTTGGCATTTAGAAAAGTGTCTGGAACACAATAAACATTTAATAAATGTGTTTTCATCCATTCATTCAATTACAGAGAAAAGCAGTTATTTTATCTAACAGTTGGTATGGCATTAAATGTAAAATAATAATAACAAGATAGTAATCCTTCCTGAGATTATTTCTATCTGAATTCCATGGAAAAATATGAAAACTAAATGAATAATAACAGTAATAACCTCTTCAAAACCAGCTATCACCCATATTGTAATAGAGGAGAAAACAAAGGAGAACCCCAGCTAGGGTTATAGACAATGGGGATTTCATGTGTCTTGAAGCACCAAAAACTGTCATGAAAGCTTGGCAGAATCAATGAAATGAACCAGTTGTATTCTGGTAATAACACCAATGGGGATAGCACACCGGCTGGTATAATTTGCCACTGTGAATTTTAAAAATTACAATCTCTCATAGAACCATAATGATGACTAGCTTGACACAGAAGTAAAAGTAAGGAAATGGAATTATTTCATGTTCTGGTGCCACAAGAAGACAAAATATACTAAAAAGAAAAAAGAAAAAAGAAAAGAAAAGAAAAGAAAGAAAGAAATACCAGTTTCACACACTGGAAATGATTTGGTGTAGATTGCACTTACGACTATGAAAACAAAGAATGTACATGAATTGGACTTCAGAAATGAATGCATTCATTTCACGCCCGTGTGATATCTTCATAAAACTGGAAGTATTTATATGCAGGGTCATCAAAATTGCTTTTTGTCAACAACGTACTTAGCTCTAAGTCAAACAACAATATATTATACACAAATGCAAAGAAATTGTAAGAAATAACTTTATATTTAAGCCCAACTTGGATTAAATAAAAATTAAAATGGAGTAGTTACTTAAATTTGAACAGAAAAAAGTGGCAGATCTTAAAGGCATTTAAAAAAATTACTTAACAAAAACTATAGAAATTTTAACTAACACAAGAAATGACAAAATAATTCTACTCAAATGATTTTAAGGAGATTATGGACAGTACTTTGACTAGAATATTGAAAAATCCTTTTGAGTTTTATGGCACAAATCTGACAGGAGAGCTGTAACAAAAATGGTCACTTAATTTAAACTTTAAGTTAAATTTTAATTTTAAATAAATCAGCCTCCTACAATATTTGACAGAAATTGTAAAAAAAAAAAATTCAGAACCTAAACACAAAAGCACATCATGACTGTTGCCATGATTAAAAAAATACAGTAGGAAAGATGGGACTGTAGGTATAATCTTTAAAATATAAGCTAGATATCATCAGAGTAGGAAAGAACTTTGAAAAAGTAACTGAAGAGCTAAGAAAATGCATCAGAAGATTGCATCACTATCTAGCTAGATAAGGCAGCAGAAAATTTCATTGCCATGTGTTCCAGTTAAAGGCAATGAAAAAGAAACATTCAGAACATAATCTAGAAAATAAAAATATATCAGAAATTCTAGATCGCCCTAATCAAGAGTTGAAAGAGAAAGTCAAAAGTTTCAGATGATTCAAAGAGTCAGAGCAATGCAACAAAAAATATTTCAACATCAATCAAAACCTTTATTACAGAATTAAGAAACAAAGAAATCTCAAGAATCTCAAGGGAATTAATGAAAAGAAATGCCAGGGAAGGGGGCCTGGCCGCACCGGATTTTAATCTGTATTACAAAGCAGCAGTCATCAAAACCGCTTGGTACTGGCTAAGGGATAGAGTAGTGGATCAATGGAATAGATTGGGTACAAAAGACTCAATCATCAATGATTACAGTAATACACTATTTGATAAGCCCA
>CM053580.1:213902115-213926061 GCA_028627135.1 Pseudochirops cupreus
GAAGTGGGAAATTGGGAAAGAATATTTACAACCAGTGTCTCTGATAAAGGCCTCCTTTCTAAAATATACAGGGAATTAAGTAAAATTTATAAGAATACAAGTCATTCCCCAATTGATAAATGGTCAAAAGATATGAATAGGAAATTTTCAGAGGCAGAAATTAAAGATATATTTATGCATATGGAAAATTGCTCTAAATCACTATTAATTTGACAAATGTAAATCAAAACAACTTTGAGGTACCACATCTCACCAGTCAGATTGGCTAAGATGACAAAACAGGAAAATGACAAATGCTGGAGAGGATGTGGAAAAATTGGAACTGCATTGCTGGTGGAGTTGTGAACTGATACAACCATTCTGCAGAGCAGTCTGGAACTATGCCCAAAGGGCTATAAATAATTGCCTACCTTTTGACCCAGCAATACCACTTTTGGGGTTATATCCCAAAGAGATCACAGAAGTGGGAAAAGGACCCATATGTACAAAAATATTTATTGCAGCTCTCTTTGTGGTGGCAAAAAACTGGAAATATAGGGGATGCCCATCAATTGGGGAATGGCTGGACAAGTTATGGTATATGAATGTAATGGAATACTATTGTGCTATAAGAAATGGGAAGGAGATTGACTTCATAATTACCTGGAGAGGCTTATGCAAATTGATGCTAAGTGAGAAGAGCAGAACCAGGAAAAATTTGCACATAATCACAGACACATCGTATGTGTGATGACCAACCTTGACAAACTGGACTCTTCTCATCCACACACAGCTATAAAACAACTCTACAGCTCTCAGGATGGAAGGAGATGTCTACATTCAGAGAAAGATTTAGAAAGACGAGTTTAAATGGAGAATGAAGCAATACATGCTGTCGTTCTTTTTCCATGTTTGGTTTTGTTTCTTTTTTCCCCATGTTCACTCATTGGTTACAATCCTTCTATACAACCAGACTATTGTACAGTGTGAAAGTATTTGCAGATCCTATACTTGATTGCATGCCGCCATGGGGGGAGAGGGGAGAAAATCTGAAACTCAAGGGATTGTGGAACTGAATCTTGTAAACTGAAAGTAAATAAACAAGTCAATGAAAAAAAAAAGAAACAAAGAAATCAGAGGAGTGAATCACCAAAGAGGAAGGATGTAGAAACTTTCTGGGCTTCTTTATGGCCATAGGAAGTCCAACACAATGAAAATTCCAGATGACTCAAACATGAAACAGAGCAGATATATTATGAAACAGAACCTTGGACATAACAAATGATAGAAATTTTATATCAAAAGAGCTAAATTGAAATACTAGCTTCTCTGAAAAATGGCAAAGCATAAGAGACAGTTAAAATCCATAATTATTAGGTCAAATGCTTCACAATGATGCATGAATTATTAGCAAAGCACTTTACCAGTTTCCTCTCACACTCAAGGCTGATCCATCTTTCTTAACAGGAGGAAGCATATATCTTCTACCAAAAGTGAGAGTGCTAAGGTCTCTTCTAAACATAGGCCAATTACATGTTTGTGTACATAGCCTGTACATCTTGTATCACTAAAAACATCTGTAAAATATTATTGCCTGAGGAATATAAAGAGTAGCAACTCCTTATCCAATTATTTCTATCCTTACTTTCTAACCATCTCCTCATGAACTACCTTGCCACTCTTGCTTTGAGACACGCTGTCCTGAATGGTGACAACTTCTGGCCCACTATTCTAGGAAATCCCCAGGCACATAATTGACTTCACTCTCTGTTCTCTGAGCATTTTCTTGTCACCCTGTACATCTCCGAAGCCTGGCCCAGGTGCAGATCATGAATCACCATCACATCAGCACTCCTATAGTTCCTACATGGAATATAGCAGTCTTGTCGATGTGCTCCCTCATGACCCCGCTCACCATCTCCAAAGCTTTCCAGACCACCAAAGTGGTCTGGTCACAATTCCCCTTTTCGTGTTGTTGTCTTACCCATTCAAATGTGAACTGCTTGTCTATTTGTATCCCCAGCCCCTAGCACAGTGCTTAGCATATAGCAAGGGATTAATAAATCTAATTCAAGCCACCAATAGTGCAGTAGATAGAATGCTGGGTCTGGAGTAAGGAAGAGCTGAGTTCAAATGTGGCCTCAGATATTTAGTAGCTATGTGATCCTAGGCAAGTCACTTAATCCTATTTGACTCAGTTTCCTCATCTGTAAAATGGAAGGAAATGGGAAACCAGTCAAGTATCTTTGCCAAGAAAACCCTAAGTGGGGTTAAGAAGAGTTAGATATGAGAGAAAAGACTGAATAATACCAGAAAGTACTATGCCACTTATGTTGTCTTTATTGATTATCAAAAATCTTTGACTCATTTCTGAACTAAGGGTCTATTCATATATCACAAACATATTAAAGAGTCTGAGATACAGTGAGAATGCTAAGGCATTAGATACATGCATGAGGAACTGTTCTTTAAAACATGTCACCTTAAAAAAAAAAAAGAACAAAAGATATGAAATTGGCATCATCCAGTGAAAAAGTTTAAGCCTGTAGTGGTTCTAGCCTTAAAAACATCATCATTTCTCTTAAATGTTAGTGAGTACAGCTACAGAGTTAAAGAGAGACTAATATCAAAAATATTATTAATCATTTGATACACCTGGATAATCTCAATTTATTTGTTTATATATTATACATTATACATAAATATACTTCACATTAGAAATACATTAAACTGCTCTTCATTAAATGCACTATTTCTCCAATTATATGCTTTCTAGATGCATTATCATTGATTTTTCTATGCTAAAAGTATGTTAAAACTGTTACACAATTGATATTTGCTCTAATGTGTTTTTACTGTTTAACTTTTATTTCAATCTTAACATCCTCCACCTCAGCTTTTTACTTCATTTTCTTAAACGTGATGCATCTTTGTTGATGAAGATCAAAGTCTTTTTAAGTATTGCCTTTACCTATTGGTTCACTTTGACTTCTCATTTCAAGATCAAAACCATCAGTTTCTATTCTTCCTTAGTGAGCAATAAAAAATTTTACAATTATTGAATCAAAACAACATATTAAAATTGTTGAAGAAAGATTCCACAAAGTGAAATAGAGATGCAATGTATTTTTTAGTAGACCAATAAAGCCTTATCTTATCTGGTTATAACAAGTGATTAATAATATATTTTGGCACAAGGTTCTTATTCTCTGCACTTAATGTAATGCCAAACAAAGGCAACTTCCAAGGTTTGGAATACCAACATAGTAACTCTTCATTTTTTCAGTGACAAATTAAGGCAAAGCATTCACAAAAAAGAGAAAATCAAACTACAGCATTCACCATGTGTAATTCAATAATTTAGGAAGTCTTTAATTCAATCACAAAGTACTAAGGTCCAAGTACTACTCCATCCCTGGGCAGTACATTCATTTAGTCAATCAAAAAGTCTTCTCTCTATTCAACTGGAGATTAGTTTGCAATCATAAACAAAGTGCATTCATTTGGTCAGTCACAAAGTAGTAAAGTCAAGTTTTCCACACTGGGATCACAAATGAATTACAATACCATGCATCACCACCAAGCACCCTATCAAGAGGCAGTGGAAGGCCATTCACCCCTAGGTCACAATTAGGTTACAATATCATCACAGCATTCCATACCCAAGGAGAGGTCTTTTCTTTATCTTGACCCGAGTCAAGTTCTCAGCAATCTCTGTTCCTAGGAAGACAAAGCTTAACAAAGCCACAATATACATTGCAGGGTCCTCATCAATTCACTCTCTGCCCACAGGACAGTCTCAGGACCCCTGAAAATATCAGCAAGACCCTTCTCCAGGATTTCTGTAAACATACAACAAGAAAGTCCTTCTTCAGGGCTTCAGAACCAATGGTTCCAGGTTACAGGACCTCTGCAACAACAGCACTGTCCTTTACCAGCGGAGGAATCTGGCAAAACAACATCAAAACAGACAGATAAAATACCAGCATCACAGTCATGTCTCTTCAGTTCTTGGCAGCTCCAGGTGGAGTTCTCAAAAGTCCTGGGAAACTTCAACTGGCCCTTTGCAGGCCAGGTGGCTTTGGCTGTCAGTGTTCTATCTCTCTCTGCAACTCTGGCCCCTGGCAAATCTCCTCTCTCTCTGCCTCCACGATACTTCTGCCCAAAAGTTCTTCTGGCCTCTCTCTGCTTGGGCCTCTTTCTAAATCCATGGCACCAGCTCCTTTTAGTTCAGCCCTCTCTCTTCACCTCAACAAGTCTATCCCACAAGCAGGATTCAGAAGCTCTGAGTTTCAAAACTCAACCCCAAAACCAAGCCAATACAGGAGGATCTTTAAATTCCATTACCATTACATTTACTTAGGCACCATTTCTCAGGTGCCCTCTGATTCTACTTTGCTTGACCCTACTCTCTGATGAGTTTTCCTGGAATCTTCATGTTAGGGAAGGACCTATACCAGCCATTCCTAATTCTCCAGACTTAGCCTCCAGGACCCGTTATACTGCCTTCCCCCTCCATTTTCACTTTTCAGCTCCCCTTTTATGTGTTTTCTTCCTCTACTAAAAGGAAAGATCCCTGAGAGCTGGGGACATCTTTCTTTTTGCTTTTGTGTTCCTAGTGCTTAGTAAATTGCCTTGCACATAGGTGCTTGATTAATGATGATATTTTAAAAATCGATGAAAGAAAAAGAAAAAAATAAATATAATGAGGAAAAGAAGAGAAAGGACTGGTAAATAATTTCAGATAATTTTGGATGTGACAGGAGAATTCTATACAAACAAGGAGGACAGGGTGGAGGGAGTAGGCAACGATTAAATCTCATTCTCACTTGAATTGGTCAAAGGAGAGAACAATGCACACATACACATAGAGTTGGGTACATAAACACATTTCACTAAACAGGAAAACAAGAGTGAAAAGAATATGAAAACGGAGAAGAAAAGAGAGGGTAGATTAAGAGAGGGACTGGTTTTAAGTAAAATAAACACTAACAAGATGGGTAGATTTCAAAGAAGTATTCAAAAGAAAAGAGAGCAAGGATGAGAAATATATTGGATTCTAATTGGGAGAAAGACAAGGAGAAAAAAGCAGAACCAAATTAAAATAAAATAAATGGAGCACTAGTCTGAGTGTACTCCTCTCTCATCATTTTCTTTAAAGTTTATTTATTTTTTAGTTATCAACACTTATTTCCACAAAATTTTGAGTTACAAATTTTCTCCCCATCTCTTCCCTACGCCCAACCCCAAAATAGCAAGCATAATAGCAAGCATACTGAATACCACTTCCTCCAATCTGTTGTCTCTTATGTCCTCCCCCATTCCCTCTTACTTTCTTGTAGGGCAAGATGGATTTCTATACTCCAGTGCCTGTATATCTTATTTCCTGGTTGTATGTAAAATAAATTTTTTTTTTACATTTGTTTTTAAAACTTTGAGTTCCAGTTTCTTTCCCTTCCTCCTTCCTCACGCCCATTGGGAAGACAAGCAATTCAATATAGGTTGTATAAGTGTAGTTACACAATATATTTCCACAGTAGTTGTATTGTGAAAGACTAAGTATATTTCCCTCCGTCCTATCCTGCCCTCCATTTCTTCTGTTTTCTCCTTTGACCCTGTCCTTTTTCAAGAGTGTTTGCTACTAACTAACCTCTCCCCCAATCTGCTTTCCCTTCTATCATCTCCCCTCTTATCCCTTTCCCCCTACTTTCCTGTAGGGTAGATACCCAATTGAATGTGCATGTTATTCCCTTCTTAAGCCAGATCCAATGAGAGTAAGGTTGACACATACCCTTTCACCTTTCTGTTCTTCCCATCCATTGTAACAATTTTCTCTTGCCTCTTTTATGTGAAATAATTTAACCTATTCTGTCTCTCCCCTTTTCCTTCTGTCAATATATTTCTCTCTCACCTCTTAATTTAATTTTTTTGATATTACCCCTTTATATTCAACTAATCCTGTGCTTTCTGTCTATGTATACATGAACACACATATACACACACTCACATATATATTTATACACACAAACACCCTCCTATACATACATATACATGCATGTATACATATATATACATATATATTCCCTTCAACTATACTCATGCTGAGAAAAGTCTCATGAGTCACAATTATCATTTTTCTATGTAGGAATGTAAATAGTTCAACTTTAATAAGTTCCTTATGATTTCTTTTTTTCTGTTTACCTTCTCATTTCTCTTGCTTCTTGTATTTGAAAGTCAAATTTTCTGTTCAACTCTGGTCTTTTCATCAAAAATACTTTAAATTCCTCTATTTCATCAAATATCCATATTTTCCCCTGAAGTATTATACTCAGTTTTTCTGGAAAGGTGATACTTGGTTTCAATCCTGGCTCTTTTGACCCCCAGAATATCATATTCCAAGCCTTTGATCCCCTAATGTAGAAGATGCTAGATCTTGTGTTATCCTCATTGTGTTTCCACAGTATTCAAAATGTTTCTTCCTGACTACTTGTAGTTGCTTCTCCTTGACCTGGGAACTCTGGAATTTAGCTATAATATTCCTAGGAGTTTTCTTTTTGGGTTCTTTTTCAAGAGGTGATCAGTGAATTCCTACAACTTCTCTTTTGCCCTTTGGCTCTAGAATATCTGGGCAATTTTCCTCAATAATTTCTTGAAAAATGATGTCTAGGTTCTTTTTTCAGGTAGCCCAATAGTTTTTAAATGATCTCTCCTGGATCTATTTTCCAGGCCAGTGGCTTTTCCAGTGAGATAGTTCACATTGCCTTCTATTTTTTTTCATTTCCTTGGATCTGTTTTATAGTATCTTGATTTCTCATAAAGTCACTAGCTTCCATTTGCTCCAATCTAATTTTGAAGGAATTATTTTCTTCAGTGAGTTTTTGAAATTCCTTTTCTGTCTGGCCAATTCAGCTTTTTAAGGCATTCTTCTCCTCATTAGCTTTCTGGGTCTCTTTTGCCATTTGAGTTAGTCTATTTTTTTAAGGTGTTATTTTCTTCAGAATTTTTGGGGTCTCCTTTAGCAGGCTGTTGACTCACCTTTCATGATTTTCTTGCATCATTCTCCTTTCTCTTCCCAATTTTTCCTCATCTTCTCTTGCTTGATTTTCAAAATCCTTCTTAAGCTCCTCCATGGTCTGTGACCAATTCATATTTTTTCTTGAAGGCTTTGGATGCAAGAGTTTTGACTTTGTTGTGTTCTTCTTGTTCTATGTTTTGATCATCTTTGTCCCCCCAAAAATGATTCTATAGTTTGATTACACTTCCTCTGTTTGCTCATCTTGCCAGCCAGTTACTTGACTTTTGAGCTCTTTGCCCTGGTAGAACTCTGCTTCCAGAGGGGAAAGTGCTGTGTCCCAAATGCCTAGAGTTTTGTGCAGCTCTTGTCAGAAAGCTGTTGTGCCTTCTTCTAGGTACCTGCCTCAGAACTGTGAGGAAGACTGCCTCTCCACAACCTCAACAAGCTCTGCCACACTAGTGATCCTTACCCCAGGACTGCCACCCGAGATTGCGACCCAGATTCAAGCAGGGCAGAACAAGAGAATCCTGCCTCAGCACCAGCAGAGAGATTCCTTCAAATGCCCTCTGCTTGAACATTTGGTCCCCCCATTATCTGTAGGCCTATAGCTCAGGAGGCAGACAACAGCCCACTGCAGCCACCACCACTGCTGCCACCACTGCTGCCACCACTACCATCTCTATCACCCCAGGGGTGAGGACAGAACAGCACTCTTCTCTCAGGATCAACAGAGTTCCCCACTGACCTTTTACTTTCTCTTTGGTGTTTCTGGGTTGAGAAGTCTGGAAACCACAACAGCTGCCAGTGATTCACTCTCCTGAAGTCTGCTCTCGCTGGGCTGGGCTGGGGGTCTGGGCCAGTGCAACTCATGCAGGACTGCACTCCACTTCCAGCACAGTGTGATAGACCCTTCCTGTTGGCCTGCCACGCTGCCTTCAATGGGATATCTGTTTCTTGCTGTTACTTTGTGGGTTCTGTAGCACTAAAATTTGTTTAGAATCTTTTTTTACAGGTATTGGAGGTAATTGGAGTGGGAGCTCAAGCAAGTTCTTGTTTTTACTCCACCATCTTTGCTCTCGCCATTTCATTTTTGAGAAAGGAAAAGGAGGAAAATTATAAGATAATAGAATGGAGGGAAACATGTAATTAGTAATTGTAATTGTTTAATGTGAATGGAATGAACTCATCTCTAAAATTGAAGAAAATAGAAGAATGAATTAGAAAGTAGAATATAACAATATGTTGTTTACAAGAATCATATTGAAACAGAAAGAATCATATTGAAAAACAGAGTTAAAATCTATTATTGGAGCAGAATCTATTATTCTTCAGCTCAAGTAAAAAAAGGCAGGGGTGGCAATCATAAAAGAAAAACAAAAATAGATTTAAATAATTAAAAGGGATAACTTCAGAAACTACATTTTGATGGAAGGTACTACAGGTGATGAATTATTATCATTCCTAAACAAATATGCATCCAGTGATATAGCACCTAAATACTGAGAATGTTAAATTAATTTTAGGGAGAAACAGACAACAAAACAATAAGAGTTCAAGACCTCACTTTACCTCAGAACTAAATAAGTTTAATCAGAAAGTCCCTGTCACTAGTTAGAACAACAACAAAAAAGACTTGATGTTCCATTATCTGTTAATATTTTTTTCTTTTTCTAAGCAGTCTCTGGTCCCCTACAGAGATTATTAGGCTGTGGAATTTTGTCACTAAATATTTAATATTAATTTTTTTGCTATTTCTATAGCTTTTTATCTATGATCTGTCCTCCCTGTATTATGCTTTTCCTTATTTTGACTCTGCTCCTTCCATCATTCAACTCCATTTGATCATAAAAAGTTTTGCTTTGCTAAACCATTTCAATAGACTTTTGTTGTCCTCTTGAAACTTACGTGTTGAGTTTCTCCCACACAACTATGGGAACCAATTAAAGAATTGTGGCTTAGTCTCCTATTTATTTGAGTACTGGGATTTATTTCTTTATTTTGGTATTCTTTTTTCTTTGCTTGCTCATTCTTCCAAATTGCTTCTTGCCTTTGGACTTCATGTTGGCGCTGGAGTCTACACACTTGTGGAATGAATGTTTGAGTTCCTGTCCTCTGAGATCTTTCTAATGCTTACAGCGCAGCCTTGAGTAGTGAAAATTTACCCATGTAATATGGCCAGGAGCAAAGTCCCCCCATTAGCCTGTTGACCTGAGCTTTGCAAGTTCCTGACCCAGGGTTGGGTCCCTTGGGTTGCCTTGGTTTGGAGTTTCAGTAGATGGCTGTTGGACTCAGACTCAGATTTTAGCCTGCTGGAAGTCTCTCCAAATTCAGAGTGACTGGACTGCACTTTCCCCTTTAGTCAGAAATTCACATCCTGGTTATCCAGATGTAGGCTTCCACCCTGGACTGGAGACTAAATGTAAGTCCCCACCCTCTTCCTGTAATCAGACCCACACAAGTATTATTTGTTTCCAGACTTTGTTCTTTGCTCCCTACATAGCTAGAGACTACTAGCAAGTGAAGATCTTCCCTCAGTCTGCATTGGAAGTGGGTATTCATCAGTAGAGCTGCCAGATGGCAACAATTTTTACATCTTATGCTAGTTCAGGGATCCCCTGCAATCTCTTTCTGTCCCTGTGTTTCCCGTCCTTATATCCAGTCTCAGCCTTTTTTCAAGCTCTGGATGTTGAAGTGTTTCACACATGGCTCACTGCTCAATAGATCTTATCCCATACCCACAGTCCTCTCTGTCTCCTTAAAAGTTGTCAAGGGCTGGAAAAATGACTTACTATGACTTTTTCTTGGATTTCCTGATCAGAATCGGGTCTGGTGAATTTTCTTGATCTTTGTAAAGGTGGTTTGGTGGAAGGAAGTAGATTGTACTTCTTCTTGCTACACTGCTACCTTGCCTGCATGACAAGAAGCCTATCATCCTTACGTTGTCTCTTTATATCTTGCTATAGGAAAAGATTTTTTGTTTCAATAGAGAACCTGCATTTTTAATTTCCAGGTAGTGCATTGGATAGAGTGCTGGGACAAGAAGACCTGTGTTCAAATTCAGCCTCTGATATTTACTAGCTATGTAAAATATATAAGTAAGTCTTTTAACCTCTATCTACTTCAGCTTTCTCAACTATAAAATGAGGATCATAATAGCACCTACCTCCCAGGTTATTATGAGGATCAAATGAAATAATATTTATAAAGTGCCTAGCATATGGTTGGTACATAATAAATTCTTGTTCTGTTCCCTTTGTTCTCTCCCCACTTTTCTTCACTTCCAATTTGACCTTTACTTCAATATACTGGTATTTCCACTCTGTTACTTTCTCTTTTGCTTCTTTGGAAAAGATTAATAACATGAATTCAGCATATTTACTGTCACTGTCTCCACTGTGAATATTGTGTTGATGATACAAGAGTGGAGGTTGGGGGGAGGAAGGGTCCTGAGTACATTAAAGGATTAAAATTCTTCACTTTTAATTAGTAATATTACTCTCTCTCCCTATCCCCATCCTGATGCCTTAGTGAATCAATTCAACTCGATCCTCTTGAGTCCCTAACCACCCTTAACATTTCAACTATCACACTCTGCTAAGCCTCAGTCTTGGATCACTGCCACTGTCTGATAGCTTCACTCCACACATGCTGCTAAATGAAGATGGAAAAAATTCTATTCTGATTGGTTACACTACAAAATTGTATTACACAATCTCAATGGCCCCTCACTGAACCTGGGCAGTTCTACCTTGCTTTCTGTATCAATTCACCATTCAACTCTCCTCAGCAGCTCTTCCAAACCTTAAACTTCTTATCTCCCTATTCCCTTACCCTCTCTGCTGAGACTTTTGTCTTATATTTTTCAGAAATACATTGAGGCCATTTGCCATGACTTCCTTCTCCCTTCTTCTTCATCTCATATTATTCATAACCCCTATTCCACCAATTCTTCCTTCATCCCTGTCTCATGTGATGGTGTGGCCTTACTCTTTACCAAAGCTAATCCCTCAACCTGCTCAAGTGATACCATTCCATCCTATCTCCTATAACAGATTGCCCCCTCTATCATCCCCATGTCAGTTTCTTCTTAATACTGGTTCATAACCTAATCTCTCCTACCTTTCTGATCTTTTTACACCTTACTCCTCAATATGTACTCTTTGATCCAACAACACTGATCCCCTTGCTATCCCATGAACAAAACACTGCATTTTTCAGTTTTGAATATTTCCTTTAGTTACTACCCCACGACTAGAATGTTCTCCCTCTTCACCTCCAAACTGACTTCCAAGTCTTCATTTATGCCCCAACTACAATCCTATAACATACTAAAAACCTTTTCCAATACCTCTTAATCACAGTGCCTTCCCTTTCTTATTTACTTTCTGTTTAGCCTATATCTAGCTTGTTCATATTTGTTTGCTTAGTATCTTTCCCATTGGATTGTAAGCTCCTTAAGGACAGGAACTGTCTTTTGCCTCTTCTTTGATCTCCATTGCTAAGCACAGCACCTGGCATGTAGTAGGTGATTAATAAATGTGTTTAGACTGATTGAGCAACCTAGTTGGTCTTCTTGCTTTCCTGTCCTATGGAAGAAGAAAAAAACTATAATCACTGCTGTCTTGTACATAGTTCCTTGTCAGAGTTTCTTTTTTTTTTTTCTTGGAGGGAGAATTAGTGGGAGCTAGAAAAAACTGACTACTTCTCCATAGTCATTTCTCTCACCTCAGTGGGAAAGTTGCCCATTTTTCCTACATCAGTTTTCCAAGAAAATTGCTAGTTGCAGAGAAGCTAGTTATAGAAATAATTACAAGTTCAAAAATTTAAATCTTCTCCAAGAAAGATAGAGGAGCATTAAAAAAGATACCCAGGGTACACACACACAAACCATCTATGATGTAGGTAGTTTGTGAACTGGCTATAAAATCATTTGTACAGAAAGAGGAATGTTAAGCAAAAGAGAATATAACATTCAATTCAGAATTATTAAAACATAATTCAATGGTTTAACTTAGTAGTTCACTAGTACAGTCAGTTGGGAAACTAATATTCTAACCTCCTTGGAACATAATCAAATTCTGTAAGATTGCTAATTAATAACACTTCACCTCCATTGACACTGTCTGATTAATTAGCTGGGCTGGACCTTTTTGACAGCCTTTCTCCAATGCCAACTCTTTTTATGCTTGCACACTCTTTTTAAAATTTCTGTTCACTCTTGTAGCTATTTAGGAAGTTAGATGGCTCAGGGTATAGAATGCTGAATCTGGAGTCAGGAAGTTTGACAGCCTACACAGTTGCCACTCCATGGAGTCACATAACACACTGCAAGGCTGACACTGTTTCTGATGAGTGACAGAATATGCTACCATCTTTCCCTGTATCTTTTCAACCTTCTGGTTCAGATCAACAGTATTCAAATTCATCAGTGTGTTTATCTTTGTTGTTCAGTTATTTCAGTCATGCCTGACTCTTTGTGACCTCATTTGGGTTTTTCTTGGCAAAGATACTAGAGTGGTTGCCATTTCCTTCTCCAGCTAATTTTACAGATGAGGAAACTGAGGAGAATAGGAGTAAATTGACTTGCCCAGGGTCACATAGCTAATAAGTGTCTGAAGCCAGATTTGAACTCAGGTCTTTCTGTCTCCAGGCCTAATACTCTATCCACTATGCCACCTGGCTGTGTATCACCTGATAATAGATTGTTTGCCACAGTAACCACTTTTTCCCACCTATTAAGGAAAGAAATCCTTGCTGATCTCTGAGTTACTGGCTGGTTATGCCAGCAGGTGGAATACAGTTTTTCAGTTATTCATGTAAGGGTTATAAACATGTTCTACTTTTGATATTTACTCCTCTCACAACCTGTCTCATCAGACTCCTGTATTCACTTGTCCCTGACTCTTGATTCAGTAATACTTCGTGCTCCTCTCTACATCTCCACATTAACCAAACAACACTGTGTTTCCATGTCTCTGGGACAGAGGTGTGAAACTCAAGTATGGTTCTAGTCCAACAGCCTACAAATATACAGAAGAAATTGGGGGCCCAGGACCCATTGATTACCTTTCTCTAAATGCCCCTTATTATCTCTTACAATGTTCATTATGTGTTGGAGGATCCTCAATAAACTTGTACATTTCCACAAATAAAGAAGACTAGAGAAAGAAAATCGCATATGAAACTATGAATCAAACACCTTGTTTTGTCAATTATATGTGACAATGTCAGCGTTACCTTACTTCTAGCCTCTTCTGAACTTCCTCCTAATACTTTTTGTGTGTATATACAAATATAAGTATATAGGCATAAATAGCGGTATACATGTGTGTGTGTAAATGTATGTATGTATGTGTATTCCATTGATGCTCACATATGCGTGTGTGTGTGTATACATTCAATTGATTCTTTCTCTTTCGTTCTTCTCTAGTATCACTATTACTATCCCTTCCACATTCCTAGGGTACTGAATATTAGATGATTAGCTGATATCCCTATTGACATTTTTACTGAAACAATTGGAATCAAAGTATAACAAGAGCCTGAAATAACGTCACACAATCTACTTTTAGAGGCCAAAAACAGTCTAAAGTGAAATGGTTGTCAGTCAGGGAGTGATTTGGGGAAGGGAGCCAAGGGGATGGAGCAACAAAGGTATAATATAGTTCCCTTCACCAAACCACCTTCATAAAGATCAAGAAAATGCACCAGACCCAATTCTGATCAGAAAACCCAAGAAAAAGTCACAGTGAGTCATGATTTCCAACCCATGGCATCTTTATGGAGACACAGAGAGAGAAAACTATGGACACTGGGGATAACATCTCTTCAGGAGTGAGACACATAAGGAGCATTCCACTACCTAAGGACTGAAAAAAGGCTGAGACTGGACATGAGGACAGAAAGTCCTGGGGGAAATCCCTCAACAAGCATAAAGTACAAGAATAGTTGCTCCCTATGATCTAGGTATAAAGGTTGAGACTGTAAGCAATCTGGGAAAGTGAGGAGTAGTTTACCTGTCAGATTTATGGAGAAGGGAAGAGTTCATGACCAAACAAAAATTAGAGAGCATTATAAAATGTGAAATTTATATTTTTGATTACATTACATTGAAAAATTTCTATACAAACAAAGTCAATGCAACCAAGATTATTTGAAGTGGTAAATTGGGAAAGGATTTTTACAACCAGTGTCTCTGATAAAGGCCTCATTTCTAAAAACATACAGAGAATTGAATCAAATCTATAAGAATACAAGTCATTTCCCAATTGATAAATGGTCAAAGGATATGAACAGGAAGTTTTCAGAAGAATAAAGATATCTATAAGCATATGAAAAAATGCTCTAAATCACTATAGATTAGAGAAATACAAATCAAAACAACTCTGAGATACCACAAATCACTGGTCAGATTGGCCAAGATGACAAAACAGGAAAATGATAAATGCTAGAGACAATGTGGAACAATTGAAACACTAATGCACTGTTGGTGGAGTTGTGAACTGATTCTACCATTCTGGAGAGCAATCTGGAACTATGTCCAAAGGGCTATAAATAATTGCACACCCTTTGACACAGCAATACCACTTCTAGGGTTGTATCCCAAAGAGATCATAAAGTGGGAGGAAGATCCATATGTACAAAAATATTTATAGTAGCTCTTTTGGTCTTGGCAAAGAACTGGAAATTAAGGGGATGCCCATCAATTGGGGAATGGCTAAACAAGTTGTGGTATATGAATGCAATAGAATACTATTGTGTTATAAGAAATGAGGAGCAGATGGACTTCATATTTACCTGGAGAGGCTTATAGGAACTGATGCTGAGTGAGAAGAGAAAAACAAGGAGAAATTTGTACACAATGACAGACACAGAGTATGTGTGATGACCAGCTTTGATAGACTGGACTCTTCTCAGCAATGCAGGGTTATAAGACAACTCCAAAAGACACAAGATGGAGAGAGAGGTCTACCTTCATAGAGAGAACTGGAAAGAACAGTATTTGAATGCAAATTGAAGCAAACTACCTGCTCTCATTCCTTTCCTTGTTTGTTTCTATTTCCTCTTTACCATTGTTCATTCCATCTGTTACAATCCTTCTTTATAACCTAATGTCTAATGTGAAAGTATTTGTAGATCCTATACTTGATTGCATGCTGTAATGAGTGGGTGGGGGTGGGGAAGGAGAAAACTTGAAACTCAAGGGACTGTCTAACTGAATCCTGTAAACTAAAGGTAAACAAACAAATTAATAAAGACCAAAAAAAAGAAAAAAAAAAAGGATAGTTGCTCCCTGGCAACTTTGTTGGTCAATATCCATTTCCAAGGTAGATTAAGAAAGGATCTACGTTTAGGTTGATGAAGAAGAGCTAATGGACCCTAGCTGTGTGCTGAGCAAAGAACAATCCTGGAAGCAAATAGAAGTTGTATGGATGTGATTATAGGAGCAGAGTGGGAATTCATACCTTGTCTATGACCAGGATATGAAATTCAGACCAAAGGAGAAAGCACAATCCAGCACTCTCAATCTGCAAATTCTTCCAAAAGGCTAAAATCTGAGTGTGGGTCTAGCAGAAATGTATTTGTTTGTGCAAAATCCCAACCTAAGTCAATCCAACAGACCCAAATATGGGTCAGGAACTTTCAAAGTCCAGATCAGAGGAGGCTTTGATCCAGGTCTTTTCACAATGGGAGGACTAAAAGTTTTCAGTACCCTAGCTTGTGCTGTGAAAGCAGCAAAAGGACAAAGTGACATGAGAGGACAAAGAAGATATTATTCCCACAAAAGTGCAGGTCCCAGCACGAACACTTTCAAAGTCAAGAAGTACACTGGAAAAGTGAGCAAATGAAATAAATAGGTATCACATGAGAAAGAGTTTTTATAATGATAGGGAAACAACACACAAATCTAGAAGAAAATTACTCAAAGTCATCTACACAGTTTTTAAAAATGCTTCCTGGACAAAAATTCATGAATTCCTAAAAAAAATTAAAGCAAGTGTTTTTTTAAAAAAAAACAAAACTAAATATCAATCTTAAAAATTAAATGAGTCAGTTATTAGGGAAAGAACTCACTCTTTGATTAAAACTGTTGGAAAACTCTAAGATAATGTGGCAAAAACTAGATGTAGATAAATGTCTATCTTATAGTATGATATTATATAGCATATATTTTATAAATGAAACTTTTTTATACCAAGATAAGCTTCAAGTGGGTATATAATTTAGACATAAAGGGAGACAACATAAGTAAATTGGAGGAACATGGAAGAAATTACCTGTTACTTCTATGAATAGTGGAAGAATTCATGACCAAAAAAATGGTTACCCAAGGTAAAATAGGTAATTTTGATTACACAAAATGTTAAAAGTTTTTGCACAAACAAAACCAAGAGTTCAAATTAGAAAAGAAGTGGGAAATCTTTGTAGCAAGTTTCTCTTACAAAGGTCTCATTTCCAAGATACATAGAGAACTGAATCAAATTTTAAAAAAAAAGACTATTCTCTCATTGATAAGTGGTCAAAGAATATCAATATTGAGTTTTCAGAGCTATTCCTAGGCTCTAAGCGCTCTAAGTAACTAGTAATTAGAGAAATACAAATTAATACGGCTTTGAGGCAACTCACATCCACCAAATTGGCTAAGTTGACCAAAAAAGGGAGATGACAAAACCTGGAGGTGCAATAGGAATACAAATTAATGTACTGTTGTCAAAATTATAAACCAACCCTTCCACTTTCCAAAGTAATTTGTAACTACTATTAAAATGTGCATATCCTTTTACCCACAGATACCACTACTAGGTCTATTCCCCACAAAGATAAATGAAAGAAAAATATGTATAAAAAAATTTGTATCCATTCTTTTTATGGCAGTAAAGAAGTGAAAACTAAGGGGATGTTCAACAACTAGAAAATGGCATGTGGATGTGATTTAATATTATTGTGCAATGAGAAATTATGAAGGGGGCGGTTGCAGAAAAACAAGGAAGACCTGGAAAGACTTGCATGAACTGATGCCGAGAGAAGCAAGCAGTACCAGGAGAACATTGTGCACAATAATAGCAATATTGTAGGATGATCAACTATGATAGACTTATCTCTTCTCAGCAACACAATGATTCAAGACAATTCCAAAAGACTTGTGATGAGAAATGTTATCAACATTCAGAGGAAGAACTATGGAGAGTGAATGCAAGATCAAAGTGTTCTGTTTTCACTTTTTTTGTTGTTTTTTCTTCCTCATGTTATTTTTTTCTTGCTTTGGTTCTGATTCTTCTTTCACAACATGACTAATATGAAAATACATTTAACATGGTTTTACATGTATAACTTATATCAGATTGCTTGCTGTCTTGGGGAAGGGAGGAAAAAGGGAGGGACAAAAATTTGGAATTTAACATCTTATAAAAATGAATATTGAAATTATCTTTACATCTAATTGGAAAAAAGTAAAATCAGTAAGCTCATCATTTCTTATAGCACAGTAGTATTCCATCACACTCATACACCGCAACTTGCTCAGTCATTCCCCAACTGATGGGCATCCCTGCAATTTCCAGTACTTTGCCACCACAAAGAGACCTGCTATAAACATCTTAGAACATATAGGTTCTTTTTTTTTCCCTAATCGTCTTGGAAATAGACAAAGCAGTGGTATTGCTGGGTCAAAGGATATGGGTAGTTTAATAACTCTTTGTGCATATTTCCATCTTGCTCTCCAAAATGGTTAGATCAATTCACAATTCCATCAACAATTAGTGTCCCAATTTTTTCCACATCTCCTACCAACAGTTGTCACTTTTAATATTTGTACTTTTGTTCTTTTAACTATAATATTTTTATGGACTAATATATAGTCAATCTTTGCAAAGGTATCATAAACCCCTGAGGAGAAATTTCAAGGGGAAAATGAGAGACTACAATTTACTCTTTGGGCAGGTCTCCTCCCCATTACCTCTCACTTTCTATTGACTGACTAGAAAAGAATTTTGCAAGGTTTAAAGCAATTCAGAGAATTTTGAAATTTCCATCTTCCTATCTGTGGTCTATTGACATCCACAGATCTGCTGTGTCTTTATTGGGAGCTATGAACAAACCAGATATGGATTCATTAATCTATAAAGGGCCCATAAAAGAAATACCCTATGTCTAATGTAATTTCATCAGAAATTCACTATTCTCCAAACTGAGCATAATTCTGCATAACAAATAATTTTAAAAGTAAAAATAATCTGAGATTTCTACTTCTCTCTGAATAAAAATATTTAGAGTTTTTAACATGCAAAGTTAGGCGAACAAGACTCTACTGCAAAACACAATTAAGTACAAAATCAATGCATATTTATAGACTATAAGGATAAAAAAGACTCTTTTGTCTTTGAAGACCTATGCTACTCAAAGTTAATGTTAATTTCTTCCTCTAATTTTCACTTAAAAGTTATTTTTCTTGTTTTTAATCAAATTATTAAATGTTTATTAATATTAATATAATTTTTAAAACTTCACGATTTTTCTTAGGTAAAAATTTAAAATAATTATCTATTGATTCTTATTAGAATTTTTTTTGTATTTTAAAAAAATTATTAATTTAATATTTTGCTTGTTAATGCATTCTAAATTCATTAGTTATCCTTTCCTCTTTTGCTCCTTTGCTTCTAAATATTGTCAACTGCAGGCTATAAATATTGGCCTATTATATAAGATTCTCTTTAATAGAATTTGAACTATTTCTAAGATTTTTTTTTGAACTTCCAATTTTTTAAAAACATAGTTTTTAATTGAGTTGGGTTTTTTTAGGCCAACATCTCTTGGTTTTTAAAAGTTAGCTTAATCTATGGCTTATTACATTTTAAGTTCCAAACTGTCTCCCTCCTTTCTTCCCCATTCCTCATTAGAGAAGGCCATCTCTCTCTCTCTCTCTCTCTCTCTCTCTCTCTCTCTCTCTCTCTCTCTCAGCATAATTCTTCATAACAAATCATTTTAAAAGTAAAAACAACTTGAGATTTCTACTTTATTGTGAACAAAAATGCTTAGGGTATTTAACATGCAAATCTAGGTGCACATACACATACAGACATAATACACATATTTCTATTCATCAGTTCTTTCTCTGGAGGTAGATAGCATCTTCCTTCACATGTCCTTTGTAATTGATTTTGAGTATTTATAATACTCAAAATAATTTAGTCATTCATGTTTACTTTTTAAAAAAAAATATTGCTGCTATTACATATAACCTTCTTGTGGTTCTGACCATTTCACTCTTCATTATGCAAGTCTTTCCACATTTTTTCTGAATCAATCTGTTCGTTATTTTCACAGTACAGTAGTATTTGGTAATAATATAAATCATTGTCTCACCCTGATCTTTTTGGGAAGGCTTCTGCCTTATCCCCATTACAAATAATGCTTAAGGATAGTTTTAGGTAGAGGCTTATCATTTTAAGAAAAAAATCTATGTATACCAACAGCTATGTTTTCAAGTGATTTTAATAGAAATGAGTGCTCTATTTTGCCAAAAACTTTTCTGCATCTATTGAAAACTTCATATTTTCTTACTTTTGTTATTGATATAGTCAATTCTGAAAACAGTTTTCCTTATATGAAACTATTCCCTCATTTTTCATATAAATTCCACTTGGTCACAATGTATAATCTTTGTGATAACACTGTAGCGTCCTAGTCGGCACTTTATTTATTTGTTTGTTTGTTTATTTGTTTATTTATTTTTACAGCCATTTTCATTAATAAAATTGGTCCATAATTTTCTTTGTCTTTTCTCTTCCTTGTTTAGGTATAAACACTATATTTGTTTCATAAAAGAAGTTTAGTAGGACTTCTTTTTCTAGTATTCCAAGTTATTTAATATTGGAATTAGTTGATCTTTAAATGTTTGGTAAAATTACTTGTAAATTCATCTGGTCTTGAAGCTTTTTTTAAGGAAACTCATTTATGGCCTGTTTAATTTCTTTTTCCAAAGTAGATTTATTTAGATATCATATTTCCTCATCTGTTAATCTACCCAGTTTACATTTTTGAAAATGTTCTTCCATTTCACATAAATTGTTACATTTATTGGCATATAATTGGGCAAAATAGCTCTTAATAATTGTTTTGATATCATTTTCATTAGAGATGTATTCACCCTTTTCATTTTGATACTAGAAATTTAGTTTTCTTCTTTCTTTTTTAATCACATTAACCAATGACACCTATTTTACTGTGTTTTTTTTTCATAAAACCAACTCTTGGTTTTATTTATTAATTTAATGACTTCCTTCCATTCAGTTTTATTAGTCTCACCTTTAATTTTTAAGATTTTCAATTTAGTGTTTAATTGGTGATTTTTAATGTCTTTTTCTACTTTTAAAATTGCATATCTAATTCATTGATCTATTCTTTATTTTCTTGAGGTATGTATTTGGATACAAAAATTTTCCTTGTGGGGTGGCTAGGTGGTGCAGTGAATAGAGCACCAGTCCTGGAGTCAGGAGGACCTGAGTTCATATCCAGACTCAGACAATTAATAACAATAACAACAAAAAACTAGCCATGTGACCTTGGGCAAGTCGCTTAACCCCCATTGCCCTACCTTCCCCCCAAAAAAGAGCAAAAAAAAATTTTCCTTGCATTCCTGCTTTTGCTGCATCCCATAGGTTTTTGATATGTTGTCTCATTGTTGTCATCCTCTTTAATAAAATTATATGTTTGTATGACTTTTTCTTTAACCTACTTATTCTTTAAGATTAGATTATTTAGTCTCCAATTGATTGTAAATCTGTGTTTCAATGCTCTGTTATTAAATATAATTTTTATTGCATTATGATCTAAAAGGAATGCATTTATTATTTCTGATTTTCTGCATTTAAGCATAAAATGTTCATGTCCTAATATATGGTCACTTTTTGTAAAGGTGCCATTTACTGCTGAGAAAATGTATAGTCCTTTCTATTCCCATTCAATTCTCTCCAGATATCTATCATATATAACTTATCTAAGATTCTATTTCTTTCCTTGACTTATTTTTTGTTGTTGTTAAATTTGTCTAATTCTGAGAGGGGAAGGTTGAAGTCCTCCACTATTATACTTTTGCTATTTATTTCCTTAATAAATGAACATGTGATTCATTTGCCTTTTCCTTTAAAAAGCTGAATGCTATATCATTTGGCACATATAATTCTAGTAATAATATTACTTTATTCTCTATAGTATCATTTAACATACATAGTTTCCTTGTTTATTTCTTTTAATTAAATCTATTTTAGCTTTGTCTAAGATCATGATTATTACCTCTGCTTTTTTTTGCATCAGCTAAAACAATAAATTCTACTCCAGTTCTTTATTTTAACTCTATATGTGTCTCTCATTTTTAAATGTGTTCCTTGTAAAGAACATATAGTCAGATTCTGGGTTTTGATCCATTCTACTATCTGCTTCTGTTTTATGGATGAATTAACCCAGTTCACATTCAAAGTTTTGATTACTAGTTGTGTATATTCCTTCACCCTATTTTTGCTCAATGGCTATCCTTCTTTCCCTCTCTTTTTATCCTATCACTATTAGACCTTGACCACCTTCTACATTCCAGCATAGCAGTTCTTTCATTCACACTTTGTTTGTATAAGATAATTACTCCATTTTACCTCTCCCTATCTAATTTTAGTTTTTAGGATCATCCCATCATAATCAACTAAAACTCAAGCCTTCTGTCTATGTATGGTATTTATTTTTTTCATTTAATTTATTTTATTTTGATTCAAGAAATAAAACAAATTTTTCCATGACATTACAGAATAGAAAAAAAATGATTGTATGTGAAAGTGCAAATTATTATGTACAACCTGCTATTCCCTTTAAATTCATAATAAAGTTATCCTGTAACTTTTTTTTTCATTTTTTTCTAGAGAAAGCTACCATTAGAAATAAATATGCATCTGCATGTGGGTATGTGGGTGTGGGAGTGGATAGGTGTAAAATCATTCTATATATGCTTCTATTTATCACTTCTTTGTCTGGATGCAGATAGTGTCTTCATTCATAGGTCCTTTGTAGTAAATTTGAGTATTTATTATAGTCAAAATGACTTAGTAGCTCAAAGCTGTTTTTTCCAATTTATTTATTTATTTTTAGTTTCCAACATTCATTTCCACATGATTTTGAGTTATAATTTTTCTCCCAGTCTTTTCCCTACCCCTCATTCCAAAATAGCAAGCCTACTGAATACCCCTTCCCCAATCTTCTATCATATATATATATATACATATGTATATACACACACACACACACACACACACATAGACACACACACACACACACATACATACACACATATACATATATATCTTATATCATACCTCATTGTAATGGTAATAGAATTTGGAAATGTCCCTGTATTGGCTTGGTTTTTGGGTTGAGTGTTAAAACCCAGAGCTTGTGAATCCCACTTGTGGGATGGACTTGTTGATGTGAAGAGAGAGGGCTGAACTGGGAGGAGCTGTGAATTGGGACAGAGGCCCATGCCTAGAGAAGGCCAGAAGGACTTTTGGGAGAGCAGTATCCAGTATCGTGGATCCTGAGTTGCTGAGAGAACGACTGCTGAGAGCCTGTTGGAGCTGCCCAGGACTTTTGAGAACTGCCACCCAGAGCTACCAAGAACTGAGGAGGCATGGCTGTGATGCTGGTATTTTGTCTGTCTATTTTGATGTTGTTTTGCCAGATTCACCTCCTGGTGAAGGACAGTACTGCTGTTGTAGAGGTCCTGGAACCTTGCTGCTGGTTCAGAAGCCCTGAAGGAGGATTTTCCTGTTGTATGTTTACAGAAATCCTGGAAGAGGGCCTTGCTGATGTTTTCAGGGGTACTGGGACTGTTCTACAGGCAGAACGACTTAATGAGGACACTAGCTATGGCTTTGTTGAGCCTTGTCTCCACAGGAACTGAGATTGCTGAGGGCTTTCCTTGAGTGAAGATGAAAGAAGGGCCTTTCCTTGAGTATTCAGCGCTGAGATGATATCTTAACCTTTTTGTAACTTAAGGGTGGATAGCCTTTTGTGCTCTCCTGCGTCTTTTGAAATTCAGGGGTAGGAAGCTTTTGAGATTTTTTTGTGCTCTGTGATTGACCAAATGAATGTACTTTGTTTATAATTGGAGACTAATCTCCATTTGAGAGAAGAGACTCTTTTGACTGACTAAATGTACTGCCCAAGAGTGGACTACTTTGACTAATGTACTGGCCAGAGGGGGACCTTGATACTTTGCAATTGAATTGAGAACTTACTTCCTAATGAACAAGTTACACTGTATTTTGACTTTCTCTGTTCTGTGAATGTTTGCTGAATAAATGGGGTTTACTATGCTGGTAATCCGAACCTTGGAAGTTGCCTTTGCTTGGCATTACACCCATCCACTCCCTAACTTTCCAATAGGGCAAGATGGATTTCTATACCCCAGTGCCTGTATATCTTATTTCCCAGTTGCATGTAAAAAACAATTTTATTTAACATTTGTTTATAAAATTTTTATTTCCAGATTCTCTCCCTTCTTCCCTCCTCACCCACCCCCACTGGGAAGACAAGCAATTCAATATAAGTTGGACATGTGTAGTTACACAAAATGTTTCCATAGCAGTTTTATTGTGAAAGACTAACTATATTTTCCTCCATCCTATCCCACCCCCCACTTATTCTATTTTCTACTTTAACCTTGTCCCTTTTCAAAAGTATTTGCTTCTAACTACCCTCTCCCCCAATCTGCCCTCCCTTCTATCATCTCCCCTCTTATCCCCTTCCCCTCTCCTTTCCTGCAGGGTAAGATACCCAATTGAATGTGTATGTTATTCCCTCCTTAAGTCAAATTCAACGAGAGTAAGGTTGACCCATTCCATTTCACCTTCCTGCTCTTCCCCTCCATTGTAACAGTTTTCTCTTGCCTCTTTTATATGAGATTATTTACC
>CM053580.1:213926161-213943805 GCA_028627135.1 Pseudochirops cupreus
TAACTCCATCTCCCAATATATTCCTCTCTCACCTCTTAATTTTATTTTTTAGATATCATCCCTTCATATTCAACTCACGTGCCCTCTGTGTATGTATACATGTACACGCATATGCACACAATAATGTATGTTTTTGTACATACATACACCCTACTATATAAACATATATGTATGTGTGTGTGTGTATAAAGATATATATATATATATATATATACATATATATATATGTACACATATATATTCCCTTCAACTATTTTCATACTGAGAAAAGTCTCATGAGTTACAATTATTGTTTTTCCTTATAGGAATGTAAATAGTTCAGCTTTGATAAGTTCCTTATGATTTCTTTTTCCTGTTTATCTTCTCATGCTTCTCTTGCTTCTTGTATTTGAAAGTCAAATTTTCTGTTCAGCTCTGTTTTTTTTCAACAAGAACACTTGAAAATCCCCTATTTCATTGAATGACCACATTTTCCCCTGAAGCATTATACTCAGTTTTGCTGGGTAGGTGATTTTTGATTTTAATCTTAGCTCCTTTGACCTCCAGAATATCATATTCCAAGCCCTTTTTTCCCTAAATGTAGAAGCTGCTAGGTCTTGTATTATCCTGATTGTGTTTCCACAATATTCAAATTGTTTCTTCCTGATTGCTTGCAGTATTTTCTCCTTGACCTGGGAACTCTGGGATTTGGTTATAATATTCCTAGGAATTTTCTTTTTGGGATCTCAAAGTTGTTCTTAAAACAATATTGCTGGGGCATCTAGATCATGCAGTGAACAGAGCACCAGCCCTGTAGTCAGGAGGAATTGGGTTCAAATATGGCCTCAAACAGTTAACACTTATTAGCCATGTGACCTTGGGCAAGTCACTTAACTCTAATTGCCCTGCCTTCCCCCCTCCAAACAAACAAACAATACTGTTGTTATTATATAGAATGTTCTTTTGGTTCTATTCATTTCACTCTTTATTATTCATGCAATTCTATGCATGTCTTTCTCAGATCAGATTCATCATATCTTATAACACAGTAATATTGCATCAAAATCATATACTACAAGTTGTTCAACTATTTCCAAATTGACAGGTATCCTCACAACTTCCAGTTTTTTTGCCACCAGAAAAAGAGTTGCTATATTTTAAAACATTTAGAACATTTTCCATAATCATCTTTGGAAACAAACCTAGTAGTGGTATGAATGCTCTTTCAAACTACCCTAGTAATGATAACATTCTTATGAATTACAGAAAACATTTTCCCATATAATATGTAAATAGTTTGACTTTATTAGGTCCCCTATAATTGGCCTTTCATGTTTATCTTCTTATGTTTTTCCAGATTCTTGGAGGTCAAATTTTCTGTTCAGTTCTTGTCTTTTTCTCAGGAATACTTGAAAGTGTTTTAATTCATTAATATCTATTTTTTCCTTGTGGGATTACACCCAGCTTTGCTGTGCAAGCTATTCTTGGTCACCAACCCAGCTCCTTTGCTTTTCAGAATATAATGTTCCATGCCCTTTGGTCTTTTAATGTAGAAGCTGGGAAATCTTATGTTATCCTTACTACAGGTCCATAATATTTAAATTATTTTTTTCCATTTTTTTGTAGTATTTTCTCCTTAACCTTGGAACTTCAAAATTTGCCTATAATGTCCATGTACATTTTCATTTTAGGATCTTTTTCAGGTGACAAAAATCTCTTATTGATGTTTATTTCACTGTCTGCATTTTTTTTGTCATAGTTTCTAAAAATGTATTTTAAATTTATGCCTACAAAATAAGTAGTTTCAATAAAGCAGTAGGCTATCAAATGAAATCAGAAAAACAGAATTTATAAAAATTACTAATAGAAATACAGGAAGAATAGACAAAAAATTCTAACTAAAAAAAATTTTTTTAATGTTAAGAAAATAAAACTGTAGCTTGGTAGACAATGATTTCAGACTTGTCTCTTAGACCACACTTTGAGACTTCAATAGATTTGTCCTCCTCAGTGTGGCTATTACCTTCTCAGTTAAGAAATTTTTCCCCATATACTCTTGTAAACGCTCCAAAGAGGGTCTAATTTCTATGCTAATAATTTGTCTTTAGATAGCCTGACCATTTATGGACACAAATGGATTAAGCAGATTTGTTACCCTCACCCCTAGATTATTTTCTTTTCTACTCCTATATCTCTCTGGTGACATCATTTAACCCAGTACTCTTACTCAACATTTGATTGCTTGCTGCCCACATATAACCAACACCCTTTTGACAACTTGCAACATTAATTGCTCAGGAACTATGTTCTTATATTCCATGCCTTTTGGTCTTTTAAATTGGAATGGAACTTTAACTAAGTTGCATTGATGGAACCTATCTGATATCAAATATAGAGTATTGCCAGGGAAATTGTAATGTCTAAAAGAAAACATTTGCACTAATGTGCCATCTCTAACAGGCTGTCTTTTGCACTGTGCATCATATTCTAGTCACTGTGTATTATTCATCCATTTTGTTTTTCCCATGTGAATAAGTAGGACAAAGTCTTTTATATAATTATGTATGTCATTTAGGAATGTCTGCAAATGTTCTGGATGTTTACTCATTTTACAAAAAATCTTCTTTAAAGTGGAATTAAAAAATCTTATCATTCAGGGGGAATCTCTCTTTCATAGAGAATCTTAAACTCTCTAGCATCAGTCAAGGTTCAGCACATGTGTCACCTCATACAGAAAATGTTTCCTGATCCCTCTAGGTCTCTTTACTTGATTAATAGTTTACATGTGTCTCCTAAGTAGAAGATCAGCTTCTTGAGGGCAATGGCTATTGTTCTTCACTTGATTATGTCTTTTTTGTGTCCCCAGCACCTAGCACAGATCCTTGTATATATTATGTGTTCAATAAATATGGGTAAAATTGGATTGAACTCTGCACTGAAGATCATCCCCTATGGTGTTAAACACTTTTGGTGAGCTTATACAATGCTGTTCGTGCTTCATTCAGTCAAATGGCTATCAAATCAAGCTATATATTTTGATAATATATCTTTCAAGTATATATTCCACCCCTAGCACTGGAGGAGTGGGGGAAGAAAAAAAATTACAAGATAATTTTGTTGTATATTTGAAAGGAATAGCAAGTTGTGCATAGTAGATTTGAAGTTTCATATATAATCATCTTTTTATTGTACTACTGTATGGAAATGCTTGTTTCATTCCATAAATTAAAAATAAAAATTTAAAAGTAAATAAAGTGGGATCTTATTTTCTTTTTTCTTACACTTCTTTTAAACATTTATTTTTAAAACTTTGAGTTCCAGATTTTTTCTCTTCTTCTCTCCTCACCTTCCCCCACCAGGAAGATAAGCAATTCAATATAGCTTGTACATGTGTAGTCACACAAAACATTTCCATAGTTACTATATTTCCCTCCATCCTATCCCACCCCTCACTTACTCTATTTTCTCCTTCCACCCTGTCCCTTTTCAAAAGTATTTGCTTCTAACTACCCTCTCCCCTAATCTGCCCTCCCTTCTATCATCACCCCTTTTATACCCTTCTCCACTATTTTCCTGTAGGTTAATATACCCAATTGAGTGTGTATGTTATTCCTTCCTTAAGCCAAATTAAATGAGAATAAGATTGACCCATTCCATTTCACCTGTCTTCTCTTCCCCTCCACCGTAACAGTTTTATCTTGCCTCTTTTATAAGAGATCATTTACCCTAATCTAGCTCTCCCTTTCTCCTTCTCCCAATAAATTCCTCTCTCACCTCTTAAGTTTATTTTTTTAGATATCATCCCTTCCTATTCAACTCATCCTGTGCCCTGTCTGTGTATACATGTACATACACATGCCCACTCTCACAAATATACTTATATACACATACACCCTCTTATACACATATATATGTATGTATACATATGTATGTGTATATATATATATGTGTGTGTATATATATATATATATATATATATATATATATGTACATATATTGGGATCTTATTTTCTCCACACATTTCAGTTTTAAAAAATTATCTGCATAGAATATTGTTTATGAAACCTGACTGTTTCCTTTTTGTTCCTTCACTAAGGATGCTTTGATGCATCTGTATATTATTCTTGTAAATAATATACAGATGCATCAAAGCATCTGTATATTATTCTTGTAAATAATATACAGATGCATCAAAGCATCCTTAGTGAAGGAACTTTCTAGGGATGGAAAAGTAGCCACATGTGTTAATAATAATTTATACTTCTTTCATTACCTTTTTAAATTCACAAAAAGATACAAGATTTTTTTCTAGTCCTTTAGCGTCCTCTCTTCTTTTAGATATCTGGAGAACTCAAAACTCAATGTCCTCCAATCTTTATCATCTCCAGAGAAACCTTCCTATCCGATGTAGTCTAGCTGCCCTTCAAATGATTTTTGTTTCAGTGCCATTTTTATATTCAAGTGTAACACATTAAAAACTATGATGTTAGAGTCAAATATAGTAGCTTCACTATGTAATAGAGAAAAGAACCCACTCCCCATTTATTCTTATCTATATACCATCTCCTTCTAGTTTCACCATAAAATTTTACATCAAATATGACAATAACTCTAAATGGAAAAGTAGAAAAAGTCACACCATAAAAAATAAGAAAATTAAAGATTATATCTTTTATAACTGGATATACAAGCTGGGTATAATTCAGAGAATGGCATAGAAAGACAAATTTGGTAATTTCAATTATGAAAGTATAAAACATGGGTTTAATCATACATCTGACACATGGTGATGTGGCTCTGGATAAATTATTTAATATTTAAGTATACTAGATAAAACTATAATTTTCCAAGAATGATCTTATATTGATAAGTTCCTTAACAGGAACTTCCTATCTAAATTATATGGCAAAATCAGATTTTAAAAAGAATCAATCTAGATAGATGAAGGAAACTGTGGGTTAAGGCAGAAATATTTGCATTATACATCATGATAACAGTATGGTATTCATAATTGGATTGACACCAGTCTATAATATTAAATCCATTCCTGGGAAACAATTTTTATATCTAGTGCCCCTGATAAAAGCCTCACTTCTAAAATATATAGAGAACTAAGTTGAATTTATAGGAATACAAATCATTTCCCAATTGATAAATGGTCAAAGGATATGAACAGGCAGTTTTCAGAGGAAGAAATTAAAGCTACCTATAGTCATATTAAAAAATGCTCTAAATCACTACTGATCAGAGAAATGCACATCAAAATGACTCTGAGATACCACATCATACCTATCAGATTGGTTAACATGACAAAACAGGAAAATTATAAATGTTGGAGAAGCTGTGGGAAAATTGGAACACTAATGCATTGTTGGTAGACTTGTGAATTGATCCAACCATTCTGGAGAGCAATTTGGAACTATGCCCAAAGGGCTATAAAATTATACATATCCCTTTACCCAGCAATACCACTTCTAGGTCTATATCCCAAAGAGATCATAAAAATGGGAAAAAGACCCACATGTACAAAAATACTTATAGTGGCTCTTTTTGTGGTGGCAAAGAATTGAAAATTGAAGGGATATCCATCCATTGGGGAATGGCTGAACAAGCTGTGGTGTATAAATGTAATAGAATACTATTTCACTACAAGAAATGATGAGTGGGCAGACTTCAGAAAAGATTTATATTAACTAATGCAGAGTGAAATGAGCAGAACCAGGACTACATAGTACGCAGTAACAGCCACATTGTGCAATGACTGACCTTGACAGACTTAGCTCTTCTCAGCAAAGCAAGGTTCTAAGACAACTCCAAAGGACTAAGGATGGTAAAGGCCATCCACCTCCAGAGAGAGAACTGTGGAGTCTGCATGTACACAGAACTATTCTACTTGTTGTCCTTTTCTTTGATTTCTTCTTTCTCATGGTTCCTCCCATTAATTCTAACTCTTCTTTATACCATGACTAATGTGAAAATGTGTTTAATATGAAGGTATAAGTAGAGCCTATATCAGACTGTATGCTTTATTGGGGAGGAGATTGGAGACAGCGGGGAAGAAAATTCAAAACTCAAAATTTTGTGGAAGTGAATGTTAAAAACTAAAAATTAATTAATTAATAAAATATTAAATCTATTCCTTAATACATAAATTGGCAGTGCAAATAGTTTTCAAAGATGAAATGAATGCTAAATAACCATCTAAAACCAACATTTTTAGGTGTGCAAGTATCATATTTCTCAAATACAATTCAAAAAGATGACAAATATCAAAAAATTCAATATTGAATATGCTATGGGAAAGCAATACCTTTCCAGCTTATAGCCTGTCAGCAACAATCCCTATAAACACTATTAGCATGTTCTAAATGTACCTTCACGGCAGGCCTGCACAACTGGAGGCACATAGGTTGCTTGCACCATGCCAAAGGATTTGGGGCAGCCTGCAAAAGATGTAGAGAAATCCTTTGGTGGGATGCAGGCTGTGCAGACCTACTTTAACACATAGGCCATAAAAACCTAGAGCTCTGTTTCTAGTGCAAATATTGCAGAGACAGTTTACTTTGATTTTCCTTGTTTTTGACAATCCTGTTTTTCTAGGACAGTTAACAATAGTTAGGGAACATTTGACTTTGTTGCATCTTTTTTCTACACATCAACATTCTTTTACACCCATTAAATAAATCTGATTGAATCTATGGGAGCAACCTCTCTCTCCCACTAAATGAACTCTCTGTATGGTATACCTAACCATCTGCTCACACCAGATTTTATATTGCCCTTCCCACACCTCTAACATGAAAGCCACAAAATCATTACAATAACATCCTCCCAACCAAGGACAGATACTGTGGCAAATTAATTCAACTCTGACTTGTGCCTCAGGATGAAGATTTGAAGGAAATGAGATGCTCCTCAACCACCAAACTCTTTTTAGACAAAAAAAAAGGTTGCTTAACAATAGTGTCAAAAGGATAATCCATAAAGTTGCAGCATTGAATCAGGTAGAAGTAGCCTGCCTTTTCTCCATATGAAAATGCATCTGTCATTTTCGCCTTCAATCATGTTATCCAATCCAGCAGGTGTAAAATGATATTTCAAGGTTGTTTTAATTTGCATTTCTCTAATCAATAGTGATTTGGAGCATTTTTTCATATGGCTATATATATGACTATAAGTTATTTTAATTTCTTCATTGGAAAGTTGCCTGTTTATATAGGTTGACCATTTACCAATTGGGAAATGAGTTGTATTCTTATAGATTTGACAAAGTTCTTTGTATATCTGAGATATGGGACATTTACCTAAGGAGTTGTCTATAAAAAGTTTGTTTTTTCCCCAATTTTCTGCTTTCCATCTGATCTTGGCTACATTGGTTTTATTTGTGCAAAAACTGTTTAATTTAATGTAATCAAAATTATCCATTTTATACCTATTTTTTACTCTATCTCTTGCTTATTCATAAATTGTTCACCTGCCATGTCTGATACATAATGTGCTCCACATTCTTTAAATTTTCTTATAATGTCTCCCTTTATAACTAGGTCACGTACCCATTTTGATCCTTTCTTGGTAAATAATGTAAGATATTGATCTATGTGCAGTTTCTGCCATACTGCTTTCCAGTTTTCCCAATGATATGTACCAATTATGAATTCTTATCCTAAAATCTTAAGTATTTGCATTTGTCAAATACAGAGCCATCTCTAGAGCAGAGCTGGGGGAGGGAAGAAAAAAGACATTTACATGATGACTTTATTATATATTTAAAAGGAACAGCAAGTTGTACAAAACAGATTTACAGTTTCATATGCAATCATCTTTTTTTATTATACTATGTTATGGAAATGCTTGTTTTATTCCATAAGGTAAAAATAAAATAAACAATTCTGTTTTATAAAAGAGAGAGGGAAAAGTAAATGAGAAAAGAAAAAGAAAATACATTTAGTTAGAAGAATGTGTTGACTTGCAGAACAGTGAGACATTCACCAAGTGTAAGGGGCATTGACACCTCACTGACTGGTTGGTTTATGGCCTAGGTGACCAGCATCTTGGAAGCTGGATCAGCCTCTGATCAGCATTGTCCCCTACGTGACTATGGTCCAAGGTATAGCTTCCCTGACTTTTAGGGTAAAATTAGCCCACCTTTTGTGGCAAAGAACCTAATAGATATTGTTTCTATGTCGTGCCTTTTTCTGCTGCTGTTTTCAACAACAGGACAGGAAAATGGCAAATTTATACCGTGATCCTTTCCTTTTCTTCTTCCCTCAACTCAATTCAGTCCAACAAAAAGCCATTCAAAAATTAAGGGGAAAGTGATATTAAGTTTAATGGGATTCTTCTGGGCCCATTGCCTGATTTTCTTCAGGCCTAGCATGATTTCTTTTTGACCCTATCACAAAATTCATGTCCATGGATGACTTCACAATTATTACAGTATTTCTTTGAGGTGGAAAAAAAAACCTTCTGGGTAATTTTGTTCCATTATTTGGAATATTAGAAGCTTGATGTTCTTTTTTTATCTACAAGAACAGTATAGAATTCTCTCCCTTGTTAAGTTTGAACTGGGGTTTGTGGGAGGCAATTGGTGAAAAAAGGAGAAAACAGAACAAAAAAACGAAAATATTTCAAAGATATGGCTGACAGAAACTAATGGCCAGAGCATTTATATTTTGAATTATAGTATTTTCCATCTAGAGAAGTTAGACAGGTAAATTGCATAGTTGCCATGAATAAACTATGTAGTAATTACACAGCAACTCTCTTAGAAATCCTAGTAATTACACTGAAATAGATCATTTTAAAATAGAGCAAGAGTTACTGGGTTCATGTACAATGGAGATGTTTAACCTGTGCTCCATCAGCTTGACTCACCTACCATGCTACAAAGATTTTTGCTGCCTAGGATATTTTTGAGTTAATGGTTATAAAAATGATCAGAAATAATTGTGAAAGTTTCCCTTTGCAGAGCACTTTCTATTGCTGCAAAGACAAAACAAATTTATCAGCTAATTGATGTCATACTGCATGAGTTGACATCTTCCCAACTAAAGAAATAATGCTTTTTAAAAAATTGAATGAACTCAGTTTTAGAAAAAATTATTTTATTTTATACATATACATATATATATATATTTTACTGTATATGAAAGTTGTAAGGGAGAAAACAACTACAGGAAAATAAGAAAGATCATTTCAGAAGTTAAGAACACAGTATATTTGCCCATGTTTTGGAACTCCAAAAGGGCTTGGGCACAAAGGAAGTGGAAATAAAGGCTGATATGTCTACTAGCTGGCAGGTCCCCATTACATGTTTTATAAGTCCTGAAAGGATTTCAGATTTTCCCTGAGAGCTAACTAGCCATGATTCTTTTTGAAGTGACACTGGTAGAAAGAAGAGGCAGAAATCAAGACAAAGAAATGCTACTAGCTATGTCATCACAGACAAATAATCATAGGCACAAGATAGTTGTTTTCCAGGAAAGGGAACCGGACCTCCTAGAGAAGAATCAATAGAGTGTGCAATTGAACTTCAGGTTAACAGGCATCTATGAGGGATAGAATGTATTGTTTGATGGAAAATATAAGAGGCCCTATTTTTCTATGCTCCTAGGGAAAAAAAAAAACTTTGAAGTCACAGGAATGTTTGCCAAAGTTTAAAGGGTACTTAGGAGCCCAGGAGCTGGCCTGCTACAAAAGTGGTTACTAAATTTGGCAACATCACAAAGGGGGGGATTTCTGTTGAAACGTGGGTGGATATCTACCTATGAAAGAAGAAAGATAACTCCTGAAAGAGCAGATTGATCAATGTGACTAAAGGACCACAGGGTTAATTACAGTTAAGTAGATCTCAGACCTGTAGGAAAGCAAAAAAGGATCTTCAAAACATTCTTACCAACAGTACTATCCCTGTATCTTAGTTGCTTATTGGTTGTTTCTAGAATTCAAATTCTACCTCCCCAGGGCTTGTCCTTGTTACTGATGAGTTCAAGCATGTGACAGTATTATGTTCAACCCATGATGGAAGAGTTCAGCATATCAACTCAAACTGGGATGCTGTTCCAGCTCTGGTTTCTGATGTTCCCCACTGTCTGCCTTAGTAAAGGTCTCTCACCATTCCTTCTGCTTACTTGGCTTCATATTGTCTCTCTAAAAGAAGAATACCTTTCAAAGTTAGGGTCAAAAGGCAAGTCAGGGTAGCTTGTAATCAGATAGAGTCTAAAATGCCCTCTCGAATAAAGAATGATGGAGAGAGGATTACTAGCAAACAGTCCTGCCCAATCCTTCCCTGCTTCATGTCCAAGTCCTTCTCATAGAGCTCCAAAAGGTGATCTACATATATTTTGCATGTATTTGTAATTGTAAATTGGATTTTAAAATTACATGTACTCATCACTGAAAAACAGAAATAATGACTGAATCAAAGAAAAATGACCAAAGAGATCTTAGAGATTATCTAGTTCAACTAACAATTTTGAACAATTTTTATTTATTTTATTTTTAATTTATGGGATAAAACAAGCATTTCCATAACATGTTACAATAAAAATGATTATACCTGAAACAGCAAATCTGCTATGTATAACTTATTATTCCACTTAAATACATAACAAAGTCATTATGTAAATTCCTTTTTTTCCTTTTTTCATTTTTCAGATCTCCTGAATTTTGTGTTGTCCATAAGCATGGGCACATTCCATATACCAAGGGTGAGTGAAATCATCTTCACAAAAGTTTTTGTACTCTGTGTGTGTGTGTGTATTTCAATCGTATGAGAAGATTACTGCCTGCTGCAGTAAGCAGACCAGGGTTACATTAGGTGAAGCAGACAATTTTGAGGGTACCTTTTCAAAAAGGATGCTCAGACAGGCTGCCAAATCCCACTGCTGCTTCAGTCCAGTGAGAAGAAGAACTTATGGCTTGTGCTATCTAAGTGCAGGATTATAACACAGTTCTCAATGTATCTGCCCCTGCTGCTTCATCACTTGCCAGTAGCCACAGGACTTTGAGGTAGATAAAGATGGTATGTGTAATGTCTTTTGACTCATGCACAAATTGGATTTAATTTAGGAAGAGTTGCGTGAAGTTGGCAGCCTCAATCTGTCTTCCAGTGTCACTAGAGTCCAGAGGCAAGACAAAAGCAAAATATCTGGTGATGGGTTCAGACACAGTGCATAACCTTGGCAACCTCAATGTTTAACCAATCTCTAAATGCTCCATAGTGCCTGCTTCAGTCATGATCATGGCCAATGGAACAAATTGTTTTCATAAACCTATTCCTCTGGGGAAAGTCCTCACATGCTTGAGGTAGATATGCCCCTAACTCAACTACTGGTTTGAGAATTGTTGGTCACTCTCAACCTAGCTTAGCCTTTGTTTGCTGAAATAGTTTACTGGGGTATGGCCACTGTACATGCTACAGTTTCTTGAATCTACAAATGATAATTGGGTATCAGGTGGATACCACAAATGGAAAGGAGCCCTGAAAAGGGCTCAGCAGCTCTTACACCAAAGGTATTAATCTTTCCTGAATGCCCATACATCCCACCATGGGTAGTCTGAGACTAGGAAAGATAAAATGTTCACCTTTGTATATGGAAATGTTTACAGTTGTTGTTGTGTTTCAAATTCAGAATAAGAAAATATTTTCTTCAAAAGCAATATGCAAGTGAATCAAAAGAGATTAATGAGAAGTCAATAAAAAGCAAGACCAAGTTGGAGTTCTCCGTACAATGGTATAATGGAAACTTTGTTCATGCTTCTGCTTCTGCTGCTTTTTGTACTTGCCAATGTTGTCAATAACTAAAGAAATTTATCAAGTTGAGGGAGAGATGCATGATTAGTAACTCCAGAAAAGAACAAAAAAAGAGTGTCTTGGGAATACAGCAAATCACTGAAGAGCAATGGAGGAAATTAAGGGATCCTTTCACTTTTATCTCATTCTGTTGTCGATCAATTAATTTATACTTCAACCTGGGATTCAGGTCAATTCCTTCTTCAATGTGTCTTTAACTTCATAAATAGACTCCCTATCGGCTAAGTGGATAAGACCCACCTACTCTAAGGACATTCATTGACTATATTAATAGTGGGTAGTGCATGGGACTTAAGAGATTGGATGTCATTCATGGTCTCTGAGATCCTTTTTAGCTCTAAATTGATGATCCTATGGCATAGCTGGTTTTGAGCACACTAACTCTAGATTGACCATTCTCATGACCCCACCCAGTTGGAAAATTCCTTGTCCTTTTCATACATGGTACATGGTTCATGTTGCCATGGAGAAAACCAGAGCTCTCTATTGAGTTCTTGATATTCTCCTTATTAGCTTAACATAAAGAGCTAGAGATAAGAGGGACTTTAGTAAACATTGACCTCATTTTACAGATAAGAAAACTGAAATTTAGAGAGTTGAAACAGCTTGAGTATGGTCACATATCTAGTTAGTGGCAAAGGTAGAATTAGGATCCAGGTGTCTTACATCCACTATTCTTTCCACTACACCAGCAGAACTGATTACACTGGCTACAACATTTGTCAATCCAGGTTCACTGAATTTTAAAAAATAATTAGAGATCTTAACTAAAAAATGTGAATATCTAAATGAACTACATGTTTAAAAATGCTTTCTCTTGTTGTGTTTGGGACTTAGATAATTTTCTTTTCAAATGTATATTTAGGTTTGTTTATATATACATATATATAGTATTCACATAGTGTATTTTTAGTTAATATATAGCAATTTCTCTGTTGTTTTGTTTAATTGATTAATCGTGTTAGACTCACCTTGACCCCATTTGGGGCTTTCTTGGAAAAGATAATGGAATGTTTGCCATTTCCTTATCCAGCTTATTTTACACATGAGGAAACTGAGGCAAATAGGGTTAAGTGACTTGCCCAGGGTCACGAATTTGAGCTCAGGTCCTCCTGACTCCAGAGCTAACACTGTATCCACTATACCAGCTGGCTGCCCTTTCTCTAAATAGGTAGCTGTAGAAATATTCATTTTCAGTGATAGTCTTCCAAGTGGGATATATTAGGCTATTATCTCACTACAGGATAGAAAGTTTAGACAAATTTTCAGATGCTTCGTTTTTAAGGATTTCTGATAGAAAAATAAAGAAGGAATTTAAAAATTCAGGAAGTCTATGCAATGACCCAATTTTTAAAATTAGGATGTATAAAAATGAAACTTTCATAGTAACATTTAATTTTCCCTATTTTCTATATCTGCTCCAATTTTATCCCCATAATTTTTCTTTCTTAACATAATATTTTTAGCACTGAGTGCTAGTTGTCATAGGAAGCATGAAAAGAAACAAAAGCACTATGAGCACTCTGAAAGAGCTTGGAGTCTTTTATCAAGGCAATAAAGCATCCTGAAGTTACTGAGCAAGATTACATAGCCACAGTCGCTTTCAGTGTCATTTCTGAGTAACTTGTGATTCCAGATGATTGGAGATTGAACATTCCAATAAACTTGTTACTCTCCTTCTCCCTCAAACAAAGCTCACAAATCCAGAGGCTTCTTTAAAAGACAAGGGGAAAGGACAGGTGTATTGCTGCTTCTTGGGAAGCAGAGATTGGTAGTGAACTCTGGACTTCTGAGCAACAGCAGACTTAAGCAGTTCTGGTGTTCAAACTAGGTTCAACACCAGTATGGTGAGCCTCTGGGAGCAGGGGAGCCACTAGGCCAGCGGTTCTCAACCTGTGGGTCATAACCCCTTTTGGGGTCAAACGACCCTTTCACAGGGGTGGCCTAAGACCATCGGAAAACACATATTTCCGATGGTTTTAGGAACCAAGATACTGCTGCTCTATCCATCTCCAGGCGGGTCTGCCCACATGCAGATACACCCATATACAAGTATTAAAGGGTGACGGCATCAGGAAGGTTGAGAACCACTGCTCTAGGCTATCCAAGGAGAAGCAAACATTTTCTGGTCAGAAACAGAATAGGTCAAAATTTCTGTACTGATCAAGCAGTAGTATCAGACCTGTTAATGGACTGCTTGACTTTCAGCCTAGGTAAGTTAGGCAGGCCTAGTATCAAAAAACAAAACAAAAAGAATGAAAGAAAGACAAAGAGAATGTGAAATGAGAGTAAATTTCAGTATCTCAGTAAGATAGAAGGAATATTTGTCAACTTGGTATAAGTTGTGCTTATAATATATAAGATGTGCTTATAATAACTTCCAGAACTTAAATAAGATAGTTTGTCAACTTTGCATAACTGATACCATCTTTTAAGCCTCAGTTTTGACAATGAGCTATAAAGAAAGTTGTTTCTATCTCAGTTGTTTTTCAATAAAAAAGATCTCTGTAGTATGATGTAATAAACAAAACACACACACACACGCACACACACACACACACACACACACACACACATTTAAAACAACTGGTAGACATAGGCTGACCCTGCAATAAAACAGACCAACAATGAGAAAATATTGTAAACAACTTTATCAACAATTTTGAAGTAAATTACCAACCCAATTATGTAATAAATGACTTTCACTAAAAGTATAAAATCCATTCAAGATCCCAGTTATCAGCTTGTTCTTGAGTCATGAGTAAGTCAGGGGCCCCCCATTACCTACACTTGAGAAGACCAAGTTTAAGTGGTTCAGGTCAGAAGATCACTACACACAAATTTAGGGCAGAGAAGGAACTTCCTCTAGTTCAGCAAGAAGGAAGACTATCAAAGTCTCTAAAATCTCAGGGTTTTGGTGGTCTGTTTTAAAAGGCATTGTTTGTATGCTTTGATTAATAAAGCTTGATTTCACTTTAGAGGACTAAAAGTCTAATTTCAACGAGGCAGCTAAGTAGTGAATAGGATCGAGTACTAGGCCTGAATTCAGGAAGACCTGAGTTCAAGTCCATCCTCATACACTTACTAGCTGTGTGACTCTAGGTAACTCCCTGATCCTCTGCTTGCTTAGTCTGGCCTTCACTTGCCAGCCTTGTTTCACTGAAGGCTGTTCTTTGTCATTGGATGTGATACCTGCTGAGGTCTTTGGCATCAAGAACTCAGGGTGAGTGCTATAGGGTTGACAACCTTGCCAATGCTTTTTTCTCTATTTTCATGATTGAAATGAGTCAGAAACAGCTTGATTTCACCTAGGAAGGAGTTCAATGTGATTAATGGTGGTCAACATTTAGATGATACTCTTTACGTGTCAGAGATTGTGGAAGGCACTCACCCTGAGCCTGAGCTACCTGGTTTACAACATTCACAAGGTCTGGAGTGGCTAACTGGTGCAGTGAATAGAGCACTGGCCCTGGAGTCAGGAAGACCTGAGTTCAAATCCATCCTCAGACACTTAACACTTACTAGCCATGTGACCTTGGGCAAGCCACTTAACTCCAACTGCCCCTCCAAAAAAAACAACAAAAAAAAACATTGACAAGGTCAGAAACAACTGAAATTATGGGTATGACAACTTTTCCATTCTCTGTAGTCCCTGTAGCTTGCCAGTTGCCATCTGCCTTCCCTTCAAGCAACACAGGGTATTGCAAAGGAAGGCAATATAATGAAGTACCAGCTTTTTTTTTTTCATTTCCACCACTAGAGAAAGAAATATCTTTCACTCTTCCCAAAAGACCCCAACTATTGTATGGTGTTATCTACATGGAATGATTCAGGTAACTCTAAGGGCTTCCATTTGGCCCTACCCACAGTAATATTACTAGAGGTTGATGAGAAGGTTCAAATAGCTACTGACTCCATAATGTCCTTTCCCTCCACAGTCTACTTTCTGTGGACTTCCCCGAATGATCCAAATGGGGGATGGGCTTTAGAGATCACTCAGACTTGGCTAGAACTACAGGACACCTGGTATCTTCATGCTGATGTTACTATGCAGTTTTACTAGCAACCCCCATGGTATAGCCATTAACTGTTTTATTATCAATGCCATGTTTCATGATATATACCCAAAGCTACCTTTGTGAGAGGGCATCATTTTCTTTGGTTCATCTAGCAGAGGGACAGGTTCTGTAACTTCTCTCCATATTCATAGAATGTCTATTGTCCCTAATAGCAGTATTTGCCCAACCTCCTGATGAAATTTCATCAACTGTTCAATCCACATTTCTATGGTTGTGCAGCAGGGGAGACCCATAGATAAAATGTGAATCTATTCGGGTAAACTCTACCCAGAAGATATGATCTAACTGTCCCTGAAATAGACTGGATACAGGAATGGTGGGCCATGAAGAAAGGCCTCCATGGTTGCATTTTATTGAATCCAATCAATCGAATCTATGCCCTTCTAGAATTTAACTCACTCCCTGGGCAATCCCCATGGGGAGCTGACTGCAACAGAAGAAATTAATCTTTAGAAGGCCAGGTGTGAATAATTCCCCATTTTGGTCACCTAATAAGGGACAAACTGTTTTCTCCATCTGGAGGCTGTAATAAATTGGGCTGACTTTAAAAAATGTATCCTTGGGGAGCTGTCTGAGCCAATGAAAGTCATCTCAGCTCCATTAGGCCAAGCCTTTAGGAGCCATTGCTACAGGGACTCCTGTTTCTGTTTGATCTTCACTTGCAATCATCAAGGCTACTTAGGAGAGGTTTGCCTTCTACTGCTCCTTCAGGGTAAGAAGTTACCTCTTCCTAGAAGCAATGATAGGATAAGCCTGGAGACTTCTTAAGGAAGGTAGGAATTCCAAGATCGTTACCATACATTTGTTCTCCCTCTGTTTCATGGCTCTGATGTCAGCAGTAAGTGGACTCTCTGGGTCAGAGATTAGAGGGTGAATTCCTGGCTTGAGTGCCTTGATCCCCCACCTCCATTAGGAGAAATCCTTTCACTTGCATAACCAGCAGTTCTATTAGCTTCCCCTCAGCTTTCATTAAGCACACAGGTGATGAAGTGGATAGAGTATCAATCCAGGAGTCAGGAAGACTCATCTTCCTGAGTTCAAATCTAGCCTCATCAACTTACTAGCTGTGTGACCTTGAGTAAATCACTTAACCTCGTTTGCCTCAATTTCTCATCTATAAAAAGGGCTGGAGAAGGAAATGGCAAATCACTCCACTCTACTATGTTTGCCAAGAAAACCCTAAATGGCATCATGAAGAGTGTGACATGATTGAAAAAGACTAAACACCAAGTTTGCACGGCATGGTCCCTGATAGCAGAAAGCTCGGTCTTTCAGGTACTGAATTGCTAGACCAGGTTTGTTTGTTTTTCTTTCAGTCATATGAGGCTGGCAGTTCAACTCAGGCACTCTTTTAGTTTGGGTTCAATGCTGGCAGGAAATGAGGCAATACTCACAAGTCATTTAACTATGACCCCTCCCTCAACAAAAGAGTTTAATTTGCCCTAACATAAAAATGATACAGGAAAGGAATCCAGTGGTACTTAGCAGGTCTAGACATAGGCTCCCTCATTCCCACATGGAAATGCTTCTGGTCATCAGAGCAGAATATGGGGGAAAACATGGTGACTCATATGATCTTCAGAAATCCAGCAAGCATGAAGAACTAGGAAGCTTTGTCAAGAAAAGCTGATTAAAAACATTGTCTTTTTTAGGTAAAATCTCCACATGTTGTGAATGGGAGGAAAGACTATGCATCAGAGAAACACTGGTCCTGTCACACCTTTGATGCAAGTGTCATAGTCTTTGAGGGATCATTTATTTAAAGCAAAAA
>CM053580.1:213944305-213987480 GCA_028627135.1 Pseudochirops cupreus
TGAGGAGTGGTTTGACAGATAAGTGAACCAGGAGAGGAGTATTACAAAAACCTAGATAGAAGAACATATCAAGGAAAAAAAAGGTCATTGATAGTATCAAACTCTACAAAGCAGTCAAGAAGGAGAGATGAGGATTGAGAAAATGTGATTAGACTGGGTAATTACAAGAGTTTTGGTGGAATGATGAGGTCAGAATCCAGAGTTAAAAAGATGGTGAGAGGGAAGTAAATGGAGTCACCAGTTGTAGATTACCTTCCCTAGGAGTTTAGCCACATCTTTCCAAGGAGGAGAGATAGGCACCAATAGTTATTGGGATTTAATAGATCAAGTAAGGGTTTTTTGAGGATGAGACAGATTTGGGATGTTTGTAGACATTAATGAAGAAATCACTAGACACAATAAGACTGAAGATTTATGAGAGAGTGGGCATGATAAAGGGAGAAATCTGGTGGAAAAGATGGGACATAAAAAGGATTATTTATCTCTATAGAAGGGTTGTCCCGGCAAGGGAAAGGGACACCTCTTCATGTGAAACAAAGGTAAAGAAGGAGAGAGTGGAGGAAGGTTTCTGAGGGATATGAGTTGTGTATAGAAGAAAGGAGAATTCTCAGGGAATGGCCTCCATCTCTTCCATGAAATATGAGGCAAGGTTCTCAGTGAGTGGATGGTAAAAGGAGCAGGTATGAAAGGTTTTAGGAGGTATGAATGGGACAGTGGATCAACAAGGGAGGTATAAAACAATTACCTCACTGCAGTGAGGGCCCAGTTAAGATTATGTAACATAAATTTGTAGTGGACCCAGTCAGCGTGGTTTCATGATTTGATTCAGCTTCAACAGCATGAGATGAAAGGGCAATAGATGGTGGAAGTAATAAAAGACTGAAGCATGGCAGTGATGATGTAAATGGAAAAGTACTGTAGAAAGCAGGTCAGTAGAGAATTGAACTAGCTCATCAAGGGGTCAAGGTGAGGATGGGAAGAGGGTTGGAGACAATGTAAGACTGAGAACTGAGAGGTGAAGGGATTAGAAGTCTTAGAGGGGACAGAGAACTGGCTTAAAATTTTCTAATGCTGATGGAGATGTGCCTTGACAGCAGATTATGATCAGATAAGGGAATTTCAGAGTTCATGAAGCCATTATGCTCATATACCATAATTTACTTAGAAATTCCTTAATAGAGAGTCCCTTCATTTCCAATTTTTGACTACTGTGAAAAGAGCTCTTTTTCTTCCTGTAGCTCCTTTCGCTCTTGCTTTGATTTCTTTGGGATATAGGCATAGTAGTGATATTGATAATATTCATAACTTAGTACCTTTGGGGGCATAGCTCCAAATTGCTTTTCAAAGTGGCTGCACCAAATCTTAACACCACTAATAGTGTACTAATACCCCTGTTTTTCCACAATCACTACACTGTTTCCCATTTTCTTAATTTCTTTGCTAGTCTGATGGGCTTAAGGTGTAGTTCTCTAATTATTAATAATTAGAACATTTTTTCATGTGTTTGATGATAATGGATTTCTTTCTTTGAAAACTCTGTGCTCATATCCTTTACTATTTATCTATTGGAGAATGGCTAGTTTGTTTTTGGTGGGGGGGAGAGCATTTAATTTGAATCACTTCCTCATATGAGACCTTTATCACAGAAGCTTGTTGAAAAGTTTTTTTTTTTTCTTGGCACCTATTATTTGCCTTCAAAATTTAGTTTCTACAAAACCTTAAATTTTTTAATAATCAAAAATTGTCTATTTTATCTTGTGTGATCCTTTCTATTTCATGAATTCTTACTGTATAGACAGACTTGAGAGTTAATTTTTTTGTTCCCTTGATTTGTTTATGATTTGAACTTTTAGGTATAAGCCATGCATACATTTGGAGCTCATCTTTGTATATGGTGTGTGTTGCTGGTCAAGACCTAATTTTTTTTCACACTGTTGTCTAGTTTCCCCTGTAGTATTTTTTTTTCAAACAATGGACTTTTACTCTAATAATTAGGGTCTTTTGATTTGTTAAAAAGCAGTCGACTTTTCATTTGCTTCTGCATGTTGTACACCCAGTTTTTATTTCACTGACTGACATCTCCATTTTTGATGAGTGTTACATTGGTCTGATGATTATTTCTTTGTAAAGGAGTTTAAGATTTGGTACTACTAGGTTTCCTCGATTCTCACTCATACCCACCATTAATTCCTTTGTGATTCTTGTTCTGTTGTTCCTTCAGATGAATTTCATTATTATCATTGTTATTATTATTATTATCAGTACTACTAAGGTAAATGTTTGAAAGTTTGATCGGTATGACACTAAGTAAATTAACTTAAGCAGTATCGCCATTTTATTATACTAGCTTGGCGTATGCCTGAACAATTCATATTTCTCTGTTTAGGTCTCTCTTTATTTCCTCAAATATTGTTTTGTAGTTTTATTCTCATAGTTCCTCTGTGTGTTTTTACAAGTAAACTCCCAAGTATGCATAGATTTTGTATTTATTATAAATGGAATTTCCCTTTATATCTCTTTGTATTAGATATTTGCGGGCAATATGGAGATATAGTGATGATGTTTGTAGATTTATTTTATAATTGACATCATTTTAGAAGTCATTGTTTTGATTAATTTGGTTGACTAAACTAATTTGAGTCAAATACGTATCTAAGTAGTACAATGGACAGAGTTAAGTCTGATCCCAGATGCATTAGCTGTGTTAGGCAGGTTACTTAAAATTTGTTTGCCTCAGTTTCCTCAACTATAAAGTGGGGAGAATAACAACACCTATCTTGTAGAGTTATTGTGAGGATCAAATGAAGTAATATTTGTGAAGCACTTAACATAGTGCTTAGCCCATAATAGATGCCCTGTAAATTCTTATTCTCATCCATTCCTGTCTCTATTTACTCTCTAAAGTTCTCTAAGTTCTCACATCATCTGCAAAACTAATATGTTACCTTCATCTTTGATTAAATTTATTTCCTCATTTTTTTTCTTGTTTATTGATATAGCTATCATTTCTAGCACTGTAATAAATAACAATGGTGATGGTCCACATCCTTACTTTGCCCTTTATTTTGTTGGGAAAATATCAAGTTTATTCTCACTTAATATAATTCTTGGCTCTTAGATTTAGTTAAATTCTACTTATGCTAAAGAAAATTCCTTTTTCTACATTTCTTTTGTTTTTTTAAAAACAAATTTATTTTGTCAAGGGCTTTTTCCATCTATTGGTATGATTGTGAGGTTTTCACGTACTTTTGTTATTAGTATGCTTTATTTTATAGTTTTCCTTATATTGACTAAACTCTACATTCCTAGTATATATCCCACCTGGGCATAGTGTATAATATTTATGATAGGTTGTGCTAACCTTTTTGCTAATACTTCATTTACAATTTTTATATACGTGTTCATTAAAAATATTTGTCAGCGTGCATTCTGGGAATATGGCACTGATTAAGATCAAACTACTTATGATATATCAAAATTTTATTAATATTAGTAATAGTCATTATTATTATTAATAGTATTGGGGTTGGGTTGTTTTTTTTTTTGCTTTTTGGAGGGCAATTGGGGTTAAGTGACTTGACCAAAGTCATATGGCTAGTAAGTGTTAAGTGTCTGAGGTCAGATTTGAACTCAGGTCCTCCTGATTCCAGGGCTGGTGTCCTATTCACTGAGCCACCTAGCCACCCCAATAGTATTGTTTAAAAAGTTATCCTTACTAAAGTAGTTTGAAAAAAATGTTGGGGCTAAGTTGCATATGATGAGGTGATTCTAAAAAATAAAACTGGTAGGAAAAATTAAAAGGAAAAATTATCTCATGGAAATGGGGCATGAAAGGAAGAACTGATATAGAAGAAGCAGGTTGCAGGTAGAGGCCCAGTGATTTTGGAACCTTATTGCCATCTGGGTTGAAGTGGAAACAAAGTATACATGTGAAAAGGTTTAGAAGTCTTTGAATTTCTTGAGAGGTGAGGAAACTGGGGGATTGAGTGGGTTAGGGACTTTTGGAGGGGTAGGTAAAATAAGGAATAAGAAGATAAGGGGAGAAGATAATAGTGATAGGGTGAGAAGAGAGACTGAGAAGGAAAGTAGTAAAAGTAACTGGGCATATACCTCTATATGACACTGTTTACCAAGATAAGGTAAAAATAAATATATGACATATATGTATATATATATGTATATGTATATGTATATATATATACATATATATACATATATCTATATATATATATCTATATCTATATATAGATATATATACATACATCTGTGTGTATGTATATATATATATATAAATGTATTTATTTCCTTTTGGTTTACAACATTCAGTTCCACAATCCTTTGAGTTCCAAATTTTCTTCCTCTCCCTCTCCTCCCCCCTACCCCTAGCATGCATTTTGATATAGATTCTACAAATATCTTTACATTAAACACTAGTCAAGCTGCAAAGAAGAGCCACAACCAAGGGAGTAGACAACAAGAAAGAACAAAACAAAACAAAACAAAACACAAAGGTGAGAAAGCAAGTAGTTTGCTTCAATCTGCATTCAGACTCTGTAGTTCTTTTCTCTGTATGTGGGTTTCCATTTCCATCATGAGTCTTTGGTGTTGTCTTATAACCTTGCATTGCTGAGAGGAACCCAGTCTAGCAAAGTTAGTCATCACAGATATGACGTGTCTATAATTGTGTACAGTGTTCTCCTGGTTCTACTCTCCTCACTCAGCATCAGTTTATATAAGTCTCTCCAGGTTATTATGAAGCTCATCTGCTCCTCATTTCTTATACCACAGTAGTATTCCATTACATCCGTATACCACAACTTGTTTACCCATTCCCCAATTTATGGGCATCCCCTTGATTTCCAATTCTTTGCCAGCACAAAAAGAGCTGCTATAAATATGTTTGTACACATGGGGCCTCTTCCCACATGTATGATCTCTCTAGGATACAGACCTAGAAGTGGTATCATTGGGTCAAAATGTTTGCACATTTTTATAGCCCTTTGGGTATAGACAACCTAGATATAAAGAGAGATATTACAGGAAAGTTAGAAGAACATATTACTTATCAGACTTATGGGTAGGCAAATAATTTGCAAATAAACAAGAGATAGAAAGCAAAATTAAGTGTAAAATGGATAATTTCAATTACATTAAATTAAAAAGGTATTGTACAAATAAAACAAATGTAACTATTCTTTTTGTCCCATATTTTCTAAGAGGACCATGACCTCAGGGAAATGATGACATGACTTGCAGTTGATTTTGATTTGAGAGAGGGAGGGCTGTGTAAGGTCACCAGCCTCACTTTTCCCTCCAAAGCCATCTGGACCCAGTGGCCTGATATTCATCAGGATGCAATGGCCCTTTTAGGCTAAGTCCTGTTAAGGTTCTCATTTTGAGTGAGGTAATGCCCATTCAGTGAATAGGCCTTTTAAAGAAGTGAGTCAAAGGATGGCCCCTTTAATTTAAAAGAGACAGGAAAAAATCAAATGGGGAGGGGAAGACCCTCAGGGTTTCTGGTCAAAGGAGAAGAAGTTACTATTGACACTCTGTAAAGCCAAGCACAAGCAGCTTTCCAGAGAACTGCTGCTGTGAACAGTTTCAAGGTTCTGATTACACAGTATAGTGAACTCTCTTTTTATTCCATAACAAAATAAGACAAAACATTCACAGAAATCACAGTACAACATTTACAAATGTTATGGCATAACCACTTATCACTAAAGTGGCCACATAGTTTTCACCAAAGTGGTCACATAGTTTTAAGCAAAAGATAACATTCATTCAGTAACACAATCATTTAGTAAGTCCTTAATTCAATCATCCTTAAGGAGGCAAGCCTCCTTAATTGACACAGAGTGCAAAAGTCAAAGTTCTCCACCCTTAGGTCACATTGTCTTAATCTCTTCAATCAAAAAGTCCTCTTTCTTCTTAGTTGGAGAAGTCCTTAACTCAATCATCTAAATCTAAAGGTAAGAGTTCTCCACCCCTAGGCCACAATAAGTAATGATTTTCTCAGTTTTCATTAAACACCCAAGGAGAGGTCTTTTCATCTTGACAGGAGGCAGGCTTTCAGCTTCCATGGTTCCTCTTCATGTTCCCAGCTCCTGCCTGAATCTATCCAACTGCCACCTGGGTTCAAAGGCAGACAGCTCTCAGCTCTTTGTCCAGCTTCTTGTACAATTCCTGTTCCATGTTGAAGCTCACAGTGTCTGGTCAACCTCAAGTCCTTCACAGTTTCTGTTCCTGGGAACACAAAGCTTAACAAAGCCACAATAACATTCTTCCACATTGCCAGCACCATCATCAATTCACTTTCTATCTGTGAAATCAAAACAGACCCAACAACAAGGTCTGAGGAATCAACATAAACCAACAGTATAGTCCCAGGACCTCTGAAATCATTAGCAAGACCTTCCTCTAGGATTTCTATAAACATACAGCAAGAAAATCCTCTTTCAGGGCTTCTGAAACAGCAGCAAAGTCACAGAGCTTCTGTAACAACAGTACTGTCATCTGTCAGCAGACAAATCTGACAAGGTAATATCAAAACAGACAAAATACCAACACCATAGCCTTGCCTCCTCCCAATTCTCCTCTCTTCTCATTTCTTAGTTTTCAATTCTCAATCCAGTCCTCAGTTCTCATTTCTTTTCTCAGTTCTTCTCAGTTTTCAGTTGAGTTCTCAGTTCTCTTCTCTCTCTCCAGCAGTCACAGCCCAGCCTCCAGATGCTCACTCCCAGAAGTTCTGGCTGTTCTCAGCTTGGGCTTCTATTTATATACTGTATTAACTCCTCTCTGTTCTGCCCCTTCCTGTTATGTCAACAAGTCCATCCCACTGTGGGATTCACAAGTTCTGGGTCTTAATACTTGACAGAATCATGAACTTGGAACAAAGTGCTAAGTGCCTGTTTGATCACAAATGCAAGGGGCATGGAAGATCTTCAAATTCCCATTGTCACCACACATTCACTCTGAGCCATCCAAAATATAGCCATTTTAGTGGTGCTTAAAAAAACTGATGACCGCAAACTGACCACAAATGTAGCTAAGATCAGAAGGAAAGCAGAAAACTGGGGAAAAACAGTTTCTCAGATAAAAAAGGTCTCATATAAAAATATATTTAAAGAACTTTGTCAAATCTGTAAGAACACAAGTCATTCTTTAATTGATAGTCAAAGAATATGAGGCAGTTTTCCAGTGAATCAAAACAATTTGTAGTTCTATGCAAATTGCTCTAAATTATTATTGATTAGAGAAATGCAAATTAAAACAACTTTGAGATATCATTTTATGTCTACCAGACCAGATAAAAGGATACAAGGGGAAAATGACAAACGTTGGAGAGGATGTAGAAAAATTGTGACACTCATTCATGGTTGTTGGAATTGTGCACTGATTCAGCCATTTTAGAGAGCAATCTGGAATTTATGCCCTAAGAATTATTAAGCTATCTATACCTTTTGACCTTGGAATATCACTACTAAGTCTATTTCCAAAGATGATTAAGGAAAAAGGAAAATAACCTAAATGTTCTAAAATGTTTATAGTAGCTCTCTTTGTGGTGACAAGGAACTGGAAATCATGGGGATGCCCATCATTTGGTGAGTGGCTGAACAAGTTGTGGCATATGATTGTGATGGAATATTACTGTGCTAAAGGAAATGACAAAGTCAATGATTTTAGAAAAACATGGAAGGACTTGCATGAAATAATGAAGAGAGAAATGAGCAGAACCAACAGAACATTGTATATAGTAATAGGAATATTATTTTAAGAATGACTTTGAGTGAATAAGTTATTTTGACTGTTATAAAATATCCAAATTAACTATGAAGGACTTATGAAGAAAGCTCTATCTCAATCCAGAGAAAGAACTGATAAATAGAAATATGTATTGAATAATTTTACATTTACATACATACACACATGCATACATTCATGCATGCACACACACAGACACACACATATAGTTGGGTCTAATCATAGCCATCTCTAGGGTGGGGAAGAAGGATAAAAGAAAGAAATATACATGATGATTTTGTTATAAAGTAGGTTTCCCCATCAGTACTTGATTTGGTGCATTTTCTCAATTTGTTTGAAGGTGTTTTGCTAGGCAGATCACTGTGTTTCTTCCTTCTACTCTGAGATCTTGGCCTCTGCCTCTATAGTTTTCTTAATATAAAACCAAACTTGTATTCTTCAAATAAATCCAACCTGATGTAAAAAAATTATAGACTTGTCAAAGAAAATGTTGATAATGAATCAACATACAGAATTTGGGGGGATGCAGACAAAAGAGCCTTTAGGGATATGCTTATGTAATGAAAAACTTTCACAAACCAAAGAAAGAAAGAACAGATTAATTGAATTGGCATGTAACTAAAACACCCAGAATAGTAACAAATTTAAAACTTCAATTAAACACCAAAATAGAACTTCTGAAAATCAAATAAATGATGAATAACACTGAAAACAAAACAAAGCACTGGTAAAATATAAGTAGGAGATATTATTTATAAATAAAATATTAAATAATTTGATAAAAAAGAGGAATATCAAATTACTGGTATTAAATATGAGAGAAATAATAACAAATGAAGAAGCGTTCAAGAAAAACATTTTTAAAAATTATCCACTACAATACAATGAAAATATCATAAATTAAGTGGATAGATGTGTATGACAATATAAAAGGATAACTTCTCAGAACATATTCCATGTCATAAATAAATTCCTAGGAAGAGAGGAGCAATGGGAACATGGATTTACAATCCCATACTTTCAAATATCCAAAGCAGAATTAATTCCAATACTACATTGTTTTCAAATATGAGAGAAGAAATCTTATCAAATTCCCTTTATGATATAAATATGATAAATTCTTTAAGCCAGAGAGAGAGAGGGGAAAAAAAACAGTATCCTAAATAAACAATAAGAAATAAATTAAAAACTAAAACACAATCATTAATGTATAGCAGCATATCTTAAGTGTTAGATGTTATGATCAGTTTTTATTTATACCAGCCATTGTAAATGATTGAGTGAATATAGGATAAAAATCCAAAAAATAGGTCATCTTAACAACATGAAAAACAATAGTCATGTGATTATATCAATAAATGCAGGAGGGAAAAAAACTTTTGATAACACATGACACTTATTCTTGTTAAAGAACACATGGAAATATGGGAACTTGTCAACTTTTGATATTTCTTGCTATTTTTTTTTTACTTTTGCTCATTAACATATTGATACTGAGTACCATACATCTAAAGCCAAGAGCCCAAGTTATATGCAATGGAAATAAACTGGAAGATTTTCTATAGTAGGGGATGTAATTGAATTATTTTGCCCATTTAAATTAGGTATTTACCTAGGTCTATCTAGATGTGATTTGCAGGGAGATTTGAATAGATATTTCTAGTGTCTTCTCCCCAACCTTTTTACAAGAGAAATTTTGATTCTTGACAACAGGAGGTGAGGACTAGAGGCTGATTACTATGCTGTCCTTAGAATGAGATTAGAGCTATATCAATCTGTCTCCTTAAATATTGTTAGTCTAGGAAAAACCATTTTTAGTTTCATTTGGTACTCCCAATCACTGTCCTTTTCTGAGGATATTATGACCAAACTTTATATCAATAGCTTGACTCCCTTACCAGCAGATGCTCATCCCATAGTGAGCACATATAGCAAGTTGCAAATAAACCCATTTATGCAATCAGAGAGCAACCAGAAATCAGAGAAAGCATACATAACAGAATATATACTGGACAATTCACAGAATGAATGAGCTTCCCTGTTAAGAGAAAACTCAGCTCAACAGAATGTCCCAGATTTCATTAAAGGGGAAATTCCCTAAAATCTTGAGTGCAGTAGGCTGGGGATAGGCTTGCCAATGAGGTTGCCATTTCCTTTACATCTTGATTTCTTCCAGAGTCTTTCTCTCCCTCAGTGATCAAAAGAGAACACAATACTATGAGTCTTATCTCTTGAAGTTAGATGTCAGAAGACCAAAGAGCTCCCCTCTCTCAAACTCTCCCCAAATTCACCCTTCATGCAGGCATGGAACTTGGAAAAATCTATCTCCATACCCCATGTCAAATCTGTTGTCAAGGCCTTTTGATTTCACCTCTACAGCATCTTCTTGAATATGACCTTTTTCTTTCCTCTGGCACAGCCACCACTCTAGTATAGGCCCTTATTACCTCATGCCTGGACTGTATGATTTTGAACTTTGCAAGTGCCTTACTGGATTTGGGTCTGTATGAGAGTAATCTGCTGGACTCAGCCCCTATCAGCTAGCTGGAAGGCTCTTCAGGGATTCAGAGTGACAGAATAGTAGGATCTCCTTTACTTAATCTGCAATGCTGGTTTTATTTATTTTTCATGCAGGTTTCAGACTGTTGTAGGTGATGTAACTATATTACTGCTCTTCCATTGTGGTCTGAACAACACCACTGATCTTACTTCTGAACCTGGTCCTTTTCTGGTGCAATTGCCAGGTCCTCCCTACTGGGAGGGACCCTGGGTGTAGATACCCTTCTTAGTCTGCCTTGGATTTATGAATCTGAAACAGGTAGAGGAAGCCAAAGCTGCCTATCAGTAACTGTTAGGGATCACAGATCTAGTGTAGACTGATAACGGCATCTTAAACCAAAAGGACACCCTTCTAGGAATGGAATTCTTCACGTGGTTCCTTGTCATGGGTCTGGGACCTCTTCCTACCATGGTGCAGAACACTACTTGGGCATTGGGTTGTTCAGTGTGCAGTGTGTTCCTGACTAGGTCATAAACATAGTGCCCACAGACCTTTGTCTACTCTCTGGTGACCAGGGCAGGATAAATAACTCACTTTAACTTTTTCTTGATTTCCCCACCCAGGATTTGGTCCAGTGCATATTCTAGATCTGTTTAGAGGAGGTGGGGTATAGGATGGCTTCCTGCTACTCTACAATCTTGGTTCTGCCTTCAGTTACAGTTCCAAAACCTTTTGTTCTCTTCCTTTTAAAATTCCTCTGAATCATCCAATCTGATATTTGCACTTGTTTTGCTTATAGCTCCTCATCTGATGTTATTTCATTACTTCCCCCTCTCCCTCTAATTATGTTGTTTAGTTGGATGTATTTCTATACCCAACTTTTTATGTGTTTGTGTGTATGGATTTGTGTATAGCTCTCCTTTGACTAGGAAGAACGTAAAATTCAAGTGACATCCATTGCTCTTGTTTGTATAATCATCTTCTTTTCCATTCCAATTATATGTGAAAGTCTCTCTTTTCCCATCTTTTCTTCTAGGTATTTCCTCACTTCCTTTCCAATAGTCTTTGAAAACAATGGAAATACAATAAAACTATTACTAGGCTGTCTATCTTATTTAACTCTCTTTATGACTCCTGATGACATATTAGTGTTGTTTTTTAAAATATATTTTATTTCTTTTATTAAATATTTCTCACATACATGTAAAAATTTTTAACATTGTTTTAAAAAAAATGTTGAGTTCCAAATTATCCCTCTCATGCAGATGCATCACACTTCTGGAGAAGACTAGCAATATGATATCTTTTATATATGTGAAGTCAAACAAAATATATTTCCATATTAGCCATGTTGCAAAAGAAAACACATATGCAAGTAAGAAAAAAAATTAATAAAGTATGCTTCATTGTGCACTGAGTTCATCAGTTCTCTCTCTCTCTGGAGGAATACAACATTTTTTATCTTGACTCCTTTGAAATTGTCTTGTATCATTGTCTTGATCAGAGTAGCTAAGTTTTTCCCAGTTGTTCATCCTAACGATATTGTTGTTACTATGTACAATGTTCTTGTGGTTCTGCAAACTTCTGAAACCACTCTTATAGCATAATAGTATTCCATCACAATCATATATCACAAAATTAATTTAGCAGGTCCTTGGGGTACAAGTAACTAAGTAACTAAGGGCTAAGTACTTTTGTGGAAGAGGCAGAGGGTGAGAACTCTGTTTCCTGTGTGAAAGAAACAGAAACTCTGAACTCTGTCTTCTGTGTGAAAGAGACAGAGGGCGTGAATCTTTGTGAAGAAAAGCCCTCTCCTTGGATATTGAATGAGTAATGAAATTGAAATTTACTAGACACTGAGGGGTGGAGGGTTTGTGTAATTTTCCAATGATTGTATTTAGTGATTAATGATACTTAGTAATTGTGAATCTGGATGAGACTGATTAAGCTAACTTATGATTGCTCCATGAGTGGAAGACCAATTATTGTATTATGAGGTGACTGAATGATTAAGTAAGGAGGGTTTTCCCCTTAGGGAAACCTGATCATTATTCTTTTGTTCTTTGTTCTCTATGCTGTGGCCACTTTGGTGAAAACTGTATGGCCATTCTAATGTTAAGCTGTTGTAAACACTATATTGTGATTTTCTGTGATAAGATGGAATGTTGTGAATATTATATTGTGATTTGTTGTGAATATTTTTCTTGATTTGTAATGGAATAAATGGAGTGTACACTATAATGTGTAACCAGAACCTTAAAAGCTGTTCACAGTAGCATTCTTTTGGGAATCTGTCAATGCATGGTGTTACAAATGGTTTGGCCAGTTTACAACTCCATCACCAGCGTATTAATGTAACTGACTTTCCACAATCCTTGTAGTATTTTTCGTTTTCCTTTTCTGCTGTGTTGACCAATCTGATAGGTATGAGGTAGTATCTTAGGGTTGTTTAATTATAATTTCTTTAATCAATAGTGATTTAGAGTATTTTTAATGGGTATTGATAAATTCGATTGCTTCTTTTGAAAACTGTCCGTTCATATCCTATGATCATTTGTCAATTGGGGAATAGCTCTTATTATTTTATAATTTGACTTAGTTACCTATATATTTGATTAATGAGACTCTTATAAGAGAAATTTGTTGTAATGTTTTTTAGTTTCCCATTTTTCTTTTAATTTTGTCTGTATTCATATTGTTTGTTATCAGAATCATCCATTTTATTTCCATGGGTCCTTTCTGTCTATTATCTAGTCATAAACTTTTCCATTATCTATAGATCTGACAGGTACAGATTTCCATGTGCCTATAATGTTCTAATGAAATCACCCTTTATACATATATATATATGTATGTATATGTATATATATATATATATATATATAATTTATTAATTTTTACCTCAATTCAATATGGAGAGTGATAAGTTGGTCTATGCCTAGTTTCTACCAAACTTCTTTCCAGTTTTTCAAGAAATTTTTGTCAAATGGTGAATTCTTGCCCCAAAAGTTTGTATCTTTGGGTTAAGCAAACACTGTGTTGCTAGGACTATTTACTATTATGTATTGTATACCCTAATTTATTCCACTGATTTTGGGCAATTAATAACCTCTCAGTACCCCAGTCAACTCTCTGAGATTATAAATTGCAGAGAAGGTTCCAATCTGCATAATAAGAATCTCAGTGACAGAAATTTCCTCTACACCATTAAAATTCTCAGGTCTAGTTTTTTTTTTAAATGATGAATTGGAAAAATTTTCAGGAAAACATGGTAAGATTTGTATGAAGCAATTTAGAATGAAGAAAGGAAAGGCAAAATAATATAAGCAATGACCAAAGGAACATAAATAAAGACATTAAAAGGCAACAAACTCAGATTAAATACAATGAACAATGTAAGTAGAATGCCATCAAAGTTAAAGTGTATGGTTTTACTTACTGTCAACAATTAGCAAACCACAAAAATGAGAAAAGGTATGTACTACCAGCTGAAATAACACCTGGGTAGTTCCACTTAATTGTTTTCAGGGAACGTATTTAGTGGTGAAGGTTTATTTGGAAGTTTGCTGGAAAGAGTGTCAAAACAAAATTTAACAATCAAAGATGTAGGATTTTGTAACTTTAACAAATTCTACAGAGAGAGGCTATTTTATCAAGACCTGTTTATTTTTAAAGTTTTCTATGTTTTTTTTTAACATTATTTATTTCCCAATTTGTTTGTCACAGTAGAGACACCATTCCCTCTACCTACCATCATCACCATTATCATCATGGATTCATTAAGCACATATAGATGCAAGACACTATGCTAAGCAGTAAGGAAACAGAGAGAAAAATGGTCCCTTCCCTCAAGGATTTTATATTCTAATGGTAGTGACTCAATTCTATAGAATCAAGATATACACAATGTAATTGTGGGGTAATTCCAGAGAAAAAACTCTAGTAGGTTGTGGAGGAAGAGGTGAAGAAAAAGCCTTCTGCAGGAGATGAGTTTGAGGTGAGTTGTGAAGGAATCTAGGAAGTGGAGGTGAGCATTCCAGGCACTGTGGCATAACCAGTGAAAGTGCATTGAGTTTGGAAACAGAGTATCATGTGAGAAGAAGAGTAAGAAAGCCAATGTAGCTGTAACACTAAGTGTGTGATGGGGAATGAAGTGTGACAATATTAGAGAAGCTGGCTAGGGCCAGATTATGAAAGATAATAAAAGCCAAACAGGATTTTATATTTGATCCTGGAGTTTATAGGGAGCCACTGAAGTTTATTGAGTAGGGAGAAAAAGGGTATGTGACATGGTGAGACTTGAGCTTTAGGAAGATGACTTTGACATCTGAGTGGCAAATATATTATAGTTGGGAGTGACTTCAGAAAGGAAGATAAATCAGCAGGTAATTGTAGTAGTTCAGGTGTGAGGTGATGAAGATCTCCACCAGGGTAGTGGCTGTCTGAGTAGAAAAAAGATTAGAGCCGTATCAACACATACACACGTGTGTATACATATCTGGCTAGTATGACAGAAAAGGAAAATGACAAATGTGAGGAGATGTGGGAAAACGGGGACACTAAAGCACTGTTGGTGGAGTTAAAAACTGATCATTTTGGAGAGTAATTTGGAACTATACCGAAAGAGCCATAAAATTATACATATCCTTTGACCCAGCAATACCACTTCTAGGTCTGTATCCCAAAGAGAGGGAAAAAAAGGGGAAAAGGTCATATATGTAAAAAAAAAACCAACAACATAGTAGCTTTTTTTAGTGGTAGAAAAGAATTGGAAATTGACGGGATGCCCATCTATTGGGGAATGGTTAAACAAGTTGTGGTATGTGATAGTGATGGAATACTCTCTTGACAGAAGAAATGATGAACAGAAAAACCTTGAAAGGCTTACATTAACTAAGGAAAAGTGAAAAACAGGAGAACAGTGTACACAGTAACAAAAATATCATATGATGATCAACTGTGAATGATTTAGTTATTTTAAGAAATATAGTGATCAAAAATGTTATCCACCTCTAAAGAAAGAACTAGTAGAGTCAGAATTGACTGAAACATACTTTTAAAATAACTTTATTTTTTTCTTGTGTTTTTTGTGGTCTTTTTCTTTCACAATATGACTGATATAGAAATATATTTTGAATGTCTGCACATTTATTACCTGTATCAATTTGCCAGCCTTCAATGAGGGTTGCAGGGAAGGGAGAGAAGGAAAGAAATTGGAACTCATTTTTTCAAATGAATTTTAAAAATGTTTTTACATTTACTTGGAAAAATAAAATATTTTAAAAAATAATAAAATAGCTACAAAAAGGAAAGCAAGGTGACTCCCAGCAACACCACATTTTAGTCCCCAAACTCTTTCTGGGAAGGAATTGTCTGAACCATTCCAGAGGAGAAGAAACCTGACAATTTAATGGGAACCTGAGTAATGTCTCCATCACTTTGAGGTGGCAAGAATCTTGAGGCCAAAGCAGTTCTGGGCTAGGGAAGGAATAAGGAAAGCTGAAGAGGGTCAGCTGGAATTATGTTTAAAAACAGTCCACATATTCTTATCAAGTAAGCTTTCTTGGCGATTGGATCCCAGAATCAACTATATTAAAAATAGTTTCCTATCCTAGGCTGACACCAGTTTTTTACAGACATGGTTCCTAGGAAGTTGGGCACATGATTTGGTCAGTCAGATATATAATGATGCAACTCATGATTAATGGATAAATCTCTTGCCCTAAGATATGATAATTGCATTTTGCCATTTGAGGGCAAATTATATTAGGTGGATACCCCTAGGAGTAGTTTAAAGAGCTGAGTTGGGTAGGAATAGCTTCCTTTTCCTTAGTTAGGGAGATCATATGCCCAGGGCAACATGATATCATCACCTCAAGGCCATATTGGCAATGTGAACACTCCTCAATCTCAGTTCTTATAACAGGCTGTTTAGCATATGATGTCTCTAATGGGATTGACATGCCCCCCCTCCCCCAATAACTCTGCCATGTGAGGCATCAGCAAAATTTCTGCATTCTCCAGACCCCGAAGGGGAGAGCCTTTGATTACTTCTCCTTTGCTCTCCAATCTTGAGAAAACTTGAGCAGCCCCATGACAAAGAATTACTATAGATGATTTTTCTCTGCTCCATTCCTTAAGACTCTCTCACTTGTCAGCCATACAGCCTGGAGCTCAACCCACAGTTAGCACTCATAAGGACTCGTATTCTCTAGGGTCTATCCCATTTCCAGATTAGTGTCTGTCAAAATCCAGTTGTGTAGTCATCTGTTATAGCAGATAGATCCATCAGTAAATAAGGCAAATTACATTTCTCAAGCAGGTAAGGAAGGTATGGAAGGTGGGAACCCATTGGGGCTGTGCAAGAATCAGAGTTTTAGGGTCTGGGTGGGAAATGTTATACTCTGGCATAGTTGTCACCTATTTGTGAAGAACACTAACTTAACACTAAAAGAGCCCAGGCCAGTGTGGTTTGTCATTTGCCATTTCCGTTTAGCAATTAAAGCCCACTTTGCTCTACCCATGTTGTTAGAGGGACCATCTTGCATCACTTAACCTATAATATGTAACTGAGTAAAAGGGAATTGTTTTGGGGTGGCTAGGTGGCACAGTGAATAGAGTACTGGCCCTGGAATCAGGAAGACCTGAGTTCAAATCCAGACTCAGACATTTAACACTTACTAGCCATGTGCTCTTGGGCAAGTCACTTAACCCCAATTGCCCTACCTTCCCCCCTCCAAAAAAACAACAAAAAAGGGGGTATTGTTTTGTCCTGTGTCATGTGCTCAGTAAGGACATTAAGCCCCAGTAATAGGAAAGCAACTGTTTTTTAAAAATAGTATATAGTGAGTAGCCACTTTGGAGAACTTGGAGCTCCAGAAGCCTAATAGTCACTTATTGTGGCTACCTCTTAGCAACTGCCAAAGGCTCTGCTTATCCTGGACCCTAAAGCCGTAGGTATCCCAAAACATGGGTCTTGCAGATTCATAATAGTTCAAGGAAAGAAGTGATTGAATTTATATCGTTCAGGACTATAACCTGTTCTGGACCCACTTGCAAGAGGCAGTCTTGTGGGTGTACAATGGCAAGCAAAGGAGTACTTAGCACCTTGTTTCAGCTATTCAATTATTTAGCACCTTGTTTCAGTTCAAGTTTATTTTGAGCCTTACCTATGATTATATCAAGTCTTTGTTAAGAAACAGAACTTGTGAAACCTACTGTGGGAGGGGTTTGCCAAAGAAAGGAACAGGAAGGGCTAAGAGGTGGATGGAACAGGGAGGAGATAATGACCAGATAAAAAGCTTAGCACAAGCTGGGAGAAAGCAGAACTGAGAACGGGAACACTTATGGTGGCAGAGTTGAGAAGGAGAAAACTTGTGGTATCCTGGCACTCTCTTTGTCTGTTCTGTCTGTGTTGATTTGTGTTTATAATACTTTGTACAGAAGTCCTGGGACCTTGCTGGAAGCCCTAAAAGAGGATTTTCTTGTTGTCTGTTTACAGAAGTCCTGGAGGAGGGTTTCAAAGGTCCTTGGACTATACTGACAATTTGTGTTGAGTTCTCAGACTTTTTTGTGGGTCTGTGTTGTTTTCACAGGCAGAAAGTAAATTGATGATGGTACCACCAATGTGCATGAATGTTGTTTTGGCTCTGTTAAGCTTCATCTTCCCAGAAACAGAAACTGAGAAGGACTTGAGGTGGACTGGACACTGTGAGCTTCAATATGGAATGGGAACTGAATGAGGAGCTGGACAATTTGCTGAGAGCTGCCTACCTTTGAACTCAGGTGACAGAGGAACCATGGAATCTAAGAGCCAGCCTCAACTCAAGATGAAAAGACCTCTCCTTGGGTACTTAGTGCTGACTGAGAAGATCATGATTTACTGTGGCCTAGGGGTGGGAGAACTTTGTACTCTGTACCTTGTACCTCTTAAGGATAATTGAGTGAAGGGTTATTGGAAACTAACCTCAAATCAAGAAGAAAGAAGACTTTTTGACTGAGAGATTTAGATAATATGACCTAGGGGTGGAGAACTTTGACCTTTGTACTTTGTGTCGCTTAACGAGGCTTGCTCCTTAAGGATGATGAAGTTAAGGATTCACTGAATGATATGTTTTGCTTACAACCATGTGGCCCTTTGGTGAAAACCACTTAGCCACTTTAGTGATAAGTTGTTATGTTATAACATGAATGCAGTACTTTCTGTGAATGTTTTGCTTTAATTTACTGCTGAATAAATAGAAAGTTCACTTTACTGTGTGATCAGAACCTTAAACCTGTTCACAGTAGCAGTCCTCTGGAAAGCTTGGTTTTTCAGGATGACTGAGTAAATGGGGACAATTAGTACATCTAAATCCTGAATCCTAAAGAGGCTAATAAATCTTTAGACTTCCTTCTTGGATTGTGGGAAATGTCAATAACTCATTCCAGACTGTGTCCAGAATCTTTTAGGTTTTCCTTACCTACTGTATTTTCCTAAATGAGCTGAGTGGGCTAGAACCTGAATTTGCCTTTTCTTTTTTCCTTTTTGGAGGGGGGATGAGGGAAGGTCATTCAGGGTTAAATGACTTGCCCCAAGGTGACATGGCTAGTTACTGTTAAGTGTCTGAGTCTGGATTTGAACTCAGGTCCTCCTGACTCCAGGGCCAGTGTTCTACTTACTGTGCCACCTGGCTACCCCTGAACCTGAATTTTCTTAACGTTGATTTCCCATCTCTCTTCTCTCACAGGGCTGCTATCCGAAATATGCCACTGCCCTTGAGGCCTCATCTAGTCTGGTTAGCATTATATCATCAATGTAGTACAACTAGGTGGTGAAGTGAATAAAGTCAGACCTGGAGTCAGGAAGACTTAAATTCAAATCAGGCCTCAGACTTACTAGCTATGTGACCTTGGGCATGTCACTGAAGCCTCAGAGACCTCAGCTGAGCTGGAGAAGGAAATGGCAAACCACTCCAGTATCTTTGTCAAGAAAACCCCAAATGGGGTCATGGAGAGTAGGAACAGGACTGAACTGACTGAAAAACAACACAAGGAAAAGAGACCTCTTTCATGTTTCTGTCCACCATAATGTTGTATTGTGAGGGAGGATTCAGGTTGCCTTAGGGAAGGATGATGAAGGTCAGTTCTTCTGTAACACGTTTCAAAAATATGAATTTATGCCAATATGACTGATACCTTGGGGGACATTTTGGGCATAAGGTGAATTTTAAGTTTGCCTCTGAATAAATTCTTCTAAAAGAAGCATTATGAATGTGGAAACCCACACTTCTTCATAAAAACTCACAAGCTGAAAACTTTCTGGCATTAATTTCCATGAGCAAACTACAAGTTTTTATAAAGGAAAAGTGCCCTAGTTATTGGATATCTTCTAGTGCACTAGGTGTTGTGAGCAGAGAAACCCAGGCTCACACTACTCTAACCCATACTCCATCCCTTTAGATGCCTTGGGGTGGGGAGGAGTTGTTCCATTTGCTTGTGTAGCCCCTGGATGCAGACTGAATGGTCACCTAAAGGTGCAGATAGGGTCACTGTTTATTACAGTATTTAGGTATTGCTTAACCATTTAACACTTATAAAACTGTGCTACCATTTTTATTAGGTTCCATCTTTTTTTATGTTTGACTAAAGTGTTTGAACATTGTGCCCCTAAACACATTTTCCCTATAAGCTCTGTGGTTTTTATTGCATAATTTTGCATAGTGCAGTGCTTTTTGGGAATGCATATGTTGTGTTATAATATAACTGACTGTGTACTGGACTCTTAGGTGAAAGCAAACTGCTCCTGACTAGTTTCAGCCTATGAGACTAAAGATTGAATACTAGTCAAGTCAGTCACCCCATACCACTCATCTTGGACCTGGGCTACCTGGTTTATGACATTGATGAGGTCAGCGATAGCCATAGCAATGGGCTGGGTGATTTTGTTCAGCTCCCTGTGGGCCAGCATAACCTGCCAGGTGCCATCTGGTTTTCTCACAGGAAACAAATGGCTGTTGCAAGGGGAGCTAGTATAATGAAATACTCCAGCTTCCTTCATTTTCATCACTAAAGAAGAAATATCTTTTGCTCCTCTGGTGATTTGATATTTGTTGTTAACTATAAAGGATTTTTCTAGTAACTCTAAGAGCTTTCATTTGACCTTACCCACAGTAATATGAATAGGGGCCATTCAAAGGGCCTGCACAGATATGAAGCCTTCCTTTTATTATGCAGTTTCCCCTGAATAATCCAAAGGGGGCAGAAATTTTAGAGCTTACCTCTAAATGGCTTGGATTGGTATGAAGGGACCTGGTGTTTAATTTCCCTGTTCAGTTTTATTGACACTCCTATAGGCTGGCCATCAATTTGCTATTCAACCTTATGTTTCAGGAATCACACTCAAAGTTCCCTCAGGGTGATAATATCATTGTGTTCTGCCCACCCAGTAGGCCAGTGGGTACCAAGACTATTCCAGTTGTTGGAGCTTTTATTCACACAAACAACAGTATTTGACTAAACTAGTACTGTCTACAAGGGGTATTGAACCTATGACCTTGAGGCCACTTATGGCCCTCTAGGTCCTCCAGCATGGCCCTTTCAGTGAATCCAAACCTCACAGAATAAATCCCCTAATAAAAGAATTTGTTTTGTAAAACTTGGACTCAATCGAAAGGCTGCACCAAGGATTCACTCCAATGCTTCTACTCAAACTTCACTAGTTGATTGACTCCCATCTATATAGTTACATGTGGGAGGAGACCCATAAGTAAAATCTGAAGCTTGACCCTAAGGCAAGCTAATCATAAGATGTTAGCAAGTCATGTGGTGGTGGAGGGCAAATAAATCCAATTTATCCTTTATCCTTCATTCCCTTATAGGTGCCCATTGGGGAACCATCTGTCAAAGAAATTTGTCTTTATGGGGCTTGTTAGGAATAGCTCTCCATTTTAGCTTCCTAAAAAAGGAAGAAGAGCATTTCTCATCTGGAGGCTCTAATAAACTTGGCTAATTCTATAAAATTAAGATATCAGAGAGCTCACCTGGCCTGTAGAGAGCAGCTCCATTAGACCAAGACCTCAGGGGCAATGAGCCAGTGAATCTCCAGCTTTCTGCTTGAACTTCTTCAGTCACCTCCGCTTATTATCGGGAAAGGTCTTCCTGATTGCTCCCTCAAAGCAAGGTCTCATCCTCTTTCCTGGAGCAGTCATTTCCTCACTTTAGCTCTCATTTTTATATCTCATGGATCTTGTTTCAGTGGGAACTTGAACCTCTGAGTTACACACCAACAATAACCAATCAACAACAAACAAAGAATGTTGGACTTGGGGCTTTCTTTACCCAACTGGGCAGCCTGTTCACCACCCACTGATTATTGGTTATGTCTCAATTGGACCTTGTTCCCTATTCCTTAGAGAAGACACTGGATCTAAGGGCTCATGTCACTGGAAGCCATGTACTACCCCTTTATCCAATCATTCCACCTTCCATTTTTGTAGTGCTCTTCCCCCATCTCAACCATGATCAGAGTCAAGAAGCTAAATCATCTCATCCCAATGATTGGCTATGCCTAACATTAGGACTGGGCTTAACACTGGCACTCTATTAGTTCAGAATGAATACTGAGATAAAACAAGACTCTTAAAAGTCATCGAAAATTAACAAAAAGAGGGCTATTTTGACCTAACAGAGAAAGGTTATGAAACAAAATTACAGTGAGACATAGCTTCTCTGGATGCCCCACTCCAGCCCTACCATCTCCATATAAAAATAAGTCTTAATCATCAGGGGGCAGAGGCCAGTAAGCCTCTGAGAACAGTCTTGTTGCTTTTTAAGGGAAACTAAATATTGTTTTGGGGAAAGGAGAGAACCCTGATCCTATCTCAGCATACATGGGACATTTTCCTTTATATCTCTTGGAATTACCTGACTCCTGACCAGTGATGAGATTGCTTGGTTAAAGGATGTATGTATAGAGGAATATCCACATATGTATTTACAAATATGTACATATATACGTGCATCTATGTATACATATAGGTGCATAATATGTGTATATATCAGATACATACAACACATACATACATATATGTGTATACAAACACACATACATACAAAGATTCTTTTGATCAATAGCTTCAGTAGAGATGTTCTCACCTGCTAAATGAGCAGTCATTTGAGTCTTCTGTTGGTTACTGTAAGTGGAGTGGGGTGATTGATTGACAGATTGGTTCTTGAACTTTGTTAATGCCATCGCCTCATCGAATCTTCATACTGCTTTGTTTCTTTAATCATTTCTCTTTAGATTTTTTAATAGATTAAAAAAAGAATGTGTTATAACAGTAAGAGAACTGGATTTAGAGTCTTGGGTAATTGGATCAAATTCTAGATCTGTCATTGTCAGCCACCTGTGTGACTTTAGACAAGTTGCTCAACCTCTCTGAGCTTCAGTTTCCTTGTCTATAAAATGAAGGCAGTGGTATAAATGATTCCTTATAAAGTCTCATAACTTGAAATCTATATGAAAAGATTGTATACATATCAAGAATTATTGGTCTAGTGGTCAATGGCCTGGTGAATGAAGATCACCTATATTGAAATGGCTAAAGACAAGATTTTCTGGCATAACATGGGGTGAGTGACAGATTAGAATAGTCATCATGATTATGGTCACCATGATAGGTCTTAGTTGTCCCTTGTTTAGAAGTCACGATTTAGAGACCTTTTTGTCTAATCTTGCATGAAGAATTTGGACTTTTGGTTTGCTTTTTTCAGATTATTACTGTAATTCTAAAGATTTGGGGTAGTGTGTGTGAGTGTGTGTGTGTGTGTGTGTGTGTGTGTGTGTGTAATTTCCTAAAAAAAATCTTTTGGGGGTAGCATGGAACATTGGCTTATTTCCAAAAGGAAGCTTACTAGCTACCTTTTGAACATGTTTTCCTGTAGTGATTGCCAGGACTCTGTTTGCTTTTGAGCACCCCTTCATGGTTACTCAATTTAAGTCAGATTTTTGTGCCGTAAGTCATTCTTAAGTGCAAAAGGAAATACACGTGTGCTTTAGCTTTTACCTTCATCATATTATGGCTTTTGGAACAATATCATATAATCAGAATACTATTAATTATTTATTGACTTTTTAATAGTGAATGGGGGCATGTGTTTGCTTTTTGAATAGAGCTGGTTATATATTTACAATTACAGCTGCTAGTGTTTTGTCTTCAAAATGTTTTCACGTTAATTAAAAATCAGCCCTTAAATCAAAGACATTATAATAATATACAGTATTTGAGATTCCCATTTTTCCTTAGAGATACGAATGAGAATCTCCTGGAAAAAGAAAACAAAGAAATCTTTATCAGGCTGGTGATTTTATTTCAAAGATGCTAAAAATGTCACCATTACCTCTGCATATCTTGCTACCTTCCTGAATCATTTCCCTTTAACATGTCTTATTAAGTGCTGATAAGGCAATAGCTAAAAATAACCAGCTGTCAAATCATTATTTAAGCCTATTGGAAATTATTCTAAATTACTCAGTGCTGTTGGTTGGCTTCCCACTCACCACCAATCCTGCCTCCACTTCAGCTGCGAGTGCTCTGCTGCTGCTTTAAGACTGCAGAACGCTACAAAGGACAGAGGCATGAGACAGGGTTAATACTTAGCTCTGAGTCTCAGAGGCAGAGAAGGTTAGCTGAGGGATCAATGTGATTAAAGCTGTAGGAGAGGAAAGATGTGCCTGTCTGTTTGCTTGCTGCCTGAATGTGGAGGGTGAAGGGTTTGGAACCTGATTTCTGCAGATTCTGGACTGTATATTCCCAGGGATGAGCTCATGCTTGCATTTGAGGATATTTTCACCTGTAGACCTGCTGCTGCAAACCTGCTGCTGTCTCCCTGAGCTAACAACACACCTGGGCTTAAAGCACCCGCCTCCCTCTTTCCTCTGGCTGCATCTTTCTGAAAGAGAAAGCCAGTGAGCAAGTGTCAGTGGAGAAGAGGAGAGACAGATCACTTGCTTTAAGGACAATCAAACACATACACGCATTTTCCAAGCAGCTACACGGCAACCAGCAAAACAAACTGAACTGATCGTCTTCTTAGCTTGTAGCTTTAACCTTGCAGTTGACAAATAGAGAAAAAGAAAGCAAAAGAGTGGAAAGCCAAGCATATAGCTGGAAGAATAGAAAAGAACAGGGCATGTGGATATTGGCTTTCTCCTTGTTCCAGAGCATCTTGAATGGTGAGTAATATATTTTATTTGTGATTCATTTAAATGCTGTTAATTGCCAAGAGTGAACTGGGGAATTGTATAATTGGATCAATTGTATTCTCCCCCCCCCCCCCAGCATTTCAAATCTTGTCCTGTGGGGGAGGGGGACAGGGAAGGTAGGAGGATAGGATGGGGGAGAAATTGCTCTGTAATCATTTAAGCTAGCTTACCTAGCAAAGTGCCAGCCCCTTCTCTAACTATGGTACTTGATAGCCACCTCATTCAGAATAAAACTAGTCTTGATGAGAAATGAATAGATTAGAAAAAAAATTCTTTACTTCTTTCGCAACTAAAACCAGATGGAGAACAATTCAAATCCCCTATATGAATATAATGAATAGAACATAGAAACCTTCTAGTTTAAGCTATAAGCATCTTTGTTGTTTAGCTTTACAAAGAAATGTGGTTACACTCTGGTGCAATTGATTTACAGCAATATCAAAGATTTCCTTTAAAATATATTTTTTTCAATCTTCATCTCTTCTCTTACTTCACCCCTAAGAAGGTGCTACTCAGTATTCCCAACACTAATTTATGTAAAAATATGCAGTGATAAGCATTACGTCATTTGATGTGCTTACAAATCTTGACATTTATAAAGTTGTGAAAATGTAATATCTGAATGAAGTAAATATTTTGGTTTTTCCCCCATAGCCATTTGATATTTTGAAGGATTTTCTTGTTCAGAATTTAGATAGCTATTACTACTTAGTGATGTGCACATAATCACTGTGTACAATACCTCAAGTTGTAGTATGACAGAAATATAAATGTACATGTTGATGGTTTTCTCCCCACATCAGAATGATAGCAAACTGCTGGGTTTTGGCAGAGCTTGAGAATAGCTGCAGTTTTGAATTACCATTTCAAATTTCTGCACACAGATCAGGCTAAAATTCATTACATGCTGACAGTTAAAATTCAATAATTAAGCAGAATTGACCCTCTAGAAAGGGAGAGAAAAAGAAAATATTCTTATGTGAGAAAACCTAGGAAGCAAAGGAGAATGTGAGATTTTCCTGGAAGAGACAAATGAATCTCGGAGTGCAGGCTAAGGAATAAATGCTAGTTGGGTGTATATTTTTATTTGTTAAACTATATATTAGATAAAAATATATACATATAACGATCTCTGTGTGTACATATGTGTATGAATAAATATTAACAAAATTAAGGAAATTATGCATTTTAAAATGGCTGCATTTTAAAAGAAAAAATTAGAAATGAATTACAGTGCAAAAATCATTTTTATACCATGTTGCCTGTACATTGAACAAACTGTTCATAAACTTTCATTTTGAAATTTCCTTTGCAGTAAAGCATTACAACAAATATGACATTACATTTTCTTTTTTTCCCCTTTCCTCAGAGGGTACTATACCTAATCTATATCCTCTGTGGAATTTTACCTCAGGGGAATATATTTACATTAGAGCATACACAGTGATGCATCATGGAAGTTACAATTTAATATGAAATTGCAGGAAATGTTAGAATATTATCATATGGGTGAAGATACAAGATATTATTTAGGGCCTGCCTAATTTGTCAGCACAAATCCTTGGATTCATCATAAAGCTCATGATTTTAGAAAAATTGTAAAAAACCAATCCCATTCTACTGAGGGACATGGCACCTTTTGATTGACATGACAATATAGGTTGCTTTTCTTATTGTGAATCTAAATTATATCTATTTCACATTCCAAGATCCATAATTTAGGATGAGAAATCAACCATTATTTTTCTGTATTTTTGTACGCATAGAGATATACTAAACATGTGTGTGGTTTTTTAATCAGTATTTTAAAAAGATGTAAACGGTCTTGATATTATGTTTAAATTGTATAATCACTGAATAATTCGAATCTTGAAATGGCTATGCTGGTTGTGTGTTATGTAGCTTCTGTATGATGGACTTCATACCAAGTCCATCACTGTGTGTAGACACACATATATGTATACATAGCACACACATACACAGTCATTGTCGGTAGTCTTTTCCTATCACTTTCTCAAAAGACCTCTTAAAATATATTGACAGTCATTATTACCTTAAAGTATTCAAGTACATTATCTATCGTAATGTATACATAACCAATAAAATGGCTATTTTATGTTTTTAATTTCCTTCTTTCAGTGTAACCAGGTTAAAACAAAACAAAACAAAACAATAAAACCCTCCAACGTCCCAGACAAACAAACAAAAGCCCTGGGCTTTGAGCTCTTTCACCATTATTGCCAACCTGCTTTCAAGATTTCCCCAAATGAGGGTGATGTATAGATCAACATAATCACACTACATATCCCAACAGAACGTAAGATTATATAAAAGAGTTCAGTTTGGCATGCTTTTTTTTTCCCATTTGGCCATGCTTTCAAAATCTATAAATACATACTTCTAATCACACTGGAAGGGAGACAAGATGTTTTCCTCACTTGTTATTTTGAAGTAATGTTCATCTATTTTCATGAGCTTGGTTTTAAAAAATTATCCATATTAAGATATTCTGATACCTGAATACACTGAATACTAGGCCCCAAACTGCGACTGATTTGGCATAAAATTAAGTGAATTAATTGAAGAGTTTAAACAGATTGATATTTTGAGGTTTTGTTTAAAAGTGCCAAGTTTTAAGAATATTAATGTGCTTTAATAATATCTTTTCTACAAAGGGCAAATACAGTACTTCAGTATACTGATAGGTAAAATCTGTTTTATTTTGCTGAAAAGATGCATGATTATAGGACAGTTTGAAATTTAGGTCAAATAACTTTAAATTGGGAATTCAATCTTTTATTAGCTTAAGCTCTTGACTAAATGACCCCAAGTATATATCTCAGGTATGATGTCAATCATAGACTAACAGAGGAAAATTGCCAAGTGTTTTGATATTCTCATATGCACACTTTTATAATAATGCAGGTTCTGCATGTGTATGCATATGAGCACATCCATGATCCCCAAACTGATTTTAATGAAATAATATCAAGGATGATTTCATGTCTGTTATTGAATTATTTATTCTAACTTTAGAAAGTACATTTAATGAAAAGTCTGTAGATATGCATCCACATGAGCAGTTGCTTGGGATTTCACAGATAGGTTTCTATTTCTGTTCATGTTTATCTGACATGCAGATGATGGTAGACATATGTCTGTAAATATATGTTTTCTACCATTGCCTTGCCCTTGTATGCAAGCAAGACATACATACGTGTTTATGACTATTTATGCATGTACCTATGCACATATTATAAATAGTAAGATTCATTATGTATATATACACAATACACACAATTCTATACCTTTTGACTGGACACACACCATTAACATTGTCCTCTATCATGCAAACCAAGTTTGAGCTGGAGATTAGATAGAGTAGTGGTGTTGACACAACCATTGAACAATAAAGTCGGATATGTTGAATCTTTTTGGACTTGTCAGTTCCCAACAGGGAATCTGACTAGATTTCCTAGGCCTACATATCTAGGCCTTGGCATTTTCTTGTCTGGATATAACATATTACCCCAATAAAACCCTGCTTGAAAACTTGAACTTACACTGCTTTGCCACACCTTTGGGTCCTTTAGCCTGATTTCATTCTTTTTTAATTAAAAAAACAATGAATGAGTGAGTACATGATGACAATTTTTATTTAATCTGGTTGTTTTTCCCCCTTATCTTAAGAAAGCTAGATAGAGATTTTGAATACATTTTTGTACCTCTGGACTTAGGATATTGTGTGACATCTCTAGGAAAAAAAATGCTCAGTACAAGTTACACTGTGATAAATGATAGAAATCCCATTTCTAATCTTTTTTACACTTGATTGTACACTCTGTTACTTCACTGAATTCATTGAATAACAAGGAAGAACTGATACACCATGTTTGGTGTGGGGGAGGGGAAGAATTCCCTCTGAAAATTGCCAATCTTAAATCCCTAATGCATAGGCCTTAATGTGCAGAATTATGTTTATCTCTACAAATTCTTTTGTCATGGATTTGTTATCTTGGGAAGGAGATATGGAAAGTATCTCAGATGAGTTCCTGAGAACTCTCTTTTAAAAAGCACAGCAAAACAAGTATTGCATGGGAAATTCCTGTATGTATATGTGTGTGACTTCATGCATTTTCAGTGGTGTTTCCCATGCCTGGAATTCTCTTCCTCCTTATCCCCAACTCTTAACTTGCCTGGTTTCATTCAGGTCCTACCTTTTGTGAGAAGCCTTTCTCAACTGCCATGAATGTTAGGGCCTCATAAATTGATTCTGTATCTCTCTTGTTTTTATGTGGTTGTTTACATGTAGTCTCCAAAATAGATGGTGAGCTCATTGAAAGCAAGGACTGTCTTTTTCCTTTTTCTCTTTCTTTTTTTGTATCCTCAGGACTTAGAATAGTGTTTGGCACAGAGTAGGTATTGAATAAATGCTCGGTGACTGATTGTTGATACTGACGGCAAACACATTCACACATATGTGATGTGTGAAATAACACGCAAAATGAGATATTTAACTTAGAACTGACATTAAATGTTAAGCATTTGTTAAGAAAGTGAGTACCCCAAATTTTACACTAAAATTACAAATGAATTTTATAATAGGAAAATAAATATTACTTCCAAATGCAAACACTCATATTTTGGGGGGTTTTGTTTTTTGCGAAGCGAACAAGACATTTTAGTGAAGGTCAGTCATTAATATGGTTAACATTAATATGTACATTACAGAAAATTCCTTTATGGCATTTTTAAAATATACTATTTATACAAATGAGAAACATGTGACTATTTTACTAAGTCTGGCAGAGACTGTTACATGCTGTCTACATGTCAAGTATTTTATTTTCATAGGACACTAGTGGGCAGCAAAACACACAAAACAGGTAATATTTCCCAATAGCAGGAACAAAATAAGCCTTCTGTATGTATAGAATGTATGGTTCTTTTCCTGAATGTTTTTATTATGTTGACTTCCCAAGTTTACTTCAATCTGGCTTCTCTTTTGTGAAAGCAATGAAAAACAAGTAACGTAGAGATTATGGAAATATTTGTTTTGAGGTTTGAAAATAAAAAGTATTTTGGAATGAAGAAGCCATAGAAGAGGTATGCTCAGGATAAAGGAGGTCATCTAAAAGCTTGGAGAAACATAGTGCATTTTTTTTTATTACATAAGTACCTATGACAGAAGGAATCACGTTGGAATTCTAGACAGGAGTCCTTAACCTTTCTTGTGTCACGCACCCCTTTGCCAATCTGGTGAATCCTGTAGTCTCAGAAAAAATGTTTTTAAACACATAAAAATGAATATATAAGATTACAAAGTGAACCAACTACATTGAAATACAATTATCAAAGTATCTTTTATAAATTCATGGACTGCAGGTTAAGAACTGCTATTCTAGAAGATTACCCTTCTTAGACATTGGATTTCCAAGAGAAATTCCTCCAATCTCCAAGGTTGCAGATCAACTGACCTTCTAATGTGATTCCAGAAAGCAATGTCTGCTAATGATGATCAATTATAGAAGTAAAGTTAATAGATGACAGCTTATCAATCTGATATAGCAGCAGCTTGTGAGTTGGGGAGTAAGAAAGTCTAATTTACCCCCGGGCACCCTGGGTCACCAACGCTTGCCTGTGTTTTTTTCTCCTATTAATTCTCCATGTTTCAAATGTGTTAGAATAGCACTTCCTTTTCCTTACCCCATGTTTTTATTTCTAGCCTTTCTCCTTTAAAAAAATATCTATTTGGAAATAAAATAAAATTGAATGTTTCATTTTCTAGCAAATATATATTTTATTTCACCATGAAATAAAAAGAATATTGTTACATATAATAAAACATACATATATAAACAGATAATGTTAATTTTACCTCATAAAACATTTCTCTAATGTTAATTTAGAAATTAATCTGTGACTTTTCCCCCTTTAGTCGCATTCTCAAGAAATAAAATAGGTATTTTCTAAAGAATTTATTGGATAAGTTTCAGACAAATTTTCTTCTGTTCTTCATAATGGTTTAAATTAGGATATTTGATACAGTTGCCCCTTTGCAATCTTCATCTTTTAAATGCTCTTTTGGCCATTTGGATTGGGAAATATATGACAGAAAATAAGAATACCCAGAATAATCTAGGGAGCTTCCATTTTTATGTATGTCAGTACCTAGACTATGATTTTAGATCCTGCAAAATCTGTGAAGACCTATGGAATCTCAAGAAATCTAATGTATAAAAGCAATATTTAATTTATCCCTGTGACCTCTATAGAATATTTTATTCTCATGGTCACTTGATACCTTGGGGAAAATATCTTCTTAAATCTTATTCATTTGCAGAAAGCACATTATAATTTTTTAAAATATTCCATTGATCTTTGAGCCTCTGCTAATGTTTGTTCAATAACTGAAACAAATTTAAATGACTCTCTTCAGTCAAGTAAGAAAAAAAAAACCTAACATGTAACTAATAATACAGGCTTTATTCAAATGGCTGGTAAACTTTTAATTGTGAAAATCAAGATATATTTTATAAGTTTCGTATGTTACTTATAGTAATCTTTTATTTTTTCATTTGGATTAATCATCAATTTCTATGCATTGTGAATTATACAAAGGATGTGCCAATATCGTGTAGTGAAAGGCAGCTCGGGGCACATTGCTCAGAGTCTGAGATCTAAAGTCAAGAAGACCAGGGTTCAAATTTGACCTTGAACACTTACATGCTCTGTGACCCTTGACAAGTCATTTAACATCAGTTTACCTCAGTGTCTTCATCTATAAAATAGGAATAAAATATCATAGAGTTGTTGGGAGGAACAAAAGGGATAATATAACTTTAAAAAAAAACATGCATCCAGCACATAGTAGGCATTGTAAAAATGCTTATTCCATCTCTCCTGATTAAGACTAAGAAATATAGCAAGAATTTCTAAAAGTAGCTAATTTTTAATGTTTATACAAAATGATAGACATTAATGATTCATTGCTAAAATCCCTATTGATTTATCATTTTCATCAGAAGTTAGTAAAATTTAAACATTTGTCAATAGTCCTATTTATGTAAAACCATTTTAATACGCAGAAATTTTGTGTTGGAGAGATGGTGAGGAGAAAAGAAGAGAATATCTCCTCCATACCTAATATCTACCTTCTCCTTGGAGCATCAAAACACAGAATTTCAGAGTGAAAATCATAATGAATCTTGATTTATTGTTCATCATTTGCTTTGGACTATCAGATAAACATTTTAGAAAGGGAATGTTAAAGACTCTGCCTCACTTGAAGATGACATTTAATATGTACTTTATTTTGGCATATTACACAATATGAACCATCTTTATTACTATTACATTAAATAATAATTAAACCATTATATGTAATAAATAAAATATTAAATATATGAAAATATATATCTTATTTTGAATAGTCCCTCAGGCTGAGTGGAAAAAAAAAAGGCTGCAACAGAAGTAAAACCTTAGAGTCATAGTTCCTAAAATAAACTGTATATCAAGCAAGGCAAAACTGTCACGCAGGACAAAGTTGTCCTGCATGTCTCTTGGAGGAGATCAGGCCTGCTCCTGGTAGAGGAGAATAGGGATTAGGGAATCTAGTAAGGTACTGACACATCTGATGGGAGCTTTTCTGAAGAGGAGAGAAAAGGACTCTCAACAATCACTAACCAAATAAATATAAAAAAATAAAGAAAAAATGTCTTCTTTTTTCTGAGATGTATTAAATTGAAAAAGAAATTTGAATTATGAGTCAAGGGATCAGGTAGATAGCATTGAAGAATACTAACTTGTTTTCAAGCACTTGGAGTATAAGGAAGGATGGATAGTGGGAATGAAAGGAATTGGGAACCTAACAGGTGATATCTATGTTCTAGGCTGGACCTGACTTAAGCCAGTCAGTCCTGTGATCATTTAGGTTCAGTTGTGGAAGGAAATGAAACATTTCTAGGTCATTCAACAAGAAGTTTGATCAGCAAGGACAGATATTAATGGTATCCTGAGTCTATTAGTTGAACTGGTGGCAGTTGATCAGTGGTTGTCAATGCGGGTTATAAGGAAGATGAAATGAATCTAGAAGGGAAATCCTTGAAAGCAATGTTATAAATCTTATGAAGACACCTGTATGATCCATAAACCTAAGTATAAAAGTAGAATCATGAGGAACTGAGAATATGCAAAGAGAGCACAGAAATAGATCGACACCTCATTATATGTGTAGACATGTATAATCTCTTCATTTGTTTATATGTATATGTAAATACACATGTGTACACACATACATATTTTAGAACATTTATTTTTCTCAAACACCTTTATAGTTTTCTTAACAATGAATGGCCTTGACTGTATGGTATATTGGAGAGCCTTTACTTTTGTTTCCTCACACACACACATAACCATGCTAACTGTTGGCTCAAAAGATTGTTATTTTAAGGCATAGAGGTGTTTAAAGTCCATTATTTATTTTGTTGGAGAGGTCCTTTGGGGGGCATGTGCCTTGATAGGTCTTCACCGTCAAGATGCTTACAATGTCATTGATAGAGCTTGGTTAGGTTTTGAGTCTTTAAAAAAAAATGTTGTGTAAAGATTGGTCTAGTATTTCTATGACAACCTACTTTTATGGTCCAGTACCCTTTTAAGACCTTCTTGTAGCTTATTATTGTTTTACTGATTTCTCAATGTATGAAAATTTATAGGCTTAAGTAAATTATTTTACTTCTGTAAAAATGAAGTATAAAATGATCTCTAGGTTCTTTTTAGGTCTAAATTTAGTTGATAATTTTCCTTTATAAATAGTTTTTCATAACTACATGTAAAAAACAATTTTTAATATTCTTTAAAAAATTTAAAACTTCAAGTCATCCCCCTCCTTTCTTTCTCCCTGGTAATCAGTTTGATATAGGCTATATATGTGCAATTATGCAAAATATTTCCATATTAATCATGTTGTTAAAGAAAACACAGACCCAAAAAAAACCCTAAAAATAAATTGAAAAAATTTAATGCTTTGATCTGTACTCAGAATTCATTAGTTCTTTTTTTGAAGGTGAATAGCATTGTTCGTCATGAATGCTGTGTCATTGTGTTGGATTATTGTATTGATGAGAATAACTAAGCCCTTCACAACTGATCATCATTACAATATTGATGTTACTGTGCCTAATGTTCTCCTACTTCTGGTAATTTCACTTTGCATCAGTTCATTTAAGTCTTTTCAAGGTTTTCTGGCAGCATCTTGCTTATCATTTGTCATAGCACAATAGTATTCCATTACAATCACATAGCACAACTTATTCATTCATTCCTCCATTGATAGATACCCCCTAGAATTCAAATTTTTAGACACCATACAAAGAGCTGCTATAAATAATTTTGTACAAATGGGTCTTTCCCCTTTTTTGTTTTCTCTTTGGGATACAGTGGAATTACTGGATCAAAGGGTATGAACAGTTTGATAGCCCTTTGGGCATGTTTCCAAATTTCTCTCCAGAACAATTGGACCAGTTCACAATTCCACCAAGTGTGCATTAGTCTTCCAATTTCCCCACATCTCCAACAGTTATCATTTTCCCTCTTTCTCTCATATTGGTCAATTTGATAAGTGTGAGATGGTACCTCAGATTTGGTTTAATTTCTATTTCTATAATGAATAATGCTTTAGAACATTTTCCATATGATGATAGCCATCTTCAATGTATTCCTCTGAAAACTGCCCATTCATATCCTTTCACCATTTGTCAATTAAGGAATAACTTGTATGCCTGCAAATTTGACTGAGTTCTCTATAGGTTTGAGAAACAAGACTTTTATCAGAGACAAATGCTGTAAAAAAAATTTCCCCAGAATTCTGCTTTTCATCTAATCTTGGTGGCACAGTTTTTGTTTGGACAATACCATTTAAATTTAATATAATCAAACTTAACCATTTTGTATCACATAATGTTCTCCATCTCTTGTTAGACCTAAATTCTTCCCTTCTCTATATATCTGACTTGCTCTGTTCCTTGCTTTTTAAATTTGTTAATGGTATAACCCTTTATGTCTAAATCATGTACCCATTTTCATCTGATTTTGGTATATGGCATAGGATGTTGGTCTATTCCTAGATTCTGCTATATCACTTTCCAGTTTTCCCATCAACTTTTGTCAAACAGTGGGTTCTTGTTCCAAAAACTTGGCATTTGAGATTTATTAAACATTAGATATCTATAGTCATTAACCACTGTGTATTCTGTACCCAATCTATTCCACCGGTCCACCACCCTGTTTCTTAGCCAGGACCAGATTGTTTTGATGATCAGCATTTTATAATACAGTTTGAGATACAGTAGTCAGGCTACCTTCCCTCACATTGTTTTTTTCTGTTAATTCCCATGATCTTTTGTTCTTCCAGATGAATTTGTTGTTATTTTTTTTCTAGCTCTATAAAATAATTTTTCAATAGTTTGATTGCTATGACACTGAATAAGTAAGCTAATTTAGGTAGAATTGTCATTTTTATTATATAGACTCAGGCTACCTATGAGCAGTTAACATTTTTCCAGCTGTTTAGGTTTTACTTTATTTGTGTGAAAAGTGTTTTGTAATGGTGTTCATATAGTTCTTGGGTTTGTCTTGGCAGGTAGATTCCTAGTACATTTTATTGTGTGCAGTTATTTTAAATGGAATTTCTCTTTTTATCTCTTGCTGTTGAACTTTGTGCATAATATATAGGAAGGCTTTATATGGGTTTATTTTATATTCTGCAACTTTGTGAAAGCTGTTAATTAGTTCAATTGGCTGTTTTTTTCTCTAGGATTCTCTAAGTATACTACCATGCTCCCTATTCTAATTCCTTCAATTTCTTTTTCTTCTTTTATATCTATAACTGACATTTCTAATAAGATGTTGAATGATAGTGGTGATAATCACCATTTGTCCTTCACCTCTGATCTTATTGGGAAGGCTTCTAGCTTACCCCCCCCCCCATTACAAATAATGCTTGCTGAAGATTTTAGATAGATTTTACTTACAACTTTAAGAAAAGTTCCATTTTCCACATGCTCCCTAGTATTTTTGATATGAATATATATTGTATTTTGTCAAAAGCCTTTCATGAATATATCAACATAATTGTAGGATTTCTGTTGCTTTTGGTATTGATATGGTCAGTTATACTGTTAGTTTTCCTAATGTTGAACCAGCTGTGCATTCTTTATATAAATCCCACCTGGTTATAGTGTTTCATCCTCACAATATAAATGGTTGTAATTTCCTTGCTAGTATTTTACTTAAATATTTTTTGCATCAATATTCATTAGGGAAATAAGTCTACAGTTTTTTTCCCCTGCTTTTTCTTTTCCTGGTTTAGTTATGATAAAAGGAATTTGGTGATACTCATTTTTTGCCCATTTTCCAAAGAGTACATAGTATTGGAATTAAAAAAAATATATTGGTAGATATACTTGTGAATCTATGTGGTACTGAAGATATTTTTGGCTTATTCAATTTCTTTTTCCCAGATGGGGTTATTTAAGTAGTCTATTTTATCTTTAGTTAATCTGGGCAATTTATGTTTTTGTAAATATTCATCCATTTCACTTAGATTTTCAAACTTATTGGCAAATAATTTGGCAAAAGGAATCCTAATAATTGCTTTAATTTCATTTTCGTTGGTGGTGGATTCATCATTTTAATTTTTTGTTCTGGTAATTTGTTTTTCCTTATTTAAATAAAATTAAGTTGTTTGTCTTTTTCATAAAATCAATTCTTGGTTTTATTTAGTAGGTCATTGGTTTTCTTACTTTCAATTTTATTAATGTTACCTTTTATTTTCAGGATTTCCAACTTGGTGTTAATTGGAGATTTTTTATTTTTTCTAGTCTTTTTTAATTGCTTGCCCAATTGACCGATCTACTCTTTTCTTTTTTTTTAAATCTACTCTTTCTCTATTTTAGTGATGTAAGCATTCAGAGATACAAAATTTCCCCCAAGTACAGCTTTGACTTCGTCCCATAAATTTTGATGTGTTGCCTCATTTTCATCATTCTCTTTAATCAAATTATTGATTGCTTCTATGATTTTTTCTTTGATCTACTTCTTCTTTGGGATTACATCATTTAGTTTCTAATTAATTTTAAATCTATTTTTCCACTGCTCTTGCTTGAATATATCTTTTATTGCATTTTGATCTGAAAAGGATGCATTTAATATGTCTGTATTTGATTGTGGGATTTTTATGCACTAATATGTGGTCAGTTTTTTGTAGGTACAATGTACCACTGAGAAAAAGGTATATTCCTTTGAATTCCCATTTTAATTTCCTCCAGAGGTCTATCATATCTAACTTTTCTGAAATGCTATTTACCTCCTTAACTTCCTTCCTGTTTACATTTCTGTTTACATTTCTGTTTAGTTTTATCTAGTTCTGAGAAGGGAAAGCTGAGGTTTCCTAATAGTATAGTTTTACTGTCTATTTCCTTCTGCAACTTATTTAACTTTTCCTTTAAGAATTTAGATACTATGCTATTTGGTGCATACGTGTTTGGTATTGTTATTACTTCATTTTCTATGGTACCTTTTAGCAAAATGTAGTTTCCCTGTTTATCTTTTTAAATTAGTTCTATTATTGCCTTTCCTTTTTATGAAATCATGGTTGGTACCCCTGCTTTTTTTTTTAACTTCAGATGAACCCCAATAGATTCTGTTTCAGCCCTTACCTTTACTCTGTATATGTCTATTGTAGGATTCTAGTTTTCAATCCACTCTGGTATCCTTTCCCATCTTGTGGGTAAGTTTTTCCCACTCCCCTACAAGATTATAATTACTATGTATTTTTCTTCATCCTATTTTACCTTTGTTTATTCTCTTACCTCTTTCACTGTGTCCTTCCTCAACAGTGTTTTGATTCTGACCACAGCTCCACCTTATACACCTTACCTTCTATCAGTCCCCCTTTCTTCTTTAAACCCTATTTCCTAATTCCTATGTGGTAAGATAGATTTCTTTTCTCAATTGAGTGTGTTATTCCCTCTTTGATCCAATTCTAATAAGAGTGAGATTCAAGAGATGCCTACTCACCCCCATCTTTCCCTCCTCTGCAATAGAACTTTTATGCTTCTTCATGTAAGACAATTTACCCCATTCTACATCTCCCTTCCTTCTTCTCTCAGTGTAATTCTCTTTCTCACAAGTTAATTTTTATATATGATTCCTTTAATGTCAATTTATACCTACACCCTCTGTATATGTACTTCTAATTGCTCTAATAGTGACGAAGTTTTTAAGCATTATGGAGATATGAACAGTTTAGCCTTATTGAATCCCCTATGTTTTGTCTTTTTTCCTATTTATCTTTTTATACTACTCTTTAGTCTTCTATTTGAAAATCAGATTTTCTGTTCAACTCTGGTCCTTTTATTAGGAATACTTGAAAGTTCTATAATTCATTAAATACTCATTTTGTCCCCTAAAGGATTATACGGTTTCTCTGAGCAGGTGATTCTTGGTTGTAATCATAGCTCCTTTGCCTCCCAGAATATCCTATTCCAAGCCCTCTAATCCTTTAATGTACAAGTTGTCAAATCCTGTATAGTCTTAACTGTGGCTCCATAATATTTGAATTGTTTCTTGTTGCTTGCATTATGTTCTCCTTGACTTTGGAAGTGTGTATTTTTGCTATAGTATTCCTAGGAGTTTTCATTTTTTTGATCTCTTTCAGGTGGTGGTCAGTGGATTCTTTCAATGTGTATCTTACCCTATTGTTCAAGGCCATCAGAGCAATTTTATTTTAATTTCTTGAAATATGATGTCCTAGCTCTTTTTATTCATAACTCTCAGGTAGTTCAATAATTCTTAGATTATCTCTCCTGAAACTATTTTTAGGTTACTTGTAATTCCAATGGGATATTTCATATTTTTTTTCTCTTTTTTCAGGCTTTTGATTTTGTCTTATTGTTTCTTGGTGCTTTATAGAACCATGAACTTCTACTCACCCAATTCTGATTTTTAAGGAACTAATTTTCTTCAGGAAGTTTTTATGTCTTCTTTCCCACTGGGTTAATTCTACATTTTAAAGAGTTATTTTCTTCAGTGAATTTTTACCTCCCTTTCCATTTGTCCAATTCTACTTTATAATGAGCTGTGTTTCTTTTTTAAAAAATTTAATAGTATCTTTTTTCCCCAAATACCTATAAGGACAATTTTCAACATTCATTTTTTAGGGTATATTTTGTGTTCCAGATTTTTCTCCCTCACTCCCTTCCCTCTCTGTCCCCAAAATGGCCATTTGATATGTTATGCATGTACAAGAATGTAAAATACATTTCCACATTAGAAATGTTGTGAAAGAAAAAAACAGAAGGGAAAAGATCATGAAAAAAGTGAAAATAGTATGTTCTGATGTGCATTCAGAGTACTTTATCTGATGTGAATAGCATTTTCCATTATGAGCCCCTTCTAGTTGTTTTGGATCACTGCTTTGCTGAGAAGAGCTAAATCATTCAAAGTTACTCATCACACAATGTTGCTATTATTATGTACAATGACTTTCTGGTTCTGCTCATTTCACTTTGCATCAGTTTGTACAAGTCTTTCCAGGTGTTTCTGAAATCTGCCTGTTTATTATACCATAACTTGTTTAACCATTCCTTAATTGATGATCATCCTTCAATTTTCAATTCTTTGCCAACACAAAAAGAGCTGCTATAAATATTTTTATACATGTGGGTCTTTCCCCCTTTTTATGATCTCTTTGAGATACAGACTGGATCAAAGGGTATGCACAGATTGATTGCCCTTTGGACATAGTTCCAAATTGTTTTCCAGAATGTTTGGATCAGTTCACAACTCCACCAACAATACCTTAGTGTCTCAATTTCCCTAAAGCTTCTCCAACATTTATCATTTTCCTTTTTTCATCATATTAGTCAATCTGATAGGTATGAGCTGGTATCTCAGACATATTTTAATTTGCATTTCTCTAATCAATCATGATTTAGAGCATTTTTAATAATATAGTATTTTTTCAGTATAACTAGAGATAGCTTTGATTTCTTCATCTGAAAATGACCTGTTCATATCCTTTGATCTTTTACTAACTGGGGAATGGTTTGTATTCATTAAAATTTGACTCAGATCATTATATATTTGAGAAATGAGGCCTTTATCAGAGATACTTACCATAAAGATTGTTTCCCAGCTTTCTGTTTTTCTTCTAATCTGGTTGCATTGCTACAGTTATTTCTTTTTGGATTTTAGACTCAAAGGCCAAAATACAGATAGAGAACAGAGAAAAGAGACAAAAAATCATAAAGTTATATATTGGAACTTAAATACAAAGTAAGAAAGAAAAAAAGCATATCACATGCATAGTAGAACCTAAGATGATGAAAAATATGTGACAAATTTTTGTTTCAAGAAAGCCCGTATGATAAATAATACACATTGTGTTGGGAACTGTCCATTTTTTCTTTGCTTCTTTGTAAGTTTTCTTTTGTCCTCTACTATGCACTTTTTTACTTTGTTCTTTTTTTCTCCTTCCTCCTCCCCCAAGAAGGCTAAAATTAAGTTTGGATGTGTTTATCTATAGTTTTATCTCTCTCTCTCTCTCTCTCTCTCTCTCTCTCTCTCTCTCTCTCTCTCTCTCTCTCTGTATCTGTATATACATATGTATATAGATATATACTTTCCCAAACAAATTCTACTCTTGATCTTTGTTTTTATGTCTGTCCATATCTCTTGCTTCCTATCCCTCCTGCCTCTTCCACTTTACTTCTATCTGCTGCTTTGCCCTCTTATCACTTGTATACACTCCCCAAGGATCCCTCCCCTATCGTTCCATTCCCATAAATCTAAACACCCTTCTATACCATCTTTTACCTATTCCCTCACTCTCCCCTCTAAAGATCCCTCCCTTGTCCTCTACTACCTCCCTATGCCCCTACCATTTTATTTCTCTTGAATTCAGAAGACTTTTGTACTCTTCAATATAAATATGTATTGTTCCCCCTTAAACCGATTCTCAATGACGGTAGGTTACCAGAACTACCAGCCCTCCTCCCCAGTTAGTTACTCTATATCAGTTCTACTTCTTGCACTTCATTTGTATAAAATAATGACTCTTTTTAGCTGTTCTTAAATGTTTTAAAATTCTATCTTACTCAGGTTTACCCCAATCTTTCTTATGAACTACCCAATTATTAATAAGAATCTTAGACATGCAATTTACATATACAAAAAGCAAACAGTCTGTTCTTATGGATGCCTTATAATTAGTCTTTGGTATATACCTTATATTTCTCCTGGCTCTTATATGTCAAATCTTCTCTTAAGTTCAGCTTGGTTTTTTTAAAACAAAGTTTTGAAAGTCTGACAATTGATGAAATGTCCATTTTTTTCTTCCATTCAAGATAATGCTTAACTTTGCAGGCTATGATATTTTTGACCAGAGTCCCAGTTCTTTTGCTATTTGATATTTGAAATTCTTATTTTCAAGATGTCATTTTCTTCCTTAATGTTCTAGATCTCCTTTTCTAATTGGTTGACTTTCCTTTCATTATCTTGTTTTTCTTGGATTATTCTTAATTTCTTTAGTTTTTCCTCTGTCTCTTTCATTTGGTTTTTAAAGTCTTTTTAAAGGTCTTCTACAAATTCTTTTTCGGTATGGGACCATTTCATGTTACTCTTTGGGGGTTTAAATATCTTCCTCTGAAGATGAACCCCATTCTTCTCTATTTCCATAATATCTTTCTATGGTTAGATTCTTTCTTCTTTACCTGTTCTTTTTTTTTTTTTTGTGGTAACAGCTTAATAATAATAGCTCACCTCTAGGCCTAGGGTTTGGGAGATGGTGCTTCTTGCCCCAGATCTTCAGTTCTTCCTTCCAGCCTGTAACCAAAGCCAAACATCCAACCTCCTGTAAGTGCCCACCGCCAGGGGCATTCTGTCCCACTGCTTCTACACTCATTGGGCATGTGTTGGTTCCTTCTTGCCTCCATTGCTCTTCACAGCACAGCTGGGTCTCGTGTTCTTTGTCAGCAGATGTTCCCTTGATCTTCCCAGTCCCTTACCCAACTCCCCTCGCCCTCCCTGGTGTAAAAGTTCCTGTGAATGGGGCAGAGGCAACCTTTTAAAACAATTAACTCCAGGACTTGCTACTGGTTGTTAAAGTGGACTGTCAAGATTTATTCTAACTTGACTGCAGGGGCAGCTGGTTACTAACCTCAAATGAGAAGGCACTAGTGCATTTTTAAGAACAGAAGAGTCACAGCTCAGAGGTGCAGTCAGAGAAAGTTTATTGAGTTCTCTCCATAGGGAAGCCTTACAGCTTGATCTTAAGGCAGACTTCAAATCTGCCTCACCAGTTTGAGTCTTATCTAACCCAGACCCGCATACCATTCATGACAAACAACAGAGCCAAGGTGCCTAGAACAGGATAAAACAAAAGTGGGAGAGGGAAGGTGCAGTCACAATGGCATGAAGACCCCAGGGTGTGGAGACACTATCTGGAACATCTGTTAACCACACATACGAAAACGTTGAGCAATGCAGTACCCCCTGACCTCTAAGTGACCAGGGGTGGCACAGTATGCTCTGAATTCTATGTGATCCAGCTAATTTCAGGGCCTCAGACACACTGTGTGCCTCAAACATAACCACCTGCAACCTGCATGTTTTTCCTAACCCTCTTGCCTCCACTGCTCTTCACAGCACAGCTGGGTCTAGTGTTCTTTTTCAGCAGATGTTCCCTTGATCTTCCCAGGTCCTTGCCCAACTTCCCTCACCCTCTCTGGGGTAAAAGTTCCTGTGACTGGGGCAGAGGCAACCTTTTAAAACAATTAACCCCAGGACTTGCTACTGGTTGTTAAAGTGGACCTCATCCTACAGATATTTACTCTTCACAGGGACCAAGCCTCATCTTGGGATGTTTTTTCTTATGATTTTCTCAAATTGTCCCAGGATCCTCTGGGTTATGTCCCTATTCTTATTTATTTTTACCTGTACTTTGTATTTTTACCCATACTTTGTCCACCTTGAGGTGCTATTTTTAGCTCTTTTGTGGGGGAAAATCTTGAGAGCTTGGGATTTTCTGACCTGCCATCTTCATAGAATCCTCTTTCCAGCTATTATTTCTACACTATATTAAATAGTCTTGATGATAATAAGCATCCTTGCTTTTCCTCTTATCCTATTGAAAAGTCTCCTAACATTTTTTCATCATACACTTTCTTTTTTGGATTGAGATAGATATCATTTACAATATTATATAAAGATCCATTTATTCCTGTTTTCTAGAATGTTTAGAACTCTGGATGGCTGTTTTAAAAAGTGTTCTCAGCAGGTATTGATATATAGTTAGGAGATTTTTCTATTCATGTTATTAACATAGTTTATTATATTTATAGTTTTCCATTATTTTGAATCAACCATACATTCCTGGAATAAATTCATGGTCAGAGATCATAAACATACCGATATGTATCAGAAACCTACTTGCTAGTATTTTTTTTTAATTTTTATGCCTATGTTTATTAGGGTAATTGGCCCATTTTTCTTTGTTTTGTATCTCCCTAGTTTAGTATTCAAATGACATATTTTTCATTGAAGCAAAGTACTTTCTTTTCCTATTATAACAAACAATAAAGATAATATTAGAATAAATGCTCTTGG
>CM053580.1:213987980-214033536 GCA_028627135.1 Pseudochirops cupreus
GTAGCCGAGCTGACTTTAGTGGGAAGTATCTTTGTGTGCGTTTTGGAGTTCTAGGATTGGTTTAGAGTCCTATTTTATGGGTATTTTGGGGTGGCTATGTGAGAGCTGCGATATGTTGCTGCTGCTACGCCGCCATCCTGGCTCCGCCCCCAGTCTATTTTTTAAGGTGTTATTTTCTTCAGTCAGGTTGTTGACTCTCTTTTCATGATTTTCTTGTATCATTCTCATTTCTCTTCCCAATTTTTCCTCTACTTCTCTTATTTGGTTTTCAAAATCTTTCTTAAACTCCTCTATGGCCTGTAACCAGTTTATATTTTTCTTGGAAGATTTTGGTGTGGGAGTTCTGACTGTGTTGTCTTTCTCCCATTCCATGCTTTGATCCCTTTTGTCCCCAAAAAAGGAATCTAAAGTTGGATTGCTGTTCTTACTTTTCTTCCTTTGCCTGCTTATGTTGCCAGCCAATTACTTGACTTTTGGGCTCTGTATAACTCTGCTTTCAGAGGGGAGAGCTTTGTCCCAAATTATTGGGATTTTCACAGCTACTAGGGCTCACTGGTCACACACCTCAGGGCCACCACCCAGGACCATGATCCTGATCCAGGCAGGTTAAGGCAAGAGCACTTAGTCTCTGAATGATCACTTGGTCCCCCCCTGCAATCTGGAGTCCAGGAGCTCTGAAGCAGCCACAAGTAGGTGGCTGCAGGGCTGCTGCTTCAGCTGCTTTCTTGCCCAGCAGGCAGTTGGCTGGACCCACTCCTTTCCCTCAAATTTATCCAAGTTCCTCTGACCTTTCACTTTGTCCTTGGCTCTTATGGGTTGATAATTTTGGAAACTGCCATAGGTGCCACTGATCCACTCTCCTGAGTTTTCCAGCCACTGCTTGTGCTGGCTGCCCTGGGGCTAACCATTTTCAGGCCAGGGTCGGCTCACCTCCCAGGAGCTGTGATGAGCCCTTCCCATCTGCCTGCCAGGCTGCCTTCAGTGGGAGCTTTGTTTCTCTGTCATTTTTGGGTGCTGGAGCTCTAAAATTTGTTTAGGGTCTTATTTTATAGGTATTTGAGGTGGTTATGGGTGGAGCTCATGGAGTTTTCCCACTTCTATGCTGCCATCTTGACTCTGCCCCCAATATAGATATTTTTTAAATTGACAGAATTCTCCTATAAATCATCGGGATAGTGCCTTTATAATTAATTCTATTTCAAATTCTGAAATTGGTTTAATATTTCTCTTTTGTCTTCTGTTAGTTTGGATATTTTAATTAAAATTTTTTAAAAATTTAAACCAAATATATAAATTAAATACTATATGTTATGTTGAAAGCTTTCCATCTTTTCTTTGCTTCCTTGTAGGTTCTTTTATTCTCTGCTGTACATTTTTTACTTTGCTCTTTCCCCCCTATTCCTTTCCTCTACCTGCCACCCTATGGCTATGATTGTGCATGGATATATTTATGTATAAGTGTTGATATATACATACACATATACATATATACACACATACATACATGTATAAACATATACTTTCCCTAAGAGATTCTGTTCTAAATCATTGTTTTTATGTTTGTGCACATATTTTTCCCCCTATCTCTCCTAACTCCTCTACTTTACTTCTACCTGCTACCCCAACCTCCTATTTCTAAACCTATCCCCACTCCAGCAATTCCTCCCTTATCTTCCCATTCCCCTAACCCAAACGCCCTTTTGTCACCCTCTCCTCAAAAACTCCTTCCCTTACCCTTCTGTTCCCCTAAATCTGAAGATCCCTCTTTGACCTTCTCACTCACATACAACATTATAAGAATTAGGTTTAAAATTTCCTCCATTTGTGTCTCTAAGTATTTTTTCTTGAAGTAGAATTTTTTGTTGTTGTCATTACTCTTGCTTAACCTTCTTTAATGCAACTCCATTCTCAGTTTCTTTTCCCTCCTCATTGTCAGCTCTTTTGTTACTTGCATAAATTTAATTAATTGATTTATTGTTCTTATTTTTAGTTTTTTTCTTCTTTTCCTTTTTCCTCCCCCTCCCACTATTCAATAATCTCACTTAAGGAGCTTAATAAAAATTTCACCTCCTTTCCTTCCTTTCTTCCTTTCAATGACTTTTTGTTCCCCCTTTTAACCTTTCTGCTCCCTTTTCTAAGAAAGATTTATTTACTTTTTTGCTTGATTAATTCTCTTCCTGTTATGTTTGTTCTGGACTTGTACTTTTTATTTTTGCCTGTCAACTTATATGTTATTTCTTGAGCCTCTTTGTGTTCTTTATGGAGTTAAAACTTCTAAAATACTAAATTTGAGTTCCCTGGCCTTCCTCTTTAGTATTGGATGCTCCTAAATCCAATAATATTCTGTGACACACCGAGCTGGTAGGAGGTGTCCTACTCCTTGTCCCTCACTACATTTCTAGTACCTCCTCCTGCTACAAACACTTGGCATCTTCTTCTCCTTTGAATTTCACTTCATTGTATTCAATTTCTGATAGCAGTTATCTATTGCTTCTCTTCTAACTCTTCTGCCCAGGTCACTCTGCCTTCTTCCTCAAAGAATTCAGTACTTGCATCATAATTACCCTTTCTCTACCCCACACTTATGGATGCCATGGCTTAGTGAATAGGGCACTGGATTTAGAGCAAGGAAGACTTGTGTTCAAAGCTGCCTCAAATACATTAGCTACATGACACTGAGGAAATAATTTAATCTTACTCTGACTCCCTCTCTTGATTTGTAAAAATAGGGGGCTGGATTGTTGACTTGTAAGATCCCTTCCAGATATTGATCTATGATCTGATTAATGACTTTAATATGTATGTTGACAGTATATCAAGTATACTGGCCTGACATCTCATCACCCTCCAAAACTCTCATTAGCTGCATCTTCTTTCTACTTTAGGCACGCAAAGATGATTAGATTCTTGATTTCATAACCACTCACAAGTATTGTATTTCAGTGATCCCAAGCTTGGGAAGGTCCTTTACCATAACTCCAGCCTATCTTTTGTCTTACCTCTTATAAATTTTTCCTTTTTATGTCAATCTCTAGTCACTCTCCCCCTTCCTGATTTCCTAGTCAATCACCCCTATTTGGATTCACTTTCCACCTTCCTAAATCTCGATGTTATAATTAGGTAGTCAAACTCTACATTGTTCTCTAATATTGAGTACTTTCCATGTTTCCTTCCCCATGAATTCCTTTTCACACTTCCCTGCCCTGTATTACACCTCCTTTTGCTTCCTTCATTCTTATTTATAAGCTGCTGAACACATGTGGAGGAAGGAATACTATTGTGTTTACTGGTTCTAATCAAAATTGGGTCTTCTTTGGTGCATAGCAGTCCTGTTACACTTCCCCTTTTGAGTCCTTATCATATGCCCCACAACATTTGTTCCCAACTTCTCTTCTCTCCAAAAGCTATTTATTCTATATCCACTAGCTTCTACCTTAGCAGAAAACCTACTTTATTGAGGAAATGGAAGCAATCTGTGAGAAGTCACCTCTTCTGTGCCTCTAATCCCTTCATCATCTTTCTCTAGCTTAGGTCTCTTTTCAAAGGAAGGAATATCCTTTCTCCTAAGATTGGCCTTAGCCAACCCTTCCTGTGCTCTTCATATCATCTTCTCCCATTTTCTCTGGGCACCTGTCCCCTTGACCATTGCTTGCATCTTTACAAACTCCAATATTTTTATATCTACCAAAACTACAATTTCTTTATATCTGCCTACTCTTTCTGTACTGCCTTTAAATCCAGCTTTCTCCCACTCTTTAAAAAAGAGAAAATTTACTTGATTCTGTCATTCTCTTAAGCTATTTTACCTATATGTCTCTTCACTTTTACTGCCAAACTCCTAGAAAAAATTTTTATATGCACATTACCTTTATTTTCCAGCTCTCATTCCTTATCCTCTTACTATCATGATTCTTATCACAGCAGCCAACTGTTCTGTATTGTTACCAGTGACCTCTTACCTGTTAAATCAAAATAGCTTTTTCCGCAGTCCTCATCTTTCTTGATCTCTCTACAATTTCTGATGTTGCTAACCATGTTCTGGTCTGTAGGTTTTTATATACCACTGCACGCTTCTGGTTTGCCTCTTACTTGTTTAACTGGATCAATATCCATTCTCCATTCTCTTTGCATGGGTCTATTCCTACACTTTGTCCTGGGGACATTTTTCATTTTTGTCTCTAAATTTTTTGAAAAATTTTTTTTATCCCATCAACTCCCATGGATTTCCTTGTTTGCTCTGTGCAGATGATCCTCTAATATACATATGCAGCCCTCATCTGCCACACAAAAAGACACCTGCAAAGCTGTAGACATTCCAAGCTCAACATTCCCATATTAGGAATTCTCTTGTACTCATTCTTCAATTCCTCTTTCTCACCTCTAACTTCTCTATTTCTGAGGAGCTTTACCATCCTGCTAGCAACTCAGCTTCACAATCTCAGAATCATCCTTGAAATTTTCTTCTTCCTCGTTGCCCTCCTCCCACTCCCATTAGATGTCAGATCCTGTCAGTTCCGATTTGCTTGTATACATCTGTTTCTTTCCATTCATAAAGTCACCAGCAGAGACCAGACCCTTATCACTTTCCACCAGCAATTTTGTAACAGCCTCTTAATTATTCTCCAGCATTTTAGCTTCTTCCTTTTCCAAGCCATTCTCCATATGGTAGCATAAGTGATATTCATAATGAACAGATCTGCTTCTCTTACTCCTTTGCTTAAGAAGCTTCAGTGGCTCCCTGTTTCCTCTTAGAGAAAACAAAAGGAAATTGTTCTATTTGGCATTTAAAGATTTTCAAAATCTAGCTCCAACCTCTCTTTCCTGCTTTGTCTCACATTTTTGTCATGATTTTCTTAAAGGAAACTACTCATCTACTGTGACTAAGAAATGGTCACTTTGTAACAATAAAGACTACATAAATAGTCATTATTTCCCTTTTGTTTTTCATATTCTACCAGTAAATGATAAAGTCTTTAAGAGTTAGTCTCATGGGTTCAAATAATCTAATTCTTTCCTTCTGCATCATTATAATAAGGATAATTTAAATGTTTTTAATATTATTCTAAGTGCTTATTTCTGTCAGATTGAAACTTATTTTCAATACAAATCCATTCTGAAGATAAATAGTTCAACTATATCTTATTAGCCCTCTTAAATAAATTGTACCATGTAATCAATCAAATATATTAGAATTTAGATTTGTTCCAAGCTTATCTTCATAAGAGAATGGATTTCACTGTAAGTTGTATATCGGTTCTTTTTCAGATATGTTAAAGTGGTAGAGAAAGTTCACCAGTCAGTATTGAAGTTTCAAGAGATACTGCAGATAAGATTGCAGTCTAAAATTAAAAAAAAAATCAACTTTTGACTTCAGATTAGATGTTGAATAAATTCTCCATTGTGTTAAAAGAGTATCTCGAAAGCAAGGATACACAGCTACAATGTGTGTCAGTTGTCCTTTGCATGGGAAATTGCCCAATTGGCACAGCTGAGTGCTCATTGTGATGCCTCGTGAAAGCTGTGCTCTCTCTATGCTCCAGTTATACTTTGCATGCACATGTGGTTATTAGTGCTTTTTCTTTCCGTTCCCTCTTGGGGAATATGTGGCCTTTTGGCAACAGTTCTGAATTTAAGCTATGTTTATATGACCATGCCAAATTTGTAAGTATGCCAAAAATTCAGTTGATTCAGTCCACAAAATGCCATTTTTTTTAAAAGCAGGGAAGTAAAAATCAAAGTACTCATGTTAACAAGTTACAGCACTTAGACTGAGAGAATCTTCTGTCACCTAACTTTTGTTCACACTTATCTGGATATGACCTTGGATAGAAGAGATTCTATTTTGGAGCTCTAGCTCTGTTCCAGTTCAAATTAATAATGCTGTTGCTCCTGTTTCTGCTAGTACTATTAGTGCTACTACTACCTGGCATTTAAATAGTGCTATAAAGTTTGCAAAGTGTTCTACATAACCAATAGCATTTGAGCCTCAAAACACCCCTAGGAACTAAGGACTAAATGTGACACAATTTTTTATGATCAATAATAATAATCTATATTTTATAAATGAGGAAAATTAAAATCACAGGTTAATTAACTTGCCCATGGTCACACAATTGGTAAGTGTCAAAGGCAGGATTTGAACCCAAATTTTTCTGATTTGAAGTCTAGCAATCTATCTCTTATGTCATGCTCATTCTCAGCCATATTCATAAACAAAACAAAACAAAGTAAACCTTTTGCATTTATAAGCACTTTAAGATTTACAGAGTACTTTTACATCTCTCATCTCACTTGATCCTCAAAATGACCAAGTGAGGGTGTTTTAGGTCCTATTGTTCTCATTTAAAAGATGAAAAAACTGAAACTCAGAGAAATGGTGACAGACATCATTACATTGCTAGTTGAAATAGAAATTTTCCAAATTAATCGTTTTTGTTTTTGTTAAATGTATCATTTAAGTTATCCTTATTATGATGATGCAGAAGGAAAGAATTAGATTATTTGAACCCATGAAACTAACTCCTTGAAAATTTTATCATTTACTGGTAGAATATGAAAAACAAAAGGGAAATAATTTGTTTTTGGACTATGTAATTTTCCCAGCTTCTCTTTATGAGATGTTGACTCTCAGATGAGAAACATCTCTGAAGGAGAACAGGCTAGCTAGAGCTTTTATTACAATAATCCCTGAGAGAGACCACAGAATAATGTTTCCTATAGTACTTTTAAGTTAAGTGTTTTCACCTGTATTATTTCAATCAGATAGCCTATCAAATTTTCTTCTTAAGAATGAGTATGCTGGACAAAATCTTCATGTTTCCTGCCTATCTTCATCTTGAGTAGGAATTAGCATCTCAGACTCAGGAGACAAATATGTTTCTTTGGTCATTCAAACAATGTGCAAATTTTAAAAATTATAATGAAACACAGATCAGATGTTTTTAGAAAATTATAATTCCTAGATCATCATCTCTTCTATGTTAAGATCTTTGCCTAGAAAGTCTTGTTCTTTGGAGAGAATGCTTTCCTTTTTTTTTTTTTTTTTTTTTTTTTTTTTACAAAAAGAAAAAGGATATGAAAAAAAGACAATATCCCTGGTAGTTCTTCAGTTGGTGACAACTTTGATCATTTTTACTCTAAAGCCACCTCCCCATTACGTGTCCCTCTGTGAAGTAGTACTCCTACTACTTGTGAAAAATAAGGTGTGGTAGCTGCTAATCTTTGCCACCAAGCGAGGCTGATGCTGGTGGATTGCTTGAGTTGGTATGAAGAAAGAGGTTCCAATTAGGTATCCACACTAACATTACAAGCTATAGGAAACTAGAAAAAGAGGAGCATATTGTTATTGAATCTCCACAATGATAAAATATGTTTTAGGTAAATTGACTCTCCAATATTTTTGCATTTCCCAATTAATTTGAATAAAATTTCATTTTCTATCATTGCCACTTTGATTTTGTTGTTATATAAAATGCTATTTTTATTCTATAATTAACTACTTTGTTGAAGTAAAGCTTATTTACTTTTTTATTTTCTAGGACTTTTTTTCTCTTCCTTTTGCCTATCTTTATACCTTTAATTTCTTTCTCTTATGCAACTGTTATTCCTTATAATTCTATTACTGTATGAAATAACAATGGGGAGTCAGGGCATCCTTGTTTTACTCCTGTATTTGCTGGCAGTGCCTCTAGGGTGTTCAGATTTTGTATGATATTATTTTGGTTTTAGACAGTTTTTTATGACATTTAAAAATCACTTTATGCCTGTCCTTTGTAGGGTTTTACTTTTTGAAGATCTGTGATTATTGTACATTGTCTAAGGATTTTTTTTTACTGTATTTATTGATAATGTGATTTGGGATGTTTGTGTTTACATATTAAATTATGTTGATTATTTTCCTGTTGTTGAATTATCCTTGCATGCTTGGTATAAGTACAACCTGTTTGTTTTAAAAAATTATTCATTTTGTTAAATATTTCTCAATTACATGTAAAAATTTTTAACATTTTCCCCCAAATTCTGTCCCTTCTTCCCATCTATTTCTCCCTCCTTGAGAGGGCAAGCAATGAAGTCACATAAAACATTTCCATATTAATGCAACTTGATCCTTAATGAATAATTTCTTCAATCAAATACTGTGGGTTGTTTGACAGAATTTTGTTTAAAACATTTTAATCAATATTTTCAAAGAATCTGGTCCATAGTTCCCATTTGTTACCTTAAACTTCCCCTAATTAGGCATTAGGACCATATTTATCTTATAAAAGGAATTTGATGTAGTATTTTTGCTTTATCTTTGAAGACTAATTTTTGCAGCATATTTAATTTATTTGTACAAGTTTGATGACATTTTCCTTAAGAGGAACCCTTTAAAATTGGGAGATTTTTATTTGGTTTTTCCTTATCACTAGTTCTGTTTCCTTGTCTGAAATTGGATTATTTAAAATCTTTATGTGTTTTGCATTTCATTAGTTTGGATATAGGGGGCAGGTAGGTAGCACAGAACATAGCATGCTGGGCCTGGAGTAAGGAATATTCATCTGCCTTTTCAAATCTGGCCTTATATACTTACTAATTGTGTGACTGGGCAAGTCACTTAACCTGGTTTACCTCAATTTCCTCATCTGTAACGTGAGCTGGAGAAGGAAATGGCAGCTCACTCTAGTATCTCTGCTAAGAAAACCCCAAATGGGGTCACAACGAGTTGGATGTGACTGAAATGACTGAACAACAACAATTTGGATATCATGTAATATTCCATGTTTATATGCACATAAATTTTTAAATTCTGCTGACAATTTCTCCTATGCAAAACACAGTTATTAGCTTTTATTCCCTTTTCACTTCTCTCGGGATTGTGATTTCTCTTATATCATTCTAGAGAATCTTGCTCTAGTTCCATTCTCCACAGTAAACCACTCAGTTGTGCTTCAACAGGCATTGGTTAAGTCGTTTTTCCTGGAAATATTTATTTAGATAGGTATGTAACCTTTTGGATGCTTTAATACACATCCTTTCATCTAATTTTAATATCTGCTTTGTTATTATTATTACTTTATTTTGCTTAGGGCTTTTTAAAACTTAATTTTTTTTACCCTGAGATTTTGATGGTGTTGTCCTTTCTGTTTCTGGTTATCTTACAACTTATTTTCTCTCATGAAAGTATTGCCCCAAACTTGTCTGTACCTCTTCATCAAGCCCCTCTCACATTGGAGATACTTTTCACTGGCATAGTCCCTATTCTCAGTATCATCTTAGGGACAGAATGGGACCCAGATGGATTCCATCTTCATTCCTTTAGCCCAGCGGTTCTCAACCTGTGGGTTATGTTCAGTTTGTAACAATGAAATATATCTTGAATATCAGATTCATAACAGTAGCAAAATTACAGTTATGAAGTAGCAACGAAAATAATTTTATGGTTTGGGGTCACCACAACATGAGGAACTGTATTAAAGGGTCGCAGCATTAGGAAGGTTGAGAACCACTGCTTTAGATCAAGTGCAGACATGCATGTTTACTCCTTGCCCCAGTTACCTCTGCTTTTTAGTTCTCTTACTGGACAGAGGTTGCATCTGTCATTTCTGGCAGGGTTGAGGAAAGGTGGGGTAGGTCTTCCAGCTTGCTAATTCATGGGAAGGGCAAGAAAGTCTAGCTGAAGAAGCAAGGCACTCTGGCAGAGAGACAGGAAGCAGCATGTGCCAGGCAGATCAGGCCACCACCACCACCATCTTGGCCTCTATCTTCCTCATACTCTTATGGAGAAAACCCAAGACCTTGAATCCAATATCCTTGAGAATGATGATGCTTCTCATTCAGTGCCCCCAACTATTTTCCTTTGAGGTAACCCTTGTGAATTTTCAGCCTGGCAACTATTCCTGCAGGTGCTACAGACACCTTTATTGAAGATCCAGAAAAGAAATATCTTGTGACTTCTGTCTTTGCCATTGTGAAATAGTTCAATATCAGAAGCTGACATAATTTTATCAGTGGTAATGGCATTAAAGAGGAGACATTTCTCTCTGTGTTGCATTTACATCCTGAGGCTACTAGGAGTTTTCCATATGACTTGCACCTGGACCCTTTCATCTGTGTTGTCTCCACCACTAGAATGTGAGCAAGAATGGTTTGACATTTTTACTTATGTTCCTAGTGCTTAGCACAGTACTTCAAACATAGTAAGTGCTTCCTTCATTAGCACTCTAAACTAAGCACCAACCAAGGAGAAGTTGACTCCTCTGCAGCTGTGCTCTTCCTCCAGATGTGGCTGGGTGGAACTGACATTTACTACTTGCTGCAACAGTATTATTAGAAAAGGATACGTGTGGAATTCACCAGAATAACTGCCACAGGAGAGAAATTCTTGTGCCAAATGTTTGTTTTTGTGCCCAAAGCAGAAATATCTGGGTTAGGCCATGCAAATTAACAGGACACTGAGATTAGTGGGGAAGGGATGCTAAATACCTTAGGGATTAGGGCTCTCCACTCTTACTTCATACAGCTCTTACCTTCTGGGGTTTCTTGCTTTCTCATCCTGTGGAAACTATCATATCTACCTCTGGCATATAACTCTTCTTTTGACATTTTTTTTGAGAGTCAGGGAAAACTGGAGAAAATATCCATTTTGTAGATTATGTCATCCAGATGTCTCTTTAACACATTTTAAGAGCTATTTAAAAATATGCCAGGAGATAGCTGAGAGGTTAAATCTAATCCCAGACCCCCTTCATCATCTCCAAACAACAGGAAAGATAGCAAATCAAAAAGAGGGACAAGAAAAGTAATTTTCACAGTAAAAACACAACAGGAAACAGAGCTAAACAAATTAGGAAATGAGATTGCATAAAAGGCTGTTAGTACAAAGGACTATAATCAAATAAAAGATTGTAAATTTAAAATTCTGGAAGAATAGAGGAATAATATTGTAATAATTACAACTGGAGTTCAGAAAAAAACAACTATAAAATCACAACAATGTTTGGAAAAGTTAATAAAATAAAATATGTTGAATAGTTAGAATACTTTAAAAAGATGAATACTAGATTTTTTTGGAATGTCAAGTGGACAAACTGAAGAAAGAATGGAAGGGGCATAACAAAAAAAAACAGGGGGCAAGAATTATTAGCACAATGGCAAGTGACAGCAAAATTAGGAGAGAATAAGTGGATCTGCAGATCAAAACATCTAACTTTGAAATTAAAACATTGCAAGAAAATAGAAGACTCATTAACCTTTAAGAGAAAAGTGAAGATACAAAACTCCTAGGTAATCTATTGTAGGAAATCATTAAGAACATATTACAGAAGAAATATTGGAAGGAAGAAGAAAAATAGAATGATAGCAAATAATAGGAAAATAAGATGCAACTCGAATCTATAGGCTCAAGTCACAGCATTACTAAATCACTTTCCGTTATCTGGTAGTAAATATTTCACTTATCAAGCAACACCAGAACAGATTAGAAAAAGACTGTGTCAAATGTGAAAATGAATTTAAAGACTGTAATCTAGTGTTACAAAATTAAGTAAAATCAGCTCTCAATGAAAGATAATATATCCTCCAAATTCGATGGGAGGGATGGGCATGATGAATGTCACTAGTAGTTTAGATTTGATGCTGTCATAGTCAATAGTTAATAAGCACCTGCTATGACCAGGCACTGTGATAAATGCTAGGGATAAGAAAAAAAAAAGCAGTCTCTGCCCCCAGGAATTAATCTAGCAGAAGGAAAGACACACACACACACACACACACACACACACACACACACACACACAGCTGAAAAGGAAGGGGGTGGTTTAGGCTTAGGGAAGGGGGCAAGAAAGAGAAGCCAGATAAGTCCATAATAAATGCAGCTCGTGGAAAGTGAGATGTTTAAGGCAATGTCAGCCCTGTCACCACTTAAATGAAGGACTTTAGGGTTCCACCTTTCCATCAGAGGGACAGAAGGAAGACACTAAGGAGAGATGAGTAACAGTGGTGATTGGATCTTGCAAAATGATGGGATTTTCCATTCATGAGTTTCCTGGGAGGCATGGTGAAGCTAAAATTGAAACATGAATGCAATCAGTAGGAGATGTGTTGTCTGAAGGCACTCCTAGGACATTTGATAGTTAACCAAAGGAGGTTTGCTAAGCTATAGCTTAGCATAGAAAGTGTATTAAGTTCCTCCAGGACTCAGTCTGGATAGCCTTGGCCCCTTCAAAGTCCTGCCCCATCTTTACTTGGAAACTTGTCCAATCAGCAAAGCAGGACGTGGCAACTTCAAAGGTTTTAAGACATCTGTCGAATCTAAATGGCCTATAGCCCACATGGGTTTCAGACACTTTTATTATCTTTGTTGGTGGGCAAGAAACATTTGTATGATCAGAGGCAATCATGAATCTGAATTGGGGGTGTTTGATCCTTGGTCTCTTGGGTCAGTCAGGTCCAGGGGGCAGTTTTGCACTTTTCAGGGAAGAACTTGTATAACCTGTATGGAAGAAGAGTTTGCTTTACTGCTTCTAGTGAAGTCTATTCCTTGATGGTAAAAAGTATAATAAAGTATCCCAACTTCCTTCATTTCCACACTAGATAAGAATTATCCTTAAAGATGTAAAGTCTTGGTCTTGAAATATCTGCCAACTCTGAATAGCTTTGAGTCCCTGTTCATGTCGGATCATTTTATGCCCTTTAGTGACTCAGAAACCACATCAATACTATTGGGAAGGCTTATCAAGAGAAGTAAAACTTGAGCCTTAGTTCTCTGGACCAGTCAAGTCCAAGGGATCATCTTTCATGAAAAAGCAAAAAAACTCAAACCAAAACAAACCAAAACAAACAAACAAACCAAACAACCAAAAACCAAAACCCCAAGCCTTAGCCTATCTAAATAGGGAAAAAGGTTATGCTATTGTTCCTGCAACATTTGAGTGTATTCCTATGGTAAAAATGAATTTTGAAAAAAATAGTGACTTCCTAACTTCCCTTTGGAGAAGCAAAATTGAGCATAATTTTTTATAATGACACAAAAGACAAATTGGAAAATCAAACAGATCTCAAAGTCTTGAAAAAGTTGACAGTCATACAGTAAGAGTGAGAGTATCCAGCAATGGAAAGAGAATGTGAGGAATATGTTGCATGGACCACCTGTATTAGATTTATTGTAGTTAGTGTGTCAAGATATACTTATTAAGTACCTACTGGGTGCCAGGCATTATGCTAAGCACTGAAGATACACAGAAAGGCAAAAGACAGTCCCTGCCCTCAAGTAGATCACAATCTAATGGGGTGTCAATATGCAAACAACTACCAAACAAAAATGCTATGTATAGGATAAATTGGAAATTATCAACAGGTGGGAAGGCACTAGAATTAACTCCCTTCTCTGTTTTCTGATACCAGAATAATCTTGTGTTATTCAAACTGCCTTTTCTTTGTATGTGAAGGTCTTTCTCCTGGTTACTTGCAGAACTTGTTGTTTCTCAATGAAATTGGGTTGTTTTTGTTTTTTGCTCTTTGGAGGGCAATTGGGGTTAAGTGACTTGCCCAGAGTCACATGGCTAGTAAGTATGTCAAGCGCTTGAGGCCGGATTTGAACTCAGGTCCTCCTGACTCCAGGCCTGTGCTCTACTCACTGTGCTACCTAGCTGCCCCCTCAATGAAATTGTTAAATTTGATAACTTATGTGTTTTAGAGTTTGCTAGATAGGTAGCCTTGATCTGGATACAGGAAAGTAGAGCAATTCCATGCTTCTGGTGGTCTAGTTGAAAGGAGAAGGAGTAGATAGAGATTTCCTTCACATCTTGTGGGGAGCAGTGAAAAAGAAATTTTCCAGAGCATGGAGTGGAGGTGGAGATATCTGAGCTCTCAGCAAAGGACTCCCTCAGTTTCATCATAGTTCCCTGTAATATAGGTAATTGCCAAGGTTACAAATCAGCATCAACATCTGCCTTCAGTGTAAGGTCGGGCTTGGAAAAAGCTCCATTTTCTACTCCTAGATGAGAAAGACAAATTAAACAGTTCAACAGAGATTCATACTGGCATTCAAAACCTGATCATGAAATGATTTTTTTTTTGAGTGGAAAGAGGGAGTACTACACAATGAGAGTCCCTGCCACCATTGACTATGGTAGGGCAAGATAAGTTTGAGAGCTTCCCCCAGGTTTGGTTAGCAAAGGTAAAAGACAAAAAGAATAATACAGTTTGAGCGTGACTTTAAGCTATGATGACTTTAAGCTATGATGTAATGTAAATCTGGTTGTAAGAATAAGATGTGTCAGGGAATAATAGAATTTCAGGGTGATGGGGAATTCAGAGGCCACAGAGCTTATGTGGTGCCTGAATAAAGATCTCTTCTATAACAAAACCAACAAGTGACCACCTTCACTGTGCTTGATGATCTCCACCACACTTTAGCTACATACAGAGATGGCCACATCTTTGCTCTTCCTATTACATACAAATGAATCATTTTCTTGAAATCTGATGTTCCTTTATCTGATTATAATCTGTTATTGTTCACCTCTTCCACTGCTTTGCAACTTCAAAATCCATTCTTTGTCTTCACAGCAACCTCAGTCCCTTAAGCTTTTAGTTCTCTTCCCTTTCATATCGTGACCAATTGGTGAACTAGTTCAGCTCTTCACTGTTCTCTTCATTCTCTTGTCTCATTATCCTGTTAAAGATTTCACCCTGCCAAACCAGTGTTGGATTACTCTCATCATCCCCTGCTTTCACTTCCATTCAAATGCTTCTAAAGGTAATGGGAAAATCATTCAAATGTGTTGACTGGGTCTACTGAATTTTTTTGTTACATGATCTCTACTGGACCAGCAGTGTAGCAAGAGTTTCATAATCTAACTCTCCAGAGCAGCTTTTCCAAACTTTTTTTATCTGTCCTCAAACTTCCCAAAGTTTTCCTTCACTCAACTGTCTCAGCTATGAACTTTATCATATATTCCACTAAAAAAAATGAGACCATTCACTGGGAATTCCCTCTTTTTCCATCTTTTTCATCTCATGTCACTCAAATGTCTTCTTCCACTATCTCTTCCTTCAATATCCCCATTCTTAAAAACAAAAAACCTCTCAGGTGATTCATTTATCATCCTGTACTATTAGCCTTTATTTCTCCCCGCTTTTTCTTACATAAATTCCTTGAGAAGGCCATTTGCCAGTATTCTTCCCACTTTTTTCCTCAATATTTTCTTAATTTACTGCAGTCTTGCTTCCAGCATCATTGTTCAAGTGAAGGTGCCCTCTCCAAAGTTACAAATGATCTTTTAATTGACTAATGTAATGACTCTTTCCTTGATACTTATCCTTCTTGTCTAATATGTACCCTTTGCTACAGTCAATCACCCTCTTCTTGATATTCTCCTCCCTCTAGGCTTTCAAGTCCATTGCTTTTTCTTAACTTCTGATCAGTCCTTCCTATTCTCCTTTGTTAGATCTTTATCCAGATCATGCTTGATAACTGTGGGTAAACCCCAAATGCTCTTTTCCTCCTTCTCCCTCTCTGTTACTGTACTTAGTGAACTCATTAACTCCGATAGATTCAATTATCACATTTACACATATCATTTTCAGAACTATTTTTCCAATCCTTACCTCTTTACCTTCAATCTCACATGTCCAGCTGCCCTTAAATATCTTGAATTGATTGTCCTGTAAGACATTTTGTTGTTTAAGTTTTGTTTTGTTTTTGGAGGCAAGGCAGTTGGGGTTAAGTGACTAACCCAAGGTCACACAGATAGTAAGTGTCAAGGGTCTAAGGCCAGATTTGAATTCAGATCCTCCTGACTCCAGGGTTGGTGTTCTATTCTGCACCACCTATCTGCCCCACTGTAAGACATTTTAATCCAAACATTTCCATATAAACTAATTTCCTTTTCCATCAAACCTTCCCCTCTTTCTAACTTCCTTATTACTTTCAAGGGTATCACCATCCTTGAAACCTAGTGTTATCTTTAAATCTTCGCTCTTCCTCTTCCCCTGCCACCATATCCCCATATTGAATCAGTGGTCAAAGGATAATTTTTTCTACCTTTGTAATATCACTTTGAACATTCCACTTTCTCTCCTCTAACTCTGCCACCACTCTTATGCACACACTTATTATCACCTTATGCCTGGACTATTGCAATACCCTACTGATTGGTCTTCCTGCCCCACATCTCTCTCCATTCTAGTTCATCCTCCACTCCCTGTCAAAATGATCTTCCTAAGGCAAACATTTGACTATATCACTCTTCTATTCAATAAACCGTAGTCACTCTATATCAAGAATGAATATAAAATTTTCTGTTTGGCTTTAAATCCCTCATAACAAAGCTCCTTCTGAATGACCATTGAGACCCCAGACCAGTAGTAACTTAGACAAGGAGTCATCAGCCTATTATGCCACCTCTGTACATGGACTTGGTGAGACCTACACATACAACGAAACTATGTAATTTGAAACCTACTCCTTCAGAGGCCAAGATTTTATAGTCGAGAGTATACAACATGCGCTGTTGAGGTAAATGTTTGCATATTCATTCTGGAGTGACTTTGAAGAACATTTCTTTTTGTAAAACCTAAGTGATGTTAAGTGGTTGGATGGAATTAGGGTGCTAGTCACTGGCCATTTAATAATGGGGAGGGAACACAGCTGGTATGTCATCTAGCCATGGGGTAGTGGAGGAATGTGACCCACAAATTTCTTGGGGGATCATGGAAACCTGAAGGGTGATTTCAGAACCTGGCCCTGAGCAATGGTGCCATAGTGTCTGTTACACTAATTTGAGTGGTTTAAACAATTTTAGAAGACTGGTTCAACAATAAGAAGGATGCGGAGAAAATGACTGAAATATTTTTAAAATTTAACTAACAATACAAGAGATACAAGTAAAATTACTGTGAATCACTACTTCACTTCCTTAAATAAGAGAAATTATTTAAAGTAATGAAATTCATTGCAGATGAGCTTGTAGAAAAAAGAGGAATATTCACATATTGTTAGTGGAGTTATAAACATTAAAACACTTGGGAGGGCATTCTGGAAGCATTCTGCCCATTGCAATAAGTTCTGAAAGTATTATCAGAAACAATCCTGTTATGAAAAGATTTTTAAATCAGCTTTTTATGCAATTAAAAAACCCTGGAAACCATCAGAATGTCTAACAATAGGTGAATGGTAAAATAATTTGTGATGTACTAATATAATGGAATATTCTGATGCAATTAATCCTAATAAATATGAAGCATACAAACTTGGAAAGACTTTTATCAAAATGATGTAAACATAAAAGCAGAACCAGAAGAATTATATTTAACCTATGACCATGTAAGAAAAAAAGCAAAGAAGAATGAATAGACAAACCAAAAATCTTTAAGAAGATTTGGATTGACTGGAAAAGTTGATTCTCTTGGTATGTATTTAACTTAGTTTAGATATAAATACTAAGTTTTGTTTATTATATTGTTATGTAAGGTTCTCCACTCAATAAAATATGTGCAGAAGAATAATAAAGGATATATGGGTGTGGGGTGTGTAAGAATGAAGCTTGGTATTGCTAGACCCAGACTACATTATGAAGCAATAATGTTTTAGGGCAGAACTGAATTAACTGTGGTGCAGCTGGCAACAGCTGATGAGAAAATATTCCCCCAGGTAGATGATCAGGGACACAGGTGTGGACACTCAGCTGTGGAAATCTGCAGGGGAATAGCCTCTACCAGGAGCATATAGGGGCTGCTCTTCCTGCTCCTTTGGGGCTTTTTTGACCTGATTGAACCTCTGGCTCCATATAGGCTGCCTCCACCTGCCCTCATAATTGATGTTTGTGCTACTGCTTAAGAAAATCAACCATTTAATTATATTCTTATATTCTCTGGCCCAAAGTACTCTATTGTGTCAGAGTGGATATGAGCCTCTTTTGAACCAAATTGGAGCAGTTAGCAGAATCTGACATAATGGTGTCAGGGCTCAGAAAGCTGGGCCAGCAGAAGGACAATCCCTCCCACCCAACATATCCTCATCAGCTAGATCTGTTTTCTGGGGATGAATCTCATACTGAGTATTATAAGGAACCCCAAAAGTCATCTAGTTCATACCCCTCCCTTCCATTTTACAAACTGAAGCCTAGGGAAGTAAAAAATGACTTGCCCAAGGTAAGTGTAGTGAATGTTGGAAGGCACATTTGAACCCAGATACTATGACTCTAGAATTCATGTTCTGTCCACTGTTCCACAGGACCTCTTGTGAAATAAAAGCTTTGAGGGGTTGCTAGGTGGTGCACTGAATAGAGCACCGGCCCTGGAGTCAGGAGGACCTGAGTTCAAATTTGGCCTCAAACACTTTACACTTACAAGCTGTGTGATGTTGGGCAAGTCACTTAACCCCAATTGCCCTGCCTTTCCCCCCTTCAAAAAAGCAAATAAATAAAAACTTTGAAGAAAAAGTCCTTTATTAGCCTAAAACTGATAAATTCCTTGCACTCTGCCATCCATACAGTGCCTTTTGGTTAATTCAACATTGAAATCTATCCTGGATGAAAACAGAGGAGAAGGGAGAGGGAGGATTGACACCATGCCATGTAGCCAAGTTACACTAGTACTCACTATGTATCTTCCTGATTCTGGTTAAATAGAACAATTATTGACAAAATATCCAGGCTCCAGGTGTCAGAATACATAAGAATCTACTGACTGAGGCGAGCAGTTATCAAAACAATCTCTCCTGGGTCAAACATAGAAAAGATGATCGGTAGAATAGACTTCACTACAAAACAAACACATACCTAAAATCAAATGTGCACAATGTTCTGGTGCTTGATTAGAGTAGCCTGCAGTTATGTTGTAATTCAAAGTTTTGTGAAGCCTTTTGCTTATGTTATCTGTTGTTTGAGACCTATGACCACTATGTGAGGTAGATAGAACAGATATTATCCACATTTTACAGATTGGGAAACTGAGCTCACTGACTTATCTCTAGTCATACTGATAACCTGTTAAGTTGGATAGGGATCTAGGATTTTCTATTTTGAATATACTGTGCTCTCTCTGTCTTCATATAAAGATATAATCATATAAAAATCTCAATAGAAATATGCATGTGTGTATGTATGTAAATGTATGCATATCAATATCTGTATGTACACACATATCCACATGTATATGGATGTATTCACATTTGGGTGCATCCTTGCTGAAATTGAGAACACAAATGACTGGGAGAAGAACTCTGACAAAATTACTGAGAAAACTAGAAAGGAGCTGGTTGAAAAATAAGCTGACAAGCATCTTACACCATGCTGTATGTTTTATTACACATGGATAAACTTATAAAAATTTTAAAAAGATCTCAATATAGAGAAATTAGTGGGGAATGGAAGGGGTTTGTTTTACTTGTTTAAGAAATATGACTGTGGGAAGATTTCATAAACAGACGCAGGATAGGTGACTTAATATATGAACCATTTTCAAAAAGAAAATTATATACTTTAAAAAGTTGCTTGGATTTTTTTTTTTAACAAAATTACTAATAACAAAAAAGTCAAGTTAAAAGTTACTCTGAACCATTATTTCAAATCCATTAAATCCCAGAAAGACGAGAAAAATTTTTTTGTTGCATGGGCCATGGAAAAAGAGAGAAACTTATTTACCGCTCTTGTTTATATAAATTCATTCAATTGTTATAGAAAACAATTTTGAATTATATAAGAAAAATAGATAAATTGTTCATATTATTTGACTCAGAGATCCATCTATTAGAATTCTAATCCAAAAAATATTGACAGTAATTGTTCCTAAACTTTTTAGACTAAGGTCAAATAAAAATACTGGTAGCAAACAAAATATTAACAGCATTAGTACTTGTGAAAAAAATAGAAGCAAAATATGGGCCAATAATTGAGTTGTCACTGAATTAAAAAGCATTTACAAGCATACTGTGTGCTAAGCACTCTGTTACATTTTGAGAATACAAAGAAAAAGTGAAATAGTTCCTGACCTCAAGGAGATGATGTTCTGTTCTTCACTTCCCTCTTGACTTCTCTTCTGACTCTCTTGACTTCTCTACCATTCCCCAGAATCCATCTTATCCAGAAGATTTCTCTATCCTGATAGTCCTCTTCTCTAATTAGTGAGTTCTTTACAGAACCACCATTTTGAGGAAGTATCCAGGCTACTCTGCTCCATCTTTGTTCCTGACTTGAGCCTTTTCCTCTTCCAAAACACAAAAGGACCCAAAACACAAGCTTGAGTGGAATCATCACAAGCCCTGGGTAACCTAAAGCAAGAATGTTTTGGGTGGTCCATGACCTAGGGAAGGGGTGGGGAACCTGCAGCCTCCAGGTAACACATAACCCTCTAGGTCCTCAAGTGTGGTCCTTTGAATGAATCCAAACTTCACAGAACAAATCCAGAACAACAACAAAAAAAGAGGAATCCAAAATATCTTATTATCATCTGTAGTATTCCAAGAGAGTTGCTGAGGTCAGATGACATTCTGAGCGTGGACAAACTTTAATCACATAAGGTTGTATTTAAACCATATAATAATTTCCCCCAAACTAATCATTTCCTCAAAATTTCATACCAGATTGTTTTGGTTGTGATATATAATTGAATACTGAATTGGTGCCCATGAATTGGGGAATAGCTAACCAAGATATGGTATATTGATGTGAGGGAATACCATTGTAAGGAATCATAAAGAGGATAGCTTCAGAGAAACCTGGGAAAAGTAGTATGAATTAATGAAATAAGAAGAACCAGGGAATGATGTATACAAGAATAACAATTTTGTAAAGACAATCAACTTTGAAAAATTTAGTGACTCTAAAGTGATGCAATGACCAACCTTAATTACAGAGAATCCATGACAAAATATGGTACCCACCTTCTCATAGATAGACTAGGTGTGAGAGATGAGAAACTGGGTATAAATTAAGACTTTTTTATGTGGCCAATGTGGAGATTTGTTTTGCCTTACTATACATGTATGTAATGGAAGTTTTGTTCTTTCTTTAGCCAGGAAGATGGGGAAGGTGGAAGGGAAAGAAAACCTTTTTTATTGATTTGAAAAAATCTAAAATTTCATTTTTAATTAATTAATTAATTTAAATAGCTAGCATGTTGAATGCCAGATTCAGAATCTTCTTTTGGATTAAACAAAACTTAAAAAGATGAGATTTATAGAAATTAATATAAAGTCATATTTTTTGTTTTTCAGTTGAATTTCAGTCACATTCAACTTGTCATGACCACATTTGGTGTTTTATTGTAAAGATACTGGGAGGCTTGCCATTTCCTTCCTCAGCTCATTTTATAGATGAGGAACGGAGGCAAACAGGGCTAAGTGACTTGCCCAGGGCCACATGGCTAGTAAGTGAGGCCAGATTTGAATTCAGGAAAAGGAGTCCTTTTTTATTCCAAGCGTAGGACTCCATCCACTGCATCATCTAGTTTACCATAAAGTCATGGATTTAGTTTGAACAAAATCAACTTTTCAAGTATAAGACAGAGGAAACATATCTAGATAGTTATACATTTTTTGTTTTGGGTAGGGAAGAGGGTAATGTGGTTCTTAGTAGACTAGAAACTTAATATGAGTCAACTGTATAATATGGAAGCCAGAAAAATAATGCAGTCTTAGACTATCTTAAGACAGTAACAGGAAAATAGCTCTGCTATACTCCTGATCCAATTACATCCATAGCACACATTTATCACAATACAGGAAGGACATTAGCAAGTTGTCTTGAGAACAATCCTAATGCTGACTAGATGTGAGATCGTATTATATGGTTGTACCCTACTGCTGTGATTGCTAATTCTCTTTTTCACTTTATAGTCCTTCGCTTGGTGATCTCATCAGTTTTTATGGGTTCCTTTTGTTTACTGATAGTGATGACTCCCAGTACTATAATTCCACCTCTAATTTCTCTTATGAGACACATACCTTAACCCTACCTGCTTATTGGAAATTTCATATTCAATGTCCAAAAGAGACCTCATTACATTTCCTTTCAAAATCTTCCTTATTTCTGTACTTCCCCATTACTATTGAATGTTCTGCTGTCCTTCCAATAAACTAGCTATCTTTCTTTGTACCTTCGTTAAGCCCTCAGTTTTATTCATTTGAGATCTCAATTTGTTTCTAAATCATATGGTTTCTGTCCCTTACCTCTTATTATATGTTCTGTCTTCCTCACTTACAGTCACCACCTTATTCAGACTGTCATCATATTTTTCCTAGAGTATAGCGATATTCTTCTATTTGATCTCTCTTCTTGCTGCCATCTGTAATCAATGCTCCAATGATATCCTTGAAGAACATAATGTAAATACAGTGCTTAAAAGAGAGAGAGTTGTTTGTATGAAGAGAAACAGAGACCTACAGGGATAACAGTTAAAAAAAATTATTGATACTCACAAAGGTAGGAGAACAGATGGGAAATTTTCCACTGGGTAAGTCTTGGTGTGCAGCTTTCGGTGCTTTTAGACCAAGAATCAATGTGGCATTAATTGGAGACTTCCTCCATCATCCAGGGAGGTGGTCATGAGGTACTTCAAACCACTGAAATTTTTTTTCTCAATGGTCTTATTTGAGGAATGAGGTCAGGGATGCTGGTAAATGTTTAACAACTGGCTTTCATGGTTGGGGATGTAAACATAACACACTTTTAAGTTAAATCTGCATTGTAATTTAACTTGTATTTTCTCCATTGCTTTTTAAAGTCTAGACAATTAATAAATCAAGCTCTAATTTTTCACATTTGCCAGTTTCTGAGGTACAAATGCTTACACTGAACATTTAGCAATTGGTTGTCATGAAGCAGTTTAATCTGGCTTCAGAATGCTCCGGAATGAGGAACAGGAACCTAGGAAACTTAATTCTAACTGTGCCATGCAAATAAGAGGGAATGGGGTGGCAGGGGTGGAGGTAATGCCCAGTCTTCAAGTTTATTAGGCTTAGGAAACATGCTTCTGGCATGGTTGAAGCCAGTCAAACAGATTTTCACCAGCTCACAGAAATATTGTCATCTAGCGGAAACAAAGAAGATGTGTTTCTTTGTGTGATAGGTGATATAAGATTTCTCTAACATTCCTTTTTTACATATGTATTAAGCAGCTTATTATATTCTGTAAACCCTTATGGATTATAAAATTAGTCTATCACAGAGTTTTTAACAACTATGCCTTTATCCACAGTTGGACCAGCTATTGTTTTCACTTTAATGTATTAAGTACAAATGTATATATAACAAATAATTCTGTATTTTAAAGTATCTTTTCCAAATCAGTTTTATGCAAATAGTTCAAAAAAAAAACTAAGCATAAATATTATGACTGTAGACAGTCATCAATGAGAGTATGAGATGGAAAATATTCGATGTAATGACTAAGTTCCTACTCCATGTAGGTCATGGTCCTAAAGAAGGAACTGGGAATCCGAGTCAACCATCTCTCCCTGATGTTCTGAAAGGAAGGCACACAGAAAGAGTACAGAAGCCAACTGAGTGTGCAAAAGAATGAACATAGCTGTAAAAAATACTCCTATTCAATATTCCAGTGCCTAATTTGACCTTGGTTTCATTGACCAGGTCTTGCATAGAAATAGTGCCATAGGCCAGTAACAAGTGAGATATTCATGGAAGTTATTGTTGCTGTTGATCATGTTATCACTCACCATCATAAACTTGAATCTCATTCCATCACACTCTCTCACAGTGCACTCTTTAGTGTCAAACAACTCCACCTCCACCATTTGTTTGCCTTGTACCTGCTAGATAAGGTGGGAAGTGGCTAATAGGGAAGGATGGGATAACCCTAGCCTTTCTAGAACAGCCACCCCAATATACTTCCTCTCTGCATCCTCTATCACTAACAGTGGCTACATCTGCACTTGCCCCTTTATATGTTCACCACTGTTTTCAACGTAATGTTTTTCAATGATATTGGATGACTCTACTGAGAAATCAAACCCCTAGAGATAATAATATTTATTTCTAAATGATTAACATACTCTCATCCCATTTAAATGTTCCCATTCCAGCAATTCTGACCCCCTGACTGTCAAGCAATGCCCATACCTTTTATTCCATCACCCTCAACTCAACCTCCCTAAAGTCCCACTCCACAGGTCCTTTCCACTGTATCCTCTGGACTGCTTCCTCCTAGGCAAAAAACTCACATTTTAAACCTTTTTACTTTTGAACTCTTTCCAACTTTCTGAACTCGTGGAGCTCTGGCTTCCTCCTGATAAGAGCATCATTGGCCTCCCTTTCCACCATTGGTTTCACTTTCACTGATCACAGGGGAAAGACAGGAGTTGGAATACTCCTTACATCCCATCACTTCTAGACCGTACCTATATCACCATTAATCAGTAACCTCTCCTCCTCTGAAGTTCATTGCAATTGAGATTCTGAGATATGTTATCTATCAACCTCTAGGCCACTTTCCATTTTTTTTTTCAGTGTCTGGTTAAGTCTTTCCTCTGAAATGTCTGCTCTCATACTAGAATATATTAACATTCATATTGACACACACCTAGCTAAACTTTTAGTTTCTCAACCTAATTATTTTTTCATGAACTACTACTCTTCCATTTGACCTCAGCTACAAAGATGTTCATGCCCTTTACCTTGTCATGTAACGAACTGTGAAATTGCCTTATTTGATCATTATCCTTTCTCATTCCACCTCTCCCTTGAATCCCCTAACTGTTTTTCATCCTCCCCAACCAAAAAAAAACTTCATCCCCCTCTCTACTCCTCAGTCTTGCACTGATTACACTCTTCTTTGTTACAAATCTTGACAACTTGGTTCAACTTGATGTGTTCCTCTTCTCTGTAGTCCTATGTCTCCTTTTCCTGAAAGGAAAGATTTTTGTCCTATAGAACTTCAACTTTGGATTATTACCACCGTCTATTGTTTTATCTCCTATTCATATGCTCTTGAAGGTAGCTAAAGGAAACCAAGAAATCACATTATTTGAGTTCACCATAAATAAAGATAACATAATCTCAACTGAGCCCTCACTGTAACATGGCAATCATTTTATATACCTTTAAAAAACCCATATTCATATGCTTCACACCAGTTTTCCAAAATGTTTATCCTTCCTCAAACTTCCTATGAATCCCCCTTTCAGGTGGGATTTTGTCTCATATTTGACTGAAAAAAAATTGAGGACTGCAAGTGGAACCTAGATGGCAGAGAAAAGGTAGGGACTTGCCTGAGTTCTCCTAAATTCCCCTCCAAACAAGTTTTAAAGATGTCTCAAAACAAATTCTAGAGTGGCAGAACCAACAAAAAAAATGAAATAATTTTCCAGCCCAAGAAAACTTAGAAGGTTGGAAGGAAAGGTATATTACACTAAGGTAAGAGTACACTGCAGTTCATCATAGGCTATGCCAGCAAAGGCCACAGCCCAGTAAATCAGCAGCAAGCCTATGAAAGCAACTGAATTGACAGTAACAACAATGGTTTCTGGAACTCTCAGCCAACAAACAGTAAGGGGTCAGACAACTGCACAAAAAGAGATTATAGGAGCCCAGTTGCTGGCCTTGGGTACAGGTTTTTGTTGCATTGCCAAGACTTGGAACCTGGTCATAGCCCTGGGTCAAAGTACCAGGGTGAGGAAGAACACTAGAACTCATGAGTTTGTGGCTGCAGAGGAGTGGAAACCTTGGCCATAGTTCTAGGGTAGAAAAAGAGTGTTTTTGGGAACTCACAGACCAGAACACAGGCCAGGAGAATAATAAACACACCCCTCCTTAGATCTTACCAATTTGGAAGAAGTAAAAACTTAACAGATTCCCACACCCAGCTCTGAAAACAGCTGCCCAAAACATCATGAAGCTTGAGATAGTGCCCCCCTGAACCCTGAGAGTGGAACCCAATTCTAACATAAAGTTAACAGTCAAGAAATGGGCAGGAAAAATGAATAAATGACAACAACAACAATAAAAGAAACTGACAATAGAAAGTTATTATGGTAACAGGGGAGCTCAAAGCACAAACTCGGAAGACAACAAAATCAAAACCACTACACACATTAAAAAAAGTGAATTGACCTCAGACTGAGAAAGAATTCCTGGAAGAACTAATTTTTTTTAAATCAAATAAGAGAAGTAAAGGGAAAATTATGAAAACAAATGTCAATATTGCAAGAAAATAATTAAAAAGAATCAACAACTTGGTAAAGAAGGCACAAAAAATTCAGAAGACAAAACATCTTAACAAGTAGAATAAGTCAAATGGTACAAAAATTCACAAAAAGAACTCCTTAAAAAGTAAAATTGGCTGAATAGAAAAGAATGTGTTTTTTTTTAGAACTGTACAAGTAGAAGCTAATGACTCCATGAGATATCAAGAAAAAATAAAACAAAAATCAAAATGAAAAAGTAGAAGAAACTGTGAAATATCTCATTGGTAAAACAACTGACCTAGAAAACAGGTCAAGGAGAGATAATTTAAGAATTACTGGAATTGAAAGTCATGAACAAAAGATGCCTAGATATTATCTTTCTAGAAATTGTAAAGGAAAACTGTCCTGATATGAGAGGACCAGATGATAAAATAGAAGTTGAAAGAATCCACCAATCACCTCCTGAAAGAGATCCCAATGAAAATGCACAGAAATATTGTAGCCAAATTCCAGAGGTTCCAGGCCAAGAAGAAAATATTGCAAGGAGCTAGGAAGAAACAATTCAAATGTCATGGAGTCACAGTTGGGATAACACAAAATTTTGCAGTTTTTATACCAAAGGGTCAGGGAGCTTGGGATATGATGTTCCAGGAGGCAAATGAGCTAGGACTACAACCAAGAATCACTTACCAAACAAAACTGAGTATAATCCTTCAGAGCAAAAGAGGATATTTAATGAACTAGAGAATTTTCAAACATTCCTGATGAGAATACTGGAGCTGAATAGAAAATTTGACTTTCCAATAGACTCAAGAGAAGCATAAAAAGGTGAAAATAAAAGAGAATCATAGGAGATTCAATATTATATTCCTGCACGGGAAGACGATCTTTGTCACTTCTAAGAACTTTCTCATTATTAGGTTAGTTTGAAGGAGTATACATAGATAGAGGGCAGAGGTATGAGTTCAATGGAATGATATCTAAAATAAGAAAATTAAGAAGTGAGAAAGAGGCATGTACTGGGAGAAGTAGAATGGGGTAAATTATCTCACATGGCAGAGGCACAAAGGAGCTTTTGTAGCAGAGAGAAAGGTAGAGGAGTTGGAGGGAGTGCTTGAATCTTACGTAACCTCAATGAAATTGGCTCAAAGAGAGGATAGCACATATACTCAGTTGGGTATGGGAATCTATCTTACTCTACAAGAAACTAGAAGGGGAAGAGTATTATGAGAGGAAGGGGGAGAGCTGGCAGAAGTGAGGGTGGATTAGAAGAGGCAACAGTCAGAAGCAAAGCATTTTTGAGGCTTGACGGGGTGAATGGAGAGAGAATAGGATAAATGAGGGGAAATGGGATGAAGGGAAATCTATAGTAATCATAACAGTGAAAAAAAATTCAGAAAGTTTCTCTTATAAAGGTTTCAGTTCTCAAATATATAGGTAAGAGAGTAAACTTTATAAAAATGTCATTCCTCAACAGATAAATGATCAAAGGATGTGAACAAGCAGTTTTCAGACAAAGTAATTAAAACTATCTATTGTCATATGCAATAAATACTCCAACTCATTTGGATTACAGAAATTGAATTGAAGCAACACTGAACTACTATGCTACACTTATCAGAATGGCTAATATTATAGAAAAGGAAAATGAGAAATGATGGAGTGGATGTAGGAAAATTGAGACACTGTTGCATTTGTTCAAGTTGTGAACTGATTCAACCATTCTGTATACCAATTTGGAACTATGTCCAAAGGATTATAAATCTGTGCATACACTTTGACCCAGCAATATGACCATTAGGTCTGTATCCCAAAGAAATTTTTAAAAAGGGATTTGAACTATGTGTACAAAAATATTTATGATAGCTCTTTTTATGGTGGTAAGGAATTGGAAATTGGGGGATGTTCATCATTTGGGGAATGGCTGAACAAGTTTTTGCATATTATTGTGATGGAATACTATTGCACTATAAGAAATGAATAACAGGTTCAGAAAAGCCTGGAAAGAATTAGACTTAAAGGAAGTGATGAAAAATGGAAGGAACAGAAGCAGGAGAACACTGTACATTGTAACTGCAATAATGTACAATGATCAATGTACATTGTAACTGCAATAATGTACAATGAATGTCATAGCTATTCTCAGAATATAATCATCCAAGACAATCCAAATGACATATGATGACAATGGTTATTTACCTGCCGAGACAGAGCTGATAGAGTCTAAATGCGGATTGAAGCATACTTTTTTCCCTTTATTTTTCTTGGGGTTTTTTTTTGGTCTGTTTTCATTCACATGACTAATATAGTAATTTGTTTTAAATGACTGCCTTCTCAATAAGGGCGGAAGGGAAGGAGTGAGGGAGAGAAAGAATTTGGAAGTCAACATTTTAAAAAGTGAATGTTTAAAATTGTTTTTACATGTAATTGGGAAAATATTAAAAACTGGTCAACAAAAAATTCTATATGGGTGAGTATTGAGTTTTTATAAGTTTAACAGGAGAAAGGGTTAAGCAGTAATTGTAAAATGACAAGAATTTAAAAATATTTTGCAATGTTTATTCTTCAATTCCAGTATCTATGGTTTTTTAAAATACTCTTGTAATAAATTTATTCAACTGGTTCCTGGATGGAGTCGGTCTTGTTACTATCTAGTTGTTCTTTTCTAACAAAATAGAATCTCTCATCCCAGGATGACTATTAGCTTACCTCATTGAAAGAGTCATCTGATAACGGGAAGGAGCTTTACAATCTGAGGAATGTTAATATTTAGGAGCATATGTCATGTAAAATGTTTTTTAGCACATAAAACATGACATAAAAATAATTGTGACCAACCAGAATAAATCTTGTACCCTGTGAGACAGAGAAGAAAGGGGTGGGGGGAAGAGCCAGTGAAGCAACATCCACATGTTTGGCCTGGTTTGCCACTGAATTCATCCATATATTTCTTCCAAAGTTGCTTTATTCTGCCCAGAGTTGTTAACAGAGATGTGATATGAGGTACTTGTACACAACACATCCAGCTTTTGTCAAATAGCTGTAACCTTTCAGAAGGGAAAAACCTCTACCCAGTCAGGAAACATATATAATAGTTACAATATACTCATTCCCTTTAGATTTCAAAAAGACTAATAAGAGGTATTCAAATCCACCATCAGGAAGGTTTTCCTGTCCTTGTCCTGTCTTTACAATTTTTTTCAGGCTTGTGCATATTACAATGAAAACAAGAGAAAATTATGGTTTTTTTCCATAGAGTAGAAAAAAAAAAACCATTGCTCCACTACTGCTCCCTTAAAATATGAACTAGACTATTTTTGCCTAAATGAGTTAGGCATTATAGAAGCATTGGTTAATAGGCATGCAGTGGAATCAGGAGCAACTGGGAAGATGTTCTTGATCTTTAACACCAATGTGGACTTGTGGAACAACTGTTCATACCCAATTCTGTGTATTATTTGTTGAGTGAGAAAAGTTTCTTTGTGACCTTTAGGTATTCCTAGTATGACTAACATTGAGCAGAAATGTATCAAAGACAGTAGACTCGGCCACTATATCTGCCAGATTGTTGCCTTTCCTGTTTTTGATTCCCCATGGAAATATGTAGTATATTGGTATGAATGCATGTGTGTATATACATACACAGTATATGTGTAGATATATGAATATGGGTATACAAGCAATTGTCTGGATGGATAGATAGATGATTTTATCCTCTACCAACTTCTTTTCTGTAAATTAAAAAACTGACCTGAGTTTATAGAGGACAGATAATCTTTTTCAACTATTTGAAAATAAGTCAACCTATGGAAAAGTCACTCTGATAGAATGTGAGGTAAGACTGTCAAGATCTGCTTTTGGGAAGGTCTGTTCTGGGGAGACAGGGTATTTTTTGAGGGCTGAGAAGTCATGAAGAATCTTTTAGGTTAGTAGAATTTTTCACTACTTCATCCAAAAACTGTAAACTCAGTGATTATAACAAATAATGATATTAATAATAGAATATGTGATTCTGCCATAATCAGAAGTATTTGGAATAAATATAAAAGAGAAGGAGGGATATGAATACAATAACAAAAAACTGTCCTATCAATTCTGAGCCTGGAAGTCCAAAACCAACTGTCTCAACTTCGTATGATATCAGGTAAATGTCATAAATTAGAATAGTCAATTCATGCAACAGAATTCCATAATATTCAGGTGATAATAGCCAAGATTATTATCTAAGACAGGAGTTTTTAAATCTTTTTTTCACATTAAGGAGCCCTTGGGCTTTCTGGTAGACCCATTCTTAGGCAATCTCTTTAAATATATGTAATAAAATGCATAAGAAACAAATTATATTGAAATATAGTAATAATATTTTTAAGATGAGTATCTTGGGCATTTCTGAAATTGTAAAAAAAATTATAAAAGCCACACGAGTCAAGAGATTTTACTTGTTTAAATAAGGGGAAATAACATCAAACTACTCTGAGTACTTCTCTAATTTTAATTGGGAGAGTTTTGCATTTTTATAGCTTTAAAGAATAGTGGGAAAATATACAGCATGGTATAACATTTTGCATTCCTAAATTTAACTCATTCCATGTAGCACCCCTTCTAGGTTTATTCTGTTATCCAGCACCAGCACTAGAAGTTTGGGTTCCCACATCAATTTTTTCTTTTTATTTTAAAAATAAATTTTATTGATGTTTTCTGTTCTTCACATAATCACATCCTGTGTTTCCCTCCTTTTTCCCTGAACAGTGAACCATCCCATATGAAGAGTAATATTCTTTCGAGAAATAAGAGAAAAGTCAGCACAATTTTTTAGTACATTAAAAAGTATTGAAAACATGTAATGTATAGCACCTGTAGAACTCCCACCTCTGCGATGGTATAAGTTGGAGATATCTTACTTGAATGTCATTGGAGTTCCATTTGATCTTTATAATTTTGTTGCATTTACTTTTCAGTTTTTCGAAATGTTGCTATTCAATTTACATTGTTGCAGTTAAAAGATATATATATATTTTTGGCTATATTTTACCCTACCTAGTCTCCCAAGTCAAATCAACAAACACTTACGTGTTGTGATTTCAGGGACTATGCTAACAACAGGAAGTATAAATGCAACTAAAAAGTCAGAGCTTCTAGCGCTGAAAGAAAACATAAAAGACAACTAAAAACAGAGAGCCTGGACAGCAGGGAAGAAGAGGGTACGGCTAGCCTTCCTGCCATCTCTCCAAGTGTTTATTTATCAATAAATTAAGCATGGAAAATTCCAGAAAGCCAGCAATTAAAAAAAAACCCATAGACACCAAAACAGACAATCTAGAAATCAATGCAAAAGCTAATAAAATTGAAAACAAAACAAAAAAATCTTATTAAATTAACAATAAATCCAGGAGCTTAAATTAGTTTATTATATTTAAAAAGTAAAGCAGAAAACTAAATTATCAGTGAATGAAAAAGAATTCACAACAAAAGAAGATAAAATAAGGTAAATTATTATGAACTATTTATCTAACTATATTTTAATAAAATTGACAGTTAAAATAAAGGAGATGAATATTTTCAAAGATACAAAATGCCTCAATCAACAGAACAAGGAATAGGTTATTTAATCTAGTCAGAAAAAAAAATAAATTGAACAAGCTATGAATGTAGTCTCATAGGAAGAAAAAATGTCCCAGGTTACTTTATAATTAAATTCTATCAAACATTGTCAAAGAAGAATTAATTCCAATAAAACACAGTGTTTTTTCTTTTTCTTTTTTTTTTTCAAATAGGAAAAGACCACAGCTACTAAATCCAATCTGTGATACAAATATTGTTTCAATACAGAAATTGGGAAGGTACAAAACACACAAAGAAAACTACACAGCAATATCCGTAATTAATGTCAATGTAAATATTTTAAATAATATATAAGCTAAGAGGCCATAGCAACATATCAAAAAATTAGACACTTAGACCAGTTTGGAGTTATCCCAATCATTCAGGATTGGTTGAGTATTAGGGAACGATAGGTGTGAAAAACTATGTTAATGAGAAGGATAATGAATATTGTTTTTCAATAAATCTGGAAAAAAGTATTTGACAAAAATTTAATACTTATGTCTGTTAATATTAAAAAATAGGAATAAGCATCTGTTCCCTTAAAATGGCAAATATCTTGTTAAAATCCTGAGATAACATTATTGCAATAGGCATAAACTGGAGAACATTCCAGTAAGAGGAGGAATAAAGTTCAGATGTTCATTATCACTACCATTATTTGTTATAGTACAAAGAATGCTAATAATTCTACTCAGATAAAATGAAATTAAGAAAATGTGCCTAAGTACAGAGGAGGAAATGCCATTTTTTTGCAGATTGTATGATGATTTACTTAGGGAGTTTTAAATATTTAACTAAAATTAATTAAAACAGCAATGCGCACAGTTTCAGGATATAAAATAAATCACCATAATTCATCACAATGTCTGTGTGCTTCCAAGAAAACACAATGGGAAGAGTCAAAAGTAAAATTCCTTTCAAAATAACTACAGAATATATAAAACATTTGGGAACATATCTACAAAGATACAAAGGAACGTGTAACTACTACTACAAAATATCCTTTACAAAAATAAACAGTTTAATAATTGGAAGAATCCTTCAAAGGCTTCTTTTATTGAATGTTCACCTTTTCTCATCAATAATTAACCTCAGATTTACAAAGCATGACTCCTTGGGTTAGATCTTGAACTGTTGTGCTCTTTCAAATGGGTATAAAATAGTCTTGTGTTATTCAAATTTCCTTTCCATTGAAATTGAAGGTTTTTCTTCTGTTTGCTCATAGAATTAGAGGGGTTTTTTTTCCCTTTAGAATTGTTAAATTGAAGCACTATATGTCTTGTGTGCAACATGTTTTTGTTGTTTGTTGTTGTTGTCTCCTCCTCCTCTCCACGTGTTCTTTCAATTTGTGCTCCCTCTATCCCCTGCCCTAGTTTGGGAAGTTCATGGTGGTTTTCTATATGTACTGTTTTTTCATTATGGTATCCAGGTTTTTTGACTGGTCACATCCTTCTGGGAGTCATGTAATTGCTCATTTCACTCTATGCATCTTGTCCTCCACATTGCTATGTGTTACTTATGTAGAGACTGTTTTTTTTTACTTCTTTGGTTTTTTACTTCTTTGCCTTCTTTTTATTTCTGTTCCCAGTCTATTGTTTTCTCATTTCTTTGGGAAGACTTGTTATTCAAGAAACATAGATTCAAGTTTTTCTATTCTGACTATGATTTCTACGATACAGGCCATGAATTCTGTTTTCACAACTCTTCTGTCTTGCAGCACTTTGGAATAGTCTGCTCAATTTCCACGTTCTGTTTAGAATCCACAGGATCCTCTGCCTTATAAGGTGCTGATTCATTTTCTTTTTCCTGTATTGTTTTATTCAAAGATGTTTGAACCCTTGCATTTCTTATAGGAAACTTTTTCCTTTTTTAAAAAGTATCTTCCTTGTTGATTTGCTTTGCTTGCATTCAATATTCTTAAGTGTGTTTTCTTCTTGAGATTTTCACAAATTGTATCTTTCCCCTTTTCTCTGTCTCTTACTTTCTGACTGCCACCACTTTGAAGCAAATCCCCTAGGACTGGACTCAAATCTTTTTCAGCTTCCTCCAACTATGGCAGATCTAGTGTAGCCCTATGTACAAGCTAGTGCCCTGCCTCAATTTCCTCTGTTCATCAGTATCCTGACACAACACTGCTGCAGTGCAGTGCACAGTCACCGCAGGAAACATGTGCAATCAGATACCTTTACCTCCTCTTCTGAGATAGGATGGATGGTGGAATTGAATTCTCCTGCTCCTTGCCACAGAATGCTGTAGTGAGGTCAGGACCAAGGTATTCTATCACAGACTGCTGTAGAAGGAAGAAAATTACTGGCTAGATACTAGAGCAGAATACCACAAGTATGGTAGTGTCATTCTATAAGACTGTGGTGGCTTGTCTGAGGGGGAATACCGAGTAATTATTTTAGGCGTTAGCCTATATATTGATATGGTGATCGTACAGTCTCTGGGAGATTGGGACCTGGTTGATGGCTAAATTATCTAATTTGAAAATTACTCAGAGGTATGGCAAACTGAAAGCAAATGGTGAGAACTTAGGATTAGGTGCAGCAGAGATAAATACATGAAGCACATTACTGACATAAGACTGTATACAGAATGGATACCAATAAAGGATGGTTAGTTTCTCTTCTATTATTTTAGTAAGGCATAATTTTTTGATATTGTTTAATCCCAGAAAGAAGTTTATATAATGCAGAATTGTACTGTTTTTTATTATATAGATGCAGATAATGATTTTGTGTGTGTGTGTGTGTGTGTGTGTATGTGTGTATTCTGAGATTGTCTTAATTCATTAGGTTGTTATTTCATGAAACTTTTTTTTGCTTTTTTGGAGGGGGGAAGGCAGGGTGATTGGGGTTAATTGACTTGCCCAATGTCACACAATTAGTAAGTGTTAAGTGTCTGAGGCTGGATTTGAACTCAAGTCCTCTTGACTCCAGGACAGGTACTCTATGCACTGTGCCACCTGGTCGCCCCTTCATGAAACTTCTTTATGCATTAACCTGTGAAAACAGTTATAATTAATTTACTTCTTGTATATAATTCTTATATTGAGGATATTTGATAGTTTGGGAGACTTGGAGAAAATGTTTAGTCTTCTAACTTTTAAATTTCTACCTCATGATCTATTCAGTTGTTTCAATTAAATGCCCTATTTTTCTGATTTTTTTCTTCTAGGTTAATATTAATTCCTTTCTTTGCTATAGATTGTCAAAAGTCTGACTGTAAAAAGCTAATTAAATGACTTCCATAACAATAGCAAATAATTTTTTGTTTTAAACATAATCCAGTCAGTCAGACATTAAGCATTTATTAAGTGCCTACTACATGATAAGTAAAAGTGGCTAAAGACAGTCCCTACCTTCAGGAGTTCACAGTTCAAAGGTTGAGACAACAAGAAAACAGTTCTTTTCAAGCAAGCTATATATAGGATAAAAAGGAAATGTTAACAGAGGGAAGGGACTTGAATGAAGAGGAGTTAGCAAAAGCTTCTTGTAAAAGGTGGAATTTGAGTTGGTACTTGAAGGAAGCTAGGAATTCCGAGAGGAGGAGGTGAGGAGGGAAAGCATTCCTGGCATGGAGGACAACCAAAGAAAATGCCTGAAACCAAGAAATGGAAGGTCTTGTTTGTGGAACAGCGAGGAGGCTAATTTCATTGGATCAAAGAGTATGTGACAAGATAGATGTAAGGTATCATAAGACTGCACAGAACAGTGTGAGGGGAAGATAAGTTAGGAAAGGATTTCAGTGTCAAACAGAGGGTTTTGTAGAGTTATCCCTTCCATATTACAGGAATTAGGGGCATAGTGCCCCTCCTACCACTACAATCTGGGAAATCTGCATAAAAATTTTTGTTCCTCTCTTTATAACAGAGAAGTCTGGATTTTTTTCTTTTTCTTTTATGGGATCTTTACGGTATCTTATTGCAAAATTTGGGTTAAGCATTTGGTCATAGGCTGTATTATACAATATTGCACATATTTTCATTGACTAAACTTTTTCTGCATTGTCTGCTGGCCTTCACATGTCATCTGTGCTTTCCCTGAAACTCCCCTCCCCTGCCAATTCTCATTTAATTTCTTATGCTGACCCTTGATACATTGAAACTGCCATAGGGAAAATCGCAATATGGAAGGGATAACTGTATATGTTCCTGGGACAATATGGAGCCCCTGGAGTTTATTGAGGGTGAGGTGTGAGTGTGTGTATGTGTGTGTGTGTGTGTGTGTGTGTGTGTGAGAGAGAGAGAGAGAGAGAGAGAGAGAGAGAGAGACAGAGACAGAGACAGAGAGAGACAGAGAGACAGAGAGAGAGGGTTGAACCTGTGCTTTAGGAAAACCACTTTGGTCACTAATTGGAGAATGTATTAGATTTGGGAGAGACTTGAGGCATGCAGACCCATCAGCAGGCTATTGCAATACTCTAGGGTGGTGGAAATATTGAAGGAGGAAAAAATATTCAAGAGATATTGCAAAGATGAAAATAACCTTTGGCAACAGATTGGATATGGTATTGGGTGAGAGATGGTGAGAAGTCAAGGATGATATCTAGGTTGTGACTGTGGTGAACTGGGAGGATGGTAGTGTTCTCAAAAGTAATTTGGAAATTTGGGAGGGGGGACTTAGGGAGAAAAACAATTAATTCAATTTTGGTCATGATGAGTTTAAGATATTTGTTGGACATCCATTCTGAAATGTTTGGAAGGCAGTTTGATATATGACTGAGGTCAGTGGAAGTGTTTAGGATGGGACAGACAAATCTGAGAATTACCAGAATAGAAATAATTTAATCCATGGGAGCTAAAGAGATCACCAAATGAAACAGTATTAAGGAAGAAGAGAAGAGATGAAAATAGGAGAGGAGAGGAGAGGAGAAGAGAAAAGAGAAGAGAAGAGAAGAGAAGAGAAGAGAAGAGAAGAGAAGAGAAGAAAAGAGGGACCAGGACAGAGCCCTAAGAGATACTCATTATTAGTGGATGTGACCTAGATGATGATGCAACAAAAGAGTGATCTGATATTTAAAAAGAGAACCAAGTGAGAGCAATGCTCCAACAACCCAGAGGGAAGAGAGTATCAAGGAGAAGAGGGTAATTGACAGAGTCAAAGGCTGCAGAAAAGTCAAGAATAATGAGGATTGAGAAAAAAAACATTGGATTTGGCAATTAGATCATTAGTATTTTTGAAGTGAGTAGTTTTGGTGTAATGATGAAGTTAGAAGCTAGATTGTGAGAGATTAAGGAGAGAGAAGAGAGGAAATAGAGGCACATCTTTTATATGGCTTTCTCAAGAACCTTAGCCATAAAGGGCAGAAGAGATGTGGGATGACAATGAGGAGGGAAGAGACGTAGGCAATTTTGTAGGCAGTAGAAAAGTGTCCAGTAATAGACAGAGAGAAATTAAAGGTAAGTGATAAGCTGGGAATGACAAAGGATACAATCTGTTGGAGAAGATGAGATAGAATGGGATGGTTTGTACAGGTAGAGTGATTAGCTTTGGTAAGGAGCAGATCTTCTTTCTGTGAGATAGGCATGAGGGAGTTAATAGTGGAAGAAAGCATATGAGTGGTATAGGAAGAGGGGAGATGAAGAAACTCATGGTGAACAGTCTCAATCTTTAAGGTAAGGCAAGGTTCTCAACTGTGAGGGTAGGGAGAAGAGGAGTCATGGGAAGGTATGAGAAGGGATGAAAAGGTTTGGAAGAACTGCCATGGAGAGTAGCAACAGTGAGGGCTCACTTGAGCTTATATAACAAACTTGTAGTGGACCCAGTCAGAATGGTATGACCCTTTCTACCTTTATTCAGTAGCATGTGTGAAAGGGCAAAGGCAGTAGATGGTGGGAGTGGTCCAAGACTGATGCTTGATAGGATGTAATTAGTATTATGATAAGGGAGTCAGCAACTTGAGAGGAGATGACAGTGTAAACTGATTCACCAAGGGGTCAAGATAAGGAAAAGAAAATAGAATGACTAGCGCAAGGACAATGATGTGAGAGAGAAGTGAAAGTCTGAGGAATTAGACATCCAAATGTGGATGAAAAAATAGCATTTTGTATAGGAGAGGAGAAAAAAGGGTAGAAATCCAATAGATTGTGGTCAGATAAGAGGATTTCAGAATTCTTGAACATGGAGACAGTGCCTTTGCAGCTGATGGCAAGATAAAAAATATGACCATCTTTGTGTTTGATTGAGGTGGAGTAGAGAAGTATGTCTTGGGAAGTGAGTAAGTTGAGGAACTGAATGGCTAGGATATTTGAGGGAGTCATTGTGTATGTTGGTATGAGAGTAGGAATTGAGGAGCTGAGGAAGACTGTAAGTCAGATGCTAAATTCACTGAGGAAGGAAGGGTAATATCTCACTAGTCTTAAGATAACAGTTACCAGGATTTTGATTGGGTGAAAGATGTGGATTATATGTTGTATGAAGTCCAAAGGAGGAGAGGCTACCTGGTGATGGACGTGGATATAATTGGTTTCTTCTATCTTTCTGTCTCTGTCTTTGTCTCTGTCTCTTTCTCCTCCTCCTTTTCTACCTCCTTCCCCCCCCCCCCCCTTGACAATTTATTTAGTATTCTCTGTATCTCAAAATAAGCATGATAGAAAGACATGAGGCTTCTGCTTAAGTCATTGGCCTTTCTCATTTCTTGTTCAAGGTCACACAGTTTGTAACAGAACTGCCTTTCCTGACTACAAATCCAATTATCCTTTCCCTAAACAGTACAGCTAGTGGCATCTTAGAATAGTATCTACTCTGGGGAATTAAGGGAAGATTAAACTTTGAATAAATATCATTAATGACACATTATCTTGCTATTAATTCCACTGACCCTCTCACTCTAACCAAATAAAATTTTGCTGTGTGGGGACCTAAAAGCAAGTTTTCTTCACTTTTAGGAGTAAATGAGTTTCGAAATGTGTTTTTACATTGTGAAAAATAAACTGACAATGAAAAATAAAGAGTTTATTTCATTAATTTATAGGTATATCAATGGACTAAGTACTGAGAAATTTCTATTATTTATTGATCCATGTCACAGGATCATAGGAGCATAGAGTTTAGAGTGAGAAAGGACACTACTAATCATCTATTCCACCCCCTCACTCCATGGATAAGGAAGCTGGGTCTTAAAGGTGTAAGATGTTTTGACCAAGGTCAGACAAGTAATAAGAGGAAAACTCAGAAATCAAACCCAAGTTCTCAGACTTTGAAGCCAATGTACTTTCTATTACAACAATCTATTATCCTTACTCTATTAACATAACCATTTGAATTATTATTCTTAATTACATTCTGAATTTAAAGCAAATTCATCACCTATGACTATATAGTCATTCGGATGTGAAACTGTGTAGAATTATATATCATTATAAAGATGTCTATCACTGCTTATATAGATGTTGTTCCTTCCTAAATGAAATGATTTTTGATATATTCTTTAATTCCCACTCCACACATTGTAATGGTAACATATTTTTGGTTGATAGTATAACAAATGTGTGAATTTCTTCCCTTTATTCCTTTCCCTTTCCCCAAATTTAATCTATTTTCCATTTCAATTGATTTTCTATTCCTTTAAAAGCAAAGAACAAAGTTCTGAGCTGCTTAATGTATGAGGGCTATAAACAATGGTAAGGTGTAAAAAAAATGTAAAATAATTGAAAAGGTATTAAACAATATGGATGTTCTTCAACATTTCCATGCAAAAGATGCCATAAGTCTTTCACATCTAACTTAAAGAATTAATCAGTTTTATATTTTCCCCTTTATTTTTCTTTCTGTTTACTTCAACTAACTTCAAAAGGGTAATATGAAATTCTCCTACAATTAATGTATCATTATTGTCTGTCTTCTTTTTAATTATTAATTTAAAAAATAAATTTTGATCTCGAGCATTTAATAAACATATATCTAGTGTAAGAATTAATATTATTTAATTTCTCTGGTAATTTTAAGCATAAGGTACTTTCTCCTGATGCTGTGAATTTCAAAATATATTTATTACTTAAATGTTTCTTATGTACAACAAATACGGAATATTTTTCTTATCCATTCTGCCATTCTTTTCAATTTTATTGGATTGTTTGCTCTCTTTACCATTAGTACTGATGATTTCCTTCCTTTATTTCTTTTGTATTGACCTCTCTCTTTTCATAAATAAATAAATAAAAAGTTTGTCCATGGAATTAGCTTTTCTTATTCTCTCTGATGCTAGATTGTTCCCACAAACGCTATGCTTCACTTATCTGCCACCCTACTTCCATTTTTCTGTTTTATACCAAGTTCCTTAAATTTATTTATTTTGTGAAGTTCTCATTTCTTTTTACTTCTTAAATTTTGTCATTCTCTCTCTCTCTTATTTGACTCTGTCCTGTGCATTTGAAGTGTGTAGTTTAAAATGGTTATTCTCTGCCATCCCTGCTTAAAGTAAAGAATTTTATAGCACTGTTTCCAAAGAGTTTTCCTCAGCATCACTCTCCTCTTAAACTCTGTTACTTTTTAGTCTACTCTGCATTCTGTTTTCCGGTTTTTAGATTTTATTGTTCCTGTTTTGTGAGTTCTGGAGCCCTAGAATTTGTTTCGAGTCATGTTTTTGGGCATTTGAGATGGCCATGTGGGAGCTGCGGAGTCTTGTTGCTTCCACGCCACCATCTTGGCTCCACCCCCCTCGATTGGGTTATTCTTTATCTGTTCTTGTTCCATCCTCCAGCTGCCTGGAGTTTCCATAGTACTTCCTCTATCCCGTTTTATAGTTTTCACAATGGTTTTTATTTATGTTGTTGTATAATTTTTCTCCCGATCCTGTTCACTTAATTCTTCATTAGTTTATAAAAATTTTCAAATTTGTTCATTTTTATAATATTTGTGATATAGTATAAATTGTTCATCTCATTCTGCTCCTTTCATTCTGCATCAATTCATATAAGTTTTTCCAGGTCTTTTTGAAATAATTTATTTCTCCATTTCTAGTTTTTTTTTAATTCAATTTATTCTATTTTTGGTTTCAAATTCTCTCGCTTATTCTGCCCTGTCTCACTCATTGAGAAGGAAAAAAAAAAACCAAAATCCATTACGTATATGTATAGTCGTATGCAAAACAAATTGGTACATTAGCCATGTTCCCTCATTCCCCCAGGAATGAAAAGGAAGAAAGAAAAGATAATACATTTCAGTATTCATTCTTAGTCCATCTTCCCTATATCTGGTGGTGGATATCATGGTACATTATGAGTTGTTTCAAACTGTGGTTGGTCATTGTGTTGCTCAGAGTTCCAAAGACTTTCAAAGTTAATTGTTATTATTATCGTTATTGTGTAAATTGTTCTAATGGTTTTGCTCGACTTACTTTGAATCAGTTCTTACAAGTCTCGTCAGGTTTTTCTAAAACCAGCCCAATCATTTCTTTATAGCAAAATATTGTTCTATTCCATTTATACCACAGTTTATTCATAGTATTCTTAAATTATTTGAATTTACTTTCCTTTGTAGCTAAATCTTATTCTCCTTGCTAACTGGAAATTTTGTTGTTTGTTATATAAAATAAGAAATTTATTCACTACATGATGTAGAGTTTGTAAGTGTATATTCATTCAAACTATCCTAATAATGAGAAAGATCTTAGGAGTTATAAGTATCACCTCCCCACATAGGAATATAATATTGAAGCCCTCATAATTTCTCTTTCCTCTTTACCTCTTTATGCTGTTATTGAATCTTGTATTTGAAAATCAGATTTTCCATTCAGCTCTGGTCTTCCCATCAAGAACTTTTGAAAGTCCTCTATTTCATTATATATCCATTTTTTTCACTGAAAGATTATACTCAGTTTTGTTGGGTAGGTGATTGTTGGTTGTAATCTTATCCCCTTTGTGCTCCAGAATATCATATCCCTACTCCTCTGATCATTTAATGTAGAAACTGTTAAATCTTTTGTTATCCTGATTGTGGCTCCATGATATTTGAATTGTTTCTGACTGCTTTTTTCCTTGACCTGGGAGCTCTAGAATTTGGCTATAACATTCCTGGAAGCTTTAAATTTGGTATCCCTTTTAGGAGGTTTATAGTGAATGCTTTCAATTTCTATTTTACTGTCTGGTTCTAGCATATCAGGGCGGTTTTCCTTGATGATTTCTTGAAAGATTATGCCTGGGCTCCTTTTGATCATGACTTTTAGGCAGTCCAATAATTCTTAAATAATCTCTCCTGGCTTTATTTTTTGAGGCAAGTTATTTTCCAGTGAGATATTTCATGTTTTCTTCTTTTTTTCTTCTTTTGATTTTATTTTATTGTTTCTTGTCGTCTTGTGGAATCATTAGCTTGCACTTGTCCAATTCTAATTTATAAGGAATTATTTTCTTCAGTGAGATTTTGTACCTTCTTTTCTTATTGGTCAATCCAATTTTGTTTAAGGAGACCTTTGTCTAGTCAATTTTAATACCTCTTTTTCCATTTGGCCAATTCTACATTTTTAGGAGTTCTTTTCTTCAGTGGATTTTTGTGCTTCTTTTGCCATTTGGCCTATTCTATTTTATAAGGTATTATTTTCTTCACTATTATTTGTACCTCCTTTTCCATGATTTTCTTGCATCACTTATTTCTTTTCCCAATTTTACCTCTGTCTCTATTATCTGATTTTTGAAATTCTTTTTGAGCTCTTCAAAGGCCTAAGACTAATTCACATTTTTCTTAGAGAAATTGCATGTAGCTGCTTTGATTTTGTTGTGTTCTTCTGTGTTTGTGTTTTGATCTTCCTTGTCACAATAGTAACTTTCTATCATCAGGTGATTTTTTGGTGTTTTGATCATTTTTCAAGCCTTTTTCTTGACTTTTAACTTTATCTTAAAGTTGGGCTTTGCTACTGGGGTAGAGGGAGCACTATTAAAAGCTTTGAGATTTTTGTGGAGCTATTTTCAGTGCCAGTTCTGGGTGTCTATAAGTTTTCAGTTCTTCCAATGTGGTATGATCTATAGAGACTTTTCTTTACCATTCTCCAGGCCTCTGCTGTGGTCTGTGAGGAATCACAAGTATTCTTTTCTACCCTGGACCTGTGATGAGGGTTCTTGTTCCTGCTAGTGCTCCCACCTCACTCTGGGACTAAGACTCAGAATTGTGAATTAGCAATGCAACAAAGTCCTGCTCCCCATGCCAAAAAACTTTAACTGTAACTTTCTGATCAGTTGTCTGTCCCCATTTATCATCTTTTGACTGAGATCTCCAGAAACTATAGCTGTCTTTGATTTCATTCTCCTCCATAACCTGCTGGCTTGCTGGCTGGACTGCACTTCACTTTGCTTCAGTGACACAGAGTCTTCTTGGCAACTAACTAAATTTTCTTGTGCTGGGAAATTGTTTCACCCTATCCTTTTGCTAGTTCTGTCACTCAAGAATTCATTTTCTGGCATTATAGTAATGTTGTTTTTTTGGAAATTTGAGAGGGTTCAGGTGTGTCTCTACCTTTCCTCTGCCATCTTGACTTCACCCTCTCCTGTAACAGTTAAAAGTAAAGTAGACCCAAGGAACAAGGTTTTGATCCCAATCACTTTATTAGTATAGTGTGAATTTACCAATAAATAGGACTTCAGCTTCCCAAGCAAATCTATGACCTTATAGTTTTGGGGAGTAAAGAAAATAGGAAGGCTATCAGTTTTCAAACATGTAGAGAACTGAGTCAAATTTATAAAAATAAAAGCCATTCCCCAAATGATAAATGATCAAAAGATAATATCAGTTTTCGGATGAAATAAACAAAACTATCTAGAGAAATATGAAAAAATACTCTAACTCACTACTGATTGGAGAAATGCAAATCAAAACAATTCTGTGGTACTGTCTTATACCTATTAGATTGACTAATAGCACAGAAAAGTAAAATGATAGATGTGGAATGGGATGTGGGAAAAATGGGACTTTAATACACCATTGGTGGAGTGGTGAACTGATTTAACCATTCTGTAGAGAAATTTGGCACCATGTACAAAGGGATATAAAACAATACCCTTTGACCTAGCAATAACACTACTATGTCTGTATTCCAAAAGAGATTTTTAAAACAAAACAAAAAGGAAAGGATCTAGATGCATAAAAATATTTATACGAACTCTTTTATGGGGGTAAAGAATTAGAAGCCAAGAGGAAGCCCATTACTTGGAGAATGGATGAACAAATTGTGGTACATGATTATAATAAAATACCATTGTGCTATAAGAAATGATGAGCAGGATGCTCTCAGAAAAAAACCTAGAAAGATTTGAATGGACTGATGCAAAATGAAATGCACTGTATACAAAGTAACAGCAATGTCATAAGATGATCAGCTGTGAATGATTAAGCTATCCTCAGCAATACAATAATCTAAGACCACTATGAAGGACTTATGATAAAAAATGGTATCCATTCCCAGAGAAAGAATTGATGGTTTCTGAATACAGAGGGAAGCATACTTTTTGACTTTACTTTTCTTGAGCTGTTTTAGTCTTTATTTTCTATTACACCATGACTATTACGGAAATGTTTTGCATGTCTACATATGTAAAACTTATGTTGAATTGCTTGTCTTCTCTATGTGGAGGGAAGGATTAGAGAGGGAGGAAAGGAGAGAATTTAGAACTCATAGTTGTAAAAAACAAATGTTAAAAATTATTTTTACATGTTACTGGGGAAAAATAAAATACTAAATAAAAGCTTAAAAAAAGAAAATAGGAAAGCTAGCAACTAAGATGGAAGAAAACATGATTGGATGGAAATTGGAAATTGGATAACTAACCATACATCTTTGAAGGATAGCTTGGTGGTGTAGCAATGCTATACAAGACTCCCTAGTGTCTACCTCCATCCTTTAAGGGCAACAGATTTCCTTGACACAAGAATAGAATATTGATTAACAGGAGAACTGGATTACAGGCCAACTAAAGTTCTGAATTAAGTTCAGAGACAAAGAATCATGACAGGAAGTTATGGGGGGGAATCAATTAATTGCAAATAGGATCAATTAAAAAAGAAGCAATCAATCCGATTATTTCAATCCTTACATTATCTATGTGCATTCTGCCTTCAAAATCACTTGCTTTGAATTATATAAAATTTCTCTGTTCTTTTAAAGTTGTTTCTGTTCACTTTTCTTCTATAAAATGTTCAAATAATTCAATGTTTTTGTGTTCCAAATATTTCCATCTCTCAGTGCTTCTACTTAAAAAAAAAACCCAATCCGCCATTGTGTTTTCTAAATTCTATACCCTCATTTCCATTAATTCTGAGTTGAGAACTCTAACTTCTGACCTAATTTCATTTCCAATATCTTCTCTTTTTAAATTAATTAGTTTATTTTTTAGTTTTCAACATTTATTGCCACAAGATTTTGAGTTACAAATTTTCTCCCTATCTCTCCCCTACTCCCTACCCCAACAGAACAAGCCTACTGAATAACCCTTCCCCCAATCTGTTCTCCCTTATATACTTCCCCATTCCCCCTAACTTTCTAGTAGGACAAGATGTATTTTTATACCCCAGTGCCTGTATATCTTATTTCCCAGTTGCATGTAAAAAGCAATTTTTAAACATTTACTTTTAAAACTTTGATTTCCAGATTCTTTCCCTTCTTCCCTCCTCACCTACCTACACTGAGAAGGCAAGCAATTCAGTAGAGGTTGCACATGTGTAGTTTTGCAAAACATTTCTATAGTAGTTATATTGTGAAAGACTAACTATATTTCTCTCCATCCTCTCTCATGCCCCGCTTATTCTATTTTCTCCTTGGCCCTGTCCCTTTTCTTTTCTTTTTTTTTTTTTTTTATGTGTAAAAAATATTTATTGCAGTTCTTTTTTTTTCTTTTTT
>CM053580.1:214034036-214071736 GCA_028627135.1 Pseudochirops cupreus
AAATAAAAATGTTAAAAAAAAATAAAAGAATAGGAGAACACAAAAAAATGCCCAGAGTTGGGAGATGAAGTATTGTGTGAATTTTCAAGGAATCTCAAGGATGCCATTGTCACTGAATTGCACAATTCATAAAGAAGAGTAAGATGTAAAAAGACTGGAGAGGTAAGAGGGGGCCAGGTTATGAAAGGCTTTTTTTTTTATGCTCCTTGTCTTTAGATCATCATCATGACTTGAGATGAAGTTGTGGGATGTGGAATCTTCTCCTAACCAGATTGAAGTCTCCTTTATGATAAACACCAGTGGCATTTCCTGTTTCTCCTGCCCTGAGGAATGAAGTCTATTTCATTCTTTACTTTCAGACATTTTCCAAATGACTGGTTTTCTCAGAAGATTGGTTCCCTTCTCTCCTGTGGATCTGGATGTATTATTTTGTGTTTCCTTGAAAATATCCTTCATGAAAGTGATTGAGGTGTTGGTGCCTTTGATAACTAGGAGGATGTAGCAGTGGATTCTGCTTGCCTTGAGAGCAGAATCATTCCTCTTCCTGATGCAGTTTATCAGCTTGCAGGGCTAGTGACTGGTGGGTAGGTGGCTGCTACATCACCAGAAGCAATCAGTGAACCTCAGACAGTTGAGCAAGAAACCTTCAGCCACAATGCTTGCCCAGAGTGAGAGATGGAGAAAGTGGGAGCACTACCAAGCCCCATGCTCCTCGTCACTCCAAGTCTTGAGAAACGGCCCTGTCCCTTTTCAAAAGCATTTGCTTCTAACTATCCTCTTTCCCAATCTGCCCTCCCTTCTATCATGCCCTCTCTTATCCCCTACTTTCCTACTTTCCTGTAGGGTAAGATACCCAATTGAGTGTGTATCTTAAGCCAAATTCAATTCACCTTCTGCTCTTCCTCTCCGTTGTAACAGTTTTCTCTTGCCTCTTTATGTGAGATAATTTACCCTATCCTATCTCTCCCTTTCTCTTTCTCCCAATAAATTCCCCTCTCTCCTCTTAATTTTATTTTTAGATATCATCCCTTCATATTCAACTTATCCCGTGCCCTCTGTCGATGTATACACATATACACACACTCACATATATATTTATACACACATATACCCTCTTATACATAAATACATACATATGTATGTATATACACACACACACATATATTTCCTTCAACTATGCTGATACTGAGAAAAGTCTCAGTAGTTACAATTATCCTTTATCCATGTAGTAATGTAAATGCTTCAACTTTAATAAGTTCCTTATAATTTTTTTTCCTGTTTACTTTCTCGTGCTTCTCTTGCTTCTTATATTTCAAAGTCAAATTTTCTGTTCTGCTCTGATTTTTTCATCAAGAATCTTTGAAAGTCCTCCATTTCCTTGAATGTCCATATTTTACCCTGAAGCATTATACTCAGTTTTGCTGGGTAGGTGATTCTTGGTTTTATTCCTAGCTCCTTTGACCTCTGGAATATCATATTCCAAGCACTTTGATCCCTTAATGTAGAAGCTGCTAGATCTTGTGTTATCCTGATTGTGTTTCCAAATACTCAAATTATTTCTTCCTGGCATCTTGTAATACTTTCTTCTTGAACTGGGAACTCTGAAATTTGACTATAATATTCCTAGTAGTTTTCATTTTGGTATCTTTTTCAAGAGGTGATAGGTGAATTCTTTCAATTTCTATTTTTCCCTCTGGTTCTAGAACATCAGGGCAACTTTCGTTGAGAATTTCTTGAAGGATGATTTCTAGGATCTTTGTTTCATCACGGCTTTCAGGTAGTCCAATAATTTTTAAATTATCTCACCTGAATCTATTTTCCAGGTCACTTGTTTTCCAATGAGATATTTCACATTGCCTTCTATTTTTTTCATTTGTTTGGATCTGTTTAATAGTATCTTGATTTCTAATTAAGTTATTAGCTTCCATTTGCTCAAATCTAATTTTGAAGGAATTATTCTCTTCATTAACTTTTTGAAATTCCTTTTCCATCTGGGCAATTTGTCTTTTTAAGGTATTCTTCTCCTCATTGGCTTTTTGTGCCTCTTTTATCATTTGAGTTAGTCTATATTTTAAGGTGTTATTTTCTTCAGTATTTTTTTTTTGGTCTCCTTTAACAAGATATTGACTCACTTTTCATGATTTTCTTGCACCATTCTCATTTTGCTTCCCCATTTTTCCTCTACTTCTCTTACTTGATTTTCAAAATCCTTCTTGACCTCCTCCATGGCCTGTGACCAGTTCATATTTTTCTTGGAGGCTTTTGATGCAGGGGTTTTGACTCTGTTGTCTTTTTCTTATTTCATGTATTGATCCTCTTTGTCCCTGAAAAAAGATTCTATGGTCTGATCGCACTTCCTCTATTTGCTCATCTTGGCAGCAAAGTACTTGACTTTTGAGCTCTTTATCATGGCAGAACTCTGCTTCCATAGTGGAAAGAGATCCTTGGGCAAGTCACTTAACCCCAATTGCCCTTCCAGAAAAAAATAAAAAGCAAAAAAATAGCAGGGGTGGCTAGGTGGTGCAGTGAATAGAGCACCAGCCCTGGAGTCAGGAGGATCTGAGTTCAAATCTGGCCTCAGAGACTTAACACTTACTAGCCATGTGACCTTGGGCAAGTTACTTAACCCCAATTGCCCTTCCAAAAAAAAAATAAAAAGGAAAAAAAAAGCATAGTGGAGAGAGCTATGTCCCAAATTCCTGGGTTTTTTGCAGCTCTTGTCAGAGCTGTGAGGAAGGTACCTTCTCTTCAGCCACCACAAGCTCTGGTATGCTAGCATTCTTCACCCCAAGACCACCACCCAAGACAGCAACCCAGATCCAAGCAGGTCAAAGCAAGAGTGATTACCCTCTGAATGGTGCTAGGTTCCCCTACAATCTGCAGGCCAGGAGCTCTGGAAGCAGCTATGTAGCAGCAGCTGCAGCTACTGTGCCACCACCACCTCTGTTGCCCCCAGGGCAGGGGCTGGACTGTGCCCTTCTCTCATCTAGTTTCAACAGAGTTCCCTACTGACCTTTAACTTTTTCTTTGGCATTTATGGGTTGAGAAGTCTGGAACCTGTTACAGCTGCCAGTGATTCACTCTCCTGAAGTCTGCTCCAGCTGGTCTGTGACTTGGGTCTGGGCCATGAGTTTGGGCCAGTGTGGCTCACGCCAGACTCTGGTCAGCTCCTAACCTGGTGCATTAGACCCTTTCTGTCAGCCTACCAGGCTGCCTTCAGCAGGAGATTTGTTTCTCTCTGCCGCTTGGTGGGTTCTTTAGCTCTAAAATTTGTTTAGTCATTTTTCTACAGGTATTGAAGGTGGTTGGAATGGAAGCTCAAGCAAGTTCCTGCTTTTACTCTACCATCTTGGCTCCACCCCCTCCATTATCTTCTCTTAAAAACTTTCTCTTTGTAACTATTTCGGGATTTCTTGCTCTATTACCATGAACTCTTAGCCTCCACTGAATTTCTTTTTTCATTGGGAATTTTTGGTTCAGATCTCTCCAGGAAAAATTCAAAAATATTTTCTTTCTTTTTGTTCTGCCTTCTCTTTGTATTTCTCTTTCTTTTTCCTATAACTTTAGGGGTTGGAATCGCCATTTTCTCTCTCAAAGCTGGAAGCCAGGAGCACCAAAGTAACTGTAGAGCTTAAAGATCCTGAAATACTCCAAGAGCCTGAAGAAACAGAAGATTTCCTCCATCCAGCTCTTGCCATCTTCATGTCACCTGTTGTGTAGGTGCAGGGCCCTGGTCTTCACCGAGGAAGAGTGAGGTCCCTTCCAATGGCTTTTTCCCTTGGCTCATATTCTATGATCCTTCAGCACTTTAAAAAATTTCAGTCAGTGTTTTTCTCCCACTTCGTTAATCTCTATTTGGCTCTTTAATGTGTCAAAACTCCAGCAAATGTGGATTTTTCCTTTTCCTTTCTTAGGGTAGAAAATTCTGCCTTTCCTTGCAGGAGGGCCCAAATAGTTCTTTTTTTTTTTTTCAGAATAGCAATCTTTTAAGTTTGACTTTCTCACTGTGAACTTAATTAGGAATCTACATTTAATTAAGAATCCCTACCCCTCCCCACACATTAACACACACACACACACACACACACACACACAAACAACTGCAACTTTTGCTATATTGACAGAGTGGAGAGAAGGGAAATGGCCAACAGTTTGAAGCCTTGTTAGAAATTTATGAAGTGCTAAAATGTTTTACTCCCAGAGGCTGGTCTGCCATCTGTCACTAGCAAGCTATTCACTGTCTGCCTCTGAGTGTTCATGTGCATGCAAGGGTATGAGGTACTGAAGGCTACAACAAGAACATGGAGGTTGTTTTGTAACTTAGACCCTCCATAATTAGCACTTAGAACAAATGAAACAGAACAGAAACAAACAGCCCAGGCCCATTTCTCAGAGCTGACATAGAAGGCAGGCAGGGAGGGAGGTATCCTTCCATATGACTCAGTTCATGCCTAGTAGTGAGTGGGTGAATCTTTACCCTCTGTGTGCAGTAGGAAAGAAAGAGACTGGCTCAGTCTGCCAGTTTGAAAGATGCAGCTTATTTTGACTACACAACCGATCAAGGGAGGCTACCCCCACCCAAATGGTAGGGGAAGCAGAATGCTTCCATGTTATATGATCTGGGCATGCCTGGACAAGCCTGTTTGCATAATTCATCAGAAAGCCATTTTGCTTTCTTACTCTTCTTTTTCTTGGGACCGCTTTTTTCCTGCTTTCTGTACAATATTGTGAACCTCTATCCATAGTTCTTCTGTTTCCTAGACCTAATCCCTTAAATCTATCCATCACTTCCACTTCATATTCATAATGGGTGATATTTGGGTCATACCTTTATGGTCTGATGGTTTTCCCTATTTCTTGAATTTAAGTCTCAATTTTATTATAAGAAGCTCATAATCTGACCCATAGTCAATTCTTGTTCTTGTTTTAACTGACTGTATAGAGTTTCTCCACCTTTGACTGCAAAGTATATTCTCAACCTAACTTCTGTATTGACCGTCTGGTGATATCCACGTATATATTTGTCTTTTCAGTTGTTGAGAAAGAGTGTTTGTTATGACCAGTGAGTTATCTTGACAAAACTGTATCAGTCTTTGACCTGCTTCATTTTGTACTCGAAGACCAAACTTGCCTATTATTACAATTACTTTTTCCTATATATAGTGATGGAGCAAGGTGTCATTTCATCTCATTGTCAGTCCATCTGAGAGTAGGAAAAGGAGTATCCAGTTAATGCAAATGAAGCAGATCCTATGACTCAGAGAGATAACTCTTAGCTATATACTGGGGAGATGAAAAAGGGAATGGTAGAGCTCAGCAGTGATAGGCAAGAAGGATGGAGGAGGAAGTCCATGATCACTTTTGCCATATCTAGCTATTCTTCCCCCCCTCCATAATTTATACCTTATGCATCAGCTCCTTGCTGTAAAGTTCCTTCTTTTCAGCAGTCACAGGTAGGTTCATAGATAATTAAGCTGGTGCTAAGCTATCATAAAAAATAAGAATCTTGAATGCATAGTACTTGGCCAAGAGAAAAGTTAAAGGTATTTGAGTTGCCCCCAAAGCTCTCAAACTGCTGTTTTTGATTTTTGTGTGGTCAATTGTTTTCTCAAATGTAAGTGAATCGTTCTTCTTCAACATGTCTAAAATACAAATACTTATTCCTTCCCAAGCCTACCCTGCCACTGATTTCCCCTTCTTTTTAATGTCTCCACCCTTTTCTGGAAGAAGGAACCACAATTCTTCAGGTCACCCAGATTGACAACCTAAGAGTCATATTCAGCTTTTTTACTCTCCTTTACCTTCAATAGACGCTGAGGTGCTAAATCTTGTCAATTATGCCTCCTCAGCGTTTCTCACATCCATCCACTTCACTTTGGATTCTACTGCCCTCTCATGACCTTTCACTTGAACAGATACAATGGACTTCTAGACTTCCTGATCTCAGTCTCACCCCTCTCCAATTCATTCTTCCCATAGTTACCAAAGTGGTATCCTTATAGGACAGGTCTAGATATGTCATACTCCATTTCAATAAACTCTGTGATTAGTTATTGCCTTTAAGATAAATTATAACCTGTTTGACATTTAAAGTCCTTTATAAGCTGTGTCACAATATACTTTTCCAGGATTATTATAAATTATTCTCCTTTCTTGCCAAAGTCATCTTTGTTTAACACTTAGCATAGTTACAGGATTTTGGGGCCCTTGACCAAGGCCATGCTTTTGTTTGGAACAAAAATTGGGGAAGAGGAAAGCAAAAATGAAGCTAGAGGGAATGTCAACCCTCAGGCAATAACCTGAAAGAGTTAGACTTAAAAATAGAGACCTGACAGAGTCTAAGACCTTCTCATTTCACTTTTGCAACCTCTTCTTGGACATGCCTCCTCTTCTCCCATACTGCTGCTGCTCTAGTTCATGCCCTTGTCAGATCATTGCTGGACTATTGCAATAGCCTGCTGATGTGTCTGCCTGACCCAAATCTCTCCCCACTCCATTCCATCTTCCATTCACTAATCAAAGTTATTTTCCTAAAGCACAAGTCCAATCACGTCATCCCCCCCACATACTCAATAGACTCCTAGGTCCCTCCTACATTTCCAGTCTTACTCTCTTACTCCCTGCTATATATTTTTCGACTTGGCTCCAGGCATTTTCTCTTTGTCACCCATGTCTGGAATGCTCTCCATCCTCAATTTTGTCTACTGACTTCTTTGGTTTCTTTAAGTCTCAAGTAAAATCCTTCTTTTACAAGAAGCCTTTCCAAAGTCCTCTTTATTCCAGTGCCTCCCTTTTGTTAATTGTTTCCTATTTATCCTGTATATAATTTGAAAATGGAAGTATATGCAAAAGTTGCTCAGCTAGGTAGTGACCATTCTGAACCTGGTACTCCCTCATTTCTAACATCTAAGGTGCAAAGTCATTTGCTAACTTTACTTTACCCAATGATGAATCAATGAGCCCCAAAGCAGGGGGATGGTCTTAAATAAAAGAAGCTACCTTAGTTGTTTCAGGGAAACCTATATTTGGACTGAGCTAATAATGATAGGATTCTCTTTAGATGCTTCTATTTTGCAGAGGCTTCTAAATGCTAGCAGAAGCATGAATTCCCCCATTTTATCTGCATAAACTTTAACAGAATGACTTTCTAAAATGATGTGATTTTCCTTGTCCTGGTTTTCTTACAATTTGTTCAAGGCACTCTATGGGTGATAGATCAAATGTGTTAATAATATATCATAATAATCTTATGCTCACAATCAAAATGAACAACCCTGTTCATAAGAGAATAACCCCTTAAAGGACTAAAAAACCGAGTTTTTGCTTCAGGGTTCTAAATTTTAGAGAGTGTTGACATCTTGGAGTATATTTCTTCCTCCCAGTGGTTTCTACCTCATCCAGTTCTCTTATACCAGCTAATCCTTCAGCATACAGACACTCATGATGGGTCTTTCTGTAGTCAGACTCACTTAAGCACTCCAACCCCCTTGGCCACTCACCCCACATACAGAATTGCTCCTCCTCTGAATATATACTTAACTACACGCATACACACCTACAACCCTCATAAATGTGAATCAGGGTATATGGGGTATTCACAGAGGGCTAACACCTCTGGTTCAAGGATTTGCTGAGTCCTTTTCACCTTTGGTGGCACTTAATTTTGGCACTTAACTTTTACCTGTGGCTCCAAGAAGATGTATGTAGCTTCCAGAAGCCACATTAGAGTAAACCCTCTGTAGATGGGCTGAACCAGACTGAGAGTAACTAACAGGCCTCAAACTCTTTGGTGAGTTAGGAGGATGTCTACCCCAAGTATGTGAAGACCCTTCCCCCCCCCCCCGGAATAAGTAGATGAGAACAATTTGTTACAATGGCCATGAAGGCAACTGAAGCAGGTACTGTGGCACAATTTGAACTTGGTCTGATATTGAAGCCACAAAGGCCATCCACTAGATCCTGGGATGATCACCAGTTATCTTGACTATCTCATCTTGACACTGGACTTTGATGACTCTGGAAGAGAGAGTAAGGCTAAATACTTTGCCTAACTTGACCTCAGATAAATCCATTTCACAAGGAAGTCAAATCATTACCCTGTGAGGTCATTGCTCTTCTTTGGAAATGAAGGATGAAAGATGAACAGCCAATGTGAGCCGAGGGAAATATGCATACACACGTTTCAGATACACACACATATGCATGCATGCATACATACACCTACATAATACATGTGTGCATACAAGTTACGCAATAGGGTCTGGATTTGTAACAATTCTGTCACTTTGAGGGGCCTTGTGTTTTTGACCCCCAGTAGAGAGCAAAATGCTAAAAATGAGCTGGGGTTTTTAGCTTCCAGTCCTACATTAACAAAGCTTCTTCTCTTTTAAGCAGCTCTCTTTGCTCTCCCTCTCCCTTGTCTTCTCAAAGGATGCCAGGCCACTCAAAAGAAAAAAGCAGCTGGGTTTGAGCATGCTCGTTCCCCCGCAGCCGCAGCGGGTGATCACATCTGGTCAGGAGCACTGGTTCTGACTTCTGGAGACAAACATCAGGGCCATCTTTCAGTCTTAGCTCATTCGGCCTGTTGTTCTTTAGATGAAGATTTGTGAGGTGAAAGTTCTTGAGGCCTAGTCTGCTTCCGTCAGGGACTAGTGGTTGTTGACTCAGTGCAGTTGGCCTAGAGTTGTTTACACCTCATTCAGACTAAACTTTAACCCCTAGAATCTTCTCCGAGGTCCTCTCAAGTTATCCCAGGAAGACACTGACTATCTCTTTGTTTTTGCTGCTCTGTGTTAACTTCAAGGCAATTTTCTATCTGTTTGTGGAGGAAATCTGGAGAGCCTGGAAATTTCTGCCCTGCTCCACCATCTTCCCAGAGTACCCTCCTTACAGGTATTAATAAAATAAGGATTAAAAATCTGATCCATGTCATCTAACAACATTTTAAAAATTCAGTAGAAGCAAGGCAGGGAAGAAGGAGGGATCACCCTTTCCTCCTATCAGGTGTTCCCTCCAGCATTCCTACTACTGGAATGTGCATCCAACAAAAAAGAAAAACCCTCACTGCCACGCTTCCTCCCTTGTTTATGTCAAGATTACCTCTCAAGGCTCCAAGAAAGGGAAGTTCCAATGTCCTGGTAGCTGTCTTCCATAGTCGTGCTGCTGTCCTTGTCCCCTCTTTTCACTTCTCTTTGCTGTGTTTGGTAATTACCTCCTGTAGTTAAAAAAAAAAAATCCACCCACCCACCTCTACTGGGAGAGCTGATCTTGAATTAATTTGTTCTGTCCACATTCTGGTAGCTGTCTTTTACCAGCCTCCAAGGAGTTCTTCTTTCCTCAGTTTTTGCAGTACCTGGCAGAGTCTGTCCTCCCCAAATCCTGCCCTTTACTTCATTTTGATTTCATTCATTGTAATTTAACATATAAATTGTTACTTCCTCAGAAGCTCTAACATCTCAGTTCCTCACATTCTTTCTTTCCCATGATGTACTCTACACCCTATCACAGATAACGTATAGATAATAAAGGTTATACTTTTGATAATGACATTCCACATAAATTTCCACTTCTGTGTTGATGAAGTCTGAAATTCCCTTTCAAGATAATAATCTGTTGTCATTACAATCCTCTCTCTATTTTGTAATCTCTTACATCTTCATCCTCATTTTATTTATGAGGTGTATATACACACATATACATATATGTGTATATGTACATAAGCATATATTTATATATCAATACATACATGTATACATACATACACACATACAGATATCTATTACACAAGCTCAACTGAATCTTCATTGTAACAAGACAACCTTTTTATTTCTCCCTAAATGATTCACTATCTCACTCAACGTAACATTTCTTCCAAAGGTTTTACCCATTTTCAAACTTCATATTCTTTCCCTTTTCTCCATGCTTGCATGAGAGAACTTTGTCTTGTAATTAACTGAGAATTTTTTTTAACAATTCACCGATAGATCCCTCTTCTCCCCTCCACTCATTTCTTATCAACCAGATGTCTTCCTCCACCATTTTCTTCTTTTACCCCTGTCATACATGAAGATGGGTCAAAGCAGACCTCTCTATATGCATCTTTGATGACATTCTACCCCATCTTCTCTAGTTTATTGACGACTCTCTCATTTCTACTTGCCCACTGATCTTTAATCTCCATTTTGCCTGCTGACTGCTTCCTCCTGTGTCTCTTCGATTTTCAGAAACTTTTTATTTAGCCTATCCATTATGCTGGCTCTCTTCCTATGTCTCTTCTCCCTTTCATGACTAAACTACAAGGTAAACTACAGTATTTGCATCTGCTTCTATTTCTCTCTTGCGTTTTAAATATTTCTTTTATTTTTAATTCTTCAAAATTTTTATTTCCAAATTCTCTCTCTCTTCCTGCCAATCCCCCTCTCATTGAGAAGGCAAGAAAAAGAAAACCCATGACAAATGCATACACATATGTGTGTATATGTGCATATATATGTGTGTGTGTATGTGTATATGCATATATATATACACATATATACATATATATACTTTGCAACTTTCTTCCTTTACTCCTAATCTTGTTGGAAATGTTTCTAGCTTATCATCATTCTAGCCAATGTTGCTCTTGGTTTAGATAAGCAGTTAATTACTATTTTAAGGAAAATTCAATTTTGTCCCAGTGATTTCTAGTGTTTTAACAACTATGAGTGTTATATTTTGTCAAAAGCTTTTTCTGCATCGATTGAAATAACATGATTTTTTAAATGGTAAATTGGGCTTATAGTTTCCTAAGGTTGATGCAGTCTTCCATTCCTAAGATAAATCCAACCTAGTCACAAAGTATACTTTTTGTGATATATATTGGTATCAATTCCTTGCTAATATTTTATTTAAAATATTTGCACTAATATTTATTACAGAAATATGTTTATAGTTTTCTTTTTCTGTTTTGACTCTCCCTGGTTTAGGTATCAAGATCATATTTATGTCATAGAAGGAATTTGGTGAGATTCCTTCTTTCCTTATTTTTTCAAACATTTCTTCATTTCTTTAAATATCCATTTCTTTCCGTGAAGGAGTATACTCAGGGGTGTGTGTGTGTGTGTGTGTGTGTGTGTGTGTGTGTGTGTGTGTGTAGGTTATTCTTGGCTGCAATTCTAGATCTTTTCTCTTCTGTAATATCACAACATAAGCTCTCTTTTCTCTTCATATGGTGGCCAGTTAATCTCCTTTGATCCTGACTGTGGTTTCATGGTACTTGAATTCTTTCTTTCTCATCTGTTTTCTGGGTCAGTTGCTTTTCCTATCTAATGCTTAATATTTTCTTCTTTTTTTCAAGTCTTTTGTTTTTGTTTTATTTCTTCTTGATATCTCATAGAATCACTTGCTTCTATTGGGTCAGTTCTAATATTTTTTGAGGAATTATTTTCCTCAAGCAAGTTTTGTACCTCTTTATCAAGCTATTAATTCCCTTTTCCTAAGTTCTTTGGTTAATTCTCCTTTATTTTCTAATTATTTTCTCTATTCTTTTTTGATTTTTAAGTCTTTTTTGGTTATTAAAAAAAATCTTTCTTTACCTCTTGCTGTAACTTTTTTTTTTTGCAAATGAAATTTGTTTTGTTTTTAATTTATGGAACAAAACCACGCATTTCCATAACATGGTATAATAAAAAAGGTGATTGTACCTGAAACTGCAAACCTATTATGTACAACTTGTTATTCCTGTTAAATAGATAAGATTATCATGTAAATTCCTTCTCTTTTTTCCTTTCTTCACTCTTACCCCTCATAGAGATGCCTACCACTAGATACAAATGTATGTGTGTGTATGTATGTATATATTTAAAATTATTCTATACATACTTCTATTCATCAGTTCTTTTTCTGGATACAGATAGTGTCTTTCTTCATATGTTCTTTATTTTTAATTTGACTGTTTATAATAGTCAAAATGACTTACTCAAAGTCCTTCTTAAAACAATATTGCTAGTTTTAACTTTTCTTGCTGAGGTTATGTTCAATTTGCACTTTTCTATGAGGCTTTGCATTTAGATATTTTCAAGTCTTTGTATTCTGTGTTTCTGTCATGAGCTTCCTTGCCATCATGGTAGCATCCTGTGGTCTGATTCTTTTTCATTTTACTTATTTTTCCAGCCTCCTTCCTGACATTGAACTTTGTTATCATAGACCTCTGCTTCCTTTGGAGGAGAAGGAGTGTGTAGTCTGAACTTCTGTTGTTTTCACAGCTTAGTCTGGGGTCCCACAAGTTTTTAGTACTTCCAAAATGGTGTGATCAGGGGAGAGAGCTGTTTATAGCTCTTTTTGTCTCAGCTTTGCAAGTTCCTGGCCCAGTTGTGGGTCTATTGGCTTGTGTACAATTGAGTTTCAGTTGAGTGTTTTGGACTTAGGCGTTGTTAGCCAGCTGTGAGATTCTGCAGGTTCAGAGTGACTGAACTGTTCTTTGTCCCTTTGGACTTCATATTATGCCCTCATTTTTTCCACTGCAGGCTTATATCCTGAGCTAAACATTAGAATTGAATCACTAATGCTCCTGTGAGCAGAGTCACATAGCTAAATTTTTGGAAATTGTTTTATGCTCAATACTTTGTATCAGTTGCTCTTCTCCACCCTGGATCTGTGATCCAGAACAGGGTAAAGGGTGAAAAAGATGCTAGATGGTACCTGTTTTCTACTCCTACTGCTAGTTAAGGGGTCCCCTGGGATCTTTTTCTGTCCAAGTACTTGCTCTCATCCCACCATTGCTATTGCTGCCGCCATACTGAACTCCTGGTTGGCCCTAACCCTAGTGTCCTGAAACCTTGCAATTCATCTCCTAAGGTTCCTGGGTAGACAAATGACACACTGTAGCTTTTTCTTGCTTTTCCCAATGAGAACTTGGTCTGGTGCATTTTCTATGTTGTTGTGAAGGAAGTATGTTGGTACTGACAAAAATATGCTGACTCATCCTATGATCTTGGTTCAACCCACATCTCTTGCTCTTTTTAACTCTCTACAGTCTGACTTCCTACCTTATCATTCAGCTGAATATATTTTTGCAGCTCATGAGCAATTAATATTTATCCCATTGTTTAGATCTGTCTTTATTTGTGTCAAGAGTCTTTTGTAATTATGCTTAGATAGTTCCTGGGTTTGTTTGGGCAGGCTGACTGCCAAGTATTTTATATTGTCTGCAGTCATTTAAAATGGAATTTCTTTTTCTATCTCTTCCTGTTGGGTTTTGTTGACTATTTATAGAAATGCTTGATGATGTATGTGGGTTTATTTTATGTCCTGCGACTGCTAAAGTTGTTAATTATTTCAATTAGATTTTAGTTGATTCTCTGGGGGTTTATAAGTATACTATCATAGCATTCACTATGCTATCTGCTCTCTCTTCTGCTTTATGTAGAATTCATCCCATTCACATGAACTGTTATGGTTACTGTGCATTTCTCTTCATTCTATTTTTCCTCCTGTTTATCCTTCTCTCTCTCCTTTCACCCTTTCCCTCCTTAACAGTGTTTTGCCTCTGACCACTGTCTCCCCCAATCTGCCCTCTCTTCTCTAAGTTCTACCCCCTCCCTTTGCCCATTCCCTTTCCCTCCTACTTCTGTGTAGGGTAAAACAGATTTCTATACCCAATTGGTTGTGTATGCTATTCCCATTTTGAGTCTATTCCAATGAGAGTAAGGTTCAAATGATGCCCACCATCCACCAAATTACAAGTACCATCTTCCCGTGCAGGGATGCAAACAGTTTAGTTGAACTGAATCCTTTATACTTGATCTGTCCTTTTTACCTTTTTTATGCTTCTCTTGAATCTTGAAATTGGAAATCAAATTTTTTGTTCAACTCAGTCTTTTCGTCAGAAAAACTTAAAAGCCACTGAATGACCATTTTCCCCATAAAGGATTATGCTCCATTTTGCTGGGAAGGTAGTTTTTGATTTTATTTCCATATGCCTTCTGGAATGTCACATTCCATGCCCCTCAAATTCTTTAATGTTGAAACTGCCAAATCTGGTGTAAGCCTGAACTGTTACTTTCTGGCTGCTTACAATATTTTCTTCATGAACTGAGAGGTCTAGAATTTGGCTAGAATATTCCTGGGAATTTTCATTTTGGGATCTCTTTCCAGAGACGATCAGTGGATTCTTTCAATGTCTATTTTACCCTCTGGTTCTAGGACATCAGGGCAGTTTTCTCTGATAATTTCTTAAGTATGATGTTCAGGTCATTTTTTTTTTGATCATGGATTTCAGGTAGCCTAATACTGCTTAAAATATCTCTCTGATCTGTTTTCCATGGCAGTTGTTTTTTCCAATGAGGCGTTTTACATTTTTTCATTCTTTTGATTTTGTTTGATTCTTAATGTCGTAGAGAGTCATTAGTTTGAACTTATGGAGTTCTAATTTTAAGTAATTATTTTCTTCAGATAATTTTTGTACCTTTTATTTTTCTCATTTGGCCAAGCCTATTTTTTAAGGACTTGTTTTCTTTTTCATGATTCTCTTACATCCTTCTCACTTAATTTCCCGATGTTTCTTCTACCTCTCTTATTTGGTTTTTAAACTTCTTGAGCTCTTTCAGGAGTTCTTTTTTGGATTTGGGACCAATTTACATTTTTCTTTGAAGTTTTGCACGTAGGTTTCTTGATGTTGTTTTCACCTTCTGAATCTGTGTTCAGATTCTTTCTGTTTTCCTGTTACTCACCTTTTCCAGATTCTATCATTACTTTTAAAGATGAACTCTGCTCTTGGGATGGAAGGTATACTGTCCTAAACTTCTTGTTAGTGAGGAGAATGGAGGATTGACTGTAGGCCCTGTCTGTTTATCTGGTGCTGCTCTGAGGCCTAGGGGGGACCCTTGTGTTGTGCTGGGGCTACCGGGGTCTGGTGGCTCATCTGGAGCTACTCTAAGGGAGGGATTTGGGGGTGAGTGGGGAGGGTGCTGCATAGTGCCTTGGGTTTCTTGCAGGTCACTTTGTGTTGTGCTTGAGGCAGTGTAGGGTAGGGGGGTAGGGACTGGTGTTGGCTTTTGTTGTTTGCGAGGTGCTGTACTGAGGCACATGGGATGGATCTATTGCTGTTGTCTGCTTGTTTACCTGATGCTTCACTGAAACACCTGAGCTATACCGTTGCTGTGCTGGGGCTCACCTGGTGCTATGATTAGGCAGAATGGCCCTTGTGCTGCACTGAGGCTTGCCCATTGCTGCAGTTAAGTTGAGGATGGGGGCTTGGCTGGTGCTGCATGTTGTTGCAAGTGTCTGTCCATTTGCCTGGTACTGTGCTTAGGCCCAAGGTGGGACCCTGGTGTTGACTTTTTGACATTTTCTTGGTTCTGTGCAGAGGCATTGGGAGGGATAGAGGGTAGGAGGCTAGTGCTGGCATCTGCAAGTTCATCTGGTGCTGGATTGAGGCACGTGACATACCTTCCTGGTGCTGTGATGGGATGGGGTGGAGGTGAAGATAGGGAATGGCTGGTGCTACAGGGGTCTAGTTTGGTGGCTCATTTGAAGTTTTGCCGAGGCCCACAGAGGTGAAGGAAAAGGAGTGGAAATGATTCTGCCCTGGGTCTGTGTAGGAGGGGAAGCTAGCTGCTGGCCCACTGCTACAAATGGGCCTGGGTCCTCCATCACTGACCTGTGCTGTGGGCTCAGGGTCTTCTGGGGGCTTGCTGAGGTAGGGCTTGCTGCTGGCTCACAGAGAAGCTGCTTGCCCTGGGCTGTACTCCCTTTTTACCTGAGTGGAACAGCCTTTTCCTACCAGTCTTCCAAGTTGTCTTGAGTTACAAAATTCTTTCCCTCTCTCCATTTGTTGATTCTCTCCTCACAGAATTCATTTTGGTGTACTATTTTATAGTTGTTTGGAGGGGAAAATGGGGAAATTCCGATGATTTTCTGCTTAGTCTGTCATCTTGGCTCCCAGAACAATCACCCTCTTCTTGCAATACTTTCTTATATCTGGGTTTGGGGGCCACTATTCACTGCTGATTTTCTTTTTTTCTGACCACTCTCTCTGTCTCCTTTCCTCAGTGTTGATCCAGGAAGTGACAACTAGCGGCTGTTTCACAGGGCTCTTCTCTGTACTCTCTATCCTATTTCACATGGTGATTCATTAGCTCCTGTGGATTCAACTGTACTCTTTACGCTGATAATTCTCAGTTCTACTTATGCAACCCTAACCTCTCTCATGACCTCCAGCCTTGTATCTCCATACAGTTTTAATATGTTCATCTCAAACTGGATCTCCTATAGACATTTTAAACTCACCATATCCAAAACTGAATTATTATTTTCCTTCTTCCTTCTTCCTAATTCTGTGGGGCCTCCATTCTCCCTATCACCCAGGTTCATAATATAAACTCCTTACTTTCTCTCACTGCTCTCCCATATCTCCCCACTATCTAAGCTGTTGTCTTGTCCTGTTGATTCTATAGTCATATAATTTCTTATATATTCTCCTTTGTCTCTTCTGACACTGCTGGTCCAAGGCATTACCATCTCACACTGGGATTCTAGAAGACTATAAATAGCCAAAAGGTTGGTCCTTCCTCTATAGACCATCCTCCACTTAGCTGTCAAATTAATCTTCTCAGCTCTGACCACATAACTGCCCTATTCAATAAAATCCAAGGACTCCATTTCAGTTCCAGAATGAAATGTAAAAAATTGGCTTTTAACTTTTAATCTTATTTATTACCTGCTCCCTTCCTACATTTCTGGCCTTTTTACACGTACTCTGTGCAGTTTAAGGTAAATTTACACTGACCTCTTCATGATTCTTGGAACACAACATTCCATTTTCCAATCAGGCATTTTTACTGGATCTACCCCAGGCCTGGAATTTCCTCCCTATTCTTCTATAGCTCCCCATTTCCTTCAGGTTTGAGGTTTTAGCTGGAACTTTCCCTTTTACAAGAAGCCTTTGCTGATCTGCCTTGATACTAGGACTTCCCTCTGAGATTATCTTTAATTTACCTCGTGTATGCCCTATTTGTATACAATTGTTTCTATGTTTTCTATATTCTTCTTGAGAGCAGGGGCTGTTGTTGTTTTTGCCTCTCTTTATATCTCCAGGGCTTAGCACAGTGCCTAGAATGTAATGCGTTTTTAACAAATGTTGATTTGACTTGTGCAGGACACAACTTTACCCTCCTTATCTAGTATAATATAGATATTTTCTGCCCAGTAATCCTGCAGTAGATTCACATTTTATGCTAGAGTTTTCTGGGTTTTAAAAAATATGTCTTAAGGTAGAATCCATTTGGGGTTATGTATGACATGTATGTAGAAGGCCCACATGTTGTGAGGGCTGTCACCTACGTGTGGCATAGGATTTATTGTGAGTAAATACAAAATAAACCTAGGTACATTTTTTTGGCCAAGATCAGTTTATTAACAGTGATTCATGCAACTGTTAACAATGACAGTCAGACTGGCCACAGTAAGGCCAATGACCCCAGTGAGGAGTGATCATCTTTATTAACACACAGGAAAGGAGAGGGGGATTGGGTAGTTTGGAACCTTACAATTGGCTATACTGGGAAAAGTAGGTTGGCATTCAGATGTGGTTAATCATACCCCTCTCTGACAATTAAGAATGCTAATTATTTTATAGGACTTATCTACCTCTTATAATCTTGGCTAGAAAATCAGAACCACCAGGTTTGCTATTCTCTTGGGGAAGATCAAACTTTTCCTAATTGCACGAGGACAATTGTGTCATCAACAAGGACAGACAACATGTCTTTTGAAGGATGGTACCACATTGTGTTTGTTGGGACTTACAGACAACAAGCAGATGCCCCAGTGGCTAATGGCATGAGTGATAATAACATTCCCTTTTAACTATACCTTTAAACTAATTCAGAAGGGAAACTGAATTCCTGAGCAAGGTGAATTCAGGCAGATACAATTATAAAAATCAATATAACATCAAATCAATAGAGTAGAAATCTGAGGTCATATTAATTTTTGCCTTTTCACAGTGTGTCATTATGTGGCTAAGAAGGAGAAAAGAATAGATATCTCTAGCTTCTTATCCTCCAACTCTTCTCCAAAGGAGATTTTAATTCTTGCCAGGAGGGAAAGCAGGAAGTTGAGGCCAGATGGTTTGTTCCACTCTGCTCTCCTTAGAGAGGAGTAGCAGGCTAGAATTATATCTATCTTCTTCCTTAAATACTGTTTGTGTAGAGGAAGTAATTTTTAGGTTTAAGCTATACTCCTGATTATGATCCCTTAGTACAGCAGTTCTCAACCTGTGGGTTGCAACCCCTTTGGGGGTCGAATGACCCTTTCACAAGGGTTACAGGGCTCGCCTAAGACCATCAGAAAACACATATTTCCGATGGTCTTAGGAACTGAGACATTGCTCCTCTCTCCATCTCCAGGTGGGTCTGCCCACATGCAGATGCGTCCACATACAAGTATTAAAAGGTCATGGAATTAGGAAGGTTGAGAACCACTGCCTTAGTAGATGGAATAACTGAAGATCAGGTAAACTGAGGCAAAAAATTCTGGACATGTTCAATTTGTTGGTAAGGCTAGTACTTACCAACAAAAGGGTTTCTCAGCTCTTTAGTCAACCAAAAGACCATGAAAAAACAAAAAGACCTCTCTTCATATAGTTTTCTAAAGTACAAGAGAATCAAGAATAGGAAGCATTAGAGATGGAAAACCATCTTTGATGGTAAAGCCAGAAGCATCACAAGTGTGCAGTACAATATGATTGGCTGGAAATTGGGAATTCAGACTGGCAACAATCTCTCCTTCTATGTAGGAAATTCTGACTGATTTAGTTCACCTGCAAGAATAACTAAGAGCATATAGAAAGCAGATTTCTTCTAAATGTACAAAAGCAGCTAGTAGCACAAAAATAACAGTTTCCTTTCCTTTTCCTGATTTACAGGGAAACTGAAGTTTTAAACTTCACTCAGAGAGGGAAAATGAACTCATGAACTTCCAAACTTAAGTCAAAGACAATGGAGCACAGTTCAGGCAGTTACATAATAGAATCAATTATAGAATGGAATTAAACATAAAATCAATATTTGATTTTGTCATAGGAGAGGGCTCCAAGGTATATATTAAAGATTTGACACCCTTCCCACCAAATGCCTGTTTCACAATGAACTCAGACAGCAAATGGCAAATAAACTCCTTTATCCGAGTCTATAGCAAAACAGAAATCAAAGAATGTGTGTGTATGTGTGTGTGTGCATGCACTTGATACACACACACACACACACACACACAAACACACACACATATAAATAAAAGAATAGATGCTACTAGACAATAGAGAGTGAAGGAACTCTGCCATTGAAAGCGAGGTGACTCAGCTCAGCTAAGAGAGAGAGTCCCAGATAAAACTCAAAGGGAATTTCCCCAAAGTCTTCAGTGTAGCAAGCTGAGGAGAGAGACATAAAGGAGACTGCTAACTCCTCTCATATCTTCCCAGAATTTTTCCTTCAGCAATCTCAAGTGAAGTTGACATCTTCCATCTTCTCTCTCAAATCTGGAAGTGCCTGATATCTGAAGAGATTCAGTGACTCAAAGAAAACCAATAACTGAAGAACTTTCTTCTCTCCTGCTCTCAACAACTTTTACCCATCCCTCATGCGGGTATAAGAGACTAATCTAAACCAATGGTTCTCAACCTTCCTAATGCCGCGACCCTTTAATACTCGTAAGTGGGCGTATCTGTATGTGGGCGGACCAGCCTGGAGATGGATAGAGGAGCAGCGTCTTGGTTCCTAAGACCATAGGAAATATGTGTTTTCTGATGGTCTTAGGTGACCTCTGTGACCCCTGTGAAAGGGTTGTTCGACCCCCAAAGGGGTCATGACCCACAGGTTGAGAACTGCTGACCTAAACCAATAAGAAGAGAGTTCCATGTCGGGGGGCTTTGGGACTGGAGTTACATAGAGAATTGATAATTATTCTGATTCTGCATTTGCAAATTCACCTACTCAATTTATTTGTGACACCCAAATCAGCACTCCTGACTCTTTCACAGTCATTTGTGGACAGGTGCAAAGCAGTGACAAAATTGAGTTGCTTGAGGCTGATCCTAAGCTGAGGCCAAACAAGGAGATGCTCTGCCTTTTTGTTTTAGCTTTCATTCTGTGTTATATTTGGTGCCACTTTTTCTTTTGCATTTTGATGCTTTTTGCTGATTACTCTTGAAAATGATGCCCAACATTGTACTGAAACATTCCCCTGGTGTTCCTAAGCATAAGAAGGCTCTGATGTGCCTTACAGACAAAATACATATATTAGGTCAGCTTCATTCACATCTGAACTATCAGGCTGTTAGGCATACATGCAATGTTAATACTACACATAATTAAGTATTTGAAAGAAGTAAACATTAAACAAGGTATATTTATACAAAAACATATAAAACAGGGTTATGTATTGATTAACTAACACAAATATTGTGACAAGAGACTCACAGAAACCTGTCTCTGTATCTCTCCAAGGTGCAATAGTAATATGTAACATTTCTATAGCACTTACGATATGCCAGGTACTGGGCTAAGTGATTTAAAATGATCTTGTCTGAATTTCGCAACAGCCCTGAGAGATAGGTACTATTATTATACCCATTTAGCTGATGGGGAAACTGAGGCAGCCAGAGGTTAAGTGACCTGCCCAGGGTCATACAAATAATAAATAGAGATTTTTCTGACTCAAGCCCAGCACTATCCACTGCAGTACCTACCTACCTAATTGTAGTGGTAATGGAATTTAAAGATCTGGCCTGGTTTTTGGGTTGAGTGTTGAAACCCAGAGCTTGTGAATCCCACTTGTGGGATGGACTTGTTGACATGAAGAGAGAGGGCTGAACTGGGAGGAGCTGGTGCCCTGGATTTAGAGAGAGGCACAAGCAAGGAGAAGGCCCAAGGGGAGGAGGCCAGAAGAACTTTTGGGGAGCAGTATCATGGAGGCAGAGAGAAAGGAGAATTGCCAGGGGCTAGAGTTGCTGACAGAGATACTGCTGAGGGCCAGTTGGAGCTGCCCAGGACTTTTGAGAATTGCTACCAGAGCTGCCAAGAACTGAGGAGGCATGGCTGTGATGCTGGTATTTTGTCTGTCTGTTTTGATGTTGTTTTGCCAGATTCACCTGCTGGTGAAGGACAGTGCTACTGTTGCAGAGGTCCTGGAACCTTGCTGTTGTTTCAGAAGCCCTGAAGGATTTTCTTGTTGTATATGTACAGAAATCCTGAAGAGGGTTTTGCTGATGTTTTCAGGGGTTCTGAGACTGTTCTGAAGGCCTAGAGTGAATTGATAAGGACACTGGCAATGCATCTTGTGGCTTTGTTAAGCTTTGTCTCCCCAGGAACAAAGATTGCAGAGAACTTGCCTCAGGTCAAGGTGCAGAAAACACCTCTCCTTGGGTATTAAATGTTGTGATGATATCTTTGTAGTTTAGGGGTAAATGGCCTTTTGTGCTCTCCTAGACCCCTTTTGAGAAGGTGCTTAGTGTTAACTGATGATAGTTGTAATTCAGTTGTGATCCAGGGATAGGAAACGTGTGACTTTTTTGTGCTCTGTGACTGACCAAATGAATGTACTTTGTTTATGATTGGAAACAAATCTCCATTTGAGAAGAGAGACTTTGCGATTGACTAAATGAATGTACTGCCCAAGGGTGGAGCAGTATTTGGATTGAATTGAGGACTTACTGAATTATTGAATTACACATGGTGAGTGCTGTATTTTGATTTTCTCTTTTCTGTGAATGTTTTGCCTTAATTTGTCACTGAATAAAATGGAGAGTTGCTATGCTGGTCCTCCCAACCTTGGAAGTTGCCTTTGCTTGGCATTACACTAATTAACTCAAATTAAAATTTCACTTTTCTGAATTTCTTTCCGAAGCTTAGTTTAGGGTCAGTTTTTATAAAGGTGCCATACCAAAGTTAGATAGACGTATGTGTTTTCTATTATCATTCAATAATCACCAAAGACCTATTGCATCACTCTGACTTTCTGAAATTCTATTTGGGTTCCTTTGATTTTTTTTGGTGGGGGGGCATTATTATTACTTTTTTGGTCAGAAAGGTTCCTCTACTATTATGGTTTTACTTTCTAATTCTTGCAGAAACTTATGTACTTTTTCTTGAAGTATTTAGATGCTAGGTCATTTGGTGCATATATCTTAAATATTAATATTAATTCATTAGCTTTAGGAATATTCATCAAAATGCAGTTTCCCTGTTTATCTCTTTTATACAAGTCTATTTTTGTTGTGGCCTTATATAAATTCACCATTACTACCCTGCTTTTCAAGTTGAACTGAAACACAATAGATTTTCCTCTAGTCACCTAATTTACCTTCCTAGCAATCTGTGTTTCAAATGTATTTTTTAAACACCACATTGTTGGATTTGATATTCTAATGTTCTTATATTCTTTTCTATTCTTAGGTGAGCTAATCCCAATCATCTTCGTAGTTACAGTTGTTAATTGTGTATTTCCCATGATCCTATTCTTTTATACTTTTTTCCTTTCTTTGCTCTCTATCTTCCCCCATATCTCTTACCTTTACATGGAAGAGGGTAGTGAAGGAAGAATGTGCTCAGGATTAATGCTTTGCTTGGTTCAATCTGCTTCTGTTCTGCTGGGTCTCTTTCCTTCATCTAGACTTCAATCACAGATTCTTACCCTTTTTATTTTCTCTTAAATCCTTCTTAGTGATCCTCTCAATAAGGTTGGAATTTATTTTATTTAAGACTAATCCCTCCCTGAATCTACCCTTTTTCTTATGCCCTTCTAGTTCCCTGCTGAGTTAAATTTATTTATGTACCTAACACTTTGTATGTATTCTGTATTACCCTGATCACTTCATATAAAAATGAATTTTAAATGATATCCACTAACCCCAAGCCTTCCTCTCTGACTGTATAGTCTTCTACTTATGCATCACAATTCTGTGTCATTATTCACCCTTCTTACCCCTTTCTTCACTAATATATTCCATTCTCTCCCCCTTTCTTTCTTCCTTTGCTTCTATCTTCTTTCCTGTTCTGACCTAAGATTAATTTCTCAGTCAAAATTTGGTCTATTGCTCTTTATTTGACTTTTTTAGAATAGTTGTGGGGGAGAACTGGGCTGTGCTACTTATTTATGCAATCAAAATCATTCAGTTTATGCTCTAAGTCTAAGGTCTTCTATGAACTCTTCCTTTAATCACACTTGGGAAATACTGTTTCTTCCTTGTTCTTCCAATTTGTTTATGTTGTGACTTTGTATCCAGACCTTGTATCCTATGGGAGATCATTGTGAATTATGGTGTAAAGTATTAGTCTAAACCTAATTTCTACCAGACTGATTTCCAGTTTTTCCAGCATATTTTTAAAAATTTAAATAATGAGTCCTTAACTCAGTGGTTATGGTTTGGAGATTTAATCAAATATTATGCATTTCAAATGTTATGCATGTTGTCTGCCTTCCTAACCCATTCCACTTATTGACCTATTTAAAAAAAAATTACTAAATAATTTTAAGGATTACTGCTTTGTAGTATAACTTGAAATCTGGTATTATTAAACCTTCTTCTCACATTTTTATTCATTATTTCCTTTGAGAAGCTCAACATTTTGTTGCTTTAGTTGAATTTTATTATTTAACCAGAGGATAAAATAATCTTTTGATAATTAGGTTAGTAGGACATTGAATAAATACATTAATTTATATAGCATTATAATTTTCTTATGTTGGTATGACTCAAACATAAGTAATGAACACTTTTCTACTTTTATAGGCTTGTATTTCTATAAAGAATGATTCATAGTTGTATCCATGTAGTTCATGTATGTTTCTTGATATGTATAGTCCCTTGCATATTGTATATTCTATAATTATCTGAATAGATTTTCTCTTTCTGTATCTGCCTCCTGTGCTTTGTTGGCTAGAGGAAAAAGTAACAAAATTTATGTGAAGGTAAAAAGATCGGAAACCTCAGTTGAACTAATGAAAAAAAGTAGAAAAGAAAGGGGGCTGGAGTGAACAGTACTAGATCAACAAGTATAGTACAAAGTAGTAATCATCAAAATTTTTTGGCACTGGCTGTAAAATAGAAAGTTCTAGCAGCAGATCATTTTACATATACTATGTGCGATACTGTAGAGCAGCTAAGTGGTACAGTGGATAGAGCACTGGACTTGGAAACAGAAAGACTCATCTTGATGAGTTCAAATCTGACCTCAGATATAAAATAGCTACGTGTCCTTGGACAAGTTACTTAACTCTATTTGCCTCAGTTTCTCATCTGTGAAATGAGTGGAAAATGGAAATGGTAAACTACTCCAGTATCTCTGGCAAGAAAACCCCAAACGAGGTCACAGACAGTTGACTGAAAAAAAATGATTTAACAGTAATAATACACAATACTGGGGTAAGGACACACTATTGCACAAAACCTTCTGGGAAGACTGGAAAGAAGTCAGAAATTAGACCAAGATTTCATACTGAATGCCATCATAATATCAGAACCAATGTATGGCCTAGATAGAAAAGAGAAACAAGGGAGAAAATTCACTGTTGTTGTGTTTTTTTTTACAATTATTGGATGAAGAAATGGTGACAACCATGCAAGTGACATAAAGCAGCAGTTCTCAACCTGTGGGTTATGTTCAATTTAAATACATCCTGCATATCAGATATTTACATTATGATTCATAACAGTAGCAAAATTACAGTTATGAAGTAGCAGTGAAAATAGTTTTATGGTCGGGGGTCAACCACAACATGAGGAACCATATTAGAGGGTCTCAGCATTAGGAAGGTTGAGAACCACTGACATAGAGGATCACAAAATAAGAAAAACTATTATCACTACTTTATGGGTGAGGAAATTGCACTTGAGGGAAGTTTAATGCCTTGACCAGGGTCACACAGCATACAGTCAATAGTTGACCAAGGCAGGATTTGAATTCAGTTCCTTCTGATTCTAATTTCAGCACTTTTCTACTATACCATGAAATAGTTCTTTTAAGATGCAAAAGAATGTTCAGAAAGGAACAAAAAATGAGGACAACATTGAAAGTAGCATATATTTTTCAAAGTAAGTTGGATATGGGAGAGATTTTCAATTTCACATATAATTCTCCTTTTCTGTTCTACTTTATACATGGAAATGTCTTCTTTTGGTGATATTCATTAAATTAATATTAAAGTTAAATAAAAATAGAATTAAACCAAGATCTAAAGATATTCACATATCTCATAAAATTGTTTTTCTCCTTTTAGTCTTTATGTACTTTGTCAAAATATACATACCTCCAGATCATAGCTATGAAGTTCTTCAATAAGCACTCTCTATATCATTAAAATTTGTAATTTACAATCAAACTAAGTGCTACTTCTATAAAATAAAAAAAATGATTCTAAACCTCACAAGTTCTTTTTAACACTTATCAAATTGTTGTATCTTAATGTCCAGAATTTCACATCTTGATGTTTGATGACGTTCAGTGCGACTGAACTTGTTTCAAACCAAAATTCAAAGATGCTATTGAGCAAATAAAATTTAAAACTAGTCAGAATTGGCCATTCAATGACACAATAATCTCCCCATGTCAGTGAGAAGTCATTTGATTTTATTTCATAGATTGTGCTTAATCACATAGGACAATTTAGTTTGGAGATTTTTTTCCCCTGCATGTCAGATACCAAATGATTAAATTCACATTTTGATGACCCAATTGCATGCCAATTTGAGTTCACTACATTTCCCCATGAGATCAGTACACACATTTAGAACTATAGTGAAAAATAAAAATATAACCCGCAGATTACACACCTGGCATTTTATCTGTGAGACTCATGAAAACGAGTTCTCATGGCTGTTCATAATGGAATGGAATAGAGGAGCAGAAAGGGGAAAAGAGGAAGACAGTACCCCGAAATATCACAGGAAAATAAAAAAGACACTGATACAAACAAGAATACTTGAACAGGCAATAGTAGTACGGTTCATATTCCTTCCTGACAAATTACCCAATTAATATTCATCCATTAGAAAAGCAACCTCTTCATACTTATCTATATTATTATTATTTTGCTTTTTGGAGGGGCAATTAGGGTTAAGTGACTTGCCCAAGGTCACACAGCTAGTTTTGTGTTAAGTGTCTGAGGCTGGATTTGACCTCAGGTTCTCCTGACTCCATGGCGAGTGCTCTATTCATTGAGCCACCTAGCTGCCCCGCCACTTACTTATATTATAAATTACATTTTGTTAGTTTTTAAAGATATGCTCTAAGGGGCGTCTAGGTGGTGCAGTGAATAGAGCACCAACCCTGGAGTCAGGAGGACCTGGCCTCAGACAATTGATGCACTTACTAGCTGTGCGACTTTGGGCAAGACACTTAACCCCAATTGCCCTCCAAAAAAAAAAAAGGTATGCTCTAAATAAATGATTGGCTTCTTCTTTTAGACAGAAATTGTGCATATGTTTATAAAACCTATTTGTTTTCAAAACACAGTTTTCTATTCATCTTGATTTAGAGAACCAGATATTTATGTTAAAAGTGAAGGAATTTCTAAATTCCATTTCATTTTCAGCTGACAGCTTTCTTTTCTCCTTCATAGAGACTTGATTTGGTTACTTTCCTGTAGCTACTATTCATAAGTTAAGAGTTTACCATAAGCTAAGTATTCAGTGGAAAAGACCTTTGTTTTGACTTCAAGAGAACCCTAAAGATTCTCTTTCTTATTTTTCTAAAGGTCTTGATTAATGGGAAGCCATTTAACCAATGAACAAAACGTTAATAACAGATATTTTTACATTGTGAAAAGTTGTGGGTATCTGATCCAAGTATAGTTTGAAAACTCTAAATTCTCAGTCCTGAAACTGTTATGTTTCACAGTTGGAGTGGTTTTTCCCTTTGTCAAAGAAAGATTTTCATGCATCTCAAAAGGATCAAGCATAGATGATCTTCTTAATTAGTTTAATACCTTGTGTTTGCATTCTGGGCTTTCTGGATTGAGAGTTGGTGAAAGCTCAAGCCCCTGACAGTAATATCCTGAGCTTCTAGAGCTGGTGGACTGACCACAGATCATCTCAGCTACATGTATACAAGCCATTTCTCACAGGTACTTATACAGAAAACACAGTCATGCTAGCTTCACAATATAACTAGTCACAAACTAAATAGTCATTGGCTTTGGAGCCAGTCTGTTGTAGATCTAGTGAAGGGATGGGACTTTTCTAATTTGTTTTGGGTTTTTTTGGCTTTGGGGTTCAACACAATGTAAATTCTGTCTTTTGTTTGTCTTCACAAAGGAAATGGGGTAAAGGAAGACAAAATTAAGCATATGATATGACTGCCCTCTCTAACTGAAATGGAGACATTATGAAATGGAGTCACTCATGTTAACCCTCTGCTGTAATCATAATTACAATATTATTTGTAAACAGAATGCCATAAATCCATTAAACCAATGTATCACTTTAGCAATGCTTTAAAAATTGGTGCCTCTGAAAAATCAAAATAATTCACAAAGCTAAGTTTATGACACAACTTCTTGCTGTTACCTTTGTGCCAGAGGCTCTGTTCTGATGCCTGTAGGGGCCCTAGGAACATTGAGGGAACCCTCCATACTTTGGGGGCTTATATTTCTCAACTAGATGACTTATGCATGCGAGTATTTTGCATTGCACAAAGACAGTCATAATCTACATTGGTACAAAGTTCAAATTATGGATACTCTCAGTGAATGTTTCCATCATGAATGTCTCTGTAGCTGACATTGTTCCTTCCTTCCATAATTCCCCTGTCTGTGTTGTTCTGTGTCAACTAGTGCTCTTTGCTATGAGCTGGTGATCTCAATCACTCTTCCTCTTAGATATCCCCATCCAGTGTTTTGGGTCACTCTTTTTCATTGTAACATGTTTTAGGGCAGCATGAGGGATTTCTGGGGTATCATCCCTATAGCATCAGTTCAAACCCTCAATAGCTGTGTTTCTCCCATTTTTAGAGGACCAGTGCTCCAGTTCCACTTAACCATTCAATATCAGATAGCTTTTAAAACATATATATTTACTTCAAAGATAAAGCAGGAACAAATGTACAACTTTTCCCCCAGTATCTTAGTGGTACATTCTTTACTACAAGACCTTAATCTCTGGGGAAGGGTACATGGGGAAAATAATGCTCAACTTTGATTAATTCCTGCATGGTGTTGTTGGTCATACAAATCATAATCAAATGTGGCATGACTGCTCAGTGAGTCCTCATCTCAGCTTCCACTGGCCTTGGATCTTATATCGACCTGTTCCTTATCATCACAATCACCCCAATATTTATACGTGGGTGATCAGCTTTAGTACCCAAGGCCAAAGTGCCTTCCTGGCTAGCCTCATAGACAGGGGTACATGTCTTTGTTTTGTCCTTGAAATCAACGTCTATATGGTAAACATCAAAATGTGGTCTGGGGATCTGTGATTGGATACCCTTTCCCCCAACTCCACTTAAAACATAAGAAGGAATCTGGGAATGAGTGCTTGAATATTTCACTTACTCTGAATAACAGAGATATCACTATAGAGTTACACAATTCAGAAAATCTTGGAAGCTTTATGAACTGATTTCAAATGAAGTAAACAGAAGCAGGAAAATAATGTGTGTTATGACTATAAGAATGTTGGTCTTGTTTATCCTTCATTTTTGATGAGTATCAATGATATCACAGAGTGATTACTTAATTTGAGCAAGAATTGGATTTAAGTGAGGCACAGTTGCACAAAGTTGTCAGCCTCACTCTCTCTTCCAGGGTCATCAAAGTCCAGTGACAATATAAAAGTCAGGATGACTGGTGATGGCCCAGGATACAGTGGGTAACCTTGGCATCTTCAATGTCTGATCACTCTAAGCGCTCTACAATGCCTGCTCCAGCCACTGTCATGGTCATTGGAACAAATTGTTCTCATTTATCTATTCCACTGGAGGGAGCCTTCATATGCTTGGGGTAGAACCCTGCCCCTCCCAACTCACTGACAAGTTTGAGGTTTGTCAATTGCCCTCAAGCTAGCTTAATGAGATGGTTTACCTGGGGTATGACCGCTGCACATGCTACAGCTTCTTGGAGCCACAGGTGAGAGTCGGGTACCAGTTGGACACCAAAGATAGATGACCATTATTGAGAAGGGGTCAGCAAACCCTCACTTCAGTGATTCCAGTCCTTCCTGAACACTTCGACAAGAATATAAATGGAAAGAAGAACAACAGAAAAGAAACTTTGAAAACTGTGTTCTTGACCAAATGTATCTCCTTAAGAAGAGATAGAAAGACTTCCCTTTCTAGAACATGGGCATAGGGCAGTGTATGCATTGTCAAGCTGGGATTATACATGTGTTTGTTTCACTGAATTGTTCCTCTCACTTCTTTCTTTTTCCTTCTTTTCTCTTAGTGATGGCTAACAGGTTAGAGAATAGGGGAGGGTGAATTGGGGAAGTTAGTGGCAAAAACAAAAGCTATTAATGAAAACTGAAATAATCAAAACAGATCGTCAGTATCTTTAGAGAGAAGATGAATTTGAGTGAAAAGGTAAAAAACCAGACTATCAGGTATTTAGAAGCGACTTCAAAGTAATTTTCCTGTGTGGTTTGTGGAATTGGCCTCATTGCTTTGTGAATCACATCTCTCAAACTGACAACACTCATAATGCTTTAAGGCCTACAAGACACCTTTTTTTTTAAAGACATTACATTAACTCTGTGAAATAAAGACATTTAAATAATTGTGCTACTTTGTTCTTCAGGTTGTGCAGAACATGACCTCTTTCTGTCTTCTTGGTCCCAACATTTGTACATAGGTAGCATTAGTATAAAGTAATCATTGAGGCCAACCATAAAGGGAGTAAGAATCAAAGTCATAAGACAACACAAGTCCATGAAGAGGATGGATACGAAGGGGTTGTCCAGGTCATTACCTACTTTTTCATGACTTTCATGCAATTACCCTGTCTTATTAGATATGATACTTATATAGTATTAAATATAATATATTCATGTGTATCATTCCTATATCTAACTACAATATCCTTAAGTACAGTCAATATATGTTACCTACACTTGTAAAACCTTTCTGCTTAGTATTTTCTTCTTACAAGCATAAAAATGCCATTGAACTGAAGTATTTGAACTTCAGGGAATATTTCAGGCCAAATGTTGGTATATGAATATCATTATTTTTTAAATACTAACTGTGAGAGCCAACTCTTTCCCTACCGGCTAATTCCCTGATTTCAACTGCTTAATTCTCAGCTTAAATCAGAATTGTGCAATATTGTCCTGCCTAATTAGGATATCTGCCTAATACCTATCCTAATATTATTTCAGTGTTAACCTGAATTCTACTATTTCTTCAAATCCTCAGCATCATTACTATCAACGATTATTTACAGAATGGCATTTACTTTGCAAGTGTAGCAGTTACTTGAAGTATCTCACACTTTTTGTATCTCTGCTTATGATATCATTTGTGTTCTGTTTCTTAAAAGCCTATAGTAAAACTCTAGTGTTTGAGGAAGCAGCTGGAACAAACTGAGATTCTCTATACTTGATATAATATATAAAGTATAAAACAGACTGGGTTTGGAATCAGAAAACGTGGATTTGAATATCAGCTCTGCTACCTACTAATATCTATATAGTGAACTTAACACAGCTCTTAGCACTGTGCCTGCAACAGGGTAGATACTAAATTACTGTCTATTGATTGACTGGGAGGCATTATGGTGTAGTGGATTGGGTGCTGTCCTCAAAGTTAGGAGGATCTGAATTAAAACACTGCCTCTAATAAACTGACTTCATAACTGAGAAACTCACTCAACCATTTGCTACCCCAGGAAACTTTTTAAGATAATAAATTGCTGAAGAGATACAAATATGGTTTGGTCAAAGTTGATTCCAATTAATATTGAAATTGTAGGGTAGGACTTTGAAGAAATCTGTCAGGCAAGTTTGAAAATATTAATATATCCATTCTATAGATGAAGAAATTAAATGGTTTAATGTAGGGTTTAGAATTGTATAAGATCTTGGAAGTCTAGTCTATATTTTACAGATATGAAAATTGAAACCCAAATTAATAAAATTAATTTAAATGGCTCAGATCAAAGTCAGAACTTCTAAGTCTAACACTTTTCCCACTATACCATATTCCCTATTTATAACTAGGATCATCTTAGTTAAGCAATTTAACCTTTCCAATCATCAGTTTCCTTATTTCTAAGATGAAGAGGTTCAACTAGATAATCTCTAAGGGCCTTCTTTGCAGCTCTAAATCCTGTGATACAAATTTTACACGATTATGTAGTTGAAGGTTTTGTCCTCCCAGCCTGGCAGTTTTCCCATTAGAGTTCACATAACAATGATTAATAATAATAAAACTTTGTATTTGCACAGTGACTTGCAACTTATGAAACAGTCTTACATCCATTATTTCCTTTTATCCTCATAAAAGCCTTGTTTGGCAGACGAGGCAGGATTTATTGTCCTAATGTTACAGGTGAGGTCTAGTGAGGTTAAATGACTTTATGCTGACCACAGAGCTAGTAAGTAAAAGAGGTGAAAGTCAAATATGTGTCTTTTGGCATAATCTCACATTTTAAAAAAATTCTACCCTTTAAATCTCTTTCCCTGTTCCCTCTAGTTGTTCAGATCCTCTTCTCTCTTCTGTTTCAATGTCACTGTCTTCCTCTCTTCGTGTATATCATGTTGAGTAGGGTTTGCCTTTAGTGACCACTGCTTCTGTGTTTATGACTTTATTATGACCTATTGTCAGCGATTTTGCCAAGTCTTTATGTACTAAGGAGAAGATACAGGTGTCACGGAAAAAAATATCATTGTCATCCCAAGTTTCATAACCATGAGGAAGCCTTGATCAATTACTGAAATTGGATCCTTCAGGTTCAGTTGGAACCTATTTGATATTCCACCTTCCAGTAGCCCAAAGATCTTGTCGGGCTTCAGATTTTATTTTTTTCTTCTTTATTTGAGCATAAGTACTACCCAAGTAGTATGTCACAAACTTCTGAGGAGTTTGTTTACTGATAAAAACAGAGTCTTTTCAGAAAGTGCTTGTACGTGCTAACCATACATGATTGCACCGACCAGCAGCAGTTCAACTGCAATATTCAGCCTGAACGCAATCATTGCAACATCATGCATGTTGATGATTTATTTGTTGCATTTATTTTCATTGAACCTGTCAAGTCTACTGCATAAAGTTACTGTGATGATTTAAAAAAATGGTTAATATGAAATGGCTCCTTATACCAAGTTTCAAAATTCAATAATGGGAAGCTGGATATAGAGAACTTGAGCTCAGGAGTATTTTGTATTTTGATTCCATGTACTCTTACTAGTTATTTTGGATCTTTTATGGCAGTATATTATATACAATGGAATCAAAAGTTGAAGGAATATTTAAAAAATCTCAAACTAAAGTGGAGAGAGAATTAAGAATTATTTGTTTTAACTTAGAAAACTCTACCAGAGGAAAGATGAAGAGAGAGCAAAAATACACGTCTCTCCCTACATGTCTATCCATTACCTCTTTGTTAGGAAATAAGCAATATTTAATGATCCATCCTCTGAAACAATGGTTGACTTCAACCATCCTTCCTCATTTCTATAGTCTTCTTTCTACTTGCACTCCCTCCCCTTACATGAAAGAGATTTCTTCTTTTCCTCCCCTTCTCTACCATTCTCCCTTCTTTTCCTTTCTTCTTTTAAAATCATCAAAACAAAATAAAAATCACTTCCAGGTTCACCTTTTTATTTAGCTCCTTCTAGGACCTTTGCAGACATCACAGTTGTAGGGTATGCTTTAGATGCATTTTGCTACATTAGAATATAAACATTTTATCCTTATAACGTCTTTCTTGATTGCTCATTTACTTTTATCTTTTAAATATTTCTTTTCATTCATGGATTTGCCTTTCAAAGTTTCTTCTAAGCTCTAATCAGCAAGGATGCTTGAAATCCTCTATTTCATGAAAAGTTTACTTTCGCCCGTCCACTGATGCGTTTTCTTTCAGAATTTCTTGAAAGAGGATAAGATTCATACTATTTTTGTTGGTCATGGATTTCAGGTAGTCTGATCATTCTAAATGATGTCTCCTTAATCTGTTTTCCAGCACAGTTGTTTTTGATAGAAGATATCTTACATTTTGTTCTACTTTATCAATCTTTTCACTTAGTTTTATAACTTCTTGTTTTTCCATAGAGTAATTAACTTCTGCTTGGTCCATTTTAATTTTGAAGAAGTATGTGATTTAGGTGAGGTTTTATATCAATTGTTCCAAGCTGCTCATTACTTCCCCAGTCTCTCCCTCACAACTCTCACTTCTTTTCAGTTCTTTCCTTCGTTGTTCTCTTTTCTCTTGTAATAACATTTATTCTGCCCTTTAATTCTCCCTCTCCTTTACTCTAGTTGTTTAGACACTCTTTTGCTATTCCCTTAAAAAACTCATGCATTATTTCTTCTAATAATTTCAAGTGGTCTTGTGTGCAAGGTATGTTTTTCTTTAAAAAAAATTGTAGGTAATGTATCTTGGAGTGAGCCCTTTCTGTGGATGTGTATTTGGTGCATCCTTGGCCTCAAAATAGTTCTTTATCTGTTTTTGTTTGTTTGACTAGTCATTCTCCTAGCAATTTTCTCTAAGCAACCCTTTTTGCTGGTCTGTATGGGAGCTTTTAGGGTCCTGAGTCAGCAACCTCAGCCTTTCTGGAAGAACTACCTATGCTGTTTTTCTGGACAGGGGACTAAGTCCAGAATCTGCTCTGGTTGGTTCCATATTGAGGACACATGAAGCTGTCCAGGCACTAAGCCACTTGTCTAGGATGAAACTTTGGGGTCTCTGTACTACAGAGGTAGTTTAGAGCTCTAGGCACTGAGTACTCCTGGCCTATTTTGGAAAAACCTAGTTGTTGACCTGGGTCTGAGGCTAAATCTGCAATCAATTTTGTGTGTCCCTGTCCTAATGGCCTAGTTTGGAGTTATGGGTGCTGAGTCTGCTGAATCTATGTTGCTGTCTGAGCTGTTAGGTGTAAAGTCAATCATGAGCAATTCTCCTGAGGACTGCTGCTGTAAATAACTTTAAGGATCCAATCACATAGAGTAGTGAACTCTCTATTATTCAGTAATAAACTAAGTCAAAACACTCAGGAAACTAAAACACAGCATTCACAACAATATAACATAACAACTTATTATTAAGGTAGCCACATAGTCTTTATTTTTTGTCTTTCTGGAGGGAGGAAGGCAGGTCAATTGGGGTTAAATGACCTGCCCAATGTCACACAGCTAGTAAGCATTAAGTGTCTGAGACCAGATTTGATCTCAGGTCCTCCTGACTTCTGGGTTGGTGCTCTAGTCACTGTGTCATATAGCTACCCCATGGCTACATAGTCATAAACAAAACATATCATTCAGTAAATCACAATCTCCTCATTAAATACATAGTTGTAATGGCAATTACCCCTTTTTTGTATTGGCAAGTAAGCAGGTACTTAGCACCTTGTGTCAAGTTAAGGAAAGGTAGCAGGTACTTAGCAGTTAGTAATTGATCAAGCCACTGTTGGGGAAACAGAAGGTATGAACTCTTGTCTTCTGTTACTGATGTAACAGGAAGGGGTTGGCTGAAACAGGAAGCTAATTCTGTGTGTATATAAGAAAAGCCCCCAGAGGCACAGGCAGAATTTCTTCTGACAAGAACCTGGTGGCAGAAACTGTTCTGCTGGGGAGAGAGAGAGAGTTTCTCTCAGCAACATCTGGAGCCTGGGCTGCTACTGCTGGACTGAGAACCGAGTCAGAATTTTCCTTCAGGCAAGTATCATGGAGATTGAAGTTGCTGCCCCCAGAAAGGCTGAAGTTGCTGCTGCTGGGAAGGCTGAAGAGGAAAGGCTGAGCTCCCTGCCTACCCACCAGCCCCCAGGCTGGAGAAAACAATTTTGATTTTGAAAACCTGGGAGGAGTGATTTTGATTCCAGGAGACAGCTGAGATTTCTTCTGGGTCCTAGGACCAGCCAAACTGCTGGAGGACTGAAGAAGCATGGCTGTGGTGCTGGTATTCTGTCTGTCTGTTTTGATGTTCTTTTGCCAGACTTGTCTGCTGGTGAAGGACAGTGCTGTTGTTGCAGAGATCCTGGAACCTTGCTTTTGGCTCAGAAGCCCTGAGGAAGGATTTTTTTGTTGTAAGTTTACAGAAATCCTGGAAGAGAGTCTTGCTGATATTTTCAGGGGTCCTGAGACTGTTCTACAGGCAGAGAGTGAACTGATGAGGACCCTGGCAATGTATGTCCCGGCTTTGTTAAGCTTTGTCTCCCCAGGAACAGAGATTACTGAGAACTTTCCTCAGGTCAAGAGGAAGAAAAGACCTCTCCTTGGGTACTGAATACTGTAATGATAATGTGCTTTACTAGTGACCTAGGGGTGGAGGGTTTGTGTATTTTCTAATGATTGTACTTAGTGATTAATGATACTTAGTAACTGATTGCTAAATAAGTGACTGATTGAGTTAAATTAGTTGCTGCATGAGTGGAAGACTGACTATTGTACTCTGAGATGACTGAATGACTGAGTAAGGAGGCAAACTTCCTTAGGGATACCAGATGATTGCTCTTTGTTCAAAGCTTTTGTAACCACTTTGGTGAAATCAATGTGGCCATTTTAATGATAAGCTGTTGTGAACACTATATTGTTATTTTCTGTGATAAGTTGTCATATTGTAAATACTGTACCTTGATTTTCTGAGAATGTTTTGCTTTGATTTGTTATGGAATAAATGGAGTGCCCACTATACTGTGTAATCACAACCTTAAAAGCTGTTCACAGCAGCCATTCTTCTGGAAAGCTGCTCATGCATGGCATTACAACAGTATCCAAGTAAAGTCCTCTTTCATCTTGACTCAAGTCTGGCTTCCAATTGTCCTTAAACCAATCATCCTTAAGGGGTAGCAGAAAGTACAAACACCATTCAACCCAAGTAATAGTAAGTCACAATCTCATCAGTCAATGCAGAGCACTCATGTAAAGTTTTCTTTCATCTTGACTTGAGGCTGGCTTCCAAACTCCATTGTTTCTCTGCCATGGGCTGACCACTCCCAACTCCTGCCTGGATTCACATGTAGGCAGCTCTCTGATCCTATTCTATATCTCAGCTCATGGGGGCTGCTCCACCCCAAGCCCTTAAAAGTTTCTGTTCCTAGGAAGACAAAACTTAACAGAGTTACAACAATATTTACACATATTAAGCTTAACAGAGCTACAACAATATTTATACACATTACTGCACTCTCATTTCAATTCATTTTCTGTCGGACAAAGTAACACAAATAAACAGGCAAGGCTTCTGTCTGAGAAATCAAACACAAATCAACAGTAAAGTCCTCTTTCAGGACTTCTGTAACAGCAGTAAATTGTTCTACCAGGACTTCTATAACAACAGCAAAATCCTCTTTCATCAGAGAGAATGCTTCTATCTGACAAAGTAAACTTCAACACAGACAGAACAACAGACAAAGTGCTGAAATCACAAATATTCTCTCTCTCAACTCTGCTCTCTCCCAACTCTGCTTGAGCTTTCTTTTGCTCTTATCCTTCCTGTTCCACCCTTAAGCTCCTCTCATGGTGGGTTCCATGTGATTAAGTTAGGCCTATTAAGGGTAGGGAAGGTCTTCAAATTCCCTTAGGCCTATTAAGGGCAACACAATGTATACTGTTTCCAGCAGAGACTCTTGCTACAATCAAAGGTGGGACTCAAAGGCACTTGAGTAGCTGAAACAAGCAGCAAAGTACTATTTTGCTTGCCATTATTTTAGACTGGACAGAGTTTGTGATCTGCTCTAGTCTGGTTTGATTCAGAACTCTTGGTACTGAATATGAGATTCTAGTCCCTCTAGTCTAGGAAGTCCTTCATTATTGGCTTGGGGCTGAGGCTGTGTTTATTTCCAGATAACCCTGAGCAGCTAATCTAGCTCAGAGATCAAGTCTGTAAATCCAAGATCTGGCCCATCTATCTTCTAAAGTTCTAAAGTTCCTGCCTCCATTATTTGCCTAATGGTCAAATTTGTAATCCTGGGCTGGAAAAATGACTGACTGTGGTTTCCTCTTGATTTTGCATCCACTACTTATGCGGACATTCTTAAATCATTTTTGGAATAGTTTCCATGGGAGCTGGGCTGTCTTCTTCCCAATCTTCCATCTTATTTGCATATGGGAGATATTATTGAAAGAAATTGTTGGCAGAAATACTTGGGGAACCTTTTCCGCACTGCCCTGAAGAGGGTTCCATACGGCGTTGTTCTCAGTTTCCATCGTAACTTTAAAGGGAAACTTTCACAATGTCCAGAGCCCTAGATGTCTTGCAGATGAAGGAGGAGGATGTCCTCAAATTCCTTGCTGCAGGAACCCATCTGGGTGGCACCAATTTGGACTTCCAGATGGAACAGTACATCTACAAAAGGAAGAGTGATGGCATCTACATCATTAATTTGAAGAGAACTTGGGAAAAACTTCTGCTGGCAGCTCGTGCCATTGTTGCCATTGAAAACCCAGCGGACGTTAGTGTCATCTCATCCAGGAACACTGGCCAGCGAGCTGTTCTGAAATTTGCTGCTGCCACTGGCGCCACACCTATTGCTGGATGTTTCACACCAGGCACCTTCACTAACCAGATTCACGCAGCTT
>CM053580.1:214072236-214109742 GCA_028627135.1 Pseudochirops cupreus
AAAAAAAATATATATATATATATATATATATATATATATATATACATATGTATATATACACATATATACTATTCTTCTTCTTCTTATTATTATTATTAACATGCAACTGGGTAATAGTATATACAGACACTGGGGTAGGGTGATACATCTTGCCCTACCGGAAAGTTAGAGAGGTGAGGGAGGAGGATATAGGAGAGAGCAGAATGGGGGAGGGGTTATGCAGTGGAATCACTGTTTTGGGGTGGTGGTTAGGGGAAAGATGGGGAGAAAATTTGTAACTCAAAATCTGGTGGAAATGAATGATGTAAACTAAAAATAAACAAAAGTTAATAAAAAAAATCATTCATATAATCAGAACACAAAACAGCTTATGATTTATATTAGTGTAAGAAGTATAGCGTTATGCAGAAAGGGCTTTGGAGTAAGTAATACAATGAGAGAGTATACACAAATTACTCATCCTTATAAAAATCACAATATCAAGAAAGATGAGGTATTGCAAAGATGAGGTCAACCATAGCTGGAGATAATTTTACAAAGACAATTCTATAAATGTCACTTCTTTATATTTCACATCCTAAGTGTTTAATTCATGGCTTTTGCTAAATCTTTGAAGACATTGCCCTTTTTGTCAAGTCATCTGGAAAAATATGCCTTCTGGATCTAATATGCCAAGGCTTAAAAATTAATTAATATACAGAGTGCACTTCTTGAGAAGAAACATGTTGCAATTGAGTCAATGTGACACACTAAGAGTTCACAATGAGCTGAGCAGAAATTCTTTTGCACATCCTCTCACGGGATATAAAGAACTGATATATGAATTGTTATATTCATGAAGTTCAACTACAACAAAATGACCAGTTGATAAAATGTAGCTACTGTAGAATACTGGTTTGAAGCCCAAAATAAGAAGAGGATATGGTTCCTTTGTGATACCTCTGAAATACATACAAAGATGCACAAATGAAAACTGTATCAGGACATGTGATGTGTACAAAGCAAATGAAAATGCCAAGTCTGGAATAGTTCCTATTGTATATGTAGATTGATGCTGGATTGCAATGGACCAAAATATTTAACTCAAGAAATCATTAATTTGAGATTGATTACTAAAAATAATACAATAAGTAGCGCTAATGCTAATGAATATTTTGGCAAAGTACTACATCTCGACAACTATGTTACACAAACATGACACGGACTTTGAACCAAAGCAATGAGGCGTTAGAAATGGTAAGTGTTCCTTTAGAGCAGTGGTTCTCTTACTGTATGTGGGCGTGTCTGAACGCGGGCAGACCCGCCTGGAGACGGCTAGAGGAGCACTGTCTCGGTCCCTAAGACCATAGGAAATACGTGTTTTCCAACGGTCTTAGGAGACCCTTGTGACTCCTGTGAAAGGGTCGTTCGACCCCCAAAGGGGTCGCAACCCACAGGTTGAGAACCGCTGACTTAGAGGGAAGGGAGAGTATTTTGGAGTAATGGGAGTATGATACTTGAGATTCAGAAGAACAAATGAGTAAAATATTCATGATTAGTGCCTTCTGAATAAATTAACTGTAAACTTCACAAGACTGCTATGATAAAATATAAGCACAAATGTTTCAACATAATTCTAGCAAAGAAGTGCTTATAATGCAGAAATCATTATTAACACACACGTGTGCGTAGCGTCCCTCAGCGCCTTCAACCATTATAATACGTTTCTCTGCTTTTCATCTGCCTAAGAGGTAGAAAGTAGAACTGAGAGTTGGAATCCATCAGCTTTCTGGTAAGAGGTAGCTGGTGTTTCTTCTTCTCTGGAATCATCCCTTAGTTTTGCATTATTCATTCGAAGTTGTTTTTCTTTTCTTCATAATGTTGTCATTATGTAAACTGTTTCTCTTTTTCTGTATACTCTGTGTCACTTCATGAAAGGCTCCATAGTTTCCTCTGACAATGTCCATTTCATCATTTCCATGGTACAGTAATATTTACTTATATTAATATAATATTCTTTACTCATTCCCTTATATCAAGTTCTTATTTAGGTCTACTATGTAAAGAATATATAGAAAAAATATTTAGGTTTACAATTTAAAGACCTACTTTTTAAAAACAGATTTACAAACAAAATAAAAACCTTTAGGTCTTTTACAACTTTCTTTGATTTTGAGATACAGGCCTAGTAAAGGCAAAGTTGCCTCAAAGGGCTAGGCATAATTTAGTAACTTTTGGGGAATAGTTCCAAATTATTTTCTAGAATGGATGCACAGTGTCAATTCACATTTCTGCCAAGCTTACCCTAGTTTTCCTGTTTTCCTGAAGTCCCTGCAACATTCATCAATTTCCTCTTTTGTCATCTTTGAAAATCTGATGGGTTTTGCTTTTAGACCCATGGAGTTACTTCACTTGTATTTCTTCAGTTAGTTACATGAAACATGTTGACAGCTTGGATTTCTTCTTTTGAAAATTATTCATTAATGTACTTTTTGGGGGAATGGATATTAATTTTATAAATTTTATACATTTGAATCAGTTTTTTATATATTTTGGATATGACACCTTTATCAGAGAGACACTGTAAGTATTTTCCCCCCTCAGTTAACTGTTTTCCTTCTAATTTTTGCTGAATTAGATGTTTTTGCAAAAACGTAAAATTTACATAATCAAAATATTTCATTTTATCTTCTGTCATCTTCGGTTTGACTTTTTTAATCATTAGCTCTTCTCTCATTATTAGTTTTTCCATCCAACTATAAACCAATAAAACTGACACTTGGATGAAATGAATGAATATTTACAAATACATCAACTGCTTAACCTAAAAGAACCGGAAATAGAATACTTAAATAATTTTATCTTAGAAAAAAACAGAAAGAGTTCCCTAAGGGGGAAAAAACTCAGTACCAGATGGATTTACAAGCAAATTTTAACAAACCTTTAAAAAACAATTAATTCTAATACTGCGTAAATGGGGGGGGGGGGGGGAGAGATAAAGAAGGAATCCTTAAAAATTCCTTCTATTCCACAAATGTGCTTTTGATGCCTAAAGGAGGGAGAATCAAAACAGATGGGAAAAAACAAAACAAAACAAAACTATAGCTCAGTTTCCCTAATGAATATTGATGCAAAATTTTTCAATACACCACTAGTAATATAAAATCATAGAATATAACAGGGCTGATTTATACCCAGAATATAGGGCTGGCTTAATATTAGGGAAAACCAAGAAGTTTAATTGAATATATAAATAACAAAAACAACAGAAACTAAATAATTATTTCAATAGATCAGAAAAAAATTCATGAAAAAACTGCATTACATTCATATTGAAAACTACAAAAGACAGGAATAAATAAAGCTTTCATTAAAATGATAAGTAGTACCTATCAAAAATATGGTCTAGCATTATTTGTGATGAGGAAAAGTGAGAAGCCTTTTGCAAGATCAGAGGTGAAGCAAGGATATCCATTGTCACCATTATTATTTAATGGTGTAATAACAATTGAAAAAAATCATAAATCACTTCCAGAAAAGAAAAACAAAGCTGAAAACTCTAAAACACTTTGTGACTGAATTTATATTCTTACTTTTGAAACAAGTTTTTCCAGCAATCAGGAGAAAGACCTTCAAATACAAAGGAAAGGAAACTCAAACAACATAAGACTATATGGTACCCAGAAGAAAATGCAGAAGAGAATGAAATAATGTGTTCTGGAAAGCAATTGGAGTTCAGGATGCATCCCAGCATGTTCATCCCTGCAAATTTGACCTTAATCGTAAATTAAAAAACAAAAGGACATTCAACAAAAAAGAATAATTTGAAAAATCACTATAAAGAAAGGAGAGCTGAAGAGATCATTTTGCTTCTCAAATGCTTCAGACAACAGAAATAAAGCAGACAAGGACAGTAACAACATAGTGACAGCAGAGAGACAGTAAGAAACTTCATTCTAAATGCACAGAAAGAGACAGCAGTTAAAGTGCATGTCAAGCGAGATAACAGTAAATGGGCAGACCTTGGACATTATGAATAGAACCTGGCAACACCCTATCTTCAGGGGAATCTATATTTATTTGTTTCTTTTGGGGGGACTCCATAACAAAATGGGATGACTAATGAAGGAGGAGTCAACTGTTTTGAAGCAAATGTATCACACACTCCCCTTTACTTTTCTGCTCCTTTTCTCTCCAGGGGAGTGGGTGAGGAGATGGAGAAAAGGAATGAAAAGGGGGAGGGAAAGAAGAGAAGCCTTGCTTTAGTAGTGGGAGGGAGTTCCACTGATGAAGGTTCCTGAGTGAAGAGAGATATTCTTTAAAGGGATATAGGGACCTTGTGTTGTGTGTTGTGCTTGTCCTGATTCTATTAAACTTTCAGAAAATAATTAACACCAAGACTTTACAAATTACTCTCAAAAACTAAGAAAGTACCTTACCAGAATCTTTTTATGAGTCAAACACAATCTTAATACCTAAATGAGTGGAAGATAAAATTGAAGGAAAACTCTATGCCAATATCATTAAAGAATATTGACTAAAAAATTTTAAGCAAAATTCTACCAGAAAATAATAATTTATTCAAGAAATCATTCCTTATGACCAAGTGGATTTATACCAGTGACTTGAGGATGGTTCAATACTAGTTGTATTACAAAGTGAATTATATTACAAAGTGAAACTTCCAAAACCACATGATCATATCAAGGGATACAGGAAAATCCTTTGACAAAGTATAGTATTCTTTTTTACAAGAAAGCCTACAAATGATAGGCATAGAGGGACCTTTAGAGAATGTCATAAAAAAGCATTACTCTAAACACTGAAAGTAAGCATCATTTACAAGTAATAAAAGAAACAATTCCAGGGCAGCTCAGTGGTGCAGTGAATAGAACACCAGCCCTGGAGTCAGGAGGACCTGAGTTCAAATCCAGCCTCAGACACTTGACACATTGTGTGATCTTGGGGAAGTTTTAACCCCAATTGCCTCCCCCTTTCCCCTTCCAAAAAAAATGAAACAATTCTTACTCAGAAATAATAGGTGCCTGTGTGTGTGTGTTTGTGTATATGTGTGCATAGCATAAAGAAAAAGAGTATATGAACAAATTTCAGGCAGTTAACAAGAATAGCAGCTAATATTTATATAGGGTTTCCTACATTCCAGGCACTGTGCCAAGTACTTTGCAATTATTATTTCACTTAATCCTCACAGCTAACCTTGGAGGAAGGTACTTTTATTATCCCAATTTTACAAAAGAAACAATTGAGGCAAAAAAAAAAAAGACTTTAAGTGACATCTAGAGTCATACAACTAGCAAGTGTTTGAGGTCATATTTGAAGCCAGATCTTCCTGCCTTCAGGCTCAGTGCTTGGAAATTAGAGAGATCTAGAAGGAAGGCTTGATTTAGAAGTAACGTGTGAGCTGTGTCTTGAAGTAATAGGGAAGTGATATGATACAGAAGTGCCAGGCAGAGGGGAGAGTCAGTGTAAAACTACAGAGACTGGAGAAGGAGTGTCTGGACAAAAACCACATTGGGTCAGGCTGGCTAGATTAGACAGTGTGAGAGGGTGAATAACATAGAACGACGTTTAAAAGAAGCTTCAGGTCACCTTGTCAAAGGCTTTAAGATCTCTGATATCTGCAATAAATAGGGCTTGATAGTGAGGATGGAAAGGGAATTGATGCGAATTTATAGGACCAAAATCTGACAGATTTAGGTCAAAGGATATAAATTGTCAGTATTCAATTGGGAAATGTAGGCCGTTACAAATACAGGATATTATCATTTTCACACGTATAAAATACGTGCCAAATCATTAAGATGAATATAAATAAATATAAAACAGCATCAATAAAAGAAGGTTACTTTGGTAGTATCATATTAAATTTAAAAACGACAGGTAGCTCGGTGGAGAGAGTGCTGGCCTAGAGTCAAATCTGACCTTAGACCCTTCTATCTGTGTGACCCTGGGCAAGTCATTTAACTCTGTTTTCTTCAGTTTTCTCACATATAAAATGAGCTGGAAAAGGAAAAGGGAAGGTCATGAATAATCTGACATGACCAAAACATCTGAACAAGTTAAAAAGCTAAATGCAACAGAAGTTTGCAATTCCATATGTACTTTTTTTGTTTTTTATATGGGAGTATTCCTATTTGATAAAATTATTAAATTCATAATAAAAAATAAAACTTAAAGACAAAGCACAGAAACCTGGGAGATCGTCACCATTCGTGTATTTTGAGCAAAATGACAAAGCCAGGAGCTGAACCATAATTTGAGGTAACTTTAATTTAAATAGAATGATGATGAACTTATAAGTTTACAACTATGAATATTTCGTATAGATATTTTGAGAATGCTCTATGTTCTTTTAAATGGAGAGGAAATGGCTCAGTTTTCACAAATTAATAGTGGTTATTGATCTGTAGCTACTTAAAATGCTGCACTAATAAATAGTGTTCAACCAAAATAAGACCTAAAACAAAAAAGAACACATAAGTGAGGTTTACTATTGGAATTTTCTCTTTTTTTGTTTGAGTTAGGAGATTTTAAAGGAGTTTAAATCAAATGAAAGTACGTCAGATGTTTTAATATTCCATTTTTCCGCAGAAATATGTATACATACATATATATTCATTCATCGAAGCATCACGAAGCTTGATATGATTTTTTTTTCTTGTCTATAATGTGTATTTTTATAAACCAAATTATTGTATGTCACGTACATCAAAATTTTATAGAAATGAACTTATTTATTCATAAGCATTACATATACATTACTACAATAATGTTTATGGGGCCATAGAAATTTAGAAGGCATAATTTCACTAGGCAGAACTATTTTCAATCATTCGAATAGGTAAGATCAAAGAACAGACAAAGATTCAGGCATAAAAAAAGAAATTAAGTAGAAAAAGAAATAAATCTAGATTATACACGTCATACTTTAATTCACCAATAATCCTCTCTGGCAGTGGCATGATTAATTCAAAGATTTAATGATTTTTTCCCATCTGTTGCTGACCTGCTTTTGACTTGTCTATGTGGATCACACTATTCCATTCACTTGGGGTATGACATAGTAGCAGTCTTTTGGATTTCTATTAAAAATTCTCTTATGTTTAGTATTAATAGCACCTCAATATATAATAAGCACAGGTCCAAATCATTGTCTCTGAAGCAGCAAGAAATGAATCAAGAGCAAGTAGCCTATATTTTTCTGAAAGCTAGGTCAAGAAGACTCATTGTCCTGAGTTCAAATGTGACCTCATGCACTTGTTAGCTCTGTGACCCCAGGCAAAATCACTTAACCCTGTTTGCCTCAGTTCCTTATCTGTAAAATTAGCTAGAGAAGGAAATGGCGAATCATTCCAATCCAATATCTTTGTCAAGAAACCCCCAAATGTGGTCATGAAGAGGCAGAAACAACCAAGGCAACTAAATAAAAATGTTGCGACACACACACACACACACACGCATACACACACACACACAATTTGCAAAAAAAAAAAAGGCCACCATGAAAAGAAATTAGCTTTTGTCATAATATCTGCTAAGCATGAAAAAAAGTTGAGAAATTCTTCAAAGAATTGATAAGACATCCCAAAATAAAGTATGCCATTTTCTTCATGATCCCAAGTTTCTACCAGAAACAAAGGCTCATCTTTTTAACAATAATATCCATGCTGGCAGCTAGGTGGTACAGTGGGTACAGTATGGGGCCGGGGATCAGGAAGACTCATCTTCATGAGTTCAAATTGGGCCTCAGACCCTTACTAGCTGTGTGATGCCGGGCAAGAAAAAGGAAGGAAGGAATCTGAAAGCAAAGAAAGCATTGAATGAATAAGTAAAACTAGGAAATAATTTTGTAGAAGTTATTAAAATAGTTAAGCCATTAGCTAATTTGTTTTAAGAAAACAAATTACTAGTATGAAAAAGAAAAAGTAAAACATCACATCAAATGGAAAGAAAGAAAATAGTGAAAAGTATTTTGCCCGATTACATGCCAATAAAACTGACAATCTGAAATGAATGGAAATGGATAGAAGAAATGGATAAATGTTTTCTTATCATGTACTCATTTTTACTTCTGCCTGACTCTTCACATTCCCTTTTGGGGTTTTCTTGGCAAAGACACTGGAGTGATTTGCCATTTCCTTCTCTAGATCATTTTATAGATGAGGGAAATGGGGCAAACAGTTAAGTGACTTGTCTATGGTTACACAGTGAGTATACAAGGACTAATTTTTAACTCAGGCGTTCCTGACTCCAGGCCTGACACTCTATCCACTACACCATTTAGGTGCTCTATTATTTACAAAAATTTTAAATGCCCACACTAAGAGAACAAGAAATAGAGGATTTAAATAATATAATCTCAAAAGAAAAAAAAATTTTAAATCATGATTAAGTTCCCAAAGGAAGGGGTGAACAGAATCAGAATTTGCCAATGAATTCTATCAAATGTTTAAAGAACAGTTAAGTCTAATATTGCAAAATATATTTTTAAAAAACAAGAAAAGAAGTAGTTTTATATCATTTTTTTCTAGAATACAAAAATATGGTACCTAAACCAAGGGAAGCTAATGCAGAGAATGAACATTATCAGCCAAAAAGCCTAATGAATACTGATGCAAGAATGTTAGTGAAATGCTATCAAGAAGACCACAACAACATATTACAATAATTAATCACTATCCAGGTTGGTAACAGACCAGGAATGCGTGGGTAGTCAATATAACGAAAACCAGAATATAATTGGACTCGTCAGAAAGTAGTACAGTAAAAACCATATAATCATATGAACAGAAAGAGAAAATGCTTTTTGGCAGAATATAACATCCATTTCTGTGAACAAGAAAAACAATAAAATTATTCCTTAAAATGAGAAGTAGCAAGAGCTGGCATTCTATGTTATTTAGATAAACCAAAGGGCTTTCCAATAAGATCAACAGTAAAGCAAAGATGTGCATTATTGACATTACGGCTTGATATATTATTAAAATGCCAGATATAGCAATAAGACAAGATAAAGAAAAAGAGCAAATAGGAATAGGGAAAAAAAGGAAAGAAGTACTAATTTTTGCAAATGATATGCTTAAAGAACCCACTAGAATCAATGAAAGTATCAATTAAAACAACTTCAGTAAAATTGCAAGATATAAAATTATACCCATCATAATCATCGTCATTTCTTTATTTTAATGATGAAAGCATGCAGGAAGAGATGGAGAGATTCCATCAGATTGATTAAAATTACAGAAAAAATGACAGATGCTAGAGGAGATGCAATAAAATGGGGACACTGATGCATTATTGTCAGAATAGTGAATTGGTTGAGGCATTGAAAGGAATTTAAACTACCCTAAAGAAATTAAGTTTTCATACTAGTCACTTGGGTATTTTCTTTCTTTTAAAAAATGAAATAAAAGATTTGTGTGTTTCACTGATTTTTACATAAAATTAGTTTTAAATTTTATTAATTAGTTAATTTTTTACCTTCTGATCTTATTTATCTCTCCTTTAATTTTCACAATTTCCATTTTGTGCTTAATTGAGTTTTTTTAATTTGTTCTTTTTTCTGTTCTTTTTTTAGTCATGTTTTTAATTCATTGAACTGCTTTTTCTCTACTGATGTATGCATTTAGAGATATACATTTTCTACTAAGTACTTTTTTGGCTATATCCCACAAATTTTGCTATGTTGTGTCATTATTTTCATTCTCTTTAAAGAACTTATTTATTTTATTATTGTTTGTTTCCCTGATTTGTTTTTTCACTCCCTCATTCTTAGGAATTACTTAATTTCTTAATTACTTAATTTCCAATTACTTTTCAATCTGCCTCCACAACTCTGTTGAATGTAATTTCTATTGCATTACATGTTCTGGAAATGGTGTATTTAATATTTCTCCTTTTTCACATTTGGTTGTAAGGTTTTTATGCCCTATTCCATGGTCAGTTTTTGTGAAGGTGCCACACACAGCTGAGAAAGTTATATTTCTTTCTATTCCAATTCAATTTTCTCCAGATGTCTATTACATTTAACTTTTCTGAAATTCTATTCATCTCCTTAACTTCATTCTTATTTATTTTCTGTTTAGATTTATCTAACTTTGAGAGGGGAAAGTTAAGTTTCCCCCCTAGTACAGTTTTGCTATTTTCTCCTGTAATTCACTAAGCTTTTCCTTTAAGATTTTGGATGCTAATTTGGAACTATGCCCAAAAGGCTATAAAACTTTCCATAACCTTTGATCTGGCAATACCAATACTAGGTATGTATCCCAAAGAGATATAAAAAAGGGGGGAATAACTCACGTGTACAAAAATATTGATAGCAGCTCTTTTTGTGGTGACGAAGAATTGGACATTGAGGGAATGCCCATCTGTTGGGCAATGGCTAAACAAGTTATGGTATACAAATACAATGGAATACTATTGTTCCATTAGCAATGATGAGCAGGCAGATTTCAGAAGAAACCTGAAAAGAATTACATGAAGTGATGCTGTGTGAAGTGAACAGAACCAGGAGAAGCTTGTGTCTCGTAACAGTAACATCACGCGATGACCAACTTGGAAAGATTTACCTCTTTTCAGCATGGCAGTGATCTAGGACAATTCCAAAAGACTTACAATGGAAAATGCTCTCCAAATTCAGGGGAAGAATTAGGGAGTCTGAACGCGGATTGAAACGTCTTATTTTGTGTGTTGTTTTTTCTTTCTGGTGAATTTTCTTTCTAGTTCTGATTCTTCTTTCATAAGATGACTAATTGGGAAGTAGGTTTTAAATGATTTTACATGTGCAGCTTTTATCAGATTGCACGCAGTCTTGGGGATGGGGGAGGGAAGAAGGAGGAAAAAATGTAGAATCCAAAATCTTGTAAAAGTGGGTGTTAAAAACTAAAACTAAATAAATATTTTAATTATAAAAATAATTTGGATGCTGGGCCATTTGGTGCATATTTGTTTAATGCTGATTACTTTATTGTCTATGTTGCCTTTTAGCAAGATGAAGTTTCCCTGATTATCTCTATTATTTAGGTTTATTTTGTCTTTTGTTTTGTCTCATATCATGATTACTACTCCTGCCTTGGTTGTTTTTTTTTTTTTTACTTCAGCTGAAGAATAATAGACTTTGCTCCAGCCCATTTTTTAAACTGTTTCTTTCTGTTTCAAGTTACTTGTAAACCACGTGTTGAATTCTGGTTTCTAATTCATTCTGATATCTGCTCTCATTTAATGGGTAAGTTCATTCCATTCACATATACAGGTATGATCACTAATTGTTCATTTCCCTCTGTCCTTTCTCTTTTGTTTTTCTTCTCTCTCTTTTAACCCTGTCCTCCCTCAAAACTCATTTTGCTTTTGACCCCTACTTCCCTTGCTATACCTTCCCTTTTATCACTTCTCTTTTCTCTTACCTCCTCTTCATTTCTTTCTTGAGTAAGATAGATTTTTATACCCAATTGAGTGTGTGGATGTATCTCCTCCATCATCGAACTAATTTAGCTGAGATTGAGCATCAAGTGTTGCCTGCTCCCCCATTTTACTCTCCACTAAAAAAGCTCTTCCTTGCATGCATCTTTATTGTGAGATAGTCTTCCCCCTTCTTGCTCTACCTTTCCCCTTCTTCCAGGGCATACTCCTTTTTCACTCATTTATTTTATATCATCCCAATATGAGTAAATCATTCATGTGTCATCTCTCTATGTGAAATCCATCTAACTGCCATAATAAAAAAGTTCTTAGAAGTTATATGTATCATCTTCCCATACAAGAATATGTTTACTTTATAAAGTTTATACTTTATTGTGTAATGTTGAATTAAGTTTAACTTTATTGAGCCCCTTATGATTTATCTTTTAAGTTTGCCTTTTTATGCTTTTCTTGAGTTTTTTATTTGAAAAGTCAAATTGTCTATTCAGATCTGGTTTTCTAATCAGGGATGCTTGAAAATACTCTAATTCATTAAATATCCATTCTTTTTTCTGAAGGACAACACTCATTAGAATTTTGGATGTTATTCTTTGTTGTAATCCTAGCTTTTTTTGTGCATTCCAGGATCTTCTATTCCAAGCCCTCCACTCCTTTAACATGGTAGCTGCTAAATCTTACGTGATCCTGACTGTGCCCTCGCAATATTTGAATAATTTCTTCTTGGCTGCTTGAAGTATATTCTCCTTGACCTGATAGCTCTCTAACTTCACTATAAAATTCCTGTAAGGCTATTTTTTTGGGGGTGAGGGGAGGCAGAATTTCTTTCAGGCAAAGATCAGTGAATTCTTTCAATTTCTATTTTACACCCTCAGGGTGGCTAGGTGGCACAGGGAATAGAGCACCAGCCCTGCAGTCAGGAGGATCTGAGTTCAAATCCAGACTCAGATGCTTAACACAAAAACTAGGCATGTGACCTTGGTCAAGTCACTTAAGCCCAATTGTCCTAACTTCCCCCCTCCAAAAAGCAAATATATATATATATATATATATACATGTATATATTACACCCTGGTTCTAAAATATTTGGAATAACTTTTCTTTATTATTTCATGACAGATCATGTCTAGACTCTTTCTTTGACACTGACTTTTAAGTAGTCCAATTACCTTCAATCATCTCTCCTTGATTTATTTTACAGGTCAGTTGCTTTTCTGATGAAATATTTCACATTTTCTTCTATTTTTTCATTCTTCTGACTTTGTTATTGTTTCATGTCCCATGGAGTCATTAGCTTCCATTTGCCCCATTCTAATTATTCAAGAGTTGTTTTCTTCAGTGAGCTTTTGTATCCCATACCATTTGGCTAATTCTGTTTTGCAAGGTGACTTTTTTTCCCAACATTTTTTGCAGCTCTTTTTACCAAGCTGTTGTTTTCATAATTTTCTTGAATCACTTTTGTTTCTTTTCCCAATTTTTACTCTATCACTTCCATTTGATTTTGAAAGATTATTTTTTAACTTTTATAAGAATTCTTGTTGGATTTAGGTCCGTTTTTCTTTGAGGTTTTTCTTGTGCCTGTTTTGAAATCATTGTCTTCTTCTAGATTTGTGTCTTGATGTCCCTGTCTCAATAGTAGCTTTGCATGGCCAGGTTCTTTTTTTGTTATTTGCTCATTTCCCCCAGACTATTGTTGACTTTGTACTGTATGTTAAAGTTAAACTCTATTCCTGGAGGGGTGTGGGGAGGGAGGGAGACACTATCCCAAGCATGCGCCTTTTTTTTTACATTGCTGTTTTAGAGCTAGTAGTGGTCAGAAGCATTTGAGGCTTTTCAGCGCTTCCAAGTGGGTGTGATTTGGGGAGAGGTGTGGTCATGTCTCTCCTGGTTGGCACTCTGTTCCTTACACAGAAAGGGAATCTGATACTTTGGGATTACAATAGATATTACTTATCAGGGTTCCTGTTATTTTGGGACTAGAAGTGATACTTCTCCTCAGCACCCTGCTCCTGAATTCTGGAGCAGCAAAGAATGTTTGGACTGAAAGCAATGTTGCTTATCAGGGCTCATGACAGAAACTGCTACTCTCCATCCTTGAACTATGATCCAGAAGTGGATATAGGCAATTGACCTTCCAAATAGTGTCTGATTCTTACACAGTGGTAGCTGAGAGGTTCTTCAAAATCTTTTTCTGACCAGTTGTGTGATCGCCTTACCATCTCTGTCTTCAGAACTCCCAAAGCTGCTGCTTCTGTCACCACCAAGTCCCCCTACTGGTATTGCATCCACTTGGACTCCAAGTCAGCTCCCATACCAGCATCACTAACTTCTTCTGATCTCCTAAGTAGTCTTGGGCTGAAAGAATGTTTTATCATGACCTTTTGTTTGCTGCTCCAGAATTCAATTTGATACATTATTTTAAAGTTGTTTGAAGGGGGATGTTTAGAGAGCTCAAATTAATGTTTCCTCTACTCTACCATTTTGGCTCTACCCCATGAAGTCCTGACATGTAATTTAGGAAGGTCATTTTGGGAGCTTTTTTGATGATTTAAGAGATTTAGGATGGGACACCAATCAAAAACTTATTGCAATAATTAAAGCAAGTAGTAACAGGGACATCAACTTCAGTAGGAGCTGTGGTAGTAGAGAAAGGGAGAGAGAGCTTATGTAAGAAATGTTGTGGATATAAAATCAACAAGTTTTAACAAGTGATTGGATTTCTTGGTTCAGGGAAAAGAGGAAGTGATTGGATGTGTTGGCTCAGGGAGAAGAGGAGGTTATCACTGAGGCTGTGAACTTGGCGTCTTTGACAGAAATAGGGAATTTACGAAAGTGGGTGGATTTGGGGGCAAAGACAATATTTTCTCTTTTGATCATGCTGAGTTTAAACTAACTGACATGAAGTTGAAAGCATATATCAGTCAATTAGTAACATGGGATTGGAGTTTAAAGGTGAGACAAGGATTTAATATTTAGAGCTATGTATTATCTGTATAGAAATGATTATTCAATTATCAGAAGTGATAAAATCAACAAGAAGAATAGAGAAAAGACCCCTAGAAAGAGCTTTATGGGGGAATTCATGGGGGAATGTAGCTGATGATTCAATCATGGAGATTAAGCAGCAGCAGTCAGACATGTAAGAGGAGAAGCATGACAAAAACACAGAAAGAAAATACAGGGAGGAGCCAACAGTATCACATAATGCATAAAGATCAAAATGGATAAAGATCTTTCTCTAGAAGCTTCAATCTACACACTAAAACTGCATAATATATGAGGCAAACTCTCAAAGATATCATTGCCTAAGACATCTCCCCTATCTCTTTAGCATCACACCACAAAGGTATTAAACTTCCTACTTCCTCACATTAGAGGTTAGAGTTCACAAATGTTGTAAACAAACTCTAAAACCCTAGCAGAATGTACATCTGGGCACATTATTTGATTTTTCAAGAAATATGTGTGCCCTGGTTGCTGGCATTTATGGAATTCATTATCAAAATATCTCTTTTCAAGCTGCCTGCACATGCATGAAATTCCCATGTGCCCTGCTTAGGCAGCTATTTCCAGTTTCTAGATTCTATGTAAGTTTCTATCCCCTAAGTATCATGCCCACTCTGGTGTGTGTTGGTTTATCTTCTAATCACTAGATGGTAAAAAAGAACTCCTTGAAAATGAATTAGCTGGTTTCTTAGCTCTTCTTCAGAAAAAAAAAAGATTTGTCTAACCGGGACTTAGAAGGATGGACTTTCTTTAGAGGGTCCTACAAAATTGAGCTAAGGAGCTCAGCAATGTTCGGAGGACATACCTACATTCTCCAAAGGAGGATGCCTCCAAATAAAAAAATGACGTGTTTTAATCCCAACAAAAGTATTTGAGAAGACATCAGAAATGATTACAGAGTCACACCCAGTCACATCATATTGCCAATATGGCAGAGTGAGGATGGAACTCCCTAGAGCCCTCTCAAATTTTGAAGAGGACAATAACGTCAAAATGGCTATATGTGAAGTCTCAAAGAAAAATATAAATTGGTCTCAGGCAAAATTAACAACAACAACAAAGAACTCATGGAAGAACTCAAAAAGGATTTTTAAAAGCATATAAGAAAAGTAGAAGAAAAACTTGGAAAAGAAATGAAAGTAATGCAAAATAATCATAAAAAAAGAATGAAACCGTTAGTAAAAGAAGCACAAAAATGGGGAAAGATACAAAGATTCACTGAAGAAGACAACTCCTTTAAAAAATTGACAAATAGATGTACAAAAGTTCACGGAAGAAATAAATCTTAAAAATTAGACTGGGAGGTGGGGAGCTAGGTGGCACAGTGAATAGAGCACTGGCCCTGAAGTCAGGAGGACCTGAGTTCAAACCTGACCTCAGCACTTGACACTTATCTAGCTGGGTGACCTTGGGCAAGTCACTTAACCCCAATTGCCTTGCCTTCCCCCCTTCAAAAAAAGTTAAACTTGGTACTTCATTCCTATTAGGTAGGCTACTTGAACAGAAAAGGAAAATGCCAAATTTTGGATGGGATATGGGAAAAGTGGGACATTAATGCATTGGTGGTAGAGTTGTAAACTGATCCAACCATTCTGTAGGGCAATTTTGAACTATGCCCAAAAGGGATATAAAACTATGCATAATCTTTGACCTAGCAATGCAATTACTAGGTCTGTATCCCAAAAGAGATTTTTTAAAAAAAGGAAAAAGACCTATATGTACAAAAATATTTATAGCAGCTCTTTTCTGGTGGCAAAGAATTGGAAATTGAGGGGATTTCCATCAACCAGGGAATGGCTGAACAAATTGTATTATGGGATTATAATGGAATGCTACTCTCCTATGAGAAATGATGAACAAGATGCTCTCAGAAAAATCTGGAAAGACTTACATGAGCTGAAACAAAGTGGAATTTACTGGGTACAAAGTAACAGAAATAATGCAAGATGATCAGCTGTGCATGACTTAGCTATCCTCAGCAATACAATGACCCAAGACAACTCTGAAAGACTTATAATGAAAAATGCTGTCTATACCCAGATAAAGAATTGATGGTGTCTGAAGAGAGATTGAAGGATACTTTTTAAAACTTTTTCCCTTGAAGTTTCTTTGTCTATGTTTTCTATAACAACATGACTATTATGGAAATGTTTTGTATGACTACATATGAATAACCTATATTAAATTGCTTACTTTCTCAATGAGGAGGGGTGGGGAGGAAGTAAGGGAGAGAATTTGGACATCAAAGTTTTAAAAATGAATGTTTAAAATTGTTTTTACACGACTGAGGAAAAATAAAATATTAAATTAAAAAAAATAGAATTGGGCAAGTGGAAGCTAATGACTCCATGAGACATCAAGAAAGTAAACCAAGTCAAAAGAATGAAAAATAGAAGAAATTTTGAAATTTCTCATTGGAAAACTGATCTGGAAAATAGATTCAGGAGAAATAATTTAAGAACTGAACTACCTAAAAATAAGGATCAAAAAAAGAGCCTGGATATCATATTACAAGAATTTATCAAGGAAAACTGCCCTGGTATCCTAGGACCAGAGGGCAAAATAGAAATGGAAATAATTAACTGGTTACCACCTGAGAGATCTCAAAATGAAAAGTCCCAGGAGTATCATAGCCAAATTCCAGAGCTGTCAGACCAAGGAGAAAATGCTACAAGCAGCCAAGAAGAGACCATTCAAATATCATGTAGCAACCATAATCAATATTAAACAGGATCTAGCAGCTTCTACATTAAAGAACCAGAGGGCTTGGAGTATGATATTCTGAAATGTAAAGGAAGTAGTATTACAACCAAGAATCACTTACCCAAGAAGACTGAGTGTAATCTTTCAGGGGAAATAAATGGACATAAGAACTTTCAAGCATTTCTAATTAAAAGACCAAAGATGAATAATAATTTTGATCTTCAAATGCAAGACTCAAGAGAGATAAAAAAAAAGTGAGAGAAAACATGAGAGATTCAATAAGTTTAAACTATCTATATATCTCTATGGCAAGATGATATTGTTAATTCCTAAGAACTGTATCACTATGGGGACAGTTAGAATGAATATATATAGACAGAGAGCACAGGTGTGAGTTGACTATGATGGGATGATATTTTTAAAAAATTAAGAGGTAAGAAAAAATCACACTAGGAGAATAGAGGAGAGAGAAATTGGATGGTACAAATTATTTCACCTATAATAGGCACAAGAAGAGTTATTACAGTGAAGAGGAAGATGGGAGGGTGGTAACAAGCAATGCTGGAACCTTTAATCAGAACTGGCTTAAAGAAAGACTAGTATATTCATTCAGTTGGATATAAAAATCTATCTTGCCCTACAAGGAAGTAAAAAGGGACAGAAATAAAAGAAAGGAGAACTGATAGAAGAGAGGGCAGATTGAGATAAGTGGTGATCTGAAGTGATAAAAGGTAAAAGAGAGAAGAAGAAATAAGGAAAAATAGGACAGAGAGAAGTATACAGTAAGTTATTGTAACTGTAAGTGTGAATGGAATGAACTAACCCATAAAATGGAAGGAGACAGCAGAATGAATTGAAAAATGGAATCCTACCATATGCTGTTTACAAGAAACACATTTGAGAAAGAGAGACACACAGAATAAGGGTAAGGGGCTACAACAGAACTTATTGTGCTTCAAGAAAAGTTAAAAAAAAAGCAGGGGTAGCAATCATGGTTTCAGACAAAGCAAAAGCAAAAACATTTAATTAAAAGAGATAAGGAAGAAAACTGTATCTTGCTAAAAGAGATCATAGGTAATGAAGTAATATCAATACTAAAGCTGCATCTAAATTTTTAAAGTAAAAGTTAAATGAGTAACAGGAGGAAACACACAGTAAAATTATACTAATGGGAAACCTCAACTTTCCCTTCTTAGAACTAGACAAGTCTAATAAAAAAAAAACAAGAAAGAAATGAAGGCGATTATTAGAATTTCAGAAAAGTTAGATGTGATAGACCTCTGGAGAAAATTGAATGGGGATAAAAAGGAATATACATTTTTCTCAGGGGTACATGGAACATACACAAAAATTGACCATGGATTAGGGCATAAAAACTTCAAAACCAAACACAGAAAAGCATAAATATTAAACATATCCTTTCTGATAATAATGCAATAAAATTATATTCAATAAACGGCAGTGGAAAGATAGATTAAAATTAATTGGAAGTAAAATAATCTAATACTAAAGAATAAGTGGGTCAAAGAACAAAACATAGAAACAACAATTTCACATAAGAGAATAACAGCAGTGAGACAACATACCAAAATTCACGGGATACATCCAAAGTGGTATTTAGGGGAAAATTTATGTCTCTAAAAGCTTGCATCAATAAAATAAAGATGAGATTGATTAGCTATATCTATATCGACACTCTAAACATTAGATCTTTTTTCTATTAAATAATAAATGAACACAGTACTGGTATAGCTGAATAGTGTTATTCTTGGTACAAATGAAATGAAAAAAAATCTGAAGAGACAAATAAAGGAAAGGACAGTCTTTCCCATTCAAAGGCAACAAGAAGTATATTTGTGAGGCAGTTAGCCACCTAGTAGAAGGAAATGGCAAGTCACTCCAGTATCTTTGCCAAGAAAACCCCAAATGAGGTCACCAAGTTTTGGACATGAGTAAACAACAACATAATATTATATGGCTATGAATCATGGAGTACCACACCCTCTAGAGACAAATTTCGGAGTCTCCCAAAGGTTAAGTAAGAGGCACATATCATGTACACACATGCTCCAATGTATTTCCAGAGAAGAATTTAATAGAGAAAAATGATAAAAAGGATGCCATCAGAGAAATATATGATTGGAAAATAAGGTTGCCCAATATTTCAGGAAGAGTGATGAATAATATTTATATGTGTGCATCACTTGCATCAGAAAAAAAAATCTAGAGAATACACACGCACACATACACGCATACATTGAGTAGACCCCTTGTCAAGGATTTGTAAGAAAACTACTATCTGAATCATTAAAGAGCATATTTGTATTGATGAGACCATAGGTTAAAGAAGGTCTAGTAACATTACCGTAATAACCCCAGTTTTCTTCTCCTTTCCTTTTTTGACCCAGCTAAATAGACTGCTGGAATGCAGAAATTTGGTTTGGAGGTGTACTTTTCCAAACTATTTACTTATAGAAAGTGGGTTTACTATTCACAATGTGCTTTCACATGCATCTCCAGATACTTACTTTGTGAGGTAAATCACAATTCTTATACTTGAGGAAACCAAAACTAAGAATGGTTAAATAACTTTGGCAAGTAATTATATATTGCTGGTAATAAGTGGTAAAACCAAGACAAACCCAGATCTTTTGATTCAAACCTGTGATTCCCTTTACTGTACATTCTGCCTCTCATGGAAAATATTGCCAACACACATATTCAACAATCTTATAATGTCACAACAAGCTGTTTACCAGTAGTAGTTTTCTGAGATACTCATAATAGTCAAGAGCCATCTACTGAATTCAGAATGATTTGTATTATCACAATATTCATATAAAAAGGACTCATTAAAATTGCAAAATGAGATCTCATTAAACATCTTCTAGAATATTTCAGACAGATACAACAAAAGGTACATCATTGGCCCAGACTCACTTGCCTTTTTTCCTTTTGACTTTACTAAATATTTATTATTAGTTTTTGTGTGCCCAAAACATGCTGTCATGCAACACTGAGAAATACATAAGCAATCTTATTATGAATAGGTGGCCTTAAAAATCAAAACAAACATTGATTATTATCAAAACTATAACTATTACTGTATGCTTGAATACTTGAATTACTATATGCTGAAATAGCAAACGTCTTTATTTCAATGAACTCAGGCACGCCTGTATTTCTGGAATAACCATACCCGTTATTTAATATTTAATAAGCAAAAAATACATGTAAATAATCACAAACACTTAAAATGGGTAAAAAAAAAAACTTTAAAAACCACCATTTTAAGAAAAAAAAATCCCAAAATGTCATGGGATTTGTAATGTACAGGTTGAAAAAAAAAGGATAAAGTGAAAAGGTTTCATGTTCCATAGAATATGTGTGTATATTTATATAAAATATATATGCACACATACATGTGTATCCTTTAGATTGTGGTCTATGAACTAAAAATAAAAATATTTCAATATAACTAATTTCCTTTGAAATCTCATGTGTTAGAATTTATGCTTTTAAAAACATCATACTGAGAAGAAGTGTATAGATTTCAACACCCTGCCAAAATCTAAGATATAAAAAAGGTTAAGGCTCCCTTCTCTAAAAATAATCTGAAGCTACTTTTTTGATCTTTAGTTGGGGATAACCTATGCTGACTAATGTGGCAGAAAAGAAATGAGCTCATGCCCTGCATTCTGTAACAACAACAAGGAAGTAGTAAGTCAAGTCATCAAAGAAGCTTTCAAAGTTATATAGCCCAGAAGGTCCAGGCAAAAGCTAGAGATGAGAAGAAATGGTTCTCACTATCAGCACTAATTCTTTCCCTTTGATCCAGCAGTATATAAACTAGCTCAAGACTAGGAGTGAAGATCAACTGCAGTGGTTCTCAACCTGTGGAGCGCGACCCCTTTGGGGGTCAAAGGGGTCCGCCTAACACCATCGGAAAACACGTATTTCCAATGGTCTTAGGAATCGAGACACCGCTCCTCTATTCGTCTCCAGGCGGGTTCGCCCACATGCAGATCCACCCACATAAAGGGTCCGGGCATTAGAAAGGCTGAGAACCACTGAGTCTGAAAGCTATTTTCAAATCACAGAGCTTTGAAGCTAATTTAACACAAGCAAGTAAGTAGCAATTCCTAGTGAAGCCCATTAATTGAGCATGCTCTTCAGTCCCTATTCAGGCACATCACCTCCCATTACTAGTATTAAAAACAACATTTGTTGGGATCTAGATGCCTAAAGATTAAAATTTAGATGCCTAGAAGCCTAAAGATGCCTAGAGACAAAACCTAACACACTACCATAATTCTCTAGGCAAAAAAATAAATAAATAAATAACTACAAGGATTATGAAGAAATTTTCAAGGATGGGACAAATTATATTTCAGCAGAAATTTTTCAACAGCTACTTTTTAATTTTATAGTATTGAGATGACAAAGTATGTTCAATAACAAAAATATTTATTGTAAACATAACTGTTTTATTATAGAGTGCACATTTTAATAAAAACACTTTAAGACCCTAGAGAATTAATCACATATCTTCAGTATGAAAATCAAGCATTAAAATTAAGGTGAAATAAGAATTTTATACTGATAAAATGTTTTTAACTAAAATCAATATTATTCAGAATATCATAGTTTAAATCTCTCATTGACTAATAAACACAGAACACAAATAGTTTTCTGTTAAACTAAATTACTTCTACAATACTATAGTAAAAAATGGAAAATCTTGTATCTTTTCTGTCAGTCTAAATACATATTAACTCTACCAAGAAAGTATAGGTGGGTAAGAGATGCAAAATAATTTAAAAGTTCTTCATCATAATTAAAAATCAGCATCAACATGAAATTCACTTCCATCAATCAACAAGAATTTACTAAGTGAATATAATGTGTCAGGCTCTGTGATAACTGCTGTGAATAATAAGGCAAAATTGAAGCAGTTTCTTCCCTCAAGGAATTTAATGTTATTACTTCCCCTTTATTGTAACACAAATAAGCATTATCACTCAGCTTTAAGATTTGAAATAAAGTATACCTCAGACCGATCAGGGATGCACAACAACAGAAATAAAATTTTGAGAGACACCCTACCTGAGACAAGTGAGACGGTGTCTTTCTCCCATGAGACAACAGTGATATATGCCTCCACAGAGGAGGAGATAATGCACTTGAAGACAGCTACATTGCCTCTCATGGTTTTCTGGTCCTCCACACGGACTGTATAAGGTTCCCGTAAAACTAAAATAAAAAAATGTTACTCTCAGGGAGATACATTTAGTAGTGCATTGGCAAATCTGATTTTTTTCTTGTTGGCAAAACTTTTATGGGCAAATATTTTTGTCAGAATTTTTTAAAAAGTAAAAAAATATCTTTTCAAACTTAAAAGACAAAACATTTTCAAATCTTTTATCCTTGCACTTCAAAATATTTACTGTTAAAAATAATTTTCTTCATGTACTTGAGAAGAATAACTTTAAAGTAACTTATATGGTTCAGACACATTGCATCAAACATTTTGAGGTGGAAGATCATTATGGAAATGGAACTAGCCCTCCCTGAAAAGTAATAATAAATGAATATGGCTAGTAATTGTTATTCACATATTCTGAAGATTAGACGTGAAAAAATAATTTGCTGCATGAAATGTTTTGATTTTTTAGAGATGAAGAAACTCCTGACTTTGGAATATTAGACAAGGAAAATGTCTTCTGTCTATCCCTGAGGAGACTCTTCATTGAACATTTATATGAGTACCAACAGTCTTACTTAAGAAAACACAAAAATGCATTTAAGGATAATCAGGCCATGTCATAATTCTCAGGAAACAAAGCTTGTCAGTAAGTCTCTTGAACTTGAACATGAACTCCAAATGGCAGTATGGGAAAGGCATTTGGCATATGTGCCAATTTCAAGTGCCTCATCCAACAGGACATAGAAGAGAGGTAAACATGAAGGGAACACTTTATAGTTGGGCAAAAAAATATTTAATCCCTCTGCCCCTGTACTATGGTTGCTTCTAAATAGCATGAAATCCTAGCTATAGCTCCTTAGCACTTGAATACTTTTTCCTTGACCTGGGAAACTTTGGATTTTGGCTGTCACATTATTGGGTGTTTTTATTTTAAGGATTTTTTCAGTCAGTCACAGGTCTATCCTTTTCTGTTTCTACTTTGCTCCCTGGGTCTAATAGATTTGGGCAGTTTTATTTTTTATGATTTCATTAAATAGTACGTCTAGGCTCTTTTATTCTTTTTGGTTATGGCATACAGTTAGTCTAATGATCCTTAAATATTTTCTCCTGTTCTTTTTCCCAGGTAATTTGTTTCCCTCTGAGACACTTTAATTTAATTTTCTTCTATTTTTTCAGTCTTTTGACTTGTTTTAACTTTTTTATTTCCTCCTGGAGTCACTGACTTCTATTTGATCCATCACAATTTTCAATGAATTTGTTGCATTCTTCCATTACTATCATTGTTTTTCTAAGTTTTCCTCAATTGACTTTATTCCATTTACAAAAATGTTTTTTATAATCTTAAAAAAGAAAAAAAAATTTCTTGCTTCATCTCTTCCAAGTACTTCAGTGGTTGAGTTTGTGACCAAACTGTCTGAGGCTTTTCTCTGAGGCTTTGCATGTGAGTGTTTTGGGCTCATTCTCTTTGAGATTTAGGTCTTGGGCTTCCCTGCCACTCCAGTATTTCTTTATGGTGGAATATTTTGTTTCTTTGCTCATTCTTCATGCCTACTTCTTGAGTTTGGACTTAACATCTTGACTGGTCTCTGTTATACTTCTGTAGGGAAGGTCTGGGCTGGGATATAGTTGCTTTCCCTGGGTATCGAGGGTTGGGTTGTTCTAGGATCTCAGGAACAGGCTGAGGACCTTTTAGCACTTCTAAAGTGGTTTGATCCAAAGCAAAATTTGATTGTTGTCTACCCCCACCCCCACTTCCTGCCAGGTCAGGACTTTGCAAGTTCCTGACTTCAGCTTTTGATTGAATAAGAGTAAATGTTGCTGGACTCTGCCCCTATCAGCCACCTCAAAAATATTATTGATTGATTGATGGAATAGTAGGCTGCCATTTGGTATAAAATTCTTGCCCTGGGTAGTTCTCTGCAGGCTAGGCCAAATGCTGGAACTGAGATCCTACTCTGTTCCTGGGGATTGAGCCATATACTGCTTCTACTTGCTTCTGAACTTATTTCTTTCTCAGTAATAGTGCAGGGCCTTTCTATCCAGGAAAACAATTCCCATGGAAAGGTCCTCTTCTCAGTCTGCCCTGGATCTGTGAATTCTAACTGGATAATTGGGACAAAGCTATCAGTTGGCATCTTCTGTCCCCATTGTGATGTCCCCTCAAAAATTTGTGTTATTTGAAAATCCAAAAAGCATGTTATATTTAACTTTTGGGGGGACTATGAGGGCAATACACAAAGGAATAGGGGAAGACACCTGTAATGATAATTAATGTGAATTTGAAGACCCCTTTTTGTATTGTCAAGTAAGCAGGTACTTAGCCCCTTACTAACTAATCAAACCTCTGTGAAAGAAACAGAAGGTATGAACTCCAGTCTTCTGTTGCTGACATGACAGGAGGGGGTTGGCTGGAACAGGAAGCCAATGCTGTGTGTATATAAGAAAAGCAGAGAAATATAGTCAGAATTTCTTGAGGCCAGAATCTGGTGGCAGAATCTGTTCTGCTGAGAAGAGAGAGAGTTTCTCTCAGCAGCATCTGGAGCCTGAGCTGCTACTGCTGGACTGAGAACTGAGTCAGAATTTTCTTTGGACAAGAATCATGGAGAATGAAGTTGCTGCTGTTTGGAAGGCTGAAGAGGAAATCCCTTCCCTGCCCCCCCCCCCCCACCAGGCTGGAGAAAACAATTTTTATTTTGAAAAGCTGGGAGGAGTGATTTTGATTTTGGGAGCCAGTTGAGATTTCTTCTGGGTCCTAGGGCCAGCTAAACTGCTTGAGGACTGAGGAAGCATGGCTGTGGTGCTGGTATTCTGTCTGTCTGTTTTGATGTTCTTTTGCCAGATTTGTCTGTTGCGAAGGACAGTGCTGTTGTTGCAGAGGTCCTGGAACCTTGCTGTTGGCTCAGAAGCCCTGAAGAAGGATTTTCTTGTTGTAAGTTTACAGAAATCCTGGAAGAGGGTCTTGCTGATGTTTTCAGGGGTCCTGAGACTGTTCCGTAGGCAGAGAATGAATTGATGAGGACACTGGTAGTGTATATCCTGGCTTTGTTAAGCTTTGTTTCCCCAGGAACAGAGATTGCTGAGAACTTGCCTCAGGTCAAGAGGAAGAAAAGACTTCTCCTTAGGTATTGAATTCTGTGATGAGTGCTTTACTAGTGACCTAGGGGTGGAGGGTTTGTGTATTTTCTAATGATTGTACTTAATGATTAATGACACAGTAATTGATTGTTGAATATGTGCTGATTGAGTTAACTTAGTTGCCTCATGAGTGGAAGACTTTGACTATTGTACTCTGAGATGACTGAATGACTGAGTAAGGAGGCAAACCTCCTTAGGGATACTTTGCTCTAAATATTGTGACCACTTTGGTGAAAACTATGTGGCCATTTTAATGGTAAGCTGTTGTAAATACTATATTGTGATTTTATGTGATAAGTTGTAATATTGTAAATGTTGTACCTTGGTTTTCTGTGAATGTTTTGTTTTGATTTGTTATGGAATAAATAGAGTGTTCACTATACTATGTAATCAGAACCTTAAAAGCTGTTTACAGTAGCATTCTTCTGGAAAGCTGCTCATGCATGGCATTATATCACTGAAGACCAACTTTAACTATTTTTATAAGTTTTCATGGGGTGAGCTCTATTTAGAAACAAATTTTCCATAGAGATTAAGAGTAATAACTTCAGAATAGACCCTTAGCAATGGAGTTATGATTCTAGAATTTATTATACAACTTTTCTGGTTTACATTGCACTAGTTATTAAAGAGAAGTCTTCCCTTCCTTATTTATGTGAGGTTCCATCTGTCAAACTACTTGTATAGTACTTTATTAAATTCTGGGTAATATATTTTAGGAATACCACTTAGAAGGTAGAGGGGAAGAGAGGAAATAAACATTTTTAAGTGCCTATTATATTTAAGTCACTGTGCTAAGTATTTTACAAATGTTATCTCATTTGATGGAGAGCTTTCAGAGAATGACAACCATTCAAAGGTAGTAATTTTTCTTCTGGTTTCTGAGGGAGAAAGCAGTCAGAAAGAGAATATAAGGAGAGAGAATGACTTTCACTAAATAAGAAGGAAATCAAATAGCTGATTTTGAGGAATTTTGACTTATGAAGTAGGTTAGATAATTGAAGTTGTAGAGGAGAACCATGAAGACTTTTAGGAAAATATGAAGGACTGTCTCTAAGTCTAAATTCTATAATACTTCCAAGGTGATAGAGGAAAAAGCTTTAAGGACAGCAACGAATCTTATCTAAATGTTAAGGAAGACAAAGAAGGGCAAGAGAGTAGGCTAAGATGAGAAAAAAAAATTAAGTAAGCCTCAGGTATTTAGACACAAATGTCCAAAGTTTAAGGAAGAAACAAGAGGAAATTTTACCTTAAATGTATCACAGAGAGTTGATAAAACTCATGGCAGGACTGTGGTCCTAGATGTGTATTGCTTATTTAAAAGAAATAAGATGGTTTTAAAAAAGGATGAGGAGCATTATATATCCAAAACTTATATTCAGATCAGGAACTAGGGGGAAGGCATGGTAGAGGATACTTGTGTGATAATTAACAAAAGGCGAAATAGCACTATCTTATTATTGGTTGGAGAAAGACAAACTGGACAGAAAAAGCAAAGACAGGAGGGAATGGAGGGGAATACAAAAAAATCATGGCACATGCCATAGTAGCAATAAGGGACTTAAATTTTTCAAAGATTTGCTAGAACATTACTTCTTTCTTCCAGCCAAAAGCAGCACAGAAAATAACTTTTTTACTTACCTTTTAATAGTAATTTATCCTTCAAAAATTGCAGTAAAAGAAAAGGATAAAATATATCTGGCTCTGATTTTTTCCCACAGTGATAAACTTGTTTCATTGGGGTGGAAGTGATGGGAATCTCAAGAAGTGACCACTATCTCCTAACTTATCATAGAAGAAAAGAGAATATTTGCATTTTGCCTGACATGTGCCATGTGTTTGGAAAATACATCCCTGGAAAGGGTTCATAGTAAAGAAAGCAAAGATCTAATGTAGTAAACTATTTCTGGGTAAGTTAGCACAGGAGTTATAGTTGGTGCTCAGGAATGAAATATTGAATACACAATGGGAGGCAACTTCAATGGCTCTGAGGAGTATGGAGAACATATAAACATGTACATACATGTGTACATACATATATATATACACACTCATATATATATATATAAATACATACATACAAATATGTATATATAGAATATGGAAGCAAGATCAGGCCATAGAGAATGTATATAATGTTATTTTGTGTATATGTTGCTATTTTAGCAATGTGTGCTATACCACTTTATTTTTTATAATTGTGTCACGAGTGAGCTGAAGGCAGGGAGTAAAACTAATAAGGGCAACAAAAAGATTGTTTATTTAGATACATTTGGAGAAAATAGAAGGTAAATAAATTAAAGAATTTTGTCTTGTGGTGGCAGAGCTTCTCAACTAATATTACTTGTTTGGACTGCTAAGAAGATGTATATTGGACATTCTATAACAAAAATGACTCACAGGAAATTCATACTCAAATAAGGAGATAGCAAGAGAGCATCTAGATGCACTTGATGAAATCAAGTCCCAGATGTACAACATTTTTAGTTACTAAAAGAAGTAGCGTACAGACCAATATCTTACTCCATTTATCAAGACAAAATCAGAAGAGATACGTCACCTAGATATAAAGGAAGATGATATAAGAAAATTTCAAGAACATAGAACATATTATCCATCAGTCTTTTGGACAGGTGAACAGTTTATGAACAAGCAAGCAATAGAGAGTGGTGTGAGATGTAAAATAAATAATTTTGATTACATTAAATTCAAAAGTTTTGTACAAATAAAACAAATGTAGCCAAGATCAGAAGGAAAGCAGAAAATTAGAGACACATTCTCAGATAAAGGTCTCCTATCTCAACTATATAAATAACTTTGTCAAATCTATAAGAAAATGAGTCATTTCCCAACTGATAAATGTTCAAAGGATATCAACAAGCAGTTTTCTGATGAAGAAATCAAAACAATCTTAGTCATATAAAATGCTCTAAATCATTATTGATTAGAGAAATGCAAATTAAAACAACCTTGAGATATCATATTATACCTACCAAATTGGCTAAAATGAAGAAGGTGAAACTAGCAAATGTTGGAGGGGATGTGGGAAAATTGGGACCTTAATTCATTGCTGGTGGATCTGTGAGCTGATCTAATCATTTTTGAGAGAGATGAGGAATTATGCCCAAGGAGTTATAAAACAGTATATATCCTTTGACCCAACCATATCACGATTAAACTTGCTTTCCAAGAGGGTTAGGGAAAATGGAAGAAAACCAATGTATTTATAGCAGCTCTCTTTATGATAACAAAGAACTAGAAACTGCAGGGAAGACTGACAATTGGGGAATAAATAAAAATAAACAAGTTGTGGTATATTTTCATGATGGAATGCTAGTCTACTATAAGAAATGGTGAGATCAATGATTTTAGAAAAGCATGGAGAGACCTCCATGAAATAATAAAGTGAAATAAGCAGAATCAAGAGAATATTGCTTATAGTAACAGACATACTGTTGTACAAACAACTTTGAGCAACCAAGTCATTCGGGCTATTATAAATACCCAAATTAACGTCAAAGATTCTATGAAGGAAGATGTTGTTTGAATCAAGAAAGGAAAATTGTTGTGGGGTAGGAAATAATGAGCTGGTGGATTTAGAAAAAATGTGGAAAGACTTAGACTTATGAAAGAAGATGTTATCCACCTTCAGAGAAATAGACGATAGGAAATGAGCATGGTCCAGTCTTACATATATGTGCATGAGTGCATATGTGGATATACTATGCTTATACATATCAACGTGTACATATGTATATCTATATGTGCATGTGTATATATGTGTGTATGTGTACATATAAAGATTTTATATATATATGTGTGTATATATATATATATATATATAATATATCATGCTTAATGGCAGCCTTCTTTGTAGGGGGAGGGGAAAATTAAATAAAAAGCACGTAGAAGAGAACAAAAGAAAATCAATAAAAAAGCAAAGAAAAGCTGGGCTGCTTTGAAAACAATGTGTAGCTTTTATTATATAGGTTTTCTTTTTTTGTTATTTTTTTTCTTTTTTTGGAGAGGGTAAAGCAGGGCAATTGGGGTAAGTGACTTGCCCAAGATCTCATGGCTAGTAACTGTTAAGCATCTGAGGCCAGATTTGAACTCAGGTCCTCCTGACTCCAGGGCCAGTGCTTTATTCACTGTGCCACCTAGCTGCCCCATATAGGTTTTCTTGAAATGCAATTTTTTTTTTGTTTTATATCGAATCTTCTCTTATGATCTACTGGGAATAGAGCAATGTGTTTTTTTCCTTTTCTCATTTGGTATTTAAGTGTACATTTTTTTAAAATTACAAAAAAAAAACCCTCGTGGATGTGATTGCTGAGCCACTGTCAGTCAGTGATATGTGAAAGAACATGGCAAACAGAAGAGGTATCATGAGATGGAAGAAGAGCAAATGTTTACTCAATTTTCAAAAAGGGGAAAGAACTAAATTACTTTTTAAAAATAGCTATTTCAAGCTGCTGACTCATATTCACCTTTCAGTCCACTAAAACTAATTTCTGGAAAAATTCTGGAACAATTCATTAAAAGATGATTTGCAAACTGTATAAGTAAGTGGTGATCAGAAAGGTGAGGCCACTAGGAGGCACAGAGGAGTCAGGAAGACTCATCTTCCTGAGTTCAAATCTGGTCTCAAACATTTACTCAATGTGTGACCCTGGATAAGTCACTTAATCATATTTGCCTCAGTTTCCTCATCTGTAAAATGAGCTAGAGAAGTATCCAGTATCACTGCCAAGAAAACCGCAAATGGAATCATGGAGAGTTGGACATGATGGAAAACAGCTGAACGACAAAGACCAGAAAGAATCAATACAGATCAATCAAGAGAACAACATGCCAGTATAACCTCATTTACTTTTTTGATATGATTGTTAAATCACTACATAAGAAAAATGCTATGAATAAAGTTGACCTATTTGTATCAGATCTTTTGATAAAGTAAGTATCTCATACTGGTATTAGGGAGAAACTATAGATATAATGATTAAATAATAATATAAATCAGATTCAGTATTGCTTGGATGGTTAGACTCAAAAACCAGTTGTTAATGGTCAAATATCAACATGGAAGATGATGACCAGTAAAATGCTCCAGGCATTTCTGCTTGACTCCATGTTGTTTAGCATTTTTAGCAAAGATCCAGATAAAGCCATAGATGGCGTACTCAAAAAGTACATTGGCTGAGAATCTGGATTCAAAAGGATCTTGACAGATTAGAGCACTGGTCTAAATCTAGCATGATTAAATTCAATAGGAATAAACATAAAGTCTTTATCTGAGTAAAAAAAAATTCTAAAAGTATAAATTGAGGAAGCTAGATTAACAGTTTTTTTCTGAAAAAATATGAATTTTCAATAGACTAAAAGCTTAAATGAGTTAACAGGTCAAAAAAGCTAACGCAGTTTTGTCCTGTATTAAAAGGACCTTAGTTTCCAGGAAAGAGGATGTGATCATTTCCTTGTCTTTTGCCCTAATCAAATATCATCTGATATGTTGTGATCAGTTCTGGGTACTAAGATTTTCAAAGGACTGTAATAACCTGGAGGATATCTAGACAACAGTCACCAGTGAGCAGAGGCACGTTCATCCTATGATAGGTAAGGATTAGTTGAAGGAGCTTGGCACGTTCCCTTTGAGGTAAATGAAGACATCTCAGGGAGTTCGTTACCTTACAAATATCTGAAAGGCTGCTGCATGGAAGGACAAAACTGGATCCTTTTGGTCCTGGAGGGATGATCAAGAAATAATAAACAGAATTTTCAGAGGCAAATTTAGGTTTTTTTGTCAGAAAAAAGGGGGCAGCTAGGGGGTCTGATATGTAAGAGCACTGGACAAGTTCAAATTGTGCCTAAGATACTTATCTGTGTGACCCTGGCTTTGTAATTTAACCTCTCTCAGTCTCAGTTTCCCCTTACGTAAAAAAAGGAAAATAATTACACCTATTTCAGAGTCATCAGTCAATAAACATTTTTAAGCCCCTACCATGTGCTAAGTGTTACCACAAAAAGAAGCCTTCAACGAGCTTATGATTTTTTTTTTATTTCACTCTGTGTATGTGTGTTATAAACCCAAGTTAGGCTTATAAACCCACATTAGCCCCAAATACCTATGGAGAAGAGAAGAGAGTGACCAGCAGTTTCAAAAGCTATAGAGAGATTGAGGAGAAAGACCATTGGATTTGGCAATTAAGAGATCCTTAGTAATTTTGATGGAATGATGAGGTTGAAGCTGGTTTGCAAGGGATTAAGAAGAAAATAGGAGAGAAAGTAGAGGCATCTATTACAAGACGGCCTTTTCAAGGTTGGCCACAAAAGTGAAAAGAGGTGGGCCAATAATGAGCATGGATGGAAGTATCAAGGTGAGAGTTTTTGAGGACAGAAAACACATACAAACATTTGTAGGCAGTAGATAGGCCACCTACTCATGTGAGATGGCGGTGAGGGAGGAGATAAGTGTCAGAAGACATATGAGTGATATGAAATGTGGAAGAGAGGAGAAGAGGGAACTCACGGCAAATGGTTTCAATTGTTTTTACTGTAAAATATGAGGTAATGTTTTATCATGTGACAGGGTAGGGAGAGAAGATCCGTGGGAGGTGTAAGGAGATGAAAGTTGTGAAGATCCAATGAAATAACATGTAGAGAGCTTTACAAATATTAAATGCTATACTCACGTAATGATTATTTTTAAACCTCCCTAATAATTAGAGCTCTCTGAAAGTGCAATGATCATATCAAAATGCAATTGTCCCCTTTCTTGGAGGTGTTTAGGAAGAAGCTCAAGATAATGTGTTAGGTATTTTATAGTGGGCATCATTTTGCATATGAACTGAACTAGACAGTTGCTAAAGCCTTCTCCAACTCACAAATTCTGTGATTGTTGTGATTCAATGAAAAAGAGGAGACAAATGGAAAATGAAAATACGACTAATGCAGTAAGGAGTGGGTACAGAAAATTGATAGAGTGGATTGATAGGTGAAACTGATAGGAGATTCATGTAATAAAGGAGAGATGAAGTGTTACTGGGTAATTGTTGACTCTAAGGAAAGAAAGTTAAATGCAGTTGTTAAGTTATTAAGAGATGATAGCTGATGGTCAAAGTTTGAGCCAGGTGCACAGGATTGTAGCTGGTTTTGTTTAAGCTGAAAAATCTCAACCATTATGGAGAGATCATCAACACAGCTGTTCAGTGACTTTCATGAGGTGTGGAATATGGGGATTTCTTCCCTATCTCAGTAAATCTTATCTCTGTTCTAAGTAGGTGGCTCTTTCCTCAGGCAGAGAAAATGAAGGGACTCCATAGCCCATCTTATTAGAGTCATTGACCCTAGGAAATAGAATCAAAGGGAAAGATGTGAGGTGGATGAGGTGAGATTAGACCCCTTCAAGAATACTGGAGAATAGAGGACCATTACATGAAGAAAAGGGGCAGCTGTATACTTAGATCCTGTGTTTCTCACTGAAGAAAAGAAAGATGAATTCTCTGAACAAATTAAACTGCTTGCCCTTCAAAGAATAACACATTGAGTCTCAGGCTATCAAGTGAGATCATCCAGCAAGAATCAAAGGAAGAACTGAAAAGTAGTAAGTCCCTGCTCAAAGAGTATCGAGGCAACTACTTGTCATCCTAACAATAGAGACTATTATTTTTCTGAGTCATGTGTCCAAGAGACAACAAAGAACCTCACAAAACTTTTCAAAATGGGGGACTCCTGCCTACCTTCAGTGATTCACATAGGCACATATCAAAAGGAACGTATAAAGTATTGCCACATATTTAAAAATTGGGGACAAGAAACAAAAGACCATACGGGCCTGGCTGTTTTTCTCACGGTTGCCTACTGAAGGCAAGTGGTTCAAAATTGAAAGAAAATTGATTGAGAAAGTCTGCCTCTTTCAAGTAGACCCAAGATGAGACTATAGCCCTGGAAAATATAGAGTAGGCCATTAAATAGACTCCTCCATTGAACTTTTATGACCCTGCAAGTCCCATATTTTTGGAAGTCAGAAAAGACTACCTGAATTTAAGGCACCAAGATGTGACCACGATAAGTAAGTGTTGGTCTTTTAGACCTCTAAGTTTACCAAAGAAGCCTCTCAATATGTTACTATTGAAAAGCAGTTCCTTCCTTGCTAATGGGCCTCTGTTGCTACCAAACAAATATGCAATTACCTTTCATTCAGAATTGCGTTTTATGGGTTGAGTGACGCAAGATGGTCCCTCTAGCAACATGTATAGAGCATAGCAGACTCCTTTATTAAATGGAATTGGTTCATTCAAAATCACACTAATTTTTGTGCCATGAATAAATAGATGATAACGATGCCAGAGACTGAGACTTCCAGTCTAGACCCTGGTGCCCTGATTCCTCTACTGGTCCTATGTGCCCCAACTTATAAGGACTTAGCTCCGTAGGCCAAGAATGCCAGTACACTTAGTGTTCTGATGACTCCAATCTCTAGAAACAGGCACACTGAACTGGACGTTAGTTGTCACTAATCAGGTAGCAGGGAATACTCTAGAAAATAGAGGTCCTGATGAGTCCTTCCAGTGGGTTAATCTCCAGGCTGCATGGCTAGCCTGTGAAAGAGCTTTGAGGGATTGAGCAAAGAAGCTATACGTCTATACTATTCCCAGTCCATGGGCTGCAGAGTGCAGTACTGGACAATCAAAGGTTCTATCCTAGGGATCAGGAACAATGGAGGAATATTGTCAATGCTTTCTATTATATATACTTATAGGACATGTCATCACCTTCAGAGATGTAAAGCAATCAAGTTGAAGCCAGAGCAAGAACAGGATAGATTGTGGAGTGGGGTCCATTGCAAATATGAATATTAGAGTGATATTTTAGTGATATTATTTATTAGGTGATATTTGCTTGGCATAAGATCATATGATCCCTTTAAGGACAAGGTAGCTATTTCTGCCCATCTGGGCTCTTTGTGCCTGTCAGAGCTCCCATGTTATTTACGTGACCACACAATCTATTCCCAATAGGCAAAATGATACTCTCTCACCTCAGGGCAAGGGGTTTTCTTCTACTATATAATCAACAGCTGTGTCATTGTATTACTTCCCAGATCAGGTCCTCAACCTCCTAGAAGCCACATCTGTGATAAATCAATGTCACATTAAGAAAATAACAGCTCTCTAGCAGTATATGGGATCCAGTCCTCAAAAAGACCTATTTGACAAGCATGAATTGTTTTTGGATGTCAGCCGACCCTCTCTGGATTTCCTTATTCCTTCTACAGTGTAGTTGCTAAGATCTCAAGGTCCTTTCTCCTTCAGAGAACTTTATACACCCTGGAGAAATTGCTCATTCCCTTCAACTGTGAGGCTCCCCTTTCTCTGAGATTAGTTTAGATAACTCTTCTCAAAGAAGAACTAGAGGATGTCGGGAAGGCACCCTTATAATACCATACAGAAAGTTAGCTAATATAACTATGATGGATGTATATTTATTAGGAAGAAAGGAGATGTCCTAGGTGATCTGGTGGTAATTCTGAGTCCCTGAATGGGAGACAAGGGAAGGATCTTGTTTAGCCCCTAAGGAAGAAGAGGGGAAATCCCTCCACACAGTCTCTAAGAGACAAAGATTTTATATAAGTCCCTTGATACGACTTTCAGGGCCCTGGGGAAGGTTTGGTGTGTGAGCCAGGGAATGGTTGTTTTCCTTCTTTCTCAAAGAGAACCAAAATGACATCTGTATTCCGGGGTCAAAGTACAGTATATACAACTGTGACTGATCAGATCCCAATCAAGGTTGGGCACAAATATTTCATATGAACATTTGGAGTGGAAATGTCTCTCCATGTCTCACATTTCTTTTGAGCTACTGCACTACTTCTTTGCCCATAGAGTACAGCATCTTCTTTGATGAGAGCATACCATGCTGGATAGTCCTGTATCAGTGTCTCCAATGTCTCACAATCAATTCTAAAGTTCTTCAGAGAGACCTTGAAAGTGTTCTTTTATCACTTCTTCTGATCTCCAGGTGAGCACTTGTCTTGTGTGAGTTCTCTGTAAAACAGTCTTTTAGGCAAACATATTTTTTGGCATTCAAATAACATGGACAGTCCACTCATGTTGTGCTCTCTGCAATAGAGTTTGAGTGCTTGGCAGTTCAGCTCAAGAAAGGATACCAGTGTCCAGTACCCTGTCTTGCCAAGTGATCTTCAGAATCTTCCTAAGACAATTCAACTGGAAGTGATTTAAGTTTCTGTCATGGTGCTGTTATACTGTCCAGGTTTCAAAGGCATACAACAATGAGATCAGCAAAATGGTTCTGTAGACCTATACCTCTTCTCTCCCACACTCTCCTTTGGAGCTTCTCAAACACTGAGATAGCTCTGGCAAAGAATGCATCAACCTAATCATCTATGTGTCCATCCCTGAAATGTATATTGCCAAGGTGAGTGAACTTATCCACAGAGTTTCAAATTTCTTCATTTGCTGTAATTAATGGTTTTATGTATGGATGGTGTAATTCTGGCTGGTAGAGAACATATGTTTTCTTGGTGTTGATTGTAAGGCCAAAATTCGAACAAGCATCAGAGAATCAATTCCTTTGTTGCATCTCAGCCTCAGAGGTTGCACTGACTGCACACAGTCATGTGTGAACAAAGGGTGACATCCCAACATCTCCCCTTTCCCTCTAATCTCGGCTTCTAGCCTTTTCAAGTTAAATAATTTACCATTGGTTCAGTAGCTGACCTTGATGCCATTTTTTTTCCTCATTGAAGGCATCTGACAACATTGCAGAAAACATCATGCTAAAAAGCATGGGAACAAGCACACAGCCTGCTTCACTCCCTGGGTAAGCCATGGGATGCTGAGTAGGTAACAACATTAACTTAGATTCCAAGAGAGATTGCATGCAAATGTATTATCTATCACTCCTCAGACATTTTACTACAGATACATATTTACTATAGATAACTCTAATGAAAGATGATGTGTTGATTTTCCAGAAGTATCATCTTCTCTGCTATGGGCCTGATGTCCCTAGTACAATTTCTGAACTACACTGAACTACAAAGAAATGTGTGGCATCATCTATGACAATTATCAGATTAACAAGATCTGATACTTGCTTCCTTCCAAAAGGCAGAGAAAAAAACCTAGGATTTTTGGCTTTTGTTTCTCTCATTTCTATATTTTAATGGTGACCATTGCAGGGAGGGAGAAATGTTAATGATTTTTCTTCTTTTCCTCCTCTTCCAGAAGGATTGTCCAATAAAAGCACCAACCATATTGAAATGGTGGAAGGTCCTCTACAATATCTTTAGGATCTTGCCACTATGGGAGTGGTAGGTAATAGAACTAGAGTTCCTTTCTTTCTCTGCAAAAGGGATTAGTTTTCCCTAAAAAAGTATCAAAATATGCTTGGGGACCTGATTTACCATTTCACTTGCCAAGATAGATTTGCGTTTAATTTAGGGCATAAATAGTCCCACCTGTGTGCGTGTGGAGTCCATTTGACTAAAGATCTCACAAGTCACTATACCACGTGTCCTGTTGATCAGATGCACTTCAATATGGAGATAATTGTGGCTTCATCTAGAGAACCAATGTACTACTTATATTGTATAGCATATTTGTAATCTTTTAGGGCACTGGTTCTCAACCTTCCTAATGCCGTGACCCTTTAATAGTTGTGTGTGGGTGTATCTGCATATGGGCAGACCTGTGTGGAGACAGATAGAGGAGGTTCCTAAGACCATCAGATGGTCTTAGGCGATCCCTGTGACCCCTGTGAAACGGTCGTCCAAACCCCAAAGGGGTCGCGACCCACAGGTTGAGAACCACTGTTTCAGGGCAAAAATAACCTCTTTGTTAACTGTTCAATAATTTGTAATTCTCTTATTTTGTTCTAATATTAAACCTAAACAGAATTTTGGTTCTAGGCTTGTCCCTATTACCAACACCATGTCTCCCAATTCCCTGTGTTGAGCTTTCCAGTCTATTAAATATCATTGTCATCCTGTATGTATTAAAAAGACAAAACAAGCTTAATTT
>CM053580.1:214110242-214136800 GCA_028627135.1 Pseudochirops cupreus
GAAGTTTTTATACTTTAAAATATGATAAGAAGATGCTATATACTTATGAGAAAAGGGCATATTTCTTGCTGTTCTCATTCAAGTTTTTACATATTTTCTCATATCTATCTTCTAAAATTCTATTCATGTCCTTCACTTCTTTCTTGTTCATTTTATGGTTAGATTTATCTCTTCTGAAATGGTAAAGTTGAAGTCCTCCATTAGCATAATTTTACTGTCTATATCCTCCTATAACTCATTTAACTTTTTCATTTAAGAATTTGGATGCTCTTCCATTTGGTGCGTATATATTTGGTACTGATATATCTGTGCTAGCATTTAGTAATATGCAGCTTCCCTGCTTATCTCTTTAAATTTGGTCTATTTTTGCTTTTGCTTTGACTGAGATTATGTTGCTACTCCTGTTTTTGTTTTTGTTTTGTTCTTACTTCAGATGAAGCATAATAGATTCTGCTCCAGTTCTTCATTTTTACTCTGTCTCTTTGATTCAAGTGTGTTTTTTGTAAACAACATATTGTTAGATTCTAATTTACATTTTTTGGGTGAGTTTATCCATTCACATTAATTTTATGGATGAATTCATTCATTTATATGCATAGTTATGATTATTAACCATGTTTATCTCTCCATTCTGTTTTCCCCTGTTTATCCTTCTCTGTCTCTCTCTCTTTTTCTGTCTCTCTCTATCTCTCTCCTTGCCTCTCCTCAAAAGTTTGTTTTGCTTCTTACCACTATCTCCTTTAATCTACCCATCTTTCTATGAGTCATTTTTTCCTTCCCTTTCCCCATTCTTTTTCTACTCCTATGTTGTGTAAAATAGATTTCTATACCCACTGAGTGCGGATGTCATTCCAATTTGGAGCTAATTGTAATGACAATAAGTTTCAAGTGTTGCCCCCTTTGCCCATCATCTTTCCCCTCAGTGTGAAAGTTTTTCCTTTCTTGCCTCTTTTATGTGAGACAATATTTTCCATTCTCCCTCTCTCTTCCCCCTCCTCCCAGCGTATTCCTCTTTTTTACCCCTTAATTTAATTTTTTAAAATAATCCCTCAAAGTCATCTCACATTCATGCTCTCTAAGTGTACACTTTCTAACTGCCCCAATAATGCTGCAATTCTTAGGAGTTACAATTATCATTTTCCCACATAGGAATGTAAACAGTTTAACTTTATTAATTTCCTTATGATTTCTCTTTCATATTTACTTTTTATGCTTATTTTGAGTCTTGTTTTGAAAACCAAGTTTTCTATTCAGCTCTGGTCTTTGCATCAGAAATCCTTGAAAGTCCTTTATTTCATTAAATATGCATTTTCCCACTGAAGGATTACACTCAGTTTTGCTAGATAGATTATTTTTGGTTATAATTTACCTATTTTGCCTTCCAGAATATCATATTCCAAGCCCTTTGATCCTTTAATGTGGAAGCCACAAAATCTTGTATGATCCTAAATATGGTTCCATGATATTTGAATTTTTTTCTTCTTATTGCTTGGAACATTTTGTCCTTGACCTGCAAACTCTGGAATTTGGCTATAACATTCCTAGAGGTTTTCATTTTGGAATCTCTTTCAGGAAGTGATAGGTGGATTCTTTAGATTTCTATTTTACCATCTGTTTGTAATACATCATGGCAGTTTTCTTTAATAATTTCTTGAAATATGATGTCCAGTGTTTTTTACCATGACTTTCAGGTAGTGAAATAATTCTTGAATCAGTGTGTATTGGTACTCAGGGAAGACTAGGCCCACTGGTATAAGGGCCTGCTGATTGCTTTTAAGGGCTGCTCACTCATCTTTTGTATCTACCTTTCACCAAACTTTCACCTGTGATGCCAAGAAACTATAGTATGCACAGTAGCCACAGCCTGGTAAAAACATCTTGGCAGATGGGCTAAATCTGGAGAAGGGTGACCAACAAAGCAAGCAATCCTCAGAGAGCTAGAGGAATAGCTACCCCAAGCCTGTGAAGACTTCCTCTAGTGGAATGAGTAGATGAGAACAATTTGTTCCAACATTGATGAATGTAGCTAATGCAGTTACTATAGAGCACTTAATGTTTGGTCAGATTCTGAAGATTTCCAGATTATTTACTGCATCCCAGGCAATCAGTGGCCTCCTGACTCCAAGACTTTTTGTCTTGCATTAGACTTTGATGATTCTGGAAGAGAGAGCGAGGCTGACAACTTTGTGTTACTCTGCCTTACTTCAATTCAATTCAAGTGAAGATTTCAGTCCACGATGTCATTGATCCTCTTCAAAAACAAAAGATGAACAACAAAAACAATAATTCTTATATTTTCTCTCTTCAATCCATTTTCCAGACCATTTGTTTTTCTAATGAAATATTTCACATTTTCATCTATTTTTCATTCTTCTTATTTTTCTTGATTGTATCTTACTGTCTCATGGAGTCATTAGTTTCTACTTGCCCAATTCCAATTGATAAGGCATTATTTTCTTCCATAAGTTTTTGCACCTCTTTTTCCATTTGACAATTCTGATTTTTAATGTATTCTCTTCAGTAGATTTTTGTGTCTCTTTTTCTATATGCTTCACTCTCTTAAGTCTGGAAAAATAAGCAAACAACAAAGAACCTGACCATAACAAGTTACTATGTCATCAGGGAAGATCAAGAAGACATAAACCAAGAAGACAATGATGTCAAAACAGCTACAAGCAAAACCTCAAAGAAAAATGTGAATTGGATACAAGCTCAACAAAAATACCTGGAAGAGCTTAAAAAGGACTTTAAAAATCAAATGAGAGCTAGAGAAAAAATTGGAAAAAATAAGTGAGAGTAATGCATCAAAATTAAGAAAAGAAAACCAACAGCTTGGTAAAAGAAATACAAAAAGTACTGCATAAAATAACACCTTAAAAAACAGAATTGGTCAAATAACAGTGGTAACTGCTTTCCTGGCCTGTTCTCTGGTCTTTACCAGGAAGGTACCTTGTTCTTCTGTAGCCATGAACACTAGTAGTCCTGGTTCTGAAACCAGGTTTCCTGCTCTCCTGTAACTGTGGCTGCTAGTGATCTCCTCTGTCTTAGAATTAAGAAAAGGGTCCCTACACCCTCTTGAATGACCAAAGTGGCCTTACACTGGTAGGAAGACTTAAGTGGTATATCTCTGTTGAGTTTGGGGCCTATGGGATTAACAAGGGTTAGAAACTTACGCAGGAAGCCCTTGGATACTGCCAATGTCATCAGAGACAAAGATTGAATAATAAATCTGTTCCACCTACAGGGCAGAAATCTTTGTGTTATTGCACAGCATAGAGATTGCACTAAAAGGGCAGACTTGGTTGTGAATCTGTGGACAAAGAAAGGTCAACTTGGAACGTCTTGCTTCCTGAAGTAGATGCAGGACAAGGTATAGTGATTTTGTAAGAGGATAGAAGGAAACTGAAGACAAACTTCACAGCATAGGGAGGAAACAGGATCTGATTATCCCAAAGGAAGCATTATAGCATGCTAGCTGGAAGATTGCCTTTCTAGCTCATGCTTCAACAGAATATTAAAAAATCAGACCTGTGATCTCATTCCTCTACCAATATTCATCAGTATATTCTCTGCTACTAGGCTTAGGCTAATTGACTTAATCACAGTGTTGACTCTAAGGTAACTATATTGTGTTACATGCCATTGTACCCATTTTATTATAAAGGGACAGCTAATAACACTTATACCTCAATATAGTAAGAATCTATGATTTCATTGATAGAGATATTTGGTAACAGAGAACCAAACATGTGGACTACATCTAGGATAAGACTTATTAAAGAATATTGTCACCCCCTCCTCATAATAAAGAATCAGAGGATAACTTAATGGACTAGATTATAATTTTAAAACTATATATAAATAATAAATTATCATCAAGAAAATGACAGAATTGGCAGGCATTTAGGACAATGAATCTCATCTAAAACAATAATCAAATGGTCATCTAGCATCTTCTTAAATATCTCCAGGGTCAAGGAAGTCACTACTTCCCAATGCATTCCAGTACCTTTTGAGACAACCATAGCTGTAAGATTTTTTACAATGCTGATCCAAAATCTAGTCTTTTGTAATTTCTACACATTAGTTCTCACATTGTCCTCTGCAGACATGGAGGATAAATCTAATTTATATTGTAGCTGATAGCCCTTAAAAATTAAAAAACAGCTATCTTGTCTATCTTAAATATCTCCTTTACTATTTATCCAATTGCTTCATAACCTAATATGTTTAGTCACAACTTTCTGAATAAACTTCAGGTTATCAATTTATGTAGTTCCCAAAATTCCGTGCAGAATTCTAGATGTGGTAGTCTGTTCTATTTAGAGCAGCAGTTCTCAACCTGTGGGTTATGTTCAATTTGTAACAATGAAAATACATCCTGCATATCAGATATTTACATTACAATTCATAACAGTAGCAAAATTACAGTCACGAAGTAGCAATGAAAACAATTTTATGTTGTTTGGGGGTCGCCAAAACATGAGGAACTGTAGTAAAGGGTCGTGGCATTAGGAAGGTTGAGAACCACTGACTTACAGTGTAATAGAACTCTCATGTCTCCTATTGGTTTACTCCTGTTACTAAAGACTAAGATTACATTACTATTTTAACAACCATAGCACAACACAAATTCATATTGACCTTTTAGTCTATTAAAGTCATTATTTTTTAATGCATTCATGTGTAAAATTCATGTGTTGTATTTCATACTTTATTGACAGATTTGATTTTTAAACCTTTTTGGATGGTAGTTACACATATTAACTTTAGTTTCATTTAAACCTTACAATTCAAGATAATTTTATGCCTCATTTTTGTAATTTAACTATTAGTTTTCTCTTCCATTCATAAATGTTATAGCAGGCATCTGTCTCGATCAAAGTAACTGATAAAAATTTGGGATTAAGCAGGCTTGAGGAAAGGTCCAACTGATTCTTTAATTGAAACTTCCCTGCAGGGAAAAACTGATCATTTTAACATTCTTTTTTACCTAGTAACTCAAAAAAATTCCAAATCCATCTACCTAGATTATAATACTTTTATCAAATAGTAAAAACACAGGTGTGAGGGACTTCCAGACCACATGACCAGCAAAAAGAAGTACTAGAAATTTTCTCTGATCCAAAAATTTCTCAAAATTATAATTACACAGAAGAGTTAAAGCAATCACAGATGTTTACATTGGCCAAGAAACCTTACAAGTAAATAACTTGATTAATAATAATAAAAAAGTTATTCCCTAATCCCTAACATTCTCACTTGTCAGCCCATCCTCAGTCAATTCTCATGCCATGGTATGATGGCAAAACCCAAACCTTAGACTTGGTCTCTGGTATCCACATAGGCATTCTCTTGCTGCTGCTGCAGTGTATGCTAACACACTGTTTCTTTTCTCACCCCATCGTTCTGTGGAAACAAGTGACACAACTCAATTCTTCCTCAAACCCCCCATAGAGGAGGTGGAGGTCCTGGAAAATCAGAAGTATTCTTTGCCTGGGGCAGCATGATGAAGTACCATGTCATTGTTCACCAGAGAACTGAAGAACAGAAGGGAGTGTGGAAGAGAGCCAACATGCATATGAGGTTATACAAGGCCTGAAGGAAAGGAGACTGGCACCTGGCTGGGGATGGTTTTATCAGGGAATGAAGGGAAAGGAATAAGCATTTATATTGCACTACTATGTGCTTTTTATAAGTATTTTCTCATTTGATCCTATAAACCTGTGGTATATGTGTTAATATAACCTCATTTTGTGAGAAAACTGAGACAGAAGTTGTAACTTTCTCAGGGTCATGTGGTTAGCAAGTGTACAAGGTTAGATTTGAACTTGTTCTTCCTGATTCTAGGCCAAGTGCCCTATCAACAAAAATTAAGGGCACCAACAACTGTCTATCACTCCCTAAATCATGAAGTTCAGGGACATAGCCTCCTCCCCACGTGGGAGGTAGAAAAGGTTAAAAAGAATGAAGGAGAGCAAGTACTATGAGGGGATGATATAGAAATTGTTTAGAAGAGGAAATTTAAAATCAATACTTTTAGAAGTTTTAACTTCATAGGGAGCAGAGAAACTAAAAGAATAAACAAGCATAAAGTCCATGAATAAAAAATAAATAAATTTAGAAAGGACAGAAAGGGAAATAAATTAATGAAGGAAATTCTTTTTTAGAAAAATTCTGTCTGGAAAATGAACAGAAAATCTAACAACCAAAGTTTTTGAAGGTGAGAACAGGAAAGGAAATGTTAATTTAATTTGCTTATTTGGAGAAGGGGAAAAGAGGAGAAATATTATGTAATTGGGTATAAAGAAGGGAGCAAAAGGAATAAGTTAAATAAAATATACAAGGGACAGGTGCAATAAAAATATGAGGACTTGTAGAGTCAAGGCTGAGGGGAAAAGATCTTGTGGAAATAATTATCTGAAAGTAGATTAAGCAACAATAACTGAAGAGACAAAAGTATTGTATTAGAGAATAAGGAGAAAATGATTTGGAGAAAAGAAAACAAATGAAGGAAAATATAAATATTTTAAAATATGAATGAATTAAATAACCTCTTAAAATTAGAGTGATAGTTTAGAAAATAAAACAAATAACTGTTGCTTACCAGAAACATATCTAAAAAGTGAAAAGTACACTGAATAAAAATGAGTATCTGGAACAGAACACTTATACGGCAGGTAAATTTTTTAAAAAGCAGGAATTGCAAGCATGTTATCAGATAAGAAAGTGACAAAATTCACAATAATTAGAGATTTAAAAATTGTATTACATGATGCTGCAAAGAAAGCAAATGAGTATGGTGAAGGCACAACAAAACCAGAGGAAATAAAAGAAATTAGAATCTGTTTTGCTAATGACATGAAGAAAACAAAAAATAAATACAAGCATAGTTTCAAAAATTTAAAATACCCAAAATAATAGAGGACCAAATATAGATCGTAAATAATCCAGTGTCAAAAAATGAATCAGAGAAAGCTGTAAAGGAATTTCAAAGGGTGAGGGGAGCTCCAGGTACTGGCAGGTTTTACAAAAATTTTAAAGAATCATTATTATCAATGCTACACAAGTCTGTCTCCAAAAATTGAGAAGGAAACCTCCTTTCCTTTCTTTGAGATAAACACAGTCTGAACAACTAAAATGAAATCAACGATAAGAACTCTATATCAAAATCATTAATGAATATTTTTAATGAAATCCTGTCAAGCAGACTATAGCAATTCATCTGAGAAATCACTCATCATGCCCAAGTTAGATTTGTACAAGCAATGCAATCTATGCTACTGATCATGTTAAAAACCAAAACATCCAGAACCGTATGATTATCTCAATCAACACAGAAAAAGGCTTTTGTTGAAGTCCAACACTAATTTATATGCTAAATATCCCTGCAAAGTATAAGTAGAGATGGATCTTTTAAAAATACCGTACAAAATATCTGTCTAAAACCAAAAATAGGCATCATATTCTATGGGGACAATATTTGATGTTTTCCCACCTGATTCACCCACTGTTGTTTGATAATTGTTCAAGAAATGGTATTAAAGGCAATAAGACAAGAAAAAGAAATTGAATGCGTAATGACAGATATAAAAAGAGACGGTCACTATGTGCTGATGAAATGATGATTTACTTAAAAACTCCCGGAGAATCAGCACAGATACTGAAAACAAGAGCTTCAGCATAATCTCAGGCAACAAAATAAGCCCACAAAAATCAACTGTTTTTTAATATAATAAAACCCAAGAAGTAAAAATAGAAAGTGAAATCTTTTTTAAGAAAACCTACAAAATACATAAAGTGGTTGGGAATCAATCTTCTAAGATTGATACGAGATACTTGTGCAAATTCAATGACAAATTATTTTTAAAGAAATAAAGAATAAGTTAGATGGCTGGAGGAGTATCGAATGCTTGTTTCTGCACTATGTCAATATAAGAGAAATGACAGTACTGACAGTTAATTTCTAGTTTGAATGCTATATTAATTAAACATCAAATGTATTATTTATATAATTTTATATAGACAGTTTATTTGGAGAAAAAAATAAATCAAAACATTAATTAAAAGAATGAAAAATAATGTAGGGATGAAGAGGAATGGCACTTTCAGACCTCAATAACAGTCATTTGCTATTGATTAAAAAATAGAAGAGATCAATGCAACAGTCTAGACAGTGGTGAATAAGAAACAATGGAAGTCAATAATGCAGTGTTTAGCAAACTGGAAAACATAAATTACTTACAGAAGAACTCCCTCTTTATAAAAAACTACTGGGAAAACAAAAAAGCAGTCCAGCAGAAACTGGGCCTAAACTAACGTCAAACAGCATCAACATCAAAAAATTAAAAATGGATAGATGATCTTAATATTTAAAATTATATCATAAAAATTAGGAAAGAAGCAGATCATGTACCTTTCATATCTACACGTAAGTGATATATTTTTACTCAAACAAGGGAAAACAGCAATTAGGAAAAATAAAATAGAGAACTTCAAGTATACAAAACTGAGCAGTTGCTGCCTAAAGAAATGCATGCAGCCAGGATTAGAAACGATGTGGTCAAATGGGGGAAAATCTTTTTTTTTTCCAAATCAAATTTCTAAGATAAGAGTTTATTGTCCAAGATATACAGAAAACTAACATACAAATGTGTGTGCAATTATATATGCGTATCTATATATCTGTCTATCTATGATATTGGATGCATATGTGTATTGTGAAATTATGTATGTAATATCATGTATATTGTACAATATTTCCCCAAGAGTTGTGATGAAAAGATATGGAAAAATAGTTTTCAAAAGAATTGCATACTACTAACAACCATATGAAAGAATTCTTTAATGACCTAATAATAACTGAAATGTACGTTAAAAGAAGTCTATGATTTCACTTTATACTCAACAAATTGCCAAAGATGCTAAATAGTTGATGTTAGAGGGGGTGTGGGAAGAAAACTTTTATTGATGAAAATGGGAATAAATAAAACCATTTTGGGAAAGAATTTGAAAATTAAATACTTTGAAAATAAAGTAACTAAAATGTCCACATTCTTTTATCTATAGATTCTGTTGATGGGATTATGCCCCAAGGTGCTCATTGATAAAAAGAAATTCCTATAAATACCAAAATATTTTCAGCAGCACTTTTGGTGGAATCGGAAACAAGGTAGATGACCATCATTTAGGGAATGGCTAGATAAATTCTAGTAAGTTAGCATAATGGAATGTTAGCATGCTATAGCAAATGATAAATCAGATGAATATTGTGAGATGTGGAGATATTTATATGATCTACAGAGTGAAATAAGCCAAGACAAGTTTTTTAAAAAGATATATATAATTACTATAACAATGTCAATGGAAGGAACAACCACAAAACAGTCAAAAATGAATGTTGGAAGTTACAAAGAGCAAGCATGGCTACAAAAAAAATGACATGAGAAGATACCCACCTCACTCCTTTGTGGAGACAAATGGCCCAAAGGAGTGGCACATTACATATATTTTCAGAATTTTTCAATTAATTGAATGTTTCTAGCTTATTTTTTAAATTGGTTTTATCTTTTTAAATGAAAACTCTTGTTTGCTATGTTGAGGACATTATTGGGCATGAGGATTTGGGTGGGCATACTGGGACAAATTTCTGTGACATGAATAAAACCAAAGGGTATCAATAAAAATTACACTTTAAAGATATACCTGACATTCGGCTGCTTTTAGAATTGATATAAATCCTTTATCTGTAGCAATGAAAGGAACTCTTTGAGCATGCACTACCAAAAAAGCAGGATTTGCTGGTGGACTCTATTAAGAATTTGTACCTTGCAAAATGCACTGCTCTAGAAATGTTCAGCAAAAAATTTCTGTTTATTTTTCACAAATTCCTTCTCCCTCCCCCCACAGTAGTTCATTTTTAAAACCACTACCATCACCCTTACGTTTTAATTTTTTTGCATATCAAAATAATGATTTAAAATTATTATATCTGTGCCAAATATACATATATAAAATAATCATCTTTTTATCTCTCCCAAGCACCTAGTACAAATTTTGCATTAGCTACCTACTCAGGGAGGAAGAACCTTCGGAAGTTTATTAATTTTAACTTAAATGAATTCTAACCTCATCAAGATAAGGCCAAATGAGGATCAGGTAAAAGAACTGTGAATGGTTGGTTGACTTAGAAAAAAAGAAGATATGGGAGTTGAGGAAGCACAGCAGCTTTATTTTAACATTTAAAATGCTAATATGTGGGGTAGCAATTAGACTTGTTATCCTTGGCCCCAGAGAATAGAATTAGCAACAACTTTCAGAAGGGCAAATATTACAAAATCGTAGAATCCTGGATTTTGAAGAGACCTCAGAGGTCAACAATCTTAACCCCTTACAAGCCCAAGAATCTCTTCTGCAACATTTCCCAAGACGTGGTCATCAAATTGTCTCTAGAAGACCTGAAGTGAAAAGAAACTTGCTACTTCCCAAGAAATTCTTTCTGGATTGCTATAACTGTTAGGAACATTCCTCTCTGCAAATTCCATCCATCGTTCGCAGTTCTGATCTCTGTCAACAAGTAGGTCATCCTTCTTCAACATGCCAGCCTTTTAAATACTTGAAAATTCAATAAAGCTATTAGATATATTTCAGGCGAAGTCACATACTCCCATCTAGTATCTGAGATGCTTGGTGACCAAGTGTACTTGTGAGTAAGACTTTACTTTTATTCCAATTGAATTTCTTCTTGCTACTGTCAGCACAATAAGTATTTTTAAGTATCTAATGTGTTCTGTGCACTGTTCTAGATGTCGGGAATACAAATACAAGAGTAATACAATCCCTGACTTAAGGAGTTAACATTCTGCTGAGCTAATACAACACATTCATAGAATAATGATAGTAGGAACATGGCTAGCTGGGGGAAGCAATAAAGATCTTTTAAATGAAAGAGACTTTTGGGTAAGCCTTGGGAAAGAACTAGGGGTTTGAAGAAGCAGAGCTAAGGAGACAGTGCCGACCAGAAGTGTGGATAGTCTTCTACAGAGATAGGTGCAAAAACAGAAGAGGGAATGGGGAAAGGAAAGCTGGCCAGTTTGAGCACAGCAGTCGTTCTTAAGGAGTGGTTGAGATGAGCTCAGGTGTCTCTGAGACCCTTCCAGGGCTCCATGAGGTTCAAAAAAATGTTGTCCTAGTAATACTCAGATGATTGAATAACGGATACGGTAATTGTCGATAGATAATAACTGATAAAAACAAAAGTTCTTTAAGAGACCCTCTAGAGAGTATAACGAGGTCCTGAGATTAAACCGCGTGAGAATAACCGCAATAGACCATAGACTACATGAGGAAAAGTGTTGTGTAATGAAAACAGACTGGAGACAGACCGTGATTTATTTTACAGAACTAATAAAAAAGTTTATATTTTACCCTAAAAGAAATAAGGAGCCACAGAAGCTTCTCAAACATAATAATCCAGCCTATGAAAATCTTTTGGAATCCTGACCCTACCATTTGTCATGTTAATCATTCCTTCCAACTTTAAATCATCTGCTAATATAATTACGTCAATTGTACCTTCATCTAAGTCACTGATAAAAATATTCAACTTCATAAAGCAAAGTAGACACTGCTGGGGAACTCCAGGAAAGGTTTCCTTCCAAATTACAATTACTGGCTATTTTCTGAAGTTTAACTATTTATCCAGTTTTGAATCCTTTAATTGATTTTTAATTTTTATGATTATTTCATAATTCTGTTTTATTTTTTAAATATGCATTTGTTTTAATAAGCCAAGATCTGTCTTTTCACAAGTATACCCCCCCCATTGAAAACACAAGAAAAACAAAACACATGCATAGACAATCAAAATAAATGTTTACATTGGCCATGTCCAAATATATTTTTCATTTATATATGTATATGTAACATGATTAACTCTTTAAAAACAATTCTTTTTTCATCCCTTTCAGCAATTCTAGTAGAATTTGTGCTTGATGTATATTTTTTCTTTGAAGTAGGTTTTGGAGTAATTTTCATCTTCTGGGTTTGTGTACTAGAATCCCTGACACCATGATGGTGATCTGTTTTTTTGTTTACCCATTCTTTAAGCCTCCTGACTTTAGATCTGATGTGACTGGGTTCTGCTAAACTTTTGGATGGAAGGCCTGAGCTGCACCTCTTTGCTATTCTTTTGGCATATTGAGTGTTGTATTATTCCAGGATCTCAGAATGAGGCAATAGATGTGCAAGTTTTCAGTGATCCCAGAGTGGTCTGATCCAGGGCAAAGTCTGGTTGCAGCCCCACTTGTCTCTAAGTTCTCCAAATTCCTGACCTGGGTTTGGGTCTGTGCAAGAATAGATTGCTATGGAATTCAATCCCTACCATCTAGCTGGAAAGTTTTTGTAGTTCAGAGTAGCAGAACTATATGTTCCTCCTGAGTCTGGGATTCCTGCCCTGCTTATCCCCCTTAGGTTGCACTAAGTGCTAGGATTGAGACCCTGATTTGTGCCTGGGGACTGAGCCACATCCCTGTTGAGATTGACTTTCAAACATCTTCCTTTCTGCCCTGGACCTAGGACATGAAACTGAGTAGTGATTTCAAAAAGTTGCTAGTTCACATGTGTTCCCAAGGCAATGCCTAGGTATGGGGTCTGCGACCTCCTTTTGCACTTGTGCACAGACCATTCCTGGGTCTTGGCCCAACCAGTGCTCCTGACATGTCCCATCCCCAGTGTCAGCAGACCTCCCTGTCTGTCTCCCAACAGTGTGCTGGGCTGGACAAATGACTCACTTTGACTTTTTTTCTGGATTTCCCCATAAGGATTCAGTGTATTGCACTTTCCAGATCTGTTTGGAGGAATTTGTGGAATTGAGTGCACTCCACTGCTTCCTGCCTTTAACCCATTTAATCATGTCATCTTCTGGATCAGATTTCTCAATCTTGTCCTCCATCAAATCAAGAAATCCTTTATCAAATAATTTGTTGAACTCCAAGTAAACTATCTCTATCATTCTCTTGATCAACTGGCATAGAAACTCTCAATTAAAAATAAATGATGCTAGTGTGTAATGACTTGTTGTTGATAAAGCTTGGTTGGCTCTGTCCTCAACAAGCTCCTTTCTGAGATAGTCGCAAATCAGCCATTTCACAATACCATCTAGCATTTACCGAGGGACCAAGGTCATACACACCGAACCAGCTTGAAGGCCATAATATTTCTTCTTTTCATAATATTTGCAATCATTAGAAATATTTTTAAATGATATGGGCTGCCCTTGGAAGTATCGAGTTTAAAAGCAAAGGTACTTCTATGATTACGTGTTTAATGTACCAGTGAGCTGATGAGTAAAGTAAAAAGAGAATAACAGACAAGACATATTTAGATAGCAGGGGAATGTGTTCATGTTTATAGGGAAATAGAAGGTCTGACCAGGAGAGAGTCAAATTACAGGATTGTGAGAAACTAGGAGTCAAAATAAGGATACTTTGGAGGGAAAGAATTTTAAGGGAAACTGAATGGGAGATGTTCAGAATTAGAATTGGATATCAAAGACAAACATTATGGTAATAACTCTTTAGAAATAACCCCATCTTTATTTGGGGCATGGCAATTATTCTGACACACTCTGCCCCGCTAATTGTAGCCTAGGGCAAAATGGAAATATATCGCATATGTGTTCTTTAGTCTCTCACAAACATTAGAAATCTCAATACTGTGGCAAATGGGACATAACAGTAAAATTATTTTTGAGTCCTCTGAGTAGTGTTTTAAAGTTGGACTATTAGACTATATATGGATTGTAAGGCTATGGACACTACCTATCAAGACTTTATTTCCAGGAAAATAAGGGACCACATGAAATAAAAATAATTTATGTAACAGGCTAGGCAAACCTTAAGCACTGTATAAATGCTAGAGATAATAATCTAAACTTTTTTCCTCCCAAAATGACCTAAAAGATTGGAAAACAGTAGTTACTTCATAAATATTTAGTGATTCGAACTGGTTAAAAATTGTAGGAAGCTAAATTGACGTATTGTGAACATTTCAATCTCACTTTTATTTTGATCAAGGGAGAGGACAACTCTTATTTCAAATGACAGTGGTTCAAAAGGTGGCAATTTCCTTTCTTCTATAAAAAATGATCTTTGAATCTAGGTAAGCAAACCCTGTGCTTCTATGCTATAAAGTATGGGAAAACAATTTGAATAAGAAAACATTTGCTTCCACGTATCTTTACCGACAGCAACCCCTTGTACACTCCACATAGAGTAGTTTTCTTCTGAAGCCTCTGCTCCTTTGCTCGTATTGTTCACAGGACCAAATTTGTCCTCCCTACATCTTTTTTTCATCCAGTTTTAATAGGACATTCTTTCTATTGAGACTGCTGTAGTCCTTGTGTATGTCGTTTTCCTGCTTCCATTATCTCACACTGTATTTCTTCACCAAAGTCTTCACCTGCCTTTCTCTGTACTTCATAATCATCATTTCTTGTGGCAAAGAGTTCTTCTACTTCCTTCATTTATCACAATTTGTTTAGCTGGCTTTGTTTCATGATTTAAGCTATCAAAAGTACAAATTAGTGTTTTTATTGAAGCAGTAAGAGATAATAATGTCATAGATTTGGACTAAAAGGAATCTTAGAGATCATCTAGTAGCGATTTTATTTTTCAATCAAAATTTAAAATTGTATTTTATTTTTATTCCAAATTTAAACAACGAAAGGAAGGATTTCCACATGCAAAACAGAACACAAAAGGATTGTGCACAAAAGCAAGAATTTCTATTTTATTTGCCTTGCTTTATAAACAGAAAGTTTAAAAATTCCACAGGTTCTTTCAAAACTCTCTTGATTCTCATCTATGGATCGAAAAATGTTTTTCATTTACCTTTTTTTTTTAGCATCACAATTGCTAACAACCTCCCCAACTAAAAACTGAGTGAAAGGAAAACTAAATTAAACTTGTAACAAATAAACAGGTAAGCAAAAGAAATCTAGTCAGTGGCCAGGCCTTGTGAGTGGAGGCAGGTTCTTTGATGAAGACTTTGTTTATGAAAGTCCTAGAACCTTTCCTTTGGAGGTTTAATTCAGGCCATCAGTGGATTCTTTTGATCTACACTTTCTCCTTTGTTTCCAAAGGATGTGGGCAGTTACCAGTATAATGTCTTGAAATATAAAGTGCAGGTTCCTTTTTCTTTTTTAGGTGGGTTTCAGGGCATCGATGATTATTAAATTATATCTCAACCTATTTTCCAGGTCAGGTTTTCTATATCACAGATCTTACGTTTTCTCTTCTTTCAATTTTTTTATTCTGTCTTTCTTTGGCGATAGTGATGAGGATGGGGTGCTCAATTTTGCTGACTTGAAATATAGACCACTGCAGGCTCTAAGTATCTCTGGGTCTCATTACACAAAGGTTATGAACAAGCAGTTCTCAAAAATTATGCCACAAATTACTAAAATATTTATATCCTTTCACCTAGATTCCTTATGGCTAGACATATTCCCGGAAATCCCAGGGAAACTCCTCAAAACTCTAGCAGATTTATAGCAGTACTTTTTGTAGAAAGAAGTAACAATACAATTCACATTCATCAATTGGGGGAAGGAGGAACAAATTGTGGTATATTAATCTTGAGTAGTATTATACAACAAGTAATGATGACTACAAACGTAAACATCAGAAGACAGAGCAACTGAAGGAAAATCAAGCAGGGCCACGAAGATGATACAATGGATGAAAACAACCACAGTAATGCAGTTAAACAGCTAGGCTCAGAAATGAGAATGATAAACCTTAGTCCCAAATAAGAGATGTGAAAAAGTGCCTCCTACTGTTCTCTGACTAGGGAATACTACATGTCTCACTTGGTTGATAAAGTTAATCTTGCTGTACTGTTGCTGTGGTTTTATGTTTATGTTTAACTGTTAATGCTGCAATCTGACTTCTGACTTTATCACTCAATGCAAAACTGTTGAGTAAAAAAGTCTCTTCCTAAAATAAATTAAATTGCATTTTAAATCAGCAAAAACCCACCCTCTTTCCCTCCTACTACAACTTCAAAAATATATGTATATGTATATGTATATATAGATACACATGAAATATGATATAAAATGTATGCAGACATACATGCATATATATATCCACTCATACATGAAACTATTTCCTCAGAATCAAAACTGTCATCATTAGATGATAGATGAGGACTAGATCAGGAAAGATGGAGTATTTTATATGCCTCAAACAGATAGTGGAGAAATATATGCAGCACAGTAAGGTGCCTATCCCACAGTACTCCCTGCCTTCTTTTGTTTTCTGGTGTTCCTAATGGTAGTTTGGGTGATGGTCCATTTATTTCAGGGACAGAAATAAGGCAATGGAAGAGAACTGAGTTTTGGGGGAGTTGCCCCAGATTTTAAAATCTGAAAATGAAAGTGATTTTATACATATACACATATATACACATACATATATATGTGTGTGTATTTGTATATTATATGTGGTATATATTTATGTATATGTATATACACATATGGATATGACTATATTGGCATATTCATATATGCATACACAAAACATACAAACCATATATGCACACATCTATAAATACATAAATATATACCAAATGTATGTATATATATATAATTTTCAATACATTTATATTACTATACTCTAATTTATATTATTTTATATTCATAATTCTGTACTCTAATATTTACATTACTTAGAAATAGATTGCATCAACAATTTTCTGTAGTCTTATTACAAGTTCCCAAGATTTTCAAAATTGAATATCTTTACTATATTGTTATTACCGTATAAATCTTTCTTCTGCTTCTGTTCACTTCAGTCTGTATCAATTTATAGAGGTTTCCCCAGCTTTCTCTGAAACTATCCCTTTCATTGTTTCTTTTTTTTTGAGGGGAGAAGGCAAGGAAGTTGGGGTTAAGTGACTTGCCCAAGGTCATACAGCTAATAAGTATGTCGAGTGTCTGAGGCCAGATAAGAACTCAGGTCCTCCTGACTCCAGGACAGCTGCTCTATTCATTTCACCACCTAGCTGCCCATTGATTTTTACAATACACTAATATTCTATCCATTTAATAACTTGTCCAGCCATTCCCTAAATGATAGTCACCTGCTTAGGTTGCATTCTTTGTCACACAAAAAGAGCTATAAATATTTTTTTTAAGTTCTTATTAGAGTTTGTTTGACTTAAGACTAATCCTGTGTATTTCTATACCCAATTGTGTGTTTAAGAGTACTGTTCTTTCCTTTGACTTATGAGAGAGGTTCCATCAAGTATCTCCACCCCTTTCTCCTTATTTTTTTTATCAACTTCTACTTGTGCACCACAACTGCATAAGAACATTTTCCCTAACTTTCCTTTGTTGTCCTCTTTCCAGGGTATTTCTCTTCCTCTACCTTTCCATCCTTCTTTTAAGATCAAGACCTTATTAAGCAATTCCCAGTTTTACTGTCTAATTTGACTCTTTCTCTAAAGCCCTGGGGTTCAGAGGGGGTGAGCAGATGACATCCCTACATTTACATATAAGCAATTTGTCTTTGTTTAGCACTTATTTTAATACAAGTTTACCTTTTTATATTTTTCTTAACTCTGATGTTTGAAATTCAAAGTTTCTATGCAGCTTTGAAATTTTCATCAGTGACACTTGGAAGCCCTCAATTTGATTATGCACGCATTTTTCACCTATAGGATTGATTATATTCAGTTTTACTGGGTGCGATATTCCTCTCTGAAAGCCTATATCCTTTGCTTTTTAGAGGATCATATTTTTAAGTTCTCCTCTTCTTTATAGATGTGGATGCTAAATCATATATGATTCTTATTGTAACTCCTTTGTACTTGAATTCTTCCTTTCTGATGCCTCATCCTTTTTTTATTTGACCTGGAAGCTCTGAATTTTGACTATGATATCCCTGGGAATTTTCATTTTAGATTTTCTTCCAGGAGGATACCTATGGATTCTGGGCAGTTTTATTTTAAGATTTCTTGAGAGATGACATCTGAGTTGTGCTCTCTCTCTCTCTCTCTCTCTCTCTCTCTCTCTCTCTCTCTCTCTCTTTCTCTTCAGATGGTCCAATGATTCTTAATTATTTTTTGCTTTTTTGGGGGAGGGGGAAGGGTAGGGCAATTGAGGTTAAGTTACTTGCCCAAGGTCACAAGGCTAGTAAGTGTTAAGTGTCTGAGGCTGGATTTGAACTCAGGTACATCTGACTCCAGGGCCAGTGCTCTATTCATTGTGCCACCTAGCCACCCTGATTCTTAATTTTTTTCTCCTGGGTCTGTTGATCTGTTTTCCTGATCAATTGTCTTTACTATGGGATGCCATACATTTTCTTTGATTTTTCAGTGTTTTGATTTTCCTGTTTCTTATTGCTTTAGGGAGTCATTGGCTTCTATTTGATCCATTTTATTTTGGGGTGTTTTTCTTTTCTTGGTCAAGGTTTTGTACCTCTTATGCCAAGCTGTTAATTCCGTTTCCAAGACTTCCTTGCGTAGCTCCTATTTATTTTCCTTTTATAATCAAATGCCCTTATTTTATTTATTTTTTAAAAATCTTTAAAAAAAACCTTCTTGCTTCATTTCTTCCAGAATTCTAGTTGAATGTGTGCCCATGCTGCATTGTTCCCTGAGACTTTGTAGATATTTTGGAGTCATTCTCTTCTTCTGGGTTTGTATTTTGAGAATCTCTGTCACCATAATAATGCTTTTTTATATTGGAATATTTTTACTGTTGAAGATATTCACTCTGCTAGTGTAGTTTCTGACTTCAGACTTTATGTTAGGACCAGACTCTGTGCACTTCTACAAGGAAAGTATGGGAGAGGTTGTGTAGTTCCCTTCTTGGAGGGGGATTAAATATCATGTTATTCCAGGATCTTGGAAACAACTCATGAAAATTGTCAATGTTCCTAACATAGTCTGATCAAGGACAGACTCTGATCACCCTTCCTTTGGTCTGAGCTTTATAAGGTCCTGGCCTGGGTTTGGTTTGGAGCCATTTTCTATGGACCACTCTATTTCCCCATGGCCAACTGAAGTAGACAAATGACTCCTGGCCTTTGTGATGTTTTCTTAGATTTAGGGATCAAGATTTAATCTGTCACATTTTCTAGATCTGTTTAGAAAAGGTATTTTAAAATATTGATTTATTTTTGTGGGAAAGGGGAACTTGTATTTCTTCCTGTTCCTCTACTTTGACTTTGCCAAAGCTACCAATGATCTTTTAATTGTCATATTTGATGTCCTCTTTCAAATCTTTTTTTCTTCTTGACTTCTCTTTAGAATTTGATACTACTGATCAACCTCTCCACTTGACTATTTTTCTTTGGAATTGCATGACAGTACATTCTTGATTCTTACATGCACACACACACACACACACACACACACACACACACACACACACACAGTGCCTCAATATATCAAATCTATTCCCTTAGGAACTTCAAACCCTTCTTTGCAGATTTCTATTAGGGGAACAACTGCAGTGGGAATTCACCTTCATGGGGCCAGGTACAAGTAATTCCCTGTTTCAACCACCTAAAAAAAGGACAAAAGATAGTTCTCTTTGAGAATTTATAATTAATTTATCTGACTATAAAAGCAAGTCATGAGAGAGCCTATGAAACTCTGCTCCAGAGAGTCTCTACATTGGCTCCATTGTATAAACTGAGGAGCTATTACTCCATTGACTCCTCAGGTTGCTCTGTGAACTTCTCTTGCATTCCATCTAATTCCTCAGTGGTGAAATTGATTTACTCCCTCCTTCCTTGGTGGTAGAAATCACACTCCGTAGAGTAGAATAAACCTGGGATTTTCTTACCCCCACTAATAGTTTCCAGTTTTTTTTTCCTTACTTCTAGTCTCATTCTCCATTCTTATGGCTATGATTTTAGCATAATTCAGGAAAAACTCTGGGACAGAGATAAAACTTTTATCATAAAATCCATGGATTTCTGGCTTTAGCCTGTTGGACTCCATTACCCATCCAGGAATTCTCTCTTCTTGCATGGCAAGTATCTCCATTAGTAGCCCCTCATCTATCGTAGTGCAGGCCTCAGTGCTCTGTTTCAATTTGCCTAGTATGTTGGGTCAGTTTACTGTTAGTCTTTTTATTCTGGCAGTCTAACTTCTTCTGGCAGATCATCAATAGCAACCAGGAAATAACTAGAACTGATGCTTTCCCTATCCTTCCTGTAACTGCCTCAAACAGTTCCATTTGAAAAAATGTCTGCTCCCTATTCCATTGAGAGGATCCCCATTATAGTACCAAAAGGGCCTTTGTCACAGAGTGACATGAAATTACATCTAGTTATTCACTTTTTTTCCATCTTAATATTTGTAGAGCTCTGCCTATAATTCAACCAGGATATAAACCACTGGACCCCCTTGTCCCAATTAAGAACTACAACTAATGTTAAGGGTAGACCTACTCAACCAGAACTTTCTTAGCTCAGGCTCAATTTTGATACAAAATGGGGCATCTGTAGGTCATTAAGAAGATAACAGAAGGAAATTTAGTTAGCCTTAAAATTGAAAGGATATTCAACAAGGATATAGTTGCTTTTAACTCTTTCAGATGAAGCAACTACATCTCCATGGGCTTCTAGGTGGCATGGTGAATATGGCCTGGAGTCAGGAAGACCCATTTTCCTAAGTTCAAATCTGGCCTCAGACACTAGCCATATGTCCCTGGTCTGTGTAACCTTGATTGCACCAGTTTCTTCATTTCTAAAATGAACTGGAGAAGAAAATGATAAACAACTCCAGTATCTTTGCCAAGAAAACCCCAAATGGGGCCATGTAGAGTCTGACATGACTGAAAATAACAACATCTCCATTGAAACATGTACTGTCAAGAGGGTGGTGACTTAAGTCATCTTTCTTGGGAGTCAGACCTCAGGTAGATGGGCTTTTTATGCCCTTGCATTACCACAAAGGCAGGTCAATATGGTCATAGGCTACTATGATGTTAAGGTAAATATGACTTGAGCTTTGTCTCATATCCAAGTCTATTAAGTCCCCACTTTGTTGCCTTTCAGGAAAAAAAAAACAACTAATGTTGCAAGATCTATCCCCACAAATATCATTGGGGTGTTGTTTTACAACTCAAAGAGAGGCAAAATAGCCATCTCCATCTCTTCTTTCCTAATTCTTCTCCAAGAAAGACTTTAATTCCTGCTGAGAGGGGAAGCAGTGGTAGAGGGTAGAGGGTAGAGTACTTGGCTAGAATTATATCTGTCTGCTCTCTTAAATATTACTAGTCTAGGGGATTTGGTTTCCAAGTTCAAGCTAACAGTTGATCATTATTTCATGAATTGGGGAGAGGAGGATCCCACGTTATCCAAGCCTTAAGGTCCTGCCAACTAAATACCAGCGCCACAATATTTATGGTGGGGGGGGGGGGGAGAGAGAGAGAGTGAGAGAGAGAGAGAGAGAATTTTGAATCTTAATTTTTTAGTGTTCTCAGTGTTGTAAAGTGGGGATAGTAACATTATAGAGACTGCTAGCTCCTCTCATGCCAGCTTCTTCCCAGAAACCCTTCCTTCTGTAAACTGGAATGAGGTTGGCATATTAAATCTTCTTCCCTGAAGATAGAAGTCAAAAATCCAAAGATATCTGAAGCAGGTCCTGAAGAATGAAAAGCTCTCTTCTCTCCTTCTCTCATTCCTCATACTAGGAATTGATCTCCATCACTAAGAAGAGAGTACCATATGAAAAGACTTCGGGAGTAAAAAGCCATGCACAAGCAGATTTCTGGAGGACTGCTGCTGTGGACAGCTTTAAAGGTTCTGATTGCATAGTGTAGTGAGCTCTCTATTCAATAACAAATCAGAGCAAAACATTCATAGAAAATCAAAATACAGCATTCACAATGTCACAATTTATCACAGAAAATCAAAATACAGCATTCACCATGTCATAACTCAACAACTTCTCACTAAAATGGCCACATAGTTTTTACCAAAGTGGTAAACAAAGTACATAGTTTTAAACAAAGTACATTCATTTATTCAATCACAAAATCTTTAATTCAATCACAAAGTACAAAAGTCAAATTTATCCACCCCTAGGTCATAGTAAATCATAATCTTCTTACTCAGTACACAGTATCCAAGTAAAGTCTTCTTTCAGCTTGACTTGAGGCTGGCTCTCAGCTTCCATGGTTCCTCTTCCATGGTCCCAGCTCCAACTGTCAGCTGGGTTCAATGGCAGGCAGCTCCCAGCTCCTTGTCCAGCTCCTTGTCCAGTTCTTCATTCAGTTCCTGTTCCATATTGAAGCTCACAGTGTCCAATCCACCCCAAGTCCTTCACAGTTCCTGTTTCTGGGAAAACAAAGCTTAACAGAGCCACAATAATATTCATACGCATTGCTGGTGCCATCATCAATTCACTATCTGCCTATGAAATCAACTCAGACCTACCAACAAGGTCTGAAAACTCAACACAAATCATCAACATAGAAATCAACATAGGCCCACAAACAAGGTCAGCACAAATCATCAGTAAAGTCCCAGGATCTCCAAAACCCTCTTCCAGGACTTCTGTAAACATACAACCAAAAAATCCTCTTTCAGCACTTCCAGTAAGTTCCCAGGGCTTCTGTACAAATATCACAAACATACACCAACACAGGCAGAACAGACAAACACAGTGCCAGGATACCACAAGTTTTCGCCTTCTTGACTCTGCCACCACAACAGTCCTCTTCTCAGTCCTGCTGCCTCTAGCCTGGGCCTCTTCTTATATATGGTCATTAGCTCTTCCCCTTCCTGTTGCAGGAGTTCATGAGTTCTAGGGTTTACAAGTTGTGGGGTTCACACATTCTGTTTCTTTTTTTTTCCTTTTTTTGGAGGGCAGTTGGGTTTAAGCCTCTTGCCCAAGGTCACAGGGCTAGTAAGTATTAAATGTCTGAGGCCAGATTTGAACTCAGGTCCTCCTGACTCCAGGGCCAATGCTCTATTCACTGTTCCACCTACTCGTCCCACATATTCTGTTTCTTAACAGACTTGATAAAAGGCTCAGAAGAAACTTGAACTCAAATAAGGTGTTAAATCAATAGCTGAAACAAGGTCCGAACTATTTCTGTGCTTGCCATTACAGGGAGTGGAATTACACTAGCTTAATCCATTTTTTTGGAGGATAAGGCAGAGATATACCTGGTTGTATCATACCAACAATATACTTGACAAGTTAGAAAGTAACTTAGATAATAAAATGAATTGAAGAATGCATCAAAAATAATTGAACACTGATGGGAAAGAATGGACATTCAAGGCTTTCTATATAATGGTTACAAATTTTTTTAATTGGTGAGAAACTGGGATAGTCATCAAGTAAAGTATGTTTAAATAACTCTAAAGAAAATATCATTAGTAATCAAATATTATCAATAAAATATCATTAAATATGCTTCAAACAACATTAAAGAAAATACTGTCTTTTTAGTGCAAGATTTCACTGAGCTCTTTTGCATGTATATAAAAGCAAGCAAAATGGTATTTACTACCTTGTTTCAGCTATTCCAGTGCCTTTGAGCCTCACCTGTGATTTGGAGGTGGGAGGAACTTGCTGATGCTATGGGAAGGGTTGGAACAGGAAGGAGCTAATGATATAAAAGCTTGAGCACAGCTGGAACTGAGCAGAACTGAGAGGGAGAACACGTTGTGTCTGATACTTCATCTATTCTGTCTGTGTTGATTTCTGTTTGTGTTACTTTGTCAGACAGAAGCATCCTGTCTGTTGACTTTTGTTCATTGCACAGGCAGAAAATGAATTGAGATGATAGTGCTGACAATGTGTGTGAATATTTTTGTAACTCTGTTAAGTTTGATGTGTGTAGATATTGTTGTGGCTCTGTTAAGTTTTTTCTTCCCAGAAACAGAGACTTCAAAGGGTTTGAGCTGGACTGGTCACTGTGAGCTTTGAACTGGTGCAGGAACTGGAACAGGAGCTGAGGGCTGCCTCCCTGTGAATCCAGGTGACTGTTGGGTAAATTCAGACAAGAGGTGAGATCATGGAGGAGGAACCATGAGTTTGATAGTCAGCCTCAAGTCAAGATGTAAGGACCTTTCCTTGGGTACTTGGTGCTGACAGACAAGATCATGATTTACTGTGACCTAGGGGTGGGAGAACTTTGTACTTTGTACCCCTTAAGGAAGATTGAGTTAAGGATAATTGGAAGCTAGTCTCCCATTAAGATAAAAGAAGACTTTCTGACTGAAGAGATTAAAACAATGTGACCTAGGGATGGGAGACCTTTGCTTTGTATCCCTTAAGGATGATTGCTCCTTGAGGATGATTGAGTGAAGGACTTACTGAATGATATCTTTTGTTTAAAACTATGTGGCCACTTTAGTAATAAGTTGTTATGTTATACAGCTGTGAATGTTGAACTTTGGTTTCTGTGAATGTTTTGCTTTAGTTTACTATTGAATAGAGAGTTCACTATACTATATGATCAGAACCTTGAAGCTATCCACAGTAGCAGTCCTCTGGACATATTTCTGATGGTCTTAGGAACCTCCTCTATCTGTCTCCAGGTGGGGGTCCGCCCACTTGCAGACATGCCCACATATGACTATTAAAGGATTATGGCATTAGGAAGGTTGAGAACCACCGATCTAAAAGGACACATTGTTATAGAATCCTAACACACTTTAATGGTACTTTTATGTAATTGATTAGAAGAGCATAAATAGTTCCTTTCATCAGCAATACTAAGAAGATATCTACTCCCATAATAATTCTATTATTTTAAGCTTCAATAGAATTGTTGTTTCTGGCATAATATGACATTTGCTAGATTGGGAGCCAGAAGGTTAGAAACTCTTAGATAGAAGTTCATACCACAAATCCAAAATCACTGCATATTTGCTAATCCTGTCTCTGGTTCAAATCTGGTATTTAATCACTGTTGGGAAATTGAATTGTGGACACATTTCATCAATGAAACTCTTCTGAAAATCATAATCTTAGAATTTTCTGGAAACATTAAGTGGTTAAGAGCCTTTCCAACTGCTATATACACATAGTATGTGTCACATACATAAACTGAATTTAGATCATCCTGGGATAATATTAACATATTATCTGATTCTATAAATAATATCAACGGCTTCTCATATGAAAGTATGAAGGTGACCTTGAGGTTTTAAGTCTGTGCCATGAAAGGATATTGTCTAAATGTTTTCAGTAATCTGGAAAGACTCAGACTGAATACCTGAAGTTCAGCTAAGTACAGAAAGTAGTCAACATCATTCATGAGAATAGGATTTTTTTAGCCAAAGCAACTTATAATAAAGCTATAAAAAAATCTTAATCTATAAGCAATACCATTTTGTTTCCTCATTAATAGTGGCAAATTGTGGAAAGGAGAGAAAAAACAAATTTTCAATTAACTAAGACTTTTTGCAGACTATTAGAGATGGAAGAGACCCTATGCTCCATTTGATTCAACCCACATATAATCAAGATTCCTTTCTATAGCACCTCCATTGATAACCCAGCACACTCAAAGACCCCCAGTGAAGGGGGATTCAATTCCTCATGACATGACCCATTTCACATTCTGATTGCCCCAACTACCATCTATTACTTCTAGTTCTGCCTGCTGAGGCCCAGCAGAAGAAATCATGAAAGCTGTTGTGTCCTTCAACATGCTCTCTCTCCAAGTGAAATATTCTCAGTAGTCTTAACAAATCTTTTTATAGCAAGTATCCCACTTGTTTATGTCTTTTCTAAAAGTTAATGCTCAGAACACTATATACATAACATGACCAGTGCATACCTTACTGACATAATTATTATTAATGTAGAAAAAAAGTAGAATGAATTTCCTTCTTTCTCTGGATGCAGATAGTGAGTTCCTCCAACTGGAGCTCTTCAAAGAAATAATTAATGACAACTTCATATTTATGTCAGAGAGAATTCTTGTTTAAGCATTGGTTGGATTAAATGGCCTTTGTCATTCCATGATTATGTGTTAATTCATCATCTATTTTATTATACCACTTCATGGTTGTTAGAGTATGAAGTAGCTGGTGTGGTGAAGAGATATTTTTACTTTTCTTGAGTTGTGTGATTCTTTGTTTTAACTTCCATGGTCTTGTCTTCTTGCCATAGATTTGTGGACATAAAAGATCTGGAGATGCCAATAGGCTGCAAAACCAATATGAGTCATTGACATTATGCAATCCAAGAAAGCTAATAGCCCATCTTTCATAGTTTGGTTGAACAAGTTGTGGTATATGATTGTGATGGAATATTACTATGCTATAAAAAATGATGAGTTCAGTGACTGAGGAAAACATGGCAAGACTTGCCCAAAATAATGAAGAGTGAAATAAGTAGAAGCAAGAGATAATTTTATATAGTATGAGCAATATTATTTTGAAAATGACTTTGAGCAAATATCCAAATTAGCTATAAAGGACATGTAAAGAAAGATGCTATCTTCATCCAGAAAAAGAACTGACAAATAGAAGTATGTATAGAATAATTTTACAGACAGACAGACACAC
>CM053580.1:214137300-214161334 GCA_028627135.1 Pseudochirops cupreus
GGATATCTTCAAATTCCATTACCAATACAAGTGTCCAATTAATTTTTAATATTTTCTTCAGAAAAAGATTGAATATAATCTTCATTGCATCATACTGCATAAAATATGCAATTAATATTTCTGATTTTCTGCATTTGCTTGTGAGGTTTTTTATGTTTTAATATGTGATTGATTTTTGTAAAGTCACCATAAATAGCATAGAAATTTGTAATCTTAATTGTATTCCTATTTTATGGTCTCCACAGGCCTATCATATGTATTTTTTTCTAAAATTTAATTCAGATCCTTCATTTCTTGTTTGTTTCTGTTTTGGTTTGATTACTTTAGACCCAAGAGAGTTAGAAGGAGGTCCTTCCCTATTAGAATTTCATATCAATTTCTCCCTGTCACTCATTTAATTTTTGCTTTAACTATTTAGATGTTATGCCATTTGGTCCTCATGTCATCCCACCCCTTTATGTCTCCAGATCTGCTTCCCACTTAAAATCACAATCTGTCTGGGATGAAGTGTCAATATATCCTCTTTTGCACTCTGATTACAAGAACTAGTTTAACCACAATATCCTGGATTCAGTGGACAAACAGGTATAAAGTAAGATTTGCCCCAGAGCCCTAGAAACAAATACTCTATGACTTCTCCTCTCCTGTCCTATGAAACACTGCTCTCTCCCTGAATGGTCTGACTGTACCAGAGCTGGGAGCCACCCTCACTGGCGAACTCAATGAACCTTGCAAATGTTTACAATTTCTGTTCCACTTACTTGGTTATTCCTATCTCCCCTCAGACTGTCCATGTTTAGTATTGATATTAATTTGTTTTCTATGATTTTTATCAGCACAATGGGTTTTACCTGTTTGTTTCTATTAATTTTAGCATTTTAAATTGAATTATCTCTTTTTGTCTCTTTTATTTTCTATTTTTGCTGTTTTGTTGGCTAAGATTATGATCACTGCCCATGCCTTTTTCCTCTTTGTTTCCTATCCCCTGTTTATAAAGAAAAAAATAGGATAATGAAAGAGGAGTGGGTTCAGGACCAACGCTCTGGGTTCGATATAATCTATTTCTGTTCCTCTGCATGTATTCTTTTTCCCTAACCTACTAATTTAACAACATATTCTTGTCTTTTCCTTTTGGCCTCTCTTTGCAATCTATCCTTTTAAGTTAGAGTTTATTTTGTTTAGGAATACTTCTCTAAATAAATTCTCCCTTTTCTACTTCCTTTTCCTCCTCTTTCCCTGTTGAACAAAATGCATTTCTGTATCCAACCATGTGTACATCCTTTCCTCCACTGACCAGTTCAGATGAGGGTGTTAGCTGCTTTCCCTCCATTCATCCTTTTTTGTATAGATTTCTAGTTATGCACCTCAATTATGTGAGATAATTTTCCTCATCCTTCCTTTAACCCTTGCCCAAAAAGGTATTCTTCTTCCCCTTACTTTCCATTCTTCTTTTAAGATAATCAAAACAGGATAGATTCCTAGGCCCTCTATTTAAGTTGATGATAATAGATGTCAGTCAAAATGCCTCTGTTAAGGGCCTACTATGTATCTGGGGTACCTGGAGTTACAACAAATGGCAAGACAACCCCTGACCTTGAGGAGCGCACAATCGAATGGGGGCAACACTATGTAAAGAGTACTGTACAAATAAACTACATGTGAGATGATATGAAATAATAAACTGAGGAAAGATACCAGAATGAAGGGGGATTAGGAAAGGGTTCTTGTGGAAGGCAGGATTTGGCTGGGTTAGAGGAAGTCAGGAGAGCCGGAATGTGGAGAAAAGGAGATAGATCATTCCAGGACCAGGCAGCAGACACTGAAATGCTCCATATAATTTATTTTCCTCCTTGCTTATGGCTGCCACAGATCCTCTTGGCTTTCATCGGGGCTTAGATTTAGAGTTGTGAGTCCTAATCCAGGGTGAGAAGGGCCAGAGGCAGGGACGTGCATGTGGCACAGAGGATGGAGCATCTGCTTTCACAACATTCCGGGAGCATAGGGCCAATGGGAGGGGCAGCCTCTGTCTGCTGTTTAACTTCTTCATTTTGCCTCTGGACTCTACTCACAGCTGCACCTTTTGTGTCCTTTACCCTTCCCCAGCTTGGGAGAGTGCTAAAGATGAGGGAAGGGTTCTTATACTCCCTTATCAGAAGTTCCACTTCAGTCACTTGTCACTGCCTACCAGGTGAAATAATCAGTGAGAAAACTTCTCTTCAATCATACGGGCAGAGTCCATCTGGGTTTTTCTTAACCATTGACACTGCTGTCTACACACTGACCACTTATCATACTGCAAAAGAATATCTTGGATTGGAAGTCAGCTTTTCTGTTCACCACTCACCTTGAATATGTACTCTTGGAACACACACTTCTACTTTCTGACATGTACCACTATACCTATTCAAGATGAAGGGCACACCCCAGTTTGTCCATACACCATGTGGATTTTTGTCCCCACACTGTATAGCAATTAAAGACTCAAATTAGAATTGGTCCCCAACCCCCAAAAAAGAATTGGTTCCCCAGATCCTCTGACCTACCTTCTGCCACAGATTCCCTCCTCATTTTCCTTGTATATAAAGGCAACCAAAAGATGCAGTTAATCCTATTTTGAAACCCAGAGAAGCCAATAACAGATTAGCAGAATAGTCTTTCCTCCTCAACCCTAAAAACGCACCAACCTATTTTGAATGACTCATACTGAGAAGTCTATTTTCCCAAAAAGAGTTATCTACTTGTCAACTGCAACTAAGAACAATAAAGCCATTTATTTACCTGCATTCAAAATAACAAGAGGGGAGAAGAAAGAAGAGGAGGGGGGAGGAAGAGGAGGAGGAGGAGGAATGGAAAGAAGGCAGGAAGAAAGGGAAAAAATGACTGGATTTGGGAGATAGATTGCTTTGTGGGGAGCAGCAAGAATACTAGTGGTACTGAATGATAAATATATAGGAACAGAGTGGTGTAAGTTGTGAGAATACTAGAAGAAGCAGGGAGGATGTCTAGGTTATGAATGACTGAATGACAGAGGATTTTATAGTTAGTCCTGGAGGTGATAAAAAGCCACTAAAATTTATTGAATAGAGGGATGGAATGGCTGGATTTACACTTTAAAAAAATTTCTTTAGTAGGTAAATGAAGGGTAGCTTGAAGAGGGGAGAGAAATATGGCTGACAGGTCAACCAGTAGGCTATTAAAATAGTCCAGACAGAGAAAATGAATGCTTGCACCAGGGAGGTGATTGTATCAGAGGAAAGAAGGAGGTGTATTTGAGAGATGTTACAAAAGTGAAATCAACAGATTGAATATAGAGGGAGGTGGGGTGGTTGTGGAGGTATGAGAGATAATAAGGAATTCTTCTATGTTGTGAGCCTGAGGAACTAGGAAAATAGCGTAGCCCTCAACAAGAATAGGAAAGTTTATAAGTGGTATAGTATTGGGGGAAAGATAATGAGTTTGATTTTAGACATACTGAGTTTATGATGTCTATTAGACAGCTGGTTCTAGAAGTCTGAAAGGCAATTAGAAATATGTGATTGGAGGTCAACAGAAAGGTTAGGGTAAGATATGTAGAGATGAGAACCATCAGTATAGAGAAGGTAATTAAATCCTTTGGAGCCAATGAAATCATCAAGTGGAAGAGCATAGAAGAAGGACCAGGGCAGGGCCCTGTGGGGATGCTCATGGGTAACAAGCGTGACCTGGGTGAAGATCCATCAAAGGAGCATGAGGAGGAGTTGTCAGGGAGACAGAAAGATAACTGTGAGATATTAATGTTGTAACAACCTAGAGAGAAGAGAGTATCAAGGAAAAGAGAGTGATTAGCAGCATTGAAGGCTGCAGATGGGTAAAGAAGGATGAAAATTAAGAAAAGGCCACTTTAACAATTAAGAGATTATTAGTTCCTTTAAAGGGAGAAGTTTCTGTTGAATAATGAGGTGGGCAGCCAGACTGTAGAGAGTTACAAAGAAGAGAGGAGAGAAGTGGAGAAAATTTTTATAGATGGTCTTCTTAAGTTTAGCCACACAAGTCAGGAGAGATGTGGGATGAGAAACAGACAAGATGATTGAGAGAGCTCATTGTATATGTTAGAGGGTGATAAAATGGGCAGTCTGCTAGAAGAGTTTTACTGGAATGGGATCACTACATGCACATGATTTGCAGAGTGGAGGGTTTTGCCTTGGTAAAGAGAAGAACCACCTCATCATGTGAGAAAGGGATGAAGAAGGAGGTAGTGGCAGAAGGCATCTGGGTGATATGAAATAAGGAGAAGAGTAGAGGAAATTCTCAGTGAATGGCCTCAATTTTTGCAGTAAAATATAAGGCATTTTTCTCAGCTTAGACAGTTCAAGGAAAGGGAACCATGGGAGGTTTGAGGAAAGATGAAAAAGTTTGGAAGAACTGCTGTGGTGAGCGGAATGGTGAGCTAATTAGGGAGATGTACAAGGATTGCCTAGCAGCAATGAAGGCCCAATTAATGTTATGAAATATAAATTTGTTGTGAACTCAAGACAGTTGTGTGATTTTCTCCACCAACTTTCAGTATCAGGTATGAAGAAGTGAAGACAGCAGATGGTGAGAACGAACCAAGGCTATGGATTGACAAGACGCCTTATCTTCTCCACATGTTACAACATAAGCAGTTTATTTTTTAGTCCCTCACAATTACATTTTCATGTTTACCTTTTTATATTTCTCTTGTTTGTTTCTTTATTGGTTTATATATAGCTCAGATCTTTCATTGAGAATGATTATAAGTTATCTATTTTATTAAAGGTCCTTTTTTTGCCTTTAGAATTATATCCAGCTTTTTTTTTTCAGACAAGTATTCTTGGTTACAAGCCTTCTGGGAATTCCAAATTATCCATTCCTTCATAGTCGTAGCAGCCAAATCACTTACAATCCTGACTGTAGTTCTGCAGTACTTGAATTCTTTCTTTCAGAATTCTTTTTGCTCTTATTCTTTGCTCATTCTTCTAACCTACTGCTTAACCCTAGACTTTAAGTTTGGGTTGTGTTTTTCACACTTTTAGAGGTAATGAACATTTGGGCTAAGTGTGTGTGTTCTTGGGTTCTTCCACTGCTTTTGGAGGGAGGTTGTTCAGTCATTCAGTCATGTTTAACTCTTTGTGACACTGTAGGGGGTTTTCTTGGCAAAGATTCTGGAGTGGGAGAGCTTCCAAGAGCCAAAATGGTGGAGTAAGCAGTAAATTGCTGTAACTCACCCACATTGGGCTCCCAACAAGCCATAAAAGAGCGCCCCCAAACAAATCCTAGAACAGCAGAACTAGCAAAAAAAATGGGGTTAAACAATCATTTAGCCCAAGAAACTTGGAATATTGGTAAGAGAGGTCGTCTAATTCACAAAACAGGGAAGTACAATCCAGGACGGGAAGCATGCCAGCAAGCCAGTAGTAAGCCCCAACTCAGCAAACCAGTGGGAGATACTGAACTCCAGTGTGGTGGAACAGGCAAGGGCCAACACCAGGAACCCCCTGCCTCCTCACCATAGTCAGGAGAATGGGCAGACTCAGTTGGTATCTATTCCTTTAAAGATCAGGTTATTCTGTATGAATCAGTGACCACTTTTTGCCCTGGTGCCCAGTCTTGGTTATTTTTCAGTACCTACTGCAAACTGAAATCCTCTATACAATAGGATACTTGTTAGACCCAATCTTCAGTGTCCACAAACCTCTCTTGTGTGCCTCCCTATGCTAACCTGGATTGGAAATATCACTTAACTTCGATTGTTTTTTTGGAACTTGGCTATACTTCTTTCTTCTACTCTGTCATATTCCCTCCCCACCCCTTACTACTGCAAATTATCATTTACAAAGTGCTTTATATAAGTTGTCCCATTCCATGTTCAAAACAACTACGAGATAGGTGTTAATATTGTCTTCATTTTATAGATGAGGAAACTGAGACTAAGAGAAATTGACTTTCCGAGGGTCTGAAGTGAAATTCGCACCCTGAACTTGCTGACCCCAGGAACAGTATCCTACTTTGCCTCCTTGCTGGTACCCATGGTTCATTCTTCATTGCAGATTTGGACTAACTACTTTTCTCTGACTTCCCTTAAGTCTTAGTGTCTTCTACCCATTCTAGTTATTTTGCGTTTTCATAACTGTGTTCATGGTCTATCAACCCAAGGAAAACAAGATCCTGAACAAGAAGGACTAGTTTTTCTTTTCCTTTTCGTTTCCATATCTGCAACAGCCGCGTTATGGGTGTTTAATAATTGTCTGTTGACTTGATCTAATAAGGATTACTTTCTAAGCATACCCTTCACATTTTACTTTTTAAACTCAAGCAACTTTAAGACTATATTTTTAATATTGAATTGAAACTTCAGTTTGTCCTTCAGTCTGTCAATTTAACCTGTTTATATTTCTGAAAGTCTTGACCCTGTCATTCAATGACAGCCATCACTTTCACACTTTTTTCCATCTATAAAATCTGAAATCACACCAAAAGAGTCTTCATTAAAAAAAGATAAAGAACGTAACAATCGCATGAGACCAAGGGACAAATCCCTGAGATACTCCTCTAGAGATCTTCCTTTAAAGTTGACATCAAACCATTATTTAGTCCTTATTGATCCAATTCTGCATCTCCTGTTCACCCAGTTATACCAGTTTAGTCTACCTTATCTCATCTTGTTTACAAGGATAGAGAGATGAGAGACTTTGTCAATTGCTTTGCTGAAATACTGGTACAATATAGCGTCGAAATTATCCCGTCAAAAAAGTGAAATAAGGTTTATCTTCTGTTAGACCATGCTTGGTCTTAAGGATCATCACTTTCCTTTCCAAATATCCTATCTCTTTAATAGAACATTCAATAAATTTCCTAGAAATCAAGGTCATTTGCTCGTGGTTTGTTAACTCCAACTTCTTCCAGTTTTTGATTAGGAGCATATTTGCCTGTAATCAGTCTTGAAGGACATTGTTTTGCTCTTTTTTTGTCATTGGTAGATCACTAATGATAATTTAGCATGGGGCCTGGAACATGATAGGTACTTAATAAATAATTATTGACTGAACTGACAGAATCAAATCTGTTACTGTTTTGGTGCCCTGGGATGTAGTTTGTCTTTTCCAGTTGACTTGAATACATCAGGGACACTTCATGTGACCTACTAGTACCTCATTCTCAAATCTTTTTTACAAATAATTTTATTTGACAGAGAACATAGATGATTTGTCCTCTCTTCCATCTGCACTTTTATATTCCTACCTAGTTCAAGCAATGGTTCATTCTTTCATTTAATTTTCCTCTTCCTAGATCCCATGATAGTATTTTTAGCGCTGTGTTTTGTTGTCCTTTTATTCACTGACAGTCTTACCTTATTCTGAGTTTTATTGTTCCTGACACTAAGTAAGCTTTAATGCCCCTGATGTACTCTTAAAGGGCTACAGCATGGTTTTATATTCATTATTCATTACCTGTCCTTGTTTCCACCTTCCATATATATATTTTTTAAGTTTTTAATAATTTTTTGTCACTTTCAATATTAATTTCCTTTTAAAAATGTATTTCTTAATTAACAAAAACTGCATTTTCTCTCCCTCTAACTGTGTCACATGGGGAAAAAAAGAAAAACAAAGGTCTTGAAACAAATTTGCAAAGTCAATAAATTATGATTATAGTATAAGCAATGTAAAAAAATTATGTCTCATTCCCTAGCCTGAGTCTATCTCCTATCTGTGAGTCATCCGTCTGTGAGCTGATTGGTAGCGAGAAATAACTCCTCTCTGAGTTTAAGTGGCGTGTTACTGCTGCCAAGTATGTTCTTACCACAACACAGACATCATAGATGTAAAAAAAACCCCTGGCTTTATTCTCATGTCCAAGCACTGGTACAGGCCTCAGAGAAAACCTGAAGAATCATTAGGATTCTTACGTTTTTAATTGGCAAAATCACAGCAGAGTGATAGAAAAATAATTCATTTCTGTTTTGTGGTTTTATATATTCCTTTTTGGCTGCAAAAGTTAAAGAGAAGAAAGATCCATAATCCCATACTTCCTTGAACAAGCAGTTCAATAGAATCATACTCTCATGTATCCCTTAAAGAAACAAACTTCATCAAATAAACTCTATCGCTAAACTAAGTCAGGTTACAGGACAAATCACAATTAGAGGATTCATACACAGGCTGTTGATGAGGAAGATTCACATGTCACCAAGGAGTTGAAACCATTGAAATTCTTCTTCTGACTTCTTATCTAAACAATGCTTAAGGCTCTTCAATCAATTTTTCATCCTGTGGGACAGGTTTTGGTCAGATGTGGTTAATATTAACCAAAAGATACAGAAAGAATCAAAGGAAATAGGAAAATTCCCATAACAGTAGCATGTTTCATATATCTATTTATCTAATTTAGATACATTTTAAAGTCTGCTGGTCCCTTAGAGAATTTACTGTTTAAAATTTGAATGATTAAATTTAATCACTTTGAATCTTGGAGTCTGGAACATGGGCTCTTTGTTTGCTTGCTTATTTCCATCAGCAATCTGTGAATTCTTTCTTCGGGACTTTGTTTTCTGTGTTTAGACTTTCTAAGTAGTTTTCTTGTATTATTTCTTATACCATGATGTTCAGGTTTCTTTCTTTTTTTTTTTTTTGGAGGGCAGTTGGGGTTAAGTGACTTGCTCGAGGTCACACAGCTAGTTTTTGTGTCAAGTATCTGAGTCTGGATTTGAACTCAGTTTCTCCTGAATCCCGGGCCAGTGCTCTATTCACTGCACCACCTAGCCTCCCCTATGTTCAGGTTTCTTGACTTGCCATGTTCCTTAAGTTAAGGCGACATCAATTACCTTTTCTTCAAAATCAATATGCTTTTCTTGTTCAGTTGATCATGTGCTCCTTTTAACATTATTACTTTTCATTTTTACTCTTACAGATTATCCTTTACTTTTACTTATTTGAATTCCCAGTTAGTTGCTCTTTCATTTCTTTAGGAAAACTAGCTACCAAGGATTCAGGTCTTTTTATTCTTCCAGTTATTTCTGTAGATGATAAATTATAATTTCCCAATTCTTATTTATCACTTGAAGTATTACAGAACATCCTGCTCTTGTTCCATGTTCTCTCTGAAATCCACAAGTTCCTTCCCTTTATGAGGCGTTGATTCATTTTCCTTTGTCTTGAAATATTTACTCAGACTTGTTTGGGCTCATTGAGATAGCTTGGAAGAGACCTTCCCTTCTCAAGTTAAGTCAATGAGATTTTACGAAGTACCTACTAGATGTGAGGCACCTTGCTAAGTCCTAGGGATAGAAAGGAAAAAAAAAACAGTTCTGTATTCAAGGAATTTACAATTTAATGAGGGAGACGATGTGCAAACCACTATGTACAAACAGGCAATATGCAGGATAAATTAGCCCAATGTACCCCTTTCTCCCAAGGCAGAGAACATTTCTGTTTTCCTGTATTGCTACTGACTTTACACAAGGCAGCCAAGCAGAATTGTTACCTTCCTTACTGCTACAGAATGGTGGGGTGAGAAAGGAAGAAGGACAAATAACAAAGATTAAATGGATCCCAGAGCATGAACCACTGGGTCTCATTGTGTCCCCTGATCAGAAGGTGGGAGTTGGTGGAGGAAGGGGGCTATTAGTGCATTAGGGATTAGGGTTTAGCTTCTCTACTGTTAATTTTTCAGGTTGTTAACTCCTTAGAGTCTTGGCATTTTAGCTGATAGACACAGCCAGTAGATTTCCTCTTGTTTTTTGTGAGAATTGGGGTTTTATAGAACAGTAGAGTACTGTACATATCGACTTCTGGGTTACTCATCTAAGCTTTTCAAAGGACCATTGTGGTGCCAGAAATCTATTGAACAAAATATGAGAGAAAAATTGGATTGGCAGTCTTATGGAAAAAGAGGAACTACAAAGGACATATGAAGGAGGAGGCTATGTGCATCCAGAGATAGAACGTATAAATAGAAGTATGTATAAAATGGTGTTACATATAAAATACATGCATATATACATATGCATATACATATATATGTAGATGTATACACATATATATATGTATATATACACACATGCATATATATATATATATATATATATATATATAAAATTTGTACCTAATGAAAGCCATCTCTACTGGGGGAGAGGGAAGGAAAAAAGGAAAAAAAAGAAAGTTACATGATAAATTTATTATATATTTAAAAGAAATAGCAAGTCACACATAATAGATTTGCAGTTTCATATACAATCATCTTTTTTCTATTCTATACTATGGAAATACTTTTATATTTCTTAAGTTCAGAAAATAATAAATAACACTTAAAAAAGAAAATGAATAATATGTATGCCATATAGCACAATGAATCATTTGTGTAGATGAAGGGATTCCTAAACTAGAAAAATCTGTGAAGGACTGGAGAAAACAAAAGCAGTGACGCAGGTTTGGTGAAAGAGAAATGTTCCATTTTTGCAAAAGAAAGGAGATAGTAGAGTCTATAAGGTATACTTTGATACATTTGTTTTTTACTCTTGGTGAAGCTCTAAATATATTATTAATTATGGTTCTGAGCATCTAGAAAGACAAACAAGGAGGATTAAAAACCAACATAGATGATTTGATGACAGTTTGTGCCAGGTTTGCTTCAATTCATTTTCTACAATTCAGTTAGATTCAGGATACATTTATTAAGTACTTGATGTGTTCCAGGCCCTTACTAGGTTTTGGTGATAAAAAGAAAAAGAATGTGATTGACAGAATTACTATCCTGGTTGCTCAAGGGCATATTGTAGAAATTTTAGCAAGTATTCAATAAAGTATCTAAAATTATTTTTCTGAATAAAACGGCAAAATGTGAGCTACATAATAATAAAATTCAGGTATACAAAAATGGTAAAATATAAGTTTCTGGAAGGGAAGGGTGGTATTTCTTTTTCTTTTTTTTGTATTCCCAGTGCCAAGACAAATTCTTTGCGCAAGTTAAGCATTTAATAAACATCCTGTGTCCTTTTGTCTTGTGCTTTTTTTGAGATACAGTACATGTTATCTATCTGTCTTCAAGTATTTGAACAATTATTATATAAGTGATTAGATTTTCACTGTTCTACCCAGAAATAAGCAGGAAAAATTTGTAGTAGTTACAAAGAGAAAAAAATTGGGGTATGAAAAGGTTTCCTAGCAATTAAATTAATCCAAAAGTGAAATAGTCTGTCTTAGAAATGTGCAAAGACATTTTTAAAAAATTATATTAAATGTTTTTAATTAACTGAAATTTGCCTCATGTCAGATGCCTTCTCCCACTTTTTCTTCCTTCTGTATCACATGATGAGGTGTCCCTACACTTTAGCAAGGAAAACCTTTCCCTCCACAAGTAATCCCATTTTAACCTATCATTTTCTGCAGATTGACACCTATATCATCCTTAATCTCTCACTTATCCTCAACTTCTCCCTGACTGCTCATTTCTTCCCTACTTCAGACAGACATACTCATTACTTCCTCATCCTAAATAATTCTCACTTTCTCCTTCTATTCCCAGTTATTACTGATATATATCCTTTGTACCTTTTGTGGCTAAGCTCAAGGAGATCATCTATAATAGATGCCTTCACTTTCCTCTCACTGTTTTTTTAATCCTCTACAATCTGACATCTGACCTCAACATTCCACTAAAGCTACTCTCTCCAAAGTTACCAGTGAGTTCATGTGGCCTTTTCTCAATCCTCATTCTTCTTGACCTCCCTACAATCTTTAACACTGTTAACCACTCTCTTAAGCTTAATGTTCTCTTCTCCCTAGGTTCTCAATATAGTATTCTCTTTCTAGATTTTTTTCTTTCAATACCAAATATCAATTTTGTAAGTAAGGTGAATTTTAGTGTAATTAAGGTGGATTTTAGTGTGTGTAAAGTGGATTTTTGTTATTATTTCTTAGAGTTCAGTTTACCAGGGTTCATAACTATAACAATCTCTTGTTCCCAGGTATTAGATATGAGGTCCCCCAGTTATGGTTCAAAACATCTCCACCACATTTGTGCAGCGTTATATAATGATAAATAATATAAACATCCACTGCAACTGTGCAGTGAGATACAGGGATGGGGTGATGTACAGTTGTGAGACCATTGCTGACAATATGCCTTCCTTGTCTGTTGCCCCTATGAAGAAGGTAGGCATTGGTCTGTGAATGGGGAGCCTTAGGGTTGAGTGCATGAAGGCTGTGTGTGCTTTAACTGACCTCCACTGAGGCTTGAGGAGATTTAGGGGATGCACTAGTTGTGCTTGTCTTGACTGACCCCATCGAGACATAGGGGTAGTTGCCCCCTCCCTTCTCATTGGTCCCTGTGAGAAGGGTGATTAGGGAACACTGCAGGAGTTTGTCTTCCCATTATCAGCAATCCTCTTCCGAGAAACTAGACTTGAGTAAAGTCAGATTGTTAAGCCCTTCTTAGTGTCTTTCCTGTCTGACAAGATCAAGAGTGAACTTGTGCTAGCAGCGCTCCTGTGTACTGTGTTTATTTGTCTTACAAACATTTAATGCCATAGCCTTTAATACGTATTCTTTATGTTGTATGTAGAGAAGTACATTGCTGTTGGTCACATACAGCTGACTAACTAAACCTCTAGAGATGTTTGTAAATTCTGCTGTGTTCCCGTCTAAACTTCTCCCAAGATTCTGATTTCTCTTTTGAATCATTCATGCAAATTTATGCTCTTTGGGGAATACAAAAGGTTTGTGTTTCATCAGATGTTGATTCTATTTTCTTTTTTCTTGCAATATTCATCTGTTGTTGTTTGTCATTTCCTTAATGTCTCGGTAGTTAATGAGTCAACAGCATTTATTAACTACGCACTTTGTAGCAGACACTATGCTGAGCACTTCTAATTTTAGTGTTTTCTCTCCTGATTCTTAGTGGAATTTTTATCCTTCTTGGTTGCTTTAACATCCTCCATCCCTTGCATTTTCCTGTTGCTCACTTTCTTACTCCTCCTCCCTTTCAATGACTGATTTTGGTACTGGACCTCAAGGCACCTTACGCTCTTCTCATATTGGGGAATTTACTTTCACTGTCCTCTGTGACTTGTCCCATCTGACTTCTGTTTCCAATTTCTACAGTCTTGCTTCAGCTGTACCTGCTGAGTTTCCTGCCTGAGTTTCTTCTGATCTTTCCTTCTCTGAACCAATCATCATCTGTCACTTTTGACAGAGTTTGTAGTGGGGTAGAGTGTGTATTCCTGACATAATTTCTGTTGTTTTGGGGTGACCTAAGCTAGGAGACTTTCCAGGAAATAGGAAACATAATTTCCTTCCTCCTTTAAAAAAGACCTTATCTACACTGTGCAGAGTTGCCACAACTTATTACTTACTATAAGATCATGGTGGAAAGGCAGGTGTCAAGGGTGTCAGCAGAGACCATAACAGGAAGAAAATTTCTGAGTGGATCTCCAAGTGTAAATTCTCAGGTACATTTAGTTCCCCTACCTGAGCATGGAGGCAGATGCCGGAGTTTTGCTAGTTGAGCACCTTAGTGTTTGGTGTTCTCCCCCTCTTACTGCCTAAAACTACTTTATATTGTACTTCTTTATTTCTTGTCCTGTGAAAGGAACTGCAATTGCCTTGCTTCTAGTATATGATTCCCTCCCTTGAGTTTTGTTTTGTTTCTGCAAGTTCATGATGAACGAATTAAAGACTTAGTCTCCTAACTGGTTGGTTGGTCATATTGATTTAATTTATTTTCAAATTGATAATGTTATTATCACATTTAGAATTAGGATTCAATTTTGTCAATTTTCCTCCATACTGATACTTCAGAAGAAGGACATCCTAGTCGGATATGCTAAGTTTAATTATATATGCAAACTCATTTGCTCTCATTGACTTATTTTAGAAGAATTGAGAAGACAGCATAACAATAAAAATACTCATTAGCTATACAACTCTTCAGTTTCTGAAGAAATTCATAATTGTTCTGTGAGGTGAGCAGGAAAGTTAATATTATCTTTAGATAATGTTAAATGAGAAATGGGGAGATAGAAAACTGAATGAGAAATGTGAGAAGTAAACCTTCAATTAAACATTTTGCCCAAGATCTCAAAATTAGTAAGAATTAGAACCAAATGAACTTGACCAGAGCCTTGTCCACTTGCTTCATCTACTTTGTCATTCTTCCTTTGAATATGGAAAACATCACTGTACTTTATCTGTAGATAGGTTGGAATTTCATTGGTCAGAATTGAAGAATTCTTTAAATAGTATTCATATTCTTTATGTTGTATATAGAGAAATAAGTTCCTGTTAGCCATATAGAGCCTGCCCATTAAACAGAATATGAATTTGCACATCCACAAAGAGATGTTATCAGTTTGCTGTTTTAAAAATTATATTAACTCTCCATAGAACATTTTGTTCTTTGTAACCCTAACTCTAACTGATTGTTTTAAACTATATTGTTTATCATTAAGAACCGCTAGTATGCTTAAAACTGACTCAAATTCTAGGTTTTATATAACCAATAATCCAAGCCTAAAGAAAAAGAAAATCTGTTCCCATGTTAACTTAAACACTATAATATTCATTATAGTGTTTGGAAATTTTCTATATACACACGTACATATAGGTATATGTGTGTGTGTGTGTATATATATATATATATATATATATATATATATACATATATATATATGTGTGTGTGTGTGTATACATATATTTTCATATATGCATGCATATATGTGTATGTATATACATATATATTTAAATTTTATAAAATGCTATAATGATCTCTTAACCTCCCATTTTCTGTTACATTAGCCCTGAGGAAATAGTTGATAGTGCTTAGTGGAATGGTAGATACCATGTAAAGAAGATATGTGCCTTTTTTTACTGAATGGGAAAATAAAGAATTTTTACTATAGATTTTATTAATGGTTTTAAATGTAATTCATAATCTAGCCAAGACAAATAACTGGGTAAAATAATCAACCATAGGTAGGAACAACTAAATGATATAATGTTAATGAAGTAATAGTATTTTACTAAGATCTTGGCAACTGGTCCCATCACTTGCTGGCAAACAGAGGGAGAAGAAGTGGAAGCAGTGTCAGATTTTATATTCTTGGGCTCCAAGATTGTGGCAGATGACTGCTGTAGCAATGAAATTAAAGGACACTTGATCCTTGGAAGAAAAGCTGTGGCAAATTGAACAGTATATTAAAAAACAGAGAAATCACCTTTCCCACAAGGATTTGTAGAGTCAAAGCTATGGATTTTCCACTAGCAATGTGTGGCTGTGAGAGTTGGAATATAAGGAAAGCTAAACACTACAAAAGTGACACTTTTAAATTGTGCTAGAGAAGAATTTTAAGAGTCACTTGGATAGCAAGGAGATAAAATTAATCAATAATTAAAAAAAATTAATTCCAACTATTCACTGGAAGGTCCAGTACTGAAGCTCAATTTTAAACACATTGGCTATATGATGAGAAGACAGGATTCATTTGAAAAGACCTTAATGTTGGGAAAGATTGAATGCAACAGGAAAAAGGGACAGCAGAGGATGTGGTGGTTAGATAGTATCATGGAAATGATGAACAGTCATCATCAAACAGCCTTTGAGAAATAGTGAAGGATACAAGAGCCTGGCGTGCCATGGTCCCTGAGGCATGAAGAGTTGGACACAAATGAACTGAACAAAAACAACACAAAGATAGAAATTCCTCAAATACATAAATAGATATTTTCAAAATATATAATATGATGTAAGATCACTCTATCTCTAGGAGAAATAGATATTGAGAGAAGGCTCTATTTTTGCCTTTTTAAAAAATTATTTTGAATTTTTGGAATAAAGGAAACATTTCCATAGCATAGTACATTAAAAAAAAATGATTGTCCATGAGACTGCAAATCTGCTATGCACAACTTTCTCTTCCTTTCAAATACACAACAAAATTATTATGTAAATTTCTTTTTTTCCCGTCCCCCCATTGCCCTGGAGATGGCTACCATTAGTAAACACAAATAAGTATACATATGCAAAATTAATGCATATCTATTTATCAGTTCTTTCTCTAAATACAGAAAATGTCTTTCTTCATATGTTTTTTATACCCAAGAGCTATTTATAATAGTCAAAATAACTTATTTGCTCAAAGTCTTTCTTAAAACAGTATTCCTGTTACTGTATACAATATTCTCTTGGTCCTGCTTATTTTGCTCTTCATTATTTCATATAAATCATCCCACATTTTTCTGAAATCATTGAGCTCATCATTTCTTATAACACAGTAGTATTCCATCACAATCATATACCATGAATTGTTCAGCCATCCCTCAATTGATGGGCATCCATGCAATTTCCAGTTCTTTGACACCGCAAAGAGAGCTGCTATAAATATTTTAGAACATGTAGATTCTTTGCCTTTTTCCCTAGTCATCTTTGGAAATAGATCAAGTAGTGATATTTCTGGGTCAAAAGATATAGGTAGTTTAATAACTCTTTGGGCATAATTCCAGATTCCTCTCCAAATGGTTGGATCAGTTCACAATTCCACCACCAGTGAATTAGTGTTCCAATTTATCCACATCCTTTCCGACATTTGTCGTGTCTCCCTTCTATCACTTTAGCCAGTCTGATAAGTGTAAAATGATATCTTGATGTTGTTTTAATCTGCATTTCTCTAATCAATAATGATTTAGAGCATCCTTTCATGTGACTATAAATCATTTTGATTTATTCATTGGAAATTTCCTGTTTATATACTTTGACCATTTATCATTTGGGGAATGACTCATGTTCTTAAAGATTTGAAAAAAGACCTTTATCTCATAAACTGTCTATAATTTTCCCCAAAATTTTCTGCTTTTTTCTGATCTTGGCTATATTTATTTTATTTGTACAAAACCTTTTAATTTAATGTAATCAAAATTATTAGTTTTGCACCTAATTTTGCTCTCTGTCTTGTTTATTCATAAACTGTTCCCCCATCTAAGTTGGATAATTAATATTTTTCATCTTCTTCCAATTTTCTTATAAAATCATTCTTTATGGTTAGGGCATGTATCTATCTTGACCTCATCTTGGTAAATGATGTAAGATATTGGCCTATGCCCAGTTTCTGCCATAGTGCTTCCCAGTTTTCCCAATAATTTTTTTTAACCAAATAATTAATTTTTATGCCAAAATCTTGTCTTCAGACTTGTCAAACACAAAATGATTATGTTTTTTTGCTGTTGTGAATTGTGTGTCTGCCCCATTCCATTGATGCGCCTTTATATTTGGTAGCCAATATCAGGCAGTTTTGATAATTGCTGTCTTATAATAGAATTCAGGATCTGGCACTTCTATATCATTATTTATTTTTATATACTTGAATTGTTATGTTTCCAAATGAATTTTATCATTATTTATTCTAATTCACATTCAAAGTTATAATTACAATTTGCGAATTTCCTTCCATCTCATTTTCACTTACTGTTTTCCTTCTCAGCCTCTCTTTTCGTGCTATACCTGTTACCTTATTTTTTCTTCTTCCCATCTAATTCCTTACTTTACCCACCCTTCCAAAAGTTACCCTTTTTCTATATACCTCACCCTCCTAATCTTAATCTATATACTTTTCTAAAGGTCCCTCCACTCTATCCCCCAGTCTTCTCATCTCTCTAGAAGTTCAGAAGACTTCTAAACCTCCTCAGATATATATATATATATATATATATATAGTTTCCTCTTCAACCCAAATGAGAGTTAGGTTCCAATATTGCTAGCCCTCAACCTCTACCTGCTTTCTCTATATTAGTTCTTTTCATGCCCATATTTAATGAGATAATTTCTCCTTTTAACCTCTTCCTACCCAGTTTTGGTTTTGTAGAATCACTTCATCATGCACAATTCAGTCCCAATCTTTTTTTCAAACTACCTTAGTAAGGAAAATTTTTTAAAGAATACTATAACTAATAATTACAAATATTAATGACGTTTCTATGTATCATAAGTAAATAGTTCGACCTTAATCAGTGCCTTATAAGTAGTCTTAATGTTTTCCTTATTTTTTCTGGATCTTTTATGTTACATTTATATTGAGTTCTGGTCTTTTTTGTTAAAAATACCTGAAATTCTTTTAGTTCCTCAAATCTTCATTGTTTCTCATTCAGGATTATACTTGATAAGTTATTCTTGGATGCAACCCCAGCTCTTCAAAATGTAAAGCTCAAAGACACATGGTCTTTTAGTGTAGAAGCTGCTAGGTCTTATGAAATTCTGATTGTCTGCAGTGTTTAAGGGGTGTGTGTGTGTGTGTGTGTGTGGGTGTGTGTGTGGGTGTGTGGGTGTTTCTTGTTGCTTGCAGCTTTTTCTCTGTTAACCCTGGATTTTTGAAACTTGGCTATGACATTCCTCTAATTTTTTTTCCCTGGGATCTCTTTCAGGTGATGATTGGTAAGTTCTTTTGATTTCTACTTCCTAGAACTTCAGGGAAAGTTTCCTTAATAATTTCTTGTTATATTGTTTTCAGTTTCTTTTTTTGATCATAACTTTCAGGTAAACTGACCGTTCTTATATTGTATCTCCTTGATCTGTTCTCCAGATAAATTGTTTTTCTCATAAGATATTACAGATTCCCTTCTATTTTTTCTAGTTATAGATCTTTGCATCTTATAATATAATTTGATTCCGCTTGTTCAGTTCTAGTTTTCAAGGAGTTATTTTCTGACTTAAGATTCTGTATGTCCTTTTCTAATTGAATAACCTTTATTTTCACAATTTTTGGATTGCTTTTATTTTTTCTATTTTTTTTCATTCTCTATTATTTGATTTTTTAAATTCCTTTTTAAGTTATTCAGGATTTCTTTTGAGGTTTCTGACCTTTTGACATTGCTGTTTAGGGTAGTAGTAGTTTCTTTTCTTATCTCACTATCTTCCTCTGAATATGTACCCAGATCTTATTTTACACCAAAGTAGTTATCAATGGTCAACTTCTTTTCCCTTTGCTTATTCATTTTTATTTTTAATTTGTCTTATTTTATTTTTAGTAGAATGGTATTATTATTTTCAGGCTTTAATCCTGAATTGTGGGTAATCTTGTCTTGGGGCTCAGGTCCTTCTAACTATTGTTTTCTGGCTCAGGGACTCCTCTTTTCTTCCCCTCACCTTCCCCTCACATTGTCCCCAAAATGTTCTAGCTCCCTGCAGTACAACACTCATATGACTTCTTCATACTTCTCCTCACCCTCAGTCATACACCAGGATCACATCTGGTCAGCACCTATGGTCCTGACTTCTGGAAATAGCAGGGAGTCCTTCAATCTTTCCTCACTCAATCATCTGCTATTCTTTAAGTGAAAGTTTGTGAGGTAAAAGTTCATGAAGTGAAATTTCTTGGTACCTTGAATGATGTGAAAGTTGAGGTAAAATTTCTTGAGACCTATTTTACTTTATTCAAGGTCCACCAGCTTTTGTTTATTCAGTGAAGTTGGCCAAGATATCTCTACACTTCATTCAGATTAAACCTTAGCTTATAGAGTCTACTCTAGAGTCTACTTCTCAAGATGTCTTAGGGGGACAAATGCTTTGCCCCTTTATTTTTGTTGCTCTATATTCATTTCATTGAGACTTTTTTTTCTATTTGGGAGGAAATCTGTAGAATCTGGAAATTTCTGACCTACTCCATCATCTTCCCTTCTTTTCTTAATGTGTAATAAAGTTATTGAGGTAAAAATGAAAAAATGTGATGTCTCTTCTCCCTCCTCCCTTCTCCCAAAACAAATTTTCGTTTCCTAATTCCCATTACAGATTTCAGAACTTGGTCCCATTTAATAGAAATGTATGGAAAATTATTGCTTTAGGATAATAACTTGGCAATATCCAGTTTCCATTTCTCTGTTTTTCTTTCAAAATTGTAGAATCAATATGTATATCTCCTCTAACTTTGTGTTGACTATAAATGCCTAAATTGTTATGCCTTCCTTACTTATCCTTTAGGCATTTCCTCTTAGGCAAATCCCATAAAACAGCCAAAGTTAAAAATGAAGTAATAATCTGAAACCTGATATAAAAGTTCAATTTGTGAAGCAGTGAATTTTCAAGTAGTTGAGAGAAGTAGGTACAAAAAATCTACACCTTCCTAGCTCTAGAACATGTTATGGTACCTGTAGACTACTACCCACCCTGGAATATTCTTCTCCAAGGCCCACCCTTCTCTGTTGGTGGATTGCTCCTGGAGAATCCATTTTTTGGAAGGGCCCAGGCGGCCTCCCTTCGTTGTCCTCTTGGCGCAGCTGCATGACTCTGCACTCCAAAATCAGGCCATCTGTATTGCTGGCTCATCCTTGAAATCACCTCAGTGCTTGAGGTCTCTCTGATCTGGAATAGTCTACCATTATTGAGGCCTTCTCACTCTGGTATGTTCCTCTACAAGACCCATTCTTTTGGGGGAGTTCCTTCTGGAACCTCTATTTTGTAGAAAGATGAGCCTTATGTCTTTCTTTTCCCTCCAGTTCTAATGATTCTCAGCATTTTGACTTCAAAATTCCAGACCTGCTGGTACCTTCCTCTTGTTTCTCCTCCCCCATTCTCAGCTTTCTATTGTGCGTTGTTCTAGCAGATTGCAAGGTCCTTCAGGGCAGCGTCTGTCTTTCTGTTTTACTTGTATTTCTTTTCCTAGAACTTAACATAGTGTCTAGCACATATGGACATCTAGGTGGTACAATGGATAGAGGACAGGGGCCTAGATTCAAGAAGATTCATCTTCCTGAGTTCAATCTGGCCTCAGACACGTATTAGCTGTGCAACTCTGGTCAAGTCACTTAACCTTCATTGCCTCAGTTTCCTCATCTGTAAAATGGAAGGAAATGGCAAACCACTCCAGTATTTTTGCCAAGAAAACCCCAAATGGAGTCATGAAGAGTAGGACACAACTGAACACAACTGAACAACACCTAGCACAAAAGCTCACACCTGGAATCCTTTCTTTCATTTCTGCCTCTTGTCTTTCTTGACTTTCTTTGAGTGTCAGCTAAAATTTCACCTTCTCTAAAAAGCCTTCCCTAATTTTAACGTAGCCTCTCTATTGATTACCTCCAGTTTATATATGTGTGTATGTGTACATATATATATATATATATATGTATATACATATACATATATATATATGTACACATACATTCCCACATACTTACACATATGTGTAGATATACATGTATTGGTTGTATATAGTTGTTTTCATATTGTCTCCCCATGTGACTGTGGCCTCCAGGAGACCCAGAACTGTCTTGTTCTTGTCTTTCTTTCTCTTCCCAGTACTTAGCACAGTCTTCTGCACATAGTAGGAGCTTGGGAAATTTTTATTGGTTATTTAATACATGTTTTTTTCCTTCCTTCCCTCCCAACTTCTTTCCTGACTTCTTACCTTCATTCCTTCTACTTTATTTCCTTCCTTCCATTTTAAGTTGCTGTGGATCTATTTACAAGAACTATTTTCATATTTAGAATATGTAGGGTTGTCATTTAGAATATCATAGGATTTAAAAAGATTAAAGCTGATAATTTTAAATGCTTGACTTGGTCACTGACACACATATAGTTATCCAGGATTCAAACTCATCTCTTTAGATTTTGAATCCTCTGTACTATCTATGTTACCTTATTTAAGAAATCAAAATGGGGCATTTATGTGGCATAGTAGATAGAACAGGGGTCCTGCAGTCAGGAAGATCTGAATTCAAATCTGTCCTCAGACACGTACTAGCTGTGTGACCCTGGACAAGTCATTTACCCCCAGTTGTCTCTAATAAAAGAAATGAAATGAAAGTTAATTTAACTTTCAAATATAGTTCATTCAGAAAAAAATGAAGAAAGGGAATGTGCTTCAGAATTATATGAGAATTTGGTATTAATAAAATATCGTAAAGTTTCAAAATGGTGAAAAGGAAAATTTTATCTTTGAGTCTTTGGCTCTACTTACAGAGGCAAAACTCAGTAAGAGAGAATTAAAAAGAATTTTCTTTAAAATGTGAGATCAGTGGATCAGCATGGGATTCAAAATGGAGGGTGCTTTTGTTGATGATTTTTGGCATAAGAGAAAGACAATGCTGATAGGTATATGTCTCCAAAAGAGCAATGGACCACTGCATCTTAGCTACTTCCTAATTACTAGATCATAGTGAAATGCATCATAGGTGTGCAGTGGATATCCAATGGGCTTGGAATCAGGAAGATTCATCTTCATGAGTTCAGATCCAGCCTCAGACACTTACTAGCTGTGTGACTCTGAGAAAGTCATTTAACTCTGTTTGCTTCAGTTTTCTAAAATGAGCCTGAGAAGGAAATGGCAAACCATCCCAGTATCTTTGCCAAGAAAACCCCAAAATGGGTCCCAAGGAGCTGGACGGGACTAAAAACGCACAACAACAACAAAGGGAAATAAGATTCGGGATAAGGAGCATGGGCTGTTGCCAGAGGGTACAGACCTCTCACCAAACCATTTTGAACCCCCAAGACATGAGAAAGGCCTATAACCTGGATTGGCCAACCAGGAGAGACATTGTGGTCCACTCTGAGTTCAATCTACCATAACGCTCTGGCATAATAGACATAGTAAGCTCTTTGAGTAAACCCAAAATGCTCCTTCCTGTGTCAACACTACAAGGCCAAGTGAAACTGATCAGAACATTCTTCTGTTAATGAGAACCAAGGACAAGGTCCCTTGACCAGACACTACCTTGAATAATGGGACTTTTCTTATCTTAATATTTTATGAACATATACTATGTTATATCATGTTAGTTATAAAAGAAACACAGATATAATGGGTTGTAATTTCAATCAACACTTTGTCACCTCTCCTATCTGATTGTATTTACAACCTATTCAATTAAGAAAATTCTTTTCTTGGGGGCAGAGTCAAGATGGTGGCATAGAAGCAGGAGAACTTAGCAGCTCCCCCCATAACAACCTCAAATACATATAAAATATGACTCTAAACAAATTTTAGATCTCCAGAACCCACAAAAGTACAGAAAAACAAGGCTCCTGCTGAAGGCAGCCCAACAGGCAGAGAGGAAGGGTTCATTGTAGCATACCAGGAGCCAAAACCAGCCTGGCCTGAAACCATGGGTTAGCCTGGGGGCAGCCAGGACGAGCTGCAGCTGGAGCATATGGGAGAATGGAACACTGGCAGCTGTGGCAATTTGTAGAATTATCAACCCATAGAGCCAAGAACAAAGTGAAAGGTCAGTGGAACTCAGCTAAATTGGGGGGAGAAAAGTGGGTCTGGCCATCTGCACCAAGGGCAAGAAAGGAGCAGAAGCAGCAGCCCTGTAGCCACCTCCACATGGCTGCTTCAGAGCTCCTGGCCTGCAAATTTCAGGGGGGCCTAGTGATCGTTCAGAGGCTAAGTGCTCTTGCCTTAACCTGCCTGGATCAGGATCATGGTTTTGGGTGGTGATCCTAAGGTACGTGACCAGTGAGCCAAAGCTGGTGAGGGCCGTAGAGACAGTAGCCTCCTAATAGCTCTAGCAGCTGGAAAAACCCCAGTGATTTGGGACAAAGATCTTCCCCCTGGAAGTAGAGAGCTACTGTGGCTCAAAAATCAAGTTAATTGACTGGCAGCATGAGCAGGGAAAGGAGGCAAAGAAAGCTCAGCAATCCAATAGATTCCTTTTTTGGGGACAAAAAGGATCAAAGCATGGAATGGGAGGAAGACAATACAGTCAAAACTCCTACATCAAAAGCTTCCAAGAAAAATGTAAGCTGGTTACAGGTCATAGAGGAGCTTAAGAAGGATTTTGAAAACCAAATAAAAGAAGTAGAGGAAAAATTGGGAAGACAAATGAGAATAATGCAAGAAAATCATGAAAAGAGAGTCAACAACCTGACTGAAGAAAATAACACTTTAAAAAATAGATTAACTCAAATGGCAAAAGAGGCCCAAAAAGTCAATGAGGAGAAGAATGCCTTAAAAATTCGAATTTGCCAGATGGAAAAAGAATCTCAAAAGCCTACTGAGCAGAATAATTCCTTCAGAATTAGAGTGGAGCAAATGGAAGCAAATGACTTTATG
>CM053580.1:214161834-214197088 GCA_028627135.1 Pseudochirops cupreus
GAGAGAGCAGATTGGGGGAGGGGGTAAACATGAGATCACTTTTTTGGGGTGGTGGGTAGGGGAAAGATGGGGAGAAAATTTGTAACTCAAAATCTCTAGGAAATGAATGATGTAAACTAAAAAACAAAAGTTAATTTAAAATTTAAAAAAACTAAAAATTAAAAAAAAAAAAAGAAAATTCCTTTCTCATATTATGGTCAAATATATATGGAGAACAAAAATTTTAGTGACAAAGATATCCTGAGTTGGGATTATTTGAAAAAGGCTTCTCATTCTTTTATCAGACAGTCAAAATTTAGATTTTGGTTTCTTGTACATGGATCTGCTAGCTTTAAGGTAATAAAACAACACAAATTTATGTATCACCTAGTTTGTTTACCTCTTTTAACCTTACTTTCAGGTTGACAAGGGTAATACAAAAGACAAGGAAATGATATTGAAGTGCATGTGCAGAGTAGATAATGTCTCTTCCAAAAGTACCAGAAGGCAAGACTGGAAACAATGGGATCACTGGGACTCAGTCAGAATAAATTTCAGTAGAACAGTGGGGTTGGAGTTAGATGCATATAAGTCCCAGCTCTGCTACTTTTAAACTATGGGAAAATAAGCATGTCATTTGGATTAAAATAATTTTTTTCTTATCCCAAGTCCCTTGCCAAACATTATAATTGTATGATGATGCTGTCAAATTATCTGGTCTTTGTCAGTAAGAATAAAGATTTTATTATTAATTTGACCTACTACTATGTTTTTTTTAATTATGAAATTAATCACCTACTGTTTCTAAATTTCTCACAGATCATTGCTAGTCACAGGCAGAATAACTTCTACCATCTTCAGAGCAAACCAAAAATAAAATACTGAATCTTTAAAGTGAGGTTATTTGGCACTTACTTATTTAGTTAAAGATTCACCAAGCAAAATTCCCTTGGGAAGTATAGATGGCTCATTGAGCCCCATGGGGAGGATGGTAATTAAACTCTGAAGGCAACCGCTAATGTTAAACTAAAAGCCTGTCTTTAAATAGTAATACACATGCAATGTAAAGTGGTAGGCCCTCAGGTGCCTGTTGACACAACACTAGGAACTGGCACATTTTAATATAAAAGCCAAATTGAGGAAACTGTTATGAGCTCATCTGCATAAAGCAATATGATTCTGCCTCAGGGCGTAGGCAACTGGGAGTGATTAGCAAAATGTCTCTTCCCTGCTAGTCAATTGCTCTGCTAAAATGCCACTTGTCAGTGAGAAATTTCATACACCATATGCTAACTTGCCTCTCCAGAAACCACCCCCCTCCTCTTGCTGATCGCACACTGAAGAATTCAACTTCAGTGCATGAGATGTTGTCAAGAAAAATTGCGAGCACAGAAAAGATGCTGGAAATTTGTCTCCATCCTCTTCTGCATCCTATTGCTGCATCATCCATTTTCCTATGAGTATTTTCACTTCTGCCTTTTGCCTTTTATATTTTACTTGCAATACAAACAGAGAGGGCTATATTTGTTTTAACCTTAAAAAAGAAATGTAAGAGCTGTCGTGCTCTATTATCTGTGCTGCAAAGGATGCTAAGCAATTGTAATTTAGAAGACATCTGTTTTGATTTGATTAAATGGTCATATATAAATGTGAAAAGTATATATCTATCTTTTTAATCCCATTTTGGCTCATTTAGACCAATTTAGGATAAATAAGGAGGGCCCACCTTCTTCCCTCCTAATTTATTTCCTTGACTGAGGGAATTAGAATACTCCATCTCTGTGGCAATTTCTAGATCCTCTCCCTACTACAATGACTCAGTAACTTCTCCTTTGAGATTCATACAATCCAAATCTAAGCCACATGAATCCTGGTAGCCGTAGTCTGGATGGACCCTTCCTCACTGAGTTCAGTAACTGGCTCACAATCTTCCTCTACTTCCTAGCTCTTGCCTTCATCCTAGGGACTTCAATTTCTATATGGATGCAATAATAATCCTAATAACAGCAACAACAACAGAACAATAATAACCAGTGTTTATATGGTGCTTACTCGTTCCAAGGACTGCACTAAATGATTAACAACACCATCTCACTTGATCTTTAAAACAATCCTGCGAGGTAGGTGCTAATACTATCCCCATTTTACACATGGGGAAACTGAGGCAAACAGAGATTAAAAGACTCGCCCACAGTCATGCTTAGTAAGTATCTGAGACTAAATTTGAAATTGAGTCTTCCTAACTCCAAACCCAGTGCTCTGTCCACCTGTCTACCTCTCAGCCTAATCTCCCCCTCTATCAATTTCCTCGTTTCCCATGACCTACTCATCAACTCCACCCCAGTTTTATACAAAGATGTTCATATCCTTGATCTTGCCACCACTCATAAATGTGGCCCTTCCATGTTCAAAAACTCTGAAATTCTCTCATCTGATCACAATTTATTACATTTTACCTTTCCCTCTGCCTTCTAATTCCAAACCCTACTCTTCATCAAAACTGTGACCTCTAAACCCTAGACCTTTCAATTCTCTCCCAGGTCATTACCCTATACTAGTCACTCTCTCCTTTCCACAACTTTACCCTTTGGTGAATGAGTTCATCTTTACACTGTTGTATTGTTAATATACTTTTTGCTTAATGGGAAGATCTTTCCCATCCATTAATAGGCCCATGTAGCCTGCTTAAGTCACATGAGTTTGAGTCTCATGAGTCTGAGGCATGAGGATTGTGATGCCCTCTGACCCTGATGTTAGCATTTTGCTTTAGGGCTCACTCATGGGAAGAGTGTTTGTATGATGTAGCCAGATGAGACTCTAGGGAGCTGTTAAGGAGACCCCTGGCTTTGAAAAACAAGATGTTTCTGCTTCTCTCTCTCTGGTAACTATGTATGCATTTAATGGCCAGATTGTTGGATCTGTCTGTTGAACTGTGATGTATATATTATTTGGTCAGTTAGAAGCCTTGTCTGTTGGTCTTTATGCTATTATTTCTACTTGTAATTTCTGTTTGCATTTTCTCTGATGTTCAGGGTGCTGACTTTCCCCCCTGAACTAAGTAAATGATGCACATGTGTGATTAAAGTGTTTGTTGACTACTTTTGTGTTGCTTTCCTTTAGAAAAACAGATCAAAGAACCTGTGCTAGCAGCCCTCCTGTATGCTGGTGTTATTGGTCTTACACCCCCACAGCAGCTGCAAGTAGCATGTCCTGTTTGGTTTTGTTTTGTTTTTTTTTAGTCATATGGCCACTTATTATATTGCTGATTGTGTCCTCTCAAGTCTCAATCTTGGATCACTCCCTCCAACCTTTGCTCCTTTATACATACTTTTGAATGAAAGTAGAAAAAAAGATTCACTGGTTCTGATTGGATGCCCTACAAATTTATGTGATGAAATCTCAACTGGAGATTACCTAACTGCTGCTAGGTAATACTTCTGTACCTCCATTATAAACTTGCTATTCCCCTATCCACAGTGGTCCTTCCAATCTTTTTCATCCCTCCCCACCCCCAGCCCCTCCTGCTGTATTCCACCCCCCACACCCCCAAGCCTTTCAGATAAAATCTTTTCCTCATATTTTACTCAGAAAAAAAAATTGAGGTCATTCACTGAGAGTTCCCTCTTCTCTCCTTTTAACATATCAATCAGATATGTTAATCCACTCTCTGCCTTCACCCTTGTCTCACATAAAGAGGTGATCCCATTCTTTGTCAAGAAAAACATCTCTCCCTGCACAAGTGATTCCATTTTATTGTCTCTCCTTCAGCAGATTTCCCCCTCCATCACCCCCACTTTCTCATTTATTTTTTATTTCTCCCTTTCTACTGCCTACTTCCCTATCACCAACAAACATGCCCATGTATCCCTACTCCTCAAAAAGCCCTCAGATGATCTTTCCATTCCCACTATTATCCCATATCTAATATGATCTCTTAATTGCTTAATCCAATGATTTTTCATCAGTCTTCATCTTCCTTGACCTCTGTGCAACATTTGATGTTGGTGATCTCCCTTTTATCCTTGATACTCTGTTTTCACTAGGTTTTCAGGACAGTACTATCTCCTGGTTCTCTTCCCATCTGTTTTACCACTCTTCAGGTCTCCTTTGCTGGATCCTCTTCCAGGTCATTCCCACTAACTGTGGGTGTCCCACAGGGCCCTCTTCTCTTCTACTTCCTGTGGGGATCTCATCAGCTCCTATGGCTTTAATTACCATCTCTAGGCTGATGGTATTTAGCCCAAATCTACTTCTCTAGCTATAACCTCTACTGACTTCCAGACTCATATCTGCAATGGCCTTTCAGATCATCCCAAATGCATGACCAATGCACTGTTAAACTCAGCAAAACTGAGCTCATTATTTTCCCCCTAAACATCTCTCCTTCAAACTTCCCTATTACTGTTGAGTCCCCTACTATCCTCCTAGTCCCTGAGATTTGCAACCTAATCATTCTTAACTCTTCCCTATCTCTTATCTTTTTTACGCATTCCGTTTCCAAGACCTGTTGATTTCACCTTGTAACATATCTTGTATATGCTCCCTTCTTTTCTCTGATAATGTCACCACCCCACTGTAGGTCCTCATTTCTTCACATTTAGACTATGGCAGTAATCTGCTTTATGATCTGATTGCCACAAGTCTTTCCCTATGCTAATTCATTCTTCACTTAACTGCCAAAGTGAATTTCCTAAATGATAGGTATGACCATGTCACCCACTGCTCAGTAAACTCCAGTGGCCCCTTATTATTTCTAGGATCAAATATAAAACCCTCTGTTTGGCATTTAAAGGCCTTTGCCACTATCTTTTCAGTGTTCTTAGACTTTACACCCTGCCACATAATTCTTCAATCCAATGACATTGGCTTTCTTGCTATTTCATCAACAAGAAACTCCTTCTCTTGGCTCTGGATATTTTCTCTAGTTATTCCCCATGTCTGGAAGGCTCTTCCTCATCATATGTATTTCCTGCTTTTTCCACATCTTTCAAGTACCAGCTAAAATCCCACTGCCTTCAGGAAGCCTTTCCAAATCTGTCTTCATTCTAGTGCCTTTCTACTATTGAATATTTTGTATTTATCTCATGCATACATATTTTCATGTTGTCTCCACTGTTAGATTATGAGCTCCTCAAGGGCATGGACTGTCTTTTGCCTTTCTTTCTATCTCTATTACTTAGCATAATTCCTGGCACATAGTAGGTGCTTTGTTCAGTGATTATTTAGTCATGTCCAAGTCTTTGCGACCTCACTTGGGGTTTTCTTGGCAAAGATACTGGAGTGGCTTGTCATTTTCTTATCCAACTCATGTTACAGATGAGGAAACTGAGGCAAACTGAATTAAGTGACTTGTCTGGGGTCACACTACTAGTAAGAGTTTGATAGGATGTGAACTTATGAAGATTAGTCTTCCTGACTCCAGGTCCTATAACTCTATCCACTGTGCCACCTAGTTGTCCCAGTAGATGTTTAATGAAGCTTATTTACAGAATGATTGATTTATATTGTATATTCTCATAATTTTCCCTCTATTAATTTTTGATGTAAAACTTTTCCATCTCAGGATGCAAAAAGGTTATTTAAAATGTAACCTTGAAAACTAAATTTGTAATGTAAATTGACAGGTTTTTCCTGTGCTTTTGATTCTAGTGGATACATATCTCTACAATTTTAGCTTTTTAAGGGAATTATCTCAAAGTGAATTGTTTAATTTCCATTTTTCTTTGCCCAATTGATTTTAATCAATTTATTTTTAAATATCCAAAATGTATGAGCTATATTTTACAGAGAGGAAAAACCAAGCTTGTATAAAGGAATTGTACAATTTGGGATAATTGTCTCCTAAGTAAACAACTCAATGTGCCAAACTGAAGACTTGTCAGACTACAAATTTTAATTCTAAATTCATCCATGGACGCAGCTAGCCTTATAAAGAATCTTTTATGTGGTGTGATTTGAGCAGGAAGATTGGAAAGGCCTCCTTATCCAAAAATATCTTTCTTGTTAATCTCTGAAATTTCACCATTAGCATTTCATTACTTTAAGCTGAAAACATCTCTTTTCTCAGAGTTTCTGAGAAAAAATACTCTAGAAAAAAACCACCTTGGGTACCTAACATGTTACTATAATGAATTTAATTAGATTATTCTTTCCCTCCTAGGGGAAACAAATGCAGCATTAGAATATATCATTCCTATGAGAGGGGATGGAGTAGGTTGAGGGGATACTCAGAGCAAAAGGACACGAAAAAAAGATCGAAAGGGAGCTGATAAAGATAAACTGTGAATATGACAAAAGCAAGTGATTTAACAGTTATATTCCCACATCACAGTATCCTCCTCAATAATAAGGAGATCCTGACTATAGATTCTTTGAGTTTTTCTAAAGGAAGGTACAGTAGAAGTTTTAGATCAGCAGTTCTCAACCTGTGGTTATGTTCAATTTGCAACAATGAAAATACATTCTGCATATCATATATTTACATTACGATTCATAACAGTAGCAAAATTACGGTTATGAAGTAGCAGCGAAAATAATTTTATGGTTGGGGGTCACCACAACATGAGGAGCTGTATTAAAGGGTCGCAGCATTAGGAAGGTTGAGAACCACTGTTTTAGATGATAGCAGAATAATTTATATTCTCCCTGCAAACCCTCAGGCTCTCTAAATATTTCCATGTGTAATTTATACATCAATCAGGAGTCTGTGGCCCTGAAATATAGAATAAGATGTATATGATTTGTTTTGTGGCATTATTTTTTAAAAAGTCAATTTGAATAAATATTCAAATTTCTTTATAAAAATGTATATAGTTCAGGATACCAATTTGGTTATGAAATAAAAATTGGACTTTAGAATCAAAAAAAGGCATTAATTTGTCTGTAGGAATTGGTTTCCAAATAATAAAATTTCAGAATAAAAAGGGACCTCAGATATTATCTAGATCAACCCCTACGTTTCCAAGAATTCTTGCTACAACCTACCCAACAAATAGTCATCAAGCTTCAACACGAACACTTCTGGTGATAGAGATACATATCCACTGCCTCCTGATTGAACACATTTAATTTTTAATAGATTTAATTGGCAAAAAATTATTTCAAAGTAAGAGTTGATTTTATCTCTTTGTGATTTCTACCATATTGCTCCCAGTTCTTTCTTCTAGGACATGACAAACCAACTTTAATCCAAGTGATAACCCTTCAGATACTTAAGGAAAACTAGTATGCTCCCCTTCAATTTTACTGGATCTAGACTAAACATTCCCATTTTCAACAACTAATCTTCTAATGAAGCAATCTATTAGTCCTTCACTGTCCTGATCACCTTTCACTGGATATTTCCTAGTTTGTCAATGCTTTCCTGAAAATATGACACATAGAACTGAACACAACATGTGTGTATGTAGTCTAACCTGAACAGTGAGTATGAGTGAGATGACCACTTCTGTTCTTCAGTCATTTTTCAGTCATGTTCCAGTCTTCATGACCCCATGATACTAGAGTGATTTGCCATTTCACTTTCCAGCTCATTTTATGAATGAGGAAGCTGAAGCAGACAGGCTTAAACAACGTGCCCAATGTCACACAGTGATTGTCTGAAGCCACATATGATCTCAAGAAGAGGAGTCTCCTGATTTCCGAGCCAGCATTCTGCTCACTCCATCTGCACCACTGTAACTCTTCATGGGGTTTTAACTGTTCAGATTGCCACTGTGTGCTCATGACTCCTTGTTGAGTATCAAAACCACTGAAGAAGCCAGTCATTTTTCACATAAATTAATCTCTAGTCACAACTTCTTCATCTTTCTTTGTGAAACTGACTTTTTAAAAGCTAATGCAAGGCTTTGGTTTGTGCCACGTTGAACTGAGTTTGTGTAACTGAGGTCTCTGTTACTTTTAATTGGAATGAATCTGTTTTGTGATCTCAATATTGAAGCTATCATACAAAAATTTCTGTCTCCAGCTTTTTTGTGTCACGTGCAACTTTGATAAATATTCTATTTATGGCTTTATGCAAGTCATTAATAAAATTATAAATATCATATTTCCATACAAGCATCAACATCTTGAATTCTCCACTGGAAGCCTCTATCCAAATTGACCTTGTTAATGATTATTCTGAACAAATCATTCATCTCATTCCAATTTTACCTAACTCTACTATAACCTGGCCAAAATTCTCCATCTGTCTCACAGGAATAGAACGAGATTGTCAGATGCTTTGGTGAAATCTAGTATTTCCCTGAATTACTATAATACTAATAAATGGTTATTCGTGTTAGTCTGTTCTTAATGAAGCTGTGTGACTCTGTGATCACCAATCTGTGATCATCAATTTACTTTCTAATATTTTCTAGAGGCACTGAGTGCAAATGGCTTCATCAAGGTGTTTAGGTTGGAAGGGGAGGAGAGATGTAGGATACTAGCTAGCTGGTAAATAGGAGCTTTTTAAGGAAAGGTGAAATGTGTGAATTTGTATATAACAAGAAGGAGCCAATAGATAGGGTGAGATTGAACATAAGAGAGAGAGTGGGGTTGACAGAGAGGAATTTCCCTTAGTAGAGAAAGGGGCTATCTCTTCACATGAAGAAGAAGTAAAAGAGATAATGGGGAAGTTCTTTGGCAATGTGAGAAAAGGACACATATCACTGCATGGCCTCAATGTTGTTTTCATCAATGAAGCAAGATCCTCAGACGAGAGAAGGTACAAGACAAGCTTGAGGAATGATGAAAAAGGTTATATACATAGCCAATGTAGTGAGTGGGAGAGTTAATTTACTAAGGAAATGTGAAAGGATTACCTAGAAGCAATAAAGGTTCAGTTGAGATTATGTAACAAATTTGTGGTGAACACAGTAAGAGTGAGGGCAACAGGATGGTGAGAGTAGCTCGTAGTGGGGATGTGACAGAGCATGATTATCAATCAGACAAATGGTTAGAACTTTCTAATCACTTAATAATTGGTTTATCTAGATAGCCTGCTAACAAGCTATGCAAGGGGCAATAGACTCAAATGTGAAGGATAGCATAGAGTTGAACTGATTCCCCAAGTGACTGGGATAGAGAGGAGAGGAGAGTATAACAACGAAAGATCAAAAATGAACTGAGATTTGAACAGATTGGAGATTAAGTGAGGTCAAAGAACAGGGTCTGAGGTTGTAAGGCAGAGGAAAAGTTGGAATAATAAGATAAGGAATTTCTGTGTTCATAGATATAGAAGTAGAATACTTGTGCATGGCGGCAAGTTTAAGGATATGAGGATCTCAATGGGTAGCTGAGGGGGAATGAAGAAATAGCTTATGAGAGGTGAGTTTATTGATGACCTGGGAAATTAGAGTATTTCACATTGTATCGACATGTGTGCTAAAGCCCCAAACTGAAGTATGAGAGGGATAGGGGAGAAAAGTCTGTCGAGGAAGCCAAGTTAGATTGCCCAAGGTCCTCCCTCAAGGTCCAATGTTAGGGTGGGGGTGACATATCCCATAAGACCACAGGAGCCCCTCCTCACATTAGGCAGGAGAGGTAGATGTAAATAATCAGAAGCAAGTGGAGGTATGGCCTGGACAAATTTGGTAAGGAGACGGGAGAGGGCAATGAGAAGTGGTTCTGATTTAGGGATGGTTTCTGGAGGGCTACAGAAGGTTTTGGAGCACAGAGGCCAGAGAGAGGTGAACTGGATGTGGGGTTGATCATGGAGGGCCTACTGGGTAAACAATAGAATAAAATGACTGAATTGGAGTTGACAGGGGTATCTGGAAAGGACCTAGAGAGAATCTGTTGATGCCTTGGACTTCTTTCCTTGAGAAATGATTGTTAATATCCTTTGACTCATCAATTATTGTGGAATAGCTGTCATTCTTATATATTTGAATCTATTATATATCTTGGGTTTCAGAATTTTTGTATAAATTAGCTATACAGCTGCTTTTCCATTTAACTGTTTCTCTGCACATTTCAACTGTTTTAATTTTATTTCCACAAAAACTTTTTAATTTTATTTAATGAAAATTGTCTATATACATATTTGGAGATCTTTTATACTTTCCTAAAGTTACTACTTAGCTGCATGACTTTGGATAAGTAATTTTAGCATTATTGATCTCAGTTTTCTCAACTGCAAAATGGAAAGGCTGCACTATGTGATGCATAAGGCCCCTTCCCAATGGAAAATTCTATGACTCTTCTACAGTATTTATAATATTCATTGGAAATGGAATTTAAGAAGTAATGTTTTAGACTTTTTTGCCACAATTACCTCTCCCCATATTTAACATGTTGCCAAGGTTTCTTGATTTCACCTTTGCAGAATCTCTCAAATATGCTCCCTTTTCTCTTCTGACACTACAACCACTTTAGTGCAGGCCTTCATCACCTCATACCTGGACTATTTCAATATGCTTGTAGTGAGTCTACCCATCTCAAGTCTCTTCCCACTCCAATCCATCCTCCATCCAACCACTAATGTGATTTTCCTAAAGTGCAGGTCCAATCATGTTACCGACCCCAATACAGTATAAACTCCAGTACCCCCTATTGCTTGCAGGGTTAAATACAAACGCTGTTCAACATTCAAAGCCCTTCATAACGTAGCCCCCTCCTACCTTTCTAGCCTTACACCTTGCTTGTCACCGCATGCTCTTCAATACTGGGACACTGTTCTCCTTGCTTTTGCAAACAAGACATTCATTCTCTTGGCTCCAGGAAATTTCTCTGGTTATTCCTCATGTCTGAAATGTTCTTCATCCTCATATTTGCCTCCTGGTTTCACAGGCTTCCTTCAAGTCCCAATTAAATCATATCTTCAACAGGAAGTCTTTCCCAAACCCTATTTATTTTTGTGCCTTCCCTCTTTTGTTTTCCCCCATTTGTCTTGTATGTAGTTCGTTTTTCTGCTTGTTATCTCTTCTATTAGACTGTGACCTCACTGAGAGTAAAGAATGACTTTGCCTCTTTTTGAATAAGTGCTAAAGACAGTTTCTGGCACATAGTAGGCATTTAATAAATGCTTATTTGATTATTATAGTGCAATACTCTGAACTCTGGGAAAAAATCTAGTTCTTAAACAAAGGTCCTGAATCCTAGAGCCAAAGGGAACATACTGAACCTTTCTCTTTTTATATTTTCTGAGTTGTAGAGGGTACCATTGTATTTCAGCACATGGAAAACTCTGAGAAAGAAGTAAAGGGACTTTCAAGTCCTTTATAGTCTTACTGGGAAGACACAGAAAAGTGTATGAGACAACTAAAGAGTCATATATCAAAAGAAGATATGTCATTGGGTACCAAAATAGTTGACACAAAATAAGCAAGGAAGAGAAGCAATGCAAAACACAGCAACTATTACAAATCAGTATTTTAGTGTGTGGTAGATAGAAGAAGATAAATCACAAGGAAAGGATTCCTTTTGGGGACAAGCTTTCCTAAGAAAACTGGAAAATGGTTTGGCAGAAATTGAGTTTAGACAAGTTGTTCACATCATATAGCTCAACGACCACAAAAATGATATACCACCAAATACAAAACATCACACTATTAGAAAAACAAGCAAACTAGAAGTGAATGAGATAGGTGACTTTCACAACTTTGTCTTCAGGGAAAAATTCTTAGCCAAACAAAGGATAGAGGAGTTCATAATTGTTAAATAGATATTTTTATCATGCAAATTAAAAATGTATTAATTTATTTTGTTTATATATTGCCAAAATTTCTGCTGGTATCTCTCTATTCCCTTCCTGAGAGCCATCCTGTTCAACAAAGGTTCTTTTTAAAGAATAAAAAAAGGAAGAGAGAAAAAATAAAAATCTTCCAAGCTGATCAATATCATAAAAAAATCAGAAAATATTAGTGTCTGTTCAGCATTAATGGACCTCTCACTCTTTGAAAGAGTTGGGAGAGGTATCTTCTCATCTCTTCTTTGGGGCCACGTGTGTTGTTTGTACTTCTTCAGCATTCACTTTGGATTGTTTTGTAGTGGTTTTTATTTCCATTTATGATATAACCACATATATTGTTTGTTGGATCTGCTTACTTCACTGTACACCAGTTCATGAAATTCTACCTATGGGTCTCAGTATTTATAATACTTGTCATCTCTTATATCATCATAATATTCCATTACATACATGTACTGCAATTTATCTAGGCTTTTCCAATCAGTGAGTATTTATTTCCCCTTCTCATCTATTTCTGATTTTTATGGACTTAGACATCATACCTTAGCTGATATCTCACTCTAGAACTTCCCTCAGTGTCTGGGACCTCCTCACCCTGGAAGATCCCTCCACCATACTGTAATGTTAATGCAATTTAAGACCTTCTGCACCCATTAATAGGCCTCCTGTGGAGTCCATTAAGGGAGGCTTGCTTGTAAGAAGGCTGTTACACCTTTTGCTAATTTATAGAGGAAGATTTTATGACCAAACAAGAGTTAAAGAGCATTATAAAATGCAAAATGGATAATTTTGATTACATTAAATTGAAAAGTTTCTGTATAAACAAAGCCAATGTAACAAAGAGTAAGAGGGAAGTGGAAAATTGGGAAAGAATTTTTACAACTAGTGTCTCTGATAAAGGCTTCATTTCTACAATATACAGAGAATTGAGTAAATCTGTAAGAATACAAATCATTCCCCAATCGATAAATGGTCAAAGGATATGAACAGGCAATTTTCAGAGGAAGAAATTAAAGATATCTATAAGCATATGAAAAATGCTCTAAATCAGTATTGATTAGAGAGATACAAATCAAAATAACTCTGAGATACCACATCTCACTAGTCAGATTGTCTAAGATAACAAAACAGGAAAATGAGAAATATTGGAGAGGATGTGGAAAAATTGGAACACTAATGCATTGTTGGTGGAGTTGTGAACTGATTCAACCATTCTGGAGAGCAATCTTGAACTATGCCCAAAGGGCTGTAAATAAGTGCATACCCTTTGACCCAGCAATACCATTTCTAGGGTTGTATCCCAAAGAGATCATCGAAGTGGGAAGAGGCCATGTATGTACAAACATGTTTATAGCAGCTCTTTTTGTGGTGGCAAAGAATTGGAAATCAAGGAAATGCCTATCAATTGAGGAATGACTAAACAAGTTGTGGTATATGAATGTAATGAATACTATTGTACTATAGGAAATGAGGAGCAGACAGACTTCATAATAGCCTGGAGAGACTTACACAAACTGATGTTGAGTGAGAAGAGCAGAGCCAGGAGAAATTTATACACAATTACAGACACAACGTATGTGTGATGACCAACTTTGATAGACTGGGCTCTTCTCAGCATTGCAAGGTTATAAGACAACTCCAAAAGACTCATGATGGAAAGAGATATCTACATTCAGAGAAAGAACTAGAGGATTTGAATGCAGATTGAAGCAAATTACCTGCTCTCTTTCTTTTTCTTATTTTGTTTCCTCTTTCCCATTGTTCATTCCATCTGTCATAATCCTTCTGTACAACCTGACTAATATTTAGTGGGAAAGTATGTGCAGATCCTTTATTTGATTGCATGCCACCACGGGGGAGGGGAGAAGAGGGGAAGAAAAAATTTGAAACTCAAGGGATTGCGGAACTGAATCATATAAATTAAAAGTAAACAAATAAATTAATTTTTAAAAAAAGAACGTGGGCAAATCTGAGGTTTACTGTTTGTTTCCCTTCAAATGGTAAGATGAGGGTCAGAGCAAGGTATGCTGGAAGACTATGGTGGCAGCAAGGAGATTGTTGAGTGGATTCCAGAGCATAAACTGGTAGGTAAGGTTGTACCTCCTTAGCAGAATATGTGGTCTGGTGATGAAAGGGGATTAAGTGAATGATTAAGATTCAACCTTTTCTTCTGTTAATTCATCAAATTGTAACCATCTAGCTGCCTACCTGTTTGACCATTCAATCATAACCTTCTCTAGGTACTCCCTAATTGTGAGTATTCCTCAAGACTTGCCTTTCTTCTGTCCTGTTCTTCTTTCTTCTCCTGTTCTTTCATTTTCCATGGATCAATAAACTTTAATAACCTCTAAGCAGATTACTCAGATCTATAGATATGACATAGATAAATAGATCTATATAGGTACATATGCCCAGTTCCAGTTCACCACTGGACTTCAGCCCCATATCAACTTTTGAATTTCAAATTAGATATCACAAACTAAATAGATCTAAATTTAAATTCATCTTTTCCCCAAACCTCCTAAAAAGGCAACACTCCCTTCCTTTCATTCTTGAGGTTTCTAAAGACTTCTTAATTAATCTCTATTTTTCACTCCCCCCATCCCACTGTAATGGTAATTATCCCATTTTCTTTTTTGCTTTTTGGAGGGGGGGAGATGGGGCAATTGGGGGTAAGTGACTTGCCCAAGGTAACATGGCTAGTAGTTTTTGTGTGTGCTAAGTGTCTGAGGCAGAATATGAACTCAGGTCCTCCTGACTCCAGGGCTGGTGCTCTATTTACTACTCCACCTAGCTACCCCCATTTATCTCTTTTTTGTATTGGCAAGTAAGCAGGTACTTAGCACCTTGTTTCAAGTTAAGCAAAGGTAGCAGATACTTAGCAGTTAGTAATTCATCAAGCCAGTGTTGGGGAAACAGAAGGTATGAACTCTTGTCTCCTGTTACTGATGTAACAGGAAGGGGTTGGCTGAAACAGGAAGCCAATGCTGTGTGTATATAAGAAAAGCCCCAGAAAGGCACAGTCAGAATTTTTTCTGACAAGAACCTGATGGCAGAAGGTCTTCTGCAGGAGAAAGAGAGAGTTTCTCTCAGCAGCATCTGGAGCCTGGGCTGCTACTGCTGGACTGAGAATTGAGTCAGAATTTTCTTTGGATAAGAATTGTGGAGACTGAAGTTGCTGCTGCTGGAAAGGCTAAAGAGGAACCCCCACCCCCACCCTCTTCCTAGGCTGGAGAAAATGATTTTGATTTTGAAAACTTGGGAGGAGTAATTTTGATTTTGGTAGCCAGCTAAGATTTCTTCTAGGTCCTAGGGCCAGGCAAACTGCCGGAGGACTGAGGAAGCATGGCTGTGGTGCCTGTATCCTATCTGTCTGTTTTGATGTTATTTTGCCAGATTAATCTGCTGGTGAAGGACAATGCTGTTGTTGCAAAGGTCCTGGAACCTTGCTATTGGCTCAGAAGCTCTGAAGAAGGATTTTCTTGTTGTAGGTTTACAGAAATCCTGAAAGAGGGTCTTGCTGATGTTTTCAGGAGTCCTGAGACTGTTCTGCAGGCAGAGAGTGGATTGATGAGTACACTGGCAATGAATATTGTGTCTTTGTTAAGCTTTGTCTCCCCAAGAATAGGGATTGCTGAGAACTAGCCTCAGGCGAAGAGGAAGAAAAGATCTCTCCTTGAGTATTGAATGCTGTGATGATAACATGGTTTACTAGTGACCTAGGAGTCGAGGGTTTGTGTATTTTCTAATGATTTTATTTAGTGATTAATGATACTTTGTAACTGATTGCTAAATAAGTGACTGATTGTGTTAACCTAGGGTGCCCAATGAGTGGAAGACTGACTATTGTACTCCGAGATGACTGAATGACTGAATAAGGAGGCAAACCTCCTTAGGGATACCAAATGATTGTTCTTTCTTCTAAATATTGTGACCACTTTGGTGAAAACTATGTGGCCATTTTAATGATAAGCTGTTGGAAAAACTATGTAGTGATTTCTGTGATAAGTTGTAATATTGTGAATGCTGTACCTTGATTTTCTGTGAATGTTTTTCTTTGATTTGTTATGGAATAAATAGTATTCACTGTACTGTGTAATCAGAACCTTAAAAGCTGTTCACAGCAGCATTCTTTTGGAAACCTGCTCGTGCATGGCATTACACCCACATATGGAATCAATTTCCATATCTTGCTATTTCTACCTCCATCTCTTTTTGTTGCCTTATTTTAATTTTCCTTAATCATAACATTTTTAAAATTACACTCTTTATCCCTACCCACAACATTTTAGAGTATATAGTAAAGGTAGTCAGTGTACTTAGGGTCACTTCCAGTCAACGACAAGGTTCACTATTTCAGTGGTTCATCTTTAATACACAGTAACTGAGTTTAATACCTTTGTCCATCTGACAGTGTAAAGGGAAGGAGGAGGCATCAAAGAGACTTGTCCATTGAGCCAGGAAGAGCTGTTTGCTCATTAGACTTGAAAATCAGAGACAGCTTATGCTTTTGCTCTTTTATTCCTCTTTCTTTAATGTTGGAATGAGGTGCCCCCCCCCCCTCAATTTTAGCATCTGGTCATGCACAGATTCAAACACTTATGTTGCCTAGGAAAAACTGATCCTGGGTTTCAAGCCTCTGACTGCCTCTTCTACTTTTGTTTCTCTTTCCTTGAGCATAGATGATTAAACAGAATGAGAGATGGATATTTTGGGGTGTAGCTATGACAGGAATTTGGTTATACAAGTATTAGTGACGGCTACATAAGAGGAGTTTTTCCTTTAGATACTATAAGAAAATGGCCGTGATTAGAGGGTTAAATCAAATCCTAATCTGACTTGCCAGAAGACCTGAATTTTAAGGGAAATTTTCAAATTGTATAGAATCAAGATGAAAGTAGCATGACTATTTATCAGTCCCACTAAATGTTCAGTTTTAAATTTTCAAGTATTAACCTTCAAGAATATAATAGGAATTTTGTGTTATAGTATCATGTTTTACGGGGGGGGGGGGGCAGAGTTTAGCAATATGTGCTTATTAGTCTTTTTTTATCTTAAGCATTTGTTTTGAATGGCAAAAATAAATTTCTGTCCTATTTAAATTATATATTAAACATCTTCTATTCTCTTTTGGGAAGTCCCTAGACATGAGCTATATCTAAACTTTAAGTGCTATTTCCAGGCTGAGGTTGGGAGAACACAATAAGGGCATAAGGAGATAGACAACATTGCCTCTCTGTTCAAATGTTAGGCAACTTCAGTATTAGACATGGTACCTCTATGGGCCCAAAGTAGGAGTCCTTTGGAGAGGGGGCAGGAAGTTCTTCAATTCTCCTGGGCTCCATGGTATTTGTTGTTAATGATAACCAAATATATACCATATCTAGAGCACAATCTAATAATAAAATATGTGTGGAGATGAACTGGACTCCCCAGGGCCTCTTCTAGTGGGATGCTTGAGCTCTGTGCGTTTGTCACATAATGACTGGATACTTTGGGATGATATAGCAATCCCTTTGTTTCTGTCATAGCAAAAGGGAGAGGGAGGCTGCTTCAAAGATGATTGACCATTGAACCAGAAAAAATACTCATGTTGATTAAATTTCTTAGATGATCCCAACTCAAGTCCACACATGCTGCAATGGCCAAAGAATGTAGAGGAGGCATAATTACCCTTGTAACATACCACTTTATACCATATTATCATTCTCCCAAAATATATCATGCCACTTTTATGGAATTATGGAATTTAACCCAGTAATTCAGCTCTTCTTTCTGTTGATCCCTTTAAATTTATGTTAAATTTAAAAAGTATTGGTGAGCAAAAAAAAAATTGCATCATATATTTCTGATAGGAGCTTGACATGGATATCCCCTATCATATATATATATGGAATTATTACAAATATTAAGATTAATCCTCTATTCTCTAAGTGGACAGAAAATATAGTTTTTAAATTTTTCATCAGATTTGAAAACTGTTAAAAACTCTCTGAAAAATTTCTCTAAATCATTAATGATAAAATAAATGAGAATTAGTCAAATAATTATGAGGTTTTATGTCACATACAACAAATTGGCAATGATGACAAATGATGGGAATAACAAATATTCAAGGGACTACTGAAAAACAGGCACATGAATAGATTGTTTGTGAAGCTCTGTATTGGTTTAAACATTCTGGAAAGTAATTTGGAATTGTGTGATTAATGTGTGATTAAATGTGATTAAAATCTCGCTTTCTTATGACTTAGAGATTACACATATATACCCCCACTAGACTTTTACCCTAAGAAGGTCAAAGATAGAGAGAAAGGTCCTATATACAACAAAATTTTTGTAGAAATATTTTGTAGACCAAGATGGCGGAGTAAAGGCGAGGATTCACCTGAGCTCCTCCAAATTCACCTCTAAACAATATTAAAGTAGCATCTCGAAATGAATTATGGAGCACTAGAACCAAGAAAAGGAAAGGGGTAATTCAATTTTCCAGGCCAAGACAACTTGGAAGGTTGACAAGAAAGGTCTGCCCTTGCTGGAGTGAGAGTGGAGCACAATTCAGCACAGGTTACTCCCAGAAAGACAGCAATAGGCTTTAAGGGTAACTGAACTGGCTGCAATGACTTCTAGGACTCTCAACACAAAGACAGTAAGGAGGTCAAGCAACTGGTCAGAATGACATTACTGGGAATGTTTTGCTGGCACTAGGAATAGAACTCTGTTGCATGGCCCATGTGTGGTTGTGGATCACAGTCACAGGGCAAAGAGGAGCACCAGCAGTAATGGGGTCACTGGAAGCAGTTCCAGGGTGTAAAAGAGTTCTTATAGTCACTCACAGACCAGGGCACAGACAGGAGAAAAGTGACCACACTTCTCCTTAAATTATACCATGTTAGAAAACTGAGAGCATTTAGATCCCCTCCCCCTGACCAGAGCTAGCTCTAAAAACAGCTGCACAAAAAAGCTAAGGGTTGAAATAGTGCCCCTTAATTCCCTGGAACAAAGTTTAACATTAACATAGAGTTAAAAGTCAAAAAGTAGACTGGAAAAAGGAGCAGACAATAAAAAAGGAACTTGACCCATACAAAGTTACTAAGATGACAGGGAAAATCAAAACAAAAACTCAGAAGAAAATTAAATCAAAACAAATACATGCAAAGCTTGAAAGAAAATGTGAAGTGGTCTCAGGCCTTGAACAAGCTAAAAAAAAAAAGGAGATGGAGGGATTTTACCTTTTTTTTTTTAAGTGTTACAGTATTTTTACATTGCTCATTTTTATTATAATGGCATCTATAACTGGTTTTGTAGACATGTGAATGTGTAAGCTTCCCTTATTTTAGTATTGGGTTTTTTTTTTTGTAAATAGTATTTTATTTTTTCCCATTACATGTAAAAATAGTTTTCAACATTCTTTTTTTTATAAAATTTTGAGTTCTAAATTTTTCTCCTTCCCTCTCTCCCATGCCCCTTCCACATGACATCAAGCAATCTGAAACAGATTATACATGTGCAATCATGTTAAACATAATTCCATATTAATCATGTTGCAAAATAAGAAACAGAACAAAAGAAAAAAAAACATGAAAAAAGTGAAAATAACATACTTTGATCTGCATTCGGACTCCAGGATTCTTTCTCTGGACATGGATAACATTTTCCATTGTGAGTTTTTTGGAGTCATCTTGGATCATTGTTTTGAGAGAAGAGCTAAGTCTATCACAGTTGATCATCACACAATGTTGCTCTTAACATGTACAATGTTTTCCTGGTTCTGCTCACTTCATTCAGCTTCATTTCATGTAAATCTTTTCCGGTTTTTTTTAAATCCACATGCTTATAATTTCTTACAGCACTCCAATACTACTCCACTACAATCATATACCAGAGTTATTCCCCAATTGATAGGCAAACCCTTAATTTCCAATTTTTTGCTACCAAGAAAAGAACTTCTCAATATATTTTTGTACATGTAGGTCCTTTTTCTCTTTTTTATGGTCTCTTTGAGATGCAGAAGTAGTAATGGTATTGCTGGATCAAAGATGCACAGTTTGGTTGAACTTTGAGTACAGTTCCAAATTGATCTCCAGAATGGCTAAATCAGTTCACAACTCCACCAACAATGCATTAGTGTCCTAATTTTCCCACATCTTCTCCAACATTCCTTTCCTGTCATATTTGTTAATCTGATAAGTACAAGGTGGTACTTCGGAGTCATTTTAATTTGCATTTTTCTAATCAACAGTGATCCATTGTTTTTTCATATGACTATAGATAGCTTTAAGTTCTTCTGAAAACTACCTGTTCATATCTTTTGACCATTTGTCATTTTGAGAATGACTCATATCCTTATAAATTTGATTCAATTTATTATACATTAGAGAAAGAAGGACGTTATCAGAGACACTTGTAAAAATTTTTCCCAGTTTTCTGCTTTCCTTCTAATCTTTGTTGCATTGGTTTTATTTGCACAAACCCTTTTTAATTCAGTGTAATCAAAATTATACATTTTGCATTTCATAATGTTCTCCATCTTTGGTTTGGCCATAAATTCTTCCCTTCTCTATAAATATGACAGGTAAACTACTTCTTTTTCTCCTAATTTGCTTATCATATCACCCTCTTTGTCTAAATCATATACCCATTTTGATCTTATCTTGGAATATGGTGTGAGATGCTGGTCTATGCCTAGTTTCTGCCGTACTATGTTCTAGTTTTCCCAGCAGTTTTTGTCAAATTATGAATTCTTATCCCAGAAGCTAGAATCTTTGGGTTTCTCAAACAGTAGATTATCATAGTTATTTACTACTGTGTCTTGCATACCTAATCTTTTCCACTGATCAACAACACTATTTTTTAGCCAGTATAAGACAGTTTCAATGATTGCCACTTTATAATATAGTTATACATCTGGTACAGCTAGGCCACCTTCCTTTGCAGTATTTTTCATTAATTTCCTTGATGTTCTGAACATTTTATTGTTCAAGATGAATTTTATTATTTTTTTCTAGCTCTGGAAAATAATTTTTGGTAGTTTGATATGACATTGAATAAGTAAATTGATTTAGGCAGAATTGTCATTTTATTATATTGGCTAAGCCTACTCTTGAGTAATTGATATTTTTCCATTTGTTTAAGTCTGACTGTTTCTGTGAAAAGTGTTTTGTAATTGTGTTCATATAGTTTCCAGGCTGATCTTGACAGGTAGAATCCCAGGTATTTTACATTATTTACAGTTATTTCAAATGAAATTCCTCTATCTCTTGCCACTGGGCATTGTTGGTCATATATAGAAATGCTAATGATTTATGTAAGTCTCTTTTGTATCCTACAATTTTTAAAATTATTTCCACTAGATTTTTAGTTGATTCTCTACAATTCTTTAAGTGTAACATAATATATCTGCAAAGAGTGATACTTCTGTTTCCTCATTGTCTATTCTAATTCCTTCAATTTCTTTTTCTTTTACTGCTATAGCTAACATTTCTAGTATAATATAGAATAATGGTGAAAAATCAGCACCTTTAATTTACCTGTAGTCTTATTGGGAAGGCTTCTAGCATATCTTCATTATTGATAATTCTCTTTGATGGTTACATATAAATATTACTTATCAGTTTAAGGTAAATTCCATTAATTGCTATGTTCTCTAGTGTTTTTAATAGCAATAAACATTGTATTTTGCTAATTTCCTGCATGTATTCTGATAACCCTATGATTTCTGTTGGTTTTGCTAGTGTTGTAAACAATTATGCTTATAGCTTTCCTAATCTGAACTAGCCCTACATCCCTGGCCTAAATCCCACCTGATCATATTATATTGTTATAACTCCTTGCTTATATTTTATTTAAAATTTTGCATTAATTTTCTTTAGGAAAATTGCCTCATATTTTTTTTAGAAATTAATTTCATTTAAATTGTAAAATTTATTGGCATTTGATTGGCTAAAATAACTCCTAATAATTGTTTAAATTTCTTCTTCATTGTGGTGAATTCACTCCCTTCATTTTTGATACTAGTCATTTGGTTTTCTTCTTTCCTTTTTTTTTAAGTCAAATTATCCAGTAGTTTATCTTTCACTGATTTTTTCATAAAACCAGCTTCTAGTTTTATTTATTAGTTCAATAATTTCCTTACTTTCTATGTTATCAATCTCTCCTTTGATTTTCAGGATTTCTGATTTGGTGTTTAGTTGGGGATTTTTAATTTATTCTTTTTCTAGTTTTTTTTTAACTGCAAGCCCAAATCAATTATATATTCTTTCTCAATTTTATTGATATAAGCAATTAGACATGTAAAATTTCCCCCTACTACTGCTTGGCTGCATCCCATAAATGGTGGTATGTTGTCTCATTGTTGACATTTTCTTTGATGAATTCTTTAACACTTCTTTTACTTCTTCAAAATTTTAGATTTGTTTAGTATTGATAATACTTCATTGTTTATGGTATCTTTCAGCAAAGTATAGTTTTCTTCCTGATCTCTTTCAATTAAATTTATTTTTGGTTTTGCTTTGTCTGAGATTGTGATTGCTACTCCTGCTTTCTTTGCTTTAGCTGAAGAATAGTAGGTTATGTTCCTTACCTTTACTCTGTGTATGTAGAGGCTCATTGCTTCAATTTTTTTTCTTTTTTTAAAGGAATTTTTCAATCATTTTATTTATATTTAACAAAAAGTATTGTCAGTGATATTTTCAACCTTTTGAAATCTTGCTCACTTATAAACATCTTAAAAATGTATCCTTACATGTGTTGAAATTTGTGACTCCTAGAATGCACTTCTGTTTGGTCAAGTCCAGGAGTTCTTCCTTTCTTATTCTTTTATTTTTGGGGACTTTTTTTTATATTTATAGATTTACTTTTATTTTTCAACATTCATCTCCACAAGATTTTGAGTTCTAAATTTTCTCCCCATCTCTCCCCTACCAACAACCCCTACATGACAAGCATATTGATTAACCATTCTTCCAGTCTGCCTTCTCTTCTATCTCCCCCTATTCCTTCCTTACCCTACTTCCTTCTTACTGTTTTGTAGGGCAAGATAGCTTTCTATACCCCATTGCCTGTATATCTTATTCCTAGTTCCAGGAAAAAAAAACAAACATTTTTTTTACATTTGTTTTGAAAATTTTGAGATTCAGATTCTTTCCCTTTTTCCCTCTTCACCCATCCCCATTGGGAAGACAAGCAAGTCAATATAGGTTATACACATGTAGTTATGCAAAACGTTTTCATAGTAGTCATATTGTAAAAGACTGACTATATTTCTTTCCATCCTACCCCACCCCCCATTTGTCCTTTTTTCCCCTTTGCCCCTGTCCCTTTTCAAAAGTGTTTGCTTCTGACTACCTTCTACCCCCAATCTGCCCTCCCTCCTACCAGCCCTACTTTCCCCCTTCACCCCTGCTTTCCTGTAGGGTAAGATACCAAATTGAGTGTGAATGTCATTCCCTTCTTATGCCAAATCCAGTGGAAGTAAGGTTGACTCATTCCCTTTCACCTTCCTGCTCTTTGCCACCATTGTAACAGCTTTCTCTTGCCTCTTTGATGTGACATAATTTACCCTAGTCTATCTCTTCCTTTTTCCTTCTCCCAATATATTCCTCTCTCACCTCTTAAGTTTATTTTTTAGATATTACCCTTTTATATTTGACTTGTATACACACATATACACATTCATATACACCTATATACATGCATATATACATATACACATGAATATGTATACATGCATATATGTATTTGTGTGTGTATCTGTGTGTGTGTATTCCCTTCAACTATACTAATATCAAGAAAAGTCTCATGAGTTACAAATATCATCTTTCCATGTAGAAATATAAACAGCTCAACTTTAATAAATTCCTTAAGATTCCTCCTTACTATTTACCTTTTCATACTTCTCTTTCTTCTTGTATTTGAAAGTCAAATTTTCTCTTCAGTTCTGGTCTTTCCATCAAGAATGCTTGAAAGTCCTCTATTTCATATAAGATCCATATTTTCCAATGAAGTGTTACACTCAATTTTGCTGGAAAGATGATTCTTGGTTATAATCCTAGCTCCTTTGACCTCTGGAATGTCATATTCCAAGCCCTTTTATCCCTTAATGTAAAAGCTTCTAGATCTTGTCTTATACTGATTGTGTTTCCACAATACTCAAATTGTTTCTTCCTGACTGCTTGTAATATTTACTCTTTGACCTGGTGTAAAGCCAAGCACAAGCAGCTTTCCAGAGGACTGCTGCTGTGAATATCTTTCAAGGTTCCAATTACACAGTATAGTGAACTCTCTATTTATTCAGTAACAAATTAAGGCAAAACATTCATACAAATTAAAATACAGCATTTACAATGTTATGACTTAACAACTTATCACTAAAGTGGCCACATAGTTTTCACCAAAGTGCTGACATAGTTTTAAACAAAGTACCTGCATTTAGTAACTCAATCATTCTTAAGCAAAGTACAGAGGTAAAAAGTTTTCCACCCCTAGGTCACATTGTCTTAATCTCTTCAATCAAAAAGTCTTCTTTCTTCTTAATTGGAGATTAGTTTCCCATCATCCTTAATAAGTCCTTAACCTTAACATCTAAATGTAAAGGTCACAGTTCTCCACCCCTAATAAATCATGATATTCTCAGTTTGCATTAAAATACCCAAGGAGAGGTCTTTTCATCTTGACTCCAGATAGGCTCTCAGCTTCCATGGTTCCCCTTCCATGGCCCCAGTTCTTGCCCAAATCTATCCCACTATCACCTGAGTTCAAAGGCAGAGAGCTCTCAGTTCTTTGTCCAGCTTCTTGTGCAGTTCCTCCTCCAGTTCCCATTCCACACTGAAGTTTACAGTGTCTGGTCCACCTCAAGTCCTTCATAGTTTCTGTCCCTTGGAAGAAAAAGCTTACCAAAGCCACAATAACATTCTTACACATTGCTGGCATCCTCATCAATTCACTTTCTGCCTGTGAAATCAACTCAGACACACCAACAAGGTCTGAGAACTCAACACAAATCATCTGCATAGTCCCAGGGCCTCTGAAATAATCACAAGACTATTCTCCAGGATTTCTGTAAACATACAACAAGAAAATCCTCTTTCAGGGCTTCTGAACCAGCAGCAAGGTCCCAGGCCTCTGTGACAACAGCACCATCCTCTAATAGCAAATGAATCTGAAAAAGTAACATCAAAACAGACAAAATACAACACCACAGCCATGATTCCTCCCAGTTCTCTTTTCTTCTCATTTCTCATTTCTTCTCAATTCACAGTTTAGTCCTCAGTTCTGTTCTCTCTCTCTCTAGCAGTAGCAGCCCAGCCTTCAGAAGCTAGCTCCAAGCAGTTCTGGCCTCTCTCAGCTTGGGCTTTTCCTTATATGTGGTTCTGTTCTACCCCTTCCTGTTATATCAACAAGTCCATCCTGCTGTGGGATTCACAAGTTCTGGGTCTTAATACTTGGCATGATTATGAACTTGAAACTAAATGCTAAGTACCTGTTAGCTTGCCAATATAAGGGGATCTTCTAATTCCAATACTATTACACTTGGGAACTCTAGAATTTGGCTATAATATTCCTAGGAGTTTTCTTTTTGGAATCTTTTTCAAGAGGTGATTGGTGAATTCTTTCAATTTCTATTTTACCCTCTGGTTTTAGAATATCAGGGAAGTTTTCTGAGATAATTTCTTAAAAGATGGTGTCTAGGATTTTTTTTTATCATGGGTTTTAGGTAGCCCAGTAATTTTTAAATGATCTCTCCTGGATCCGTTTTCCAGGTCAGTTATTCCTCCAATGAGATATTTTACATTGTCTTCTATTTTTTCATTCTTTTGGATCTGTTTTATAATATCTTGATTTCTTATAAAGTCATTAGCTTCCATTTGCTCAAATCTAATTATGAAGGAATTATTTTCTTCAGTGAACTTTTGGACCTCCTTTTTCATTTGGCCGATTTGATTTTTAAAGCCTTCTTCTCCTCATTGGCTTTTTTGGATCTCTTTTGCCATTTGAGTTAGTCTATTTTTTAAGGTGTTATTTTCTTCAGTATTTTGGGGGGTCTCCTTTAGCAAACTGTTGACTCATTTTTCATGATTTTCTTGCATCACTCTCATTTCTCTTCCCAATTTTTCCTCTACTTCTCTTACTTGATTTTCAAAGTCCTTTTTTGAGTTCCCCCATGACCTATGACCAATTCACATTTTTCTTGGAGGCTTTTGATGAAGGAGTTTAGACTTTGTTTTCTTCCTCTCATTATACAATTTGTTCTTTTTTGTCACCAAAGAAAGATTCTATAGTCTGACTTTATTTCCTCTATTTGCTTTTCCTAGCCAATTACTTGACTTTTGAGCTCTTTGCCAAAGTAGGACTCTGCTTCCAGCCTGGAGAGTGCATTGTCCCAACTTTCAAGGGGTTGCACAGCTTTTGTCAGAGGTATTTTAGGCACCTGCCTCAGAACTGTGAGGAGGACTCCCTCTCCAAAGCTGCCACAAGTTCTGCCATGCCAGAACTCCTCCTCACCCCAGGACCACTACCCAAGACTGCAACCCAGATCCAAGCAGGGCAAAGCAAGAGAATTCTGCCTCAATTCCAGCAAAGAGATTCCTGCAATTGCTCTCTGATCAGCAACTTGTTCCATCCACCATCTGTGGGCCTTGAACTCTTGAAGCAGCTGATGCTGGTGCTGCTGCTACTGCTGATACAGCCACCACCGCCTCTATTGTCCCAGTGGGAAGGGATGGACAGTGTTCTTTTCTCACCCAGTTCCAACAGGATTTCCCCACTGACATTTTACTTTCTCTTTGGTGTTTGTGGGTTGAGAAGTCTGGAGACCATCACAGTTGCCAGTGATTCAGTCCCCTGAGGTTTGCTCTAGTCAATCTGTGCTGTTGATCTATGCTGGTGCAGCCCAGACTTCAGCCGGACATGAATTTTACTCTGTCATTTTGTGGGTTCTGTAGCTCTAAAACTTATTTAGTGTAATTTTTACAGGTATTTGGAGGTGATTGAGGAAAAAGATCAAACAAGTTCCTGCTTTTACTCTGCCATCTTGGCTCCATCTCCCTCAAATTTTTTTCTTATAAACAACATATTGTAGTTTTAATGGTTTGTTTTTTTACGGGTTTTTAATGGGTTTTAATCCATTCTCCTATTCAGTTCTGTCGTATGGGTGAGTTCATCCCATTCACATTTATAGTTATGAAAACTAATTTTGTATTTCTTTGTATGCTATTTTCCACTTCTTTATCCCTATTTCTTATCCCTACCCTTTTTTTCTCACAAGTGTTCTAATTCTTTTTGCTTGCTTCCCCCAATCAGCATTCCCTGCTATCAGTCCCCTCCTTCTATTATTCTCATCCCTTTTTACTTCCTTATAGGGCAAGATAGATTTTTGTATCCAACTGAGTGTATATGTTATTCCCTCTTTTAGCCAATTCTGAAGAGAGTAAAGCTTAAACTTTGCTCACCCTCTCCCATCTTCCTCTACATTATAATAGATCTTCCATGTCTATTTTATATGTGATAATTTATCCCTTTCTCTTTCCCCACGCCTTCCAGAGCAACTTTTTTCTCACTCCTTTGCTTTGTTTTTTTTAGATATCATTCTGTCATATTCAACTCACAACTGTGTCCTCTGTCAGTATGTATTCCTTCTAATTGCCTTTATAATAATAAAGTTCTTATGAGGTAAAATTTTATATTGCCATATAGAAAAAGAAGCATTCAATATTATTGAATCTCATGTTTTTTCTTTATTGTTTCTCTTTTTTACCTTTTTATGTATCGTATGAGTCTTGTATTTGGAATTGATTTTTTTTTTTTTTGAGCTCAGATATTTTAATTGGGATTCTTTGAAAGTTCTCTATTTTATTAAATGTCCATTTTTCTCCTGTAGTATTGCATTCAGTTTTGCTGGATAGGTGATTTTTTATTGTTATCCTAACTCCTTTGCCTTCTGATTTATCATTTTACAAGCCCTCCCATTCTTTAATATGAGAGCTGCTAAATCCCGTGTAATCCTTACTGGAGCTCCACATAACTTGAATTGTTTCTTTTGGACTATGTGCAATACTTTCTCCTTCCATGTCAACTCTGGAATTTGTTTATAATGTTCTTGGAAGTTTTCATTTTGGGACCTCTTTCAGGTGGTAATTGGGAATTCTTTCAATTTCTATTTTCACTTCTGATTCTAGTATATTGAGGCAGTTTTCCTTGATAATTTCTTGAAAGATGATGCTTAGGCTCTTTTTTTGAGTCATGGCTTTCAGGTAGTCCAATAACTCTTAAATAAATTTCCTAGGTCAGTTGTTTTTTCAATGAGAAATTTGACATTAAAAAATGTTTTATTGTATCTTGATGTTTCACAGAGTCATTAGCTTCTATTTGCTCAGTCCAACTTTTAAGGAATTATTTTCTTCAGTTAGCTTTTGTATTTTCTTTTCCATTTGGGCAATTCTATTTTTAGGGAATTATTTTCTTCATTGAATTTTTAAAAATATCTTTTTTTCCATTATATTGACTCTTTTTTCGTGATTCTCTTGCATTATTCTTATTTCTTTTCCCATTTTTCTTCTACTTCTCTAATTTGCTTTTTAAAATTCCTTTAAGCCCTTCCTGGAATTCTTTTGGGGACTGAGACAAAATTATTTTTTCTTTGAGTCTTCACATGTAATCATTTTGACACTATTGTCCTCTTCTAAATTTGTTCCTTGATCCTCTCTGTCACCATAATAACTCTCTGTAATCGAGTTCTTTTTTGTTTTTGCTCATTTTTTTCTGCCTATTTTGTGATGTGGATTTTTTTTTTATGTGAGAGTTGGGCTGTGTTCTTATACTGTCCCAAGCTTGTTGTGATGGGGCTTCAGAGCCTAGCTGCTTGGTTGCACTTGAGGATAGGCCTCCCTTCTGTCTTGTACTGCGGGGAGGTGGAACTTCCTGGTTGACTTCCCCTGGATATGGGATATTGCTACTGGCCTGCTTTGGGGGCAGGTCCTTGCTGTTGGGTTGCTATGGAAACAGGTTTTTTTCTGCTGTCTGGCCCTGGGGGAGAGACCTCACTACTGGTCAGCAATGGGGACAAGGCCTAGTTGGTGACTTTTGTGGAGGGAGGGGCAGGGATATTTGTGTAGGGCCTTATTGTGCTGCATAGACTCTTGACTTGTCTTGGTGCCTGCTGGTTTGCAGGAAAGTTTGGCCTATGTGGTAAGTTGTCCAGGCTTAGAACCTTGCTATATGCTCCCAACTATGAGACTGGTGGCTGCTGCTCTAGGACCTTGATCCCCTCCCACCTCAGTGGGTCATACCTTTCCTGCCATGCTGGTAAGCTACTTCCCTGCTCCTAGATCAATTCTGAGGTGGTTTTCAAGTTGTTTGGAGAGGAAATTGGGAAGACTCCAGGGAGTTCTTTCTTCACTCCACTATCGTGGCCCTGGAAGTCTGGGATTTCTTTGAGGGGTGGTTGGTAGATTCTTTCCATTTCTATTTTACCCTCTGGTTCTAGAACATTAGAGTAGTTTTCTTTGATAATTTCTTGAAAGATGATGCTCATCCTCTTTTTTTTTTATCATGGCTTTTAGGTAGTCCAGTAAATCTTAAATTATCTCTCTTGGATCTATTTTCTAGATCAGTTGTTTTTCCATACATGTGTTTCACATTTTCTTCTAATTTCTCCTTCTTTTGATTTGATTTTATTGTTTCTTGACGTCTTCTGGAGTCACTAGCTTCCACTCGCCCAATTCTTGATTTTGAAGAATTATTTTCTGCTTTGAACTTCTGTACCTCCTTTTCCATTTGACCAATTACACATTTTGAGGAGTTTTTCAGTGAATTTCTGTACATCTTTTTTCCGTTTGGTTAATTCTGCTTTTTAAGGCATGCTTCTCTTCATTGGGCTTTTGTTCATCTTTTACCATTTGGCCTATTCTATTTTTTTAAACTGGTATTTTCTGCAGTATTTTTCTACCTCTTTTACCAAACTGTTACATCTTTTTTCCATGACTTTCTTGCATCACTCTCACTTCCTTTCTCAAATTGTCCTCTGCCTTTCTTCTTTGATTTTTAAACTCCTTTTTGAACTCTTTCAGAAATTATTTTTTGGCCTGAGAGTAACTGTCATTTTTCTTCATGACCTTGGATATAAGTTTTGGCTTTTTGTTTTTTTCTGAGTTTGTGTTTTTTTCTTCCCTGTCACCATAGTAACTTTCAATGGACAGGATATTTTTGTTGTTTGCTCATTTTTCCAGCATATTTCTTGACTTTTGGCTCTATATTAAAGTTGGGCTATGCTCCTTTGGTGGAGGGGGCAGTGTCTCGAGCTTCTGGGAGAGGGCTGCAGCTGTTTTTGGAGGTAGTTGTGGGAATATGTAACCTGTAAGTTCTTCCGAGGTGATGTGATTTGAGAAGAGGTATGTTTACTCCTCTGCTGGCCTGTGTTCTGATCTGTGAGCAACCACAAGCATTCTTTTCTGCCCTGGAACTGTGATCAGGGTTTCCACTACCCGGTGGCCACAACCTCTAGTGTACCAGTGCTCCTCACCCTGCAACCGTCTAATCTTCTGACCAGTTGTCCAACTTCCTTAGTGTCTGTGTCTTATCAAGCCCTAACATCACTTTTGGACTCATATTTTCAAAGTCATCATGTAAAGTTTTCATGACAATAGGCCAATTTAGTGCTAGACAATACCATTTACAGCATGGTAGGATTTGTGGAATCCGTGAAAATCTGGTATCATGCTCTATGCATAACTCCAACTTCTGCCATTGTCTCAACTCTAAAGTGGCATCAAAGGATTGATATTTGTCTTGCTTCTAGTCTTGTCTTACATTTCACAAACCTTCATTGACCATGTGTTCTTTTTAACAATCATTCATAGACAACTGAGATAAAGAAGGTTGACTCAATGGAAAAAAAGTTCATTTATATTATTAGCATGCTACGTGGTAGAAGTCCTAAACATTTGATTGTAAAGCCATAGTTTGCATTCTAGAACATTGTGTTTTACGTATAACTTTCATTTCTTCTTCAGGGATTACCGTAGTTTGGATGTCACACAGGATTCTGAATAGGGCATCTGTAGACATCTTAGTCTTCACTGGTGATGTTTTCTGGCCTCATGATGGATTAATAGTTTCACTCATGCTTATTAAATAGTCTCCAACTTGCCACTAGTGAGTAGATAACAGTCATCAGTCTAAAATTGTAACTTTGCTCCATAGCATAATCATTGAATTTCTCAGTGACAACCAATTTTAATTCAATGAATTTAAGCTTTAAAATGGACTAATAGGTCTTGTTATTCAGGCCTGTGTTGACAAATATAAATGGTTTTATATAACTATCATTCTCTTGTTATAAGGCTACTGCCACTTTCTCTAAACTGTCATGTATTCAGAGCACAAAGCTTCTTATCCATGACTTTTTGAGGCATAAGCCTAGAAATGGAATATCTAGTTCAAAGAGTAGAGACATTTTAGTCACCTAATTAGAATAACTCCATTTTGCTTTCCAAAACAATTGGACTACAAATACACCCAAATTGCGCCAACATGCTCATTTTCCTACAACTCCTCCAGCATTGACGATTCCCATCTTGTGTTAGTTTACTGAGAATGAGATGAAACTTCAGCCTTTTTAAAAATGTCCATTTCTCTTATTATAGGTGATTGGGAATATTCTTTCATATAGTTGTTCACAATTTTTCTCTTGAAAAATAGCTTATTCATTTCTTCTTACTACTTATCTGTTAGAAAATATATTTTGGTTATGTGTGAATGAACATACAGAGAAACATGTAGAGATGTGTGCATACACACACATGGGTGCAGAAAGTTTTAAAATTCATATGATGCTATTAATTTTTTCTCATAATTTTCTATACCTTGTTTGGTTAAAAACAAATCTACTCCCCATAGTTGTGAAAGGTATATGATGGGGTTGTCTCCTGTTTTCATGATAAGATCTTTAATATTAATGTCACATATCCATTTTGAATTTATTTGGAATATGGTAGGAAATATTGGTCTAAAAATAATTTCTGCAAGGTTACTTTTTAGTTTTCTTGGAAGTTTTTTTTTCCTTTAAAGTAGTAAGGAGTCCTTTCCTCAGTTATTTATGTTTTCTGATTTATTAAACACTGGAATATTGAGTTCCATTGTCTCTGGTTGTCTGTTACTATCCACATGCAGGTGAAGAAATGATGAACTCTGAATGCAGATGGAAGCATACTTTTTTCATGTCTGATACACTGATCTACTTGTCTATTTTTTACTTAACCAGCAGCAAATAGCTTTGATAATTGTTGCTTCAAGTTTGAGGAATGGAAGTGCCATTCCCCTTTTGTAGCATTTTTTCATTATTTCACTTTATATTCTGGATCTTTCATTTCTTCAAATGAATTTTGTTAAGTTGTTCTTTATTTCTTTAAGGCATGTTTGTAATTCAGTCTTTGCAAATATTTTGTGTAGAGTATTTATAATATAAATCCTGTAGATTTTTGTGGGGTCATTGTATAGACTGAAACTTTCCTAAAGATTTTGATTATCTCATTTAGAACATTTCATGAAAGACTAGGATTTTCCATGCAAACCACCACATCATCAGCAATAAAGTTTGATAACCTGTCTTTATGTCTTTCATTTTTCTCTTTTCTTACTACTTTTCCCAATTTATTACTTATTTTTAATTTTCATCATTCACTTTCATAAGTTTTAAATTTTATCCTTCTCCCCCTCCTCTCCCTTCCCAAGATGGCTTGCAATCTAATATGGGTCCTACACATACATTCCTATTAAACACATTTTCACATTAGTTATGTTGCAGAGAAGAATTATAATGAATAGGAAAAACCATGAGAAAAAATAACACAAAACAAAAAAGAAAAAAATCTGCTTCATTCTGCATTTCAACTCCATAGTTCTTTCTCTGGATATGACTGGCATTTTCTATCATGTGTCCTTTGCAATTGTTTTTGATCCTTGCATTGCTGAGAGGGCTAATTCTATCAAAATCAATCCTATCACAGTGTGCCTGTTACCATGTGCAATGTTCTCCTGCTTCTGTTCCCCTCACTCAGCATCAGTTCATACAAGTTTTTCCAGGTCTCTCTGAAAGTCCACCTGTTCATCATTTCTTATAGTACAATAGTTTTCCATTAAATTCACATACCACAACTTCTTCAGCCATTCCCCAATTGATGGGCATCCCCTCAATTTCCAGTTCTTGGCCACAACAAAGAGAGATATTATAAATATTTTTGTACGTATCGGTCCTTTTCCCATTTTTATGATCTCTTTGGGATACAGCCATAGAAGTGATATTGCTGGGTCAAAAGGTATGTACATTTTTATAGCCCTTTGAGCTATTTCTGAATTGTTCTCCACAATGGTTGGATCAACTTATAGCTCCAACAACAATGAATTAGTGTTCTAACATTCCCACATCCTTTCCTACATGTATCATTTTCTTCTTTTGCCATGTTAGTCACTCTGATAGGTGTGATGTGGTACCTCAGAGTTGTTTTGATTTGCATCTCTCTAATCAATAGCCATTTAGAGCATTTTTTCATGTGACTATAAATAACGTTAATTTTTGTCTCTGAAAACTGTTCACATTGTTTGATCATTTATCAATTAGGGAAAGACTTGTATTCTTATAAATTTGACTCAGTTCTATATTTTTAGAAATTAAGCTTTTATTGGAGATACTAGTTGTAAAAATTGTTTCCCAGTTTTCCTCTTCCCTCCTAATCTTGGTTGCATTGACTTTGTGCAAAACTTCAATTTAATGTAATCAAAATTATCCATTTTGCATTTCATAATATTCTCTATCTCTTGTTTGGTCACAAATTCCTCCATTCTCCATAAATCTGACAGATAAACTATTCCTTGCTCCCCTAATTGGTTTATAGTATCAGCCTTTATACCTAGATCATGTACCAATTTGGCTTTCATTCTGATATACAGTGTCAGATGTTAGTCTATGCCCAGTTTTTGTCATACTATTTTCCAGTTTTCCCAGCAGTTTTTGTCAGACAGTGAGCTCTTATTCCAGAAGCTGGGGTCTTTGGGTTTATCAAACAGTAGATTGTTATTATATAATCATTGATTATTTTGTCTTTTGTACCTTATCTATTCCATTGATCTATGCCTCCATTTCTTAGCCACTACTAAGTGGTTTTGATGATTGGTACTTTATAATACAGTTTAAGATCTGGTATGGGGGGCGGAGCTAAAATGGCTGCGTAGAAGCAACAAGGTTCTGTGGCTCCCACATAGCTACCTCTAATACCCATAAAATATGACTAAACAAATTCTAGAGCTCCAAAACTCACAAAAATACACCTCTCGCTGAAGGCGGCTCAGCAGGCAAGGCTCATTGTAGCTTGCTGGGAGCCAAAACCAGCGTAGTCTGAAACCACAGCTTGGTCCCAGGGAGGCCAGGATGAGCTGAGCCACAGCTGGAGCCTTCAGGAGAGTGGATCAGAATGAGCTGTGGCAGTTTCCAGAATTATCAAGCCACAAGAAACAAGGACAAAGTGAAAGGTCAGTGGAACTCAGCTACATCTGAGGGAGAAAAGTGGTCCAGCCAAACTGCCTCCAGGGCAAGGAAGCCACAGAAGCAGTGGCCCTGTAGCCACCTCCAGGTAGCTGCTTCAGAGCTCCCGGCCTGCAAATTGCAGGGGGGCCAAGAGATTGTTCAGAGGCTAAGTGCTCTTGCATCGAGCAGCCTGGATCCAGATCATGGTCTTGGGTGGAGGTCCTAGGGTGCATTTTCAGTGAGCCAAAGCTGGTGGGGGCTGCAAAAAAAAATGGCAACCTCCTAATAGCTCCGGCAGCTGCAAAAAACACAGCGATTTGGGGCAGAGCTTTCCCCTCTGGAAGCAGAGTTCCACAGAGGTAAAAAGGCAAGTAATTGAGTGGCAACAACATGAACAGGCAAAGGAAGCAAAGTAAGAACAGCAATTGAACTCTAGATTCCTTTTTGGGGGACAAAAAGGATCAAAGCATGCAATGGGAAGAAAACAACACAGTAAGAATTCCCACACCAAAATCTTCCAAGAAACATGAAGACTTCCTACAAGCCACAGAGCAGCTTGAGAAAGATTTTGAAAACCAAATAAGAGAAGTGGAGGAACAATTGGGAAGAGAAATGAGAACGATGCAAGAAAATCATGAAAAGAGAGTCAACAACCTGACTGAAGAAAATAAAACCCTAAAAAACAGATTAACTGAAATGGCGAAAGAGGCCCAAAAAGCCAATGAGGAGATGAATGCCTTAAAAAGTCGAATTTGCCAGATGGAAAAAAATCTCAAAGGCTTTCTGAAGAGAATAATTCCTTCAAAATTAAAGTGGAGCAAATGGAAGCAAATGACTTTACGAGAAATCAAGACACTATTAAACAGATCCAAACAAATGAAAAAATAGAAAGCAATGTGAAATATCTCACTGAAAAAACCACTCACCTGGAAAATGGATCCAGGAGAGACAATTTAAAAATTATTGGACTACCTGAAAGCCATGATCAAAAAAGGAACTTAGAAAGCATCCTTCAAGAAATTCTCAAGGAAAATTGCCCTGCTATTTTAGAACCAGAGGGCAAAATAGGACTTGAAAGAATTCAC
>CM053580.1:214197588-214215759 GCA_028627135.1 Pseudochirops cupreus
TGGGGAAAGATGGGGAGAAAATTTGTAACTCAAAATCTCATGAAAATGAATGATGTAAATGAGAAAATACATTAATTTATTTTAAAACAAAAACAAACCAAAACAAAAAAAGGTCTGGTATGGCTAGCACACCTTCCTAGGACTTCTATTCTTTTATTCCCTTTACATTCTGGAAATTTCATTCTTCCAGATGAATTTTGATGTTATTTTTTCAGGTTCTATAAAATAATTTTTTGGTAGATTGATTGGTATGGCACTAAATAAGTAAGTTAATTTACGCAAAATTGTCATTTTATTATATTAGCTTGGCCTACCCATGAGCAACTGATCTTTTTTCCAGTTATTTCGATCTGACTTTATTTGGCTGAAAAGTGTTTTGTAATTGTGTTCATATAGTCCCTGGGTTTGTTCTGGCAGGTAGACTCTCAAATGTTTTATAATGTCTACAGTATGGTTTCTGTTAGTTTTGTTGTTGATATGATCAATTGTACTGATAGTTATTCTAATACTGAACCAGCTCTGCATTCCTGGTATAAATTCTACCTGATCAAGGTGTATTATTTCCATGATAAGTTGCTGTAATCTTTTTGCATCTATATTCATTAGGGAAATTGGTCTATTATTTTCTTTCTCTGTTTTGTCTCTTCCCAATTTACATATGAATACCATATTTTTATCATAAAAATAACTTGGTAGGACTCCTTTTTCACCAATTTTCCCAATAGTCTATATAGTATTGGAATTAGTTGTTCTTTAAATGTTTGATGGAATTCACTTGTAAATCTATCTGGCCAGGAGATTTTTTTCCTAGGTTGATGTATAGGTGCCATGTGCCACTAAGAGAAAGGTGTATTCCTTTCTATTCCCATTCAGTTTTCTTTGAATGTCTACTATATTTAACTTTTCTAAAATTCTATTCATCTAACTTCTTTCTTGTTTATTATGAGGTTAGCTCTATCAAGTTCACAAAAAGAAAGTTTAGTTTTGCTGTCTAGTTCTTCGTATAATTCCCTTAGCTTCTCTAAGAATTTGGATGCTATATCCCTTGCTGCTTATATGTTTAGTAATGATATTACTTCATTGTCAATGGTGCCTTTTAGCAGGATAGTTTCCTTCCTTATCTCTTTTGATTAGATCTGTTTTTTGCTTTTGCTTCGTATGAGATTAGGATTGCTACCCCTGCTTTTTTTTTTTTACTTCAGCTGAAGCATAATATATTCTCCTCTAGCATTTTACCTTTACCCTGTGTTTATTCCCCTGTTTCAAATTTGTTTCTTGTAAACAACATGTTTTAGGATTATGTTTTTTAATTTATTCTGCTATCTGCCTCTGTTTTATGGGATAGTTTATCCCATTTACATTCACAGTTATCATTACTATCTGTGTCTTTGTCTCCATCCTGTTCCTCCACTCCATTTATCCCTTTATTTTGCCCATCTCCCTTCCATTCCTCATAAGAGTTTTGCTTTTGACCACTGCCTTCCTCAATCTCCCCTCCCTTCTTTCAGCTCCCTTCCTTTTCTTTCCCTTTTCCCTTACTACTTCTTCAATCTCTTCTGACCTCCCCCTTTCTTCTCCTTCCCCTTTCCCTTCCTATTGCCTATAGGGCAAGTTAGATTTCTATACTAAACCGGTATGTTATTCCCTCCTTGGACCAAATCTGATGAGAGTAAAGCTCAAACAAAGCTCATATCTTTCCCATCTTTTTCTCTACTATAATATTTTTTGTACCTCTTCATGTGATGTAATTTACCCTTACCTGCCTTCTCCTTTCCTCTTCTTCTGTTACAATCCCTTTGCACTCCTTAATTAGGTTTTTTATCATCACATCAGTTAATTTATACCCACACCCTCTTTCTCTCTCTCTCTCTCTCTCTCTCTCTCTCTCTCTCTCTCTCTCTCTCTCTCTCCATATCTATATCTATATCTATATCTATCTATCTATCTATCTATCTATATATCCCCTTTAAATGTCATAATAAATATACTATTCTGAAGATTGACAAGTATCATCCTCCCATATAGGGATATAAACAGTTTTCCTTTAGTGAATAACAAGGTTTTTTTTCCCCCTCCTCTTTGCCTTTTTATGCCCCCCTTGAGTCTTGTATTTGAACATCAAAGTTTCCATTGAGTTCTGGCCTTTTCATCAGAAAGGACTGGAAGTTCATCTTTCATTAAATGTCCATCTCCTTACCTGAAAGTTTATGCTCAATTTCACTGGGTAGTTGATCCTTGTTTGTAGTCCAAACTCTTTTGCCTTAAATAATATCATATTCTAATACCTCTGATCTTTTAATATAGAAGCTGCAAGGTCCTGCGTGATCCTGACTATAGTTCTATGAAATTTGAATTGTTTCTTTCTGAGTACTTGCAGTATTTTCTCCTTGACCTGATATTTCTGGAATTGTACTATAATATTCCTTCCCATTTTTAATTTAGGATGTGTTTTAGGGGTTGATTGGTGGATTCTTTTAGTGACTATTTTACCCTCTGGTTTCCAGGCCCTCAGGGAAGTTTTCCTTGATGATTTCTTGGAAGATATTTTTCATCATGGCTTTCTGAGAGACCAATATTTCTTAGATTATCTCTCCTGGATCTATTTTTCCAGGTCTATTGTTTTTCCAGTGAGATATTTTACATTTTCTTCTATTTTTTACATTCTTTAGATTTTGTTTCACTGATTCTTGAAGCTTATAAAGTCATTAGCTTCTACTTCCCCAATTCTAATTTTTAATGAATTGTTTTCTTCAATTAGCTTTTGTATCTCCTTATCCATTTGGTCAATTTTACTTTTAAGGAATTGTTCTCTTCAGTGATTTTTTTTTCCACTTCATCAATTGTATTTTTAAAATAATTGGTCAATTTTTCTTCTACATTTCTAATTTGGCTTTTAAAATCCTTCTCGAGCTCTTCCAAGAAGGCTTTTTGGGCTTAAGGCCATTCATGTTCCCTTTTGAGGTTTCAGATGTGGGTTTACTATCAATGTTGTCCTCTTCTGAATTCATATTTTGATCTTCCCTGTCCCCGTAGTAAAAATCTATGGTTGTTGCTTTTCTAACATCCTTTTTGCCCATTGTGATTGCCTTTTTCCTGCCTTTTAAAGTGCATCTCTGTTTCTGGGGTGCAGGAATCTCTGTCCTACACTTTTTGTGCTGGGAGCTAGGTGTCAGGTTATTGGCATTGTGTGCTGTGGCCTCCGGTTCTGTCAGCTAGTCGCTATATAGTGCTGCAGCTTACATGGTGCTGATCTGAAACTGGATGTTTTGGGCAGAGGCTGAGGCCAGGTGAGATCTTTCTGTGTTTCTACTGGGTTACACTGAAATTCAAGGCATGATATGTGGGGGAGGGGTAGTCTGATTGCTAGAGATCCCCTCCTCCTCTAGGGCTGTGCTAGATCAAGGGTATGCTCAGTTGCTAGTAGATGCCTGTCTGTGCTGGTGTCTGCTGATTCCCTTGGCTGTGCTAAGGCACACCTGGTGTCATGGTCTTTGTGTTTGCTACCTCCACCCCCTGGGGCTCAGGTTCTCCTGCTGGTCCACTTAGGTGGGGCTTCCTGGGACAACTCCTGTGCTACACTGGTCCCCTTCAGCCACAGCAAGAGGGACCTTTCTCCTCTATCTCCCTAACCTCCCAAACTAAAAGACTGCTGTACCCCTTCTATTGGTGCCACTATTCCAGGATTTTTCCTGGGACAATATTCTCTGGAGTTTTCATGGTCAACAAAGGGGCATAAGACCACTTATGGTTTACTCCACATCTTGACTCCTGGAAGTTCAAGTTGGTGACTTTCAAACATTTAGTCTGAGGGCTGATAGCCCCTGGGGTAGTTGCTGTTGCTGCTGCACACCCTGAGATTCTCTCTCACCTTGCTCAGACAGACCCCTGTCTTGTGCTGAGAGGTTTGTGAATCGCCACTGCCACCAGTGATTCAGTCTGCCAGGACCCACTCCGGCTCTGCTATGGTCAGGTCTGTGCTGGTTTAGCCCATGTGTTCTGCCCTCACACAGCCCAGTGCAGTAGATCTTTCCCATTGACCTTATGAATTGTGCTGGCCTAGAAATCTGTCACACTGTCTCCTAGAGGATCCTGCCACTCAAAAATTTGTTGAGATTCACTTTTTAGAGCTATCTGAAGGAATTTGTGAGACAGCTCAGGTGAATACCTGCTTTTACTCCTCCATCTTGGCTCTGCCCTCCTTTTCTTACTACTATTGCTGGCACTTCTAGAAATAAATCAAATAATAGGCAGGGAGACTGAGTAACCTTACTTTGCTCTTGTATTTATTAGGAAAGGTCCTGGTGTTTTTCTGTTTTTTGTGATTCTTTCATTTGGTTTAAGGTAGATAATTTTTATGGTACTTCAAAAAGTACCTCTATTTCCTATATCTTCATGGGTTTTTTTATTTTTAATATACAATTAATTCATTTATTATTTAGTTTTTGACATTCACTTCCATAAGAGTTTGAGTTTTGAATTTCTTCCTCTACCCTCTCCTCCCCACTCCCCCAAGATGGCATGCAGTCTGAATGCTTATATATTCATACTAAACATATTTTTACATTAGTCATGATGTAAAGAAGAATTAGAACTAATGGGAGGAACCACAAAGAAGAAGAAATAATATAAAACAACGAAAGAAAAGGAGAGGAAATAGTATACTTCCATCTGCATTCAGACTCCATAGTTCTTCCTCTGGATGTGGATGACATTTTCCACCATGAGTCTCTGGGGTTGTCTTAGATCCTTGCATTGCTGAGAAGAGCTAAGTCTATCAATGTCAGTCATTGCATAATGTGGCTGCTACTGTGTACAGTGTTCTCCTGGTTCTTCTCATTTCATTCAACATCACATCATATAAGTCTTTCCAAGTTTTTCTTAAGTCCACCTACTCATCATTTCTTATAGCAGAATAGTATTCTATTACATTCATATAACATAACTTGTTCAGCCATTTCCCAATTGATGGACATATCCTCAATTTCTAATTCTTGGCCATCCCAAAAAGAGCTGCTGTAGATATTTTTGTACATATGCGTCCTTTCCTTATTTTTATTATCTCTTTGGTATACAGACCTAGAAGAGTTATTGTTGGATCAAAGGGTACGCTTAATTTTATAGCCCTTTGGGCATAGTTCTAAATTGCTCCCCACAATTGTTGGATCAGTTCACAACTCCACCAAAAATACATTAGTGTTCTAATTTTCTCACATTTCTCCAACATTTATCATTTTCCTGTTTTGTCATGTTATCCAATCTGATAAATGTGATGTGGTACCACAGAGTCATTTTGATTTACATTTCTCTAATCAAGAGTGATATAGAACATTTTTTCATATGATTATAGATAGCCTTAATTTCATTAACTGAAAACTGCCTGTTCATATCCTTAGACCATTTATCATTTGGGGCGTGACTTGTAGTCTTATAAATTTGACTCAGTTCCTATATATTTTAGAAATGAGGCCTTTATCAGACACACTGGTTGTAATAATTGTTTCTTAGCTTTCTACTTCCCTTCTAATCTTGGTTGCAATGGTTTTGTTGGTGCAAAAACTTTTCAATTTAATGTCGGGATTGCTAACCCTGATTTTTTTTTTTTACTTCAGCTGAAGCATACTATATTCTGTTTCAGATTTTTACCTTTACTCTGTGTATCCCTCTGCTTCAAATGTGTTTCTTGTAAACAACATGCTGTAGGATTATGTTTTTTAATCCACTCTGCTATCCACTTCCCTTTTGTGAGAGAGTTTACTCCTTTCACATTCACAATTATGATTACTATCTGCATCTTTCTCTCTACCCTATTCCTCCCCCACCCCACCCATCCGCCACCCCCCCACCCCCCCACCTTTTATGCTTTCCTCTCTTTCTCTCCTCACTAGAGGTTTGCTTTTGACCACTGCCTCCCTTAGTTTGTCCTCCCTTCTATCTACACCCTACCTTTTGTTTCTCTTTCACCTTCTGTTTTCTATAGGGTAAGTTATATTTTTATACCTAACTAATTGTATTATTCCCTCTTTGAGTCAAATCTGATAAGAGTAAGGTTCAAATAATGCTCATCTCCCTCCCTTCTTTCCCTCTACTCTAACAGGTTTTCATGCCTTTTCATATGATGTAATTTATCATTGTTTGCCTCTTCCTTTTCTCTTCCCCCAGTATAATCCCTTTTCACCACTTAATTAAAGGGTTTTTTTTTATAACCACATCAAAGTCAATTTATACCCACACCCTCTGTGTATGTATATCCCCTTTTAAATAGTGTAATAGCAATACAGCTCTCAAGAGTTACAGGTGTCATTTTCCCTTGTAGGGATATAAACAGTTTTCCCATATTAATATCATGTAGTTGTTTTTTTCTTCCCTGTTTACCTTTTTATGCCTCTCTTGAGTCTTGTATTTGAAGATCAAATTTTTTGTTGAGCTCTATTCTTTTCATCAGGAAGGTTTGAAAGTCTCCTATTTCATTGAATATCCATCTCCTTCCCTGAAAGATCATGCTCAATTTTTCTGGGTAATTGACCCTTGGTTAAGCTACTTTGCCTTACAGAATATCATATTCCATGCTCTCCAATCTTTTAATGTAGAAACTACAAGTTCCTGCATAATCATATATGTGGTTCCATGATGTTTGAATTGTTTCTTTCTAGCTACTTGCAGTATTTTTCTTTTGACTTGGTCATTTTGGAATTAGGCTACAATATTACTTTGAGTTTTCAATTTGGGATTTCGTTCAGGCAGTGATTGGTGGATTCTGGGAATAAAGGCATCTTCCTTAATGATTTCCTGAAAGATGCTGTCCAGGTTCTTTTTTTCATTATGGTTTTCAGATAGACCAATAATTTTTAAATTGTGTCTCTTGGATCTGTTTTCCAGGCCAGTTGCTTTATCAGCGAGGTTTTTACATTTTCTTCTATTTTTTTATTCTTTTACTTCTGTTTGACTGATTCTTGATTTCCCATAGATTCATTATCTTCCACTTGCCCAATTCTAATTTTTAACATATTGTTTTCTTCTATTAGATTTTGTACCACCTTTTCCATTTGTCCCATTTTACTTTATATGGAGTTCTCTTCAATGAGATTTTTTTTTGCCTCCTTTTCTATTTGGCCAATTCTACATTTTAAAGACTTGTTTTTTACAGTCAATTTTTGTCCTTCCTTTGCCAAGCTATTGACTTTCTCTTGCATGCCTCTCATTTCTTTTCACAAATCCTTCTTGAACTCTTCCAAGAAGGCTTTTGGAGCTTGGAACCAATTCATATCTCCCTTTGAGTTTTCAGAGATGGATATACTGATAGTGTTGTCCTCTTTTGAATTTGTGCTTTGATCTGCCCTGTCCCCATAATAAGAATCTATGGTCATTGTCCATTTCTGCTTTTTGCTCATGCTGTTTGACTAATTCCTGGTTTTTAAAGTTGTGCTCTCCTACTAGAGTGCAGGGAGCATTGACCCAAGCTTCTTAAGCTACAAGGCTGAGAAGTGGTCACTGGCTTTGTGTGTTGCGGTCTCAGATTCTGGCAGCTGGAGTCTGTAGGGGTCTGGTAGCTTACCTGGTGCTGACTGGGGTCAATAACACTGGAGCTCTTGGGGTGGGAGTGAGGAGTCTGTCCCTTGGGACATGCATGTTCACAAAGGCCTTGAACTTGAATGTTTGGCTCCTGCTCACCAGGGTCTTCCATTCAAATGTTTGGCTTCTGCTCACTTGGGCCTTGCACTCAAATGTTTGGCTCCTGGAGAGTGTCTGTCTGTCTGGAGCTGTGCCTTCTGGAGTTATGCTGAAGTACCAGGAGACTTAGCTGCCAGAGAACGCAAGTGCACATGGTAGTTTTACAGGCTAATGTCTACTGGTTCCCCTTCCTGTGGTAAGCCACTCAGGGGTCCTAGTCTTGGGTCTTGCCTGCTCCACCACCCTGGGGCTCAAGATCTTCCCCTGATTTGCTGAGGTGGGGCTTGCTACTGTCTTGTTGGGACACCTCCTGTCCTGTAATGCTTCCCCTCCTGCAGAGTGAGAGGGTCCTTTCCTATTAATCTCCCAAACTTCCTGGGCTAAAAGACTGCTTCACCTCATCTTTTTGCTGGCTCAACTCTTCCAGGATTTTTCCTGGGACAAGATTTTCTGGGCATTCAGCAGTCAGTAAGTGAGGGTGGGACTGACTCTGTTCTTATTCTACCACCTTGGTTCCCAGAAGTAGAACTCTATACCTATATTTTCTACGGACTTTTTTTTTTTTGTATAAATAAGTATTGCACTTTGTCAAAGACTTTTTCCACATCTACTTTTCCACAGCTAATCATGTAGTTTTGTTTCAAAAATGAGTTATTATATTCATTATTTTTCTAATGTTGAGCATCCTTTATATAAATCTAACTTGGTCTCAATGAATAGTTATCTTTAATAGATAACTGTAGTCTATTTTACAACATTTTATTTACAATTTTTGAATTGATGTTCATTTATTATAATGACCTTTGGTCCTTCTATGCTTTATTGTTCCTTAGCTTAGGTATTAAAATACATTTTTCTTATTGCAGGAGTCTGATAGAGTACTTTTTCAATTTTGAAAATATGTTGTATAGTATGCATGCTTCTAATCTCAGGTACCAGGGAAGTTGAGGCTGGAAAATCTCTTAATCTCAGAAATTATGAGCGACAGTGAGCTATACCTGTTGTGTTTCCTCTAAATTCCAAATTATGATGGCAAGATCCTGAAACGGGTGGAAAAAGGGCACCAGACTGCCTAAGAAGAGACAAACTGGTCTAGGTCTTAGCAGGTAAAAATTTCTGTACAGGTCAGTAGGAGCAATCAGGTTTGTGAATAGTCATTACATTTTAAGCATGGGACAGATAGAGAGACAAAATCTAAAAAAATTACAGAATTCTCTTGGGAATCTATATGGATTTGTTTTTCTTTTTCATTTTTGAAGATAGTACTCTTTTATTTCCTGGGATTGGATTTTTTTATGTATTTGGTTTTTAGCTAATTTGAATATTTTATATTTTCTAAAGTTTTCTTCTATTTCTTTTCAGGTTCTCAGTTTTGATAGCCTGTGATTGTTTATAGTAGTTTATTCAATATGCACACACATACATACATGCATATATATATGTATATATATATATATGTATATTAGTTTATAGGCATATATGTATATAGTTTATAATGTTATGGTCATTTTTAAAAACTATTTTGCTTTTTGTTGTGATTTTACCTTGCTAATTTATTAACTATTTCATTCAATTGATTTTTATGCCCTTTTCTTTATAACCAAGTTGTCAAAAGGTTTATCATATTTGTTAGTTCTTTCAAAGAAACAGCTTTTAGGTTTTTAAAAAAAATAATTTCTATGTTCTTTCTGGGGTCCAATTAAGTTCTTTGTTCTCTAATTTCAAATATCTTCTTTTTAATGCTTATTTTGGGTTTATTTGTTGGCATTCTAATTTTAAATGCATATTCCGTTCATTAGCCCTCTTCTTTTCGATTCTGTTCATTTCTATTTTGCAGGATGCATTTCTCCCCCGAGAACTGCTTTAGTCTGCATCTCAGAAATTTTTGTATAATTGTTTCATCATTATCACTATCATTATCATTTTCTTTCACATAATTATAAGTTGTTTCTATGATTTGTTGCTTAAAGCCCTCATTACTTAGGATTTCTTTGTGAAGTCTCTATTTGGGCTTGTGCATTCTGTTTTTGCTTTCCCTCAGCTGCTTAGATATCCATAAAGGCAAGCTTCCCCAACTCAAGTAGCAATGTGGCTTCAGGGAGAAGATCCATAATTCCATCATGACGGACAGAGTCTCTTCAGCAGAGCATTGAACAGCGACTAGGCACTCTGAAGGCAATAGAGAAAGTTCCTATTGAGATAAATCACAAATTATACACATTCTTACAGAGCAAAGAGAAGCTCAATTCATGAATATTTTTAGGGGAGATCCCTAGACCCTTGAGGAAGACTCCACGGAGAACTGGGCCACAAATACAGGAAAACTTAGGAAATAATCAAAGGTCCTACCTTTGAGAGCTTATAGGTTTTATGGAAATGAAATCTTGGATTTACATATTGATGTTGCCAACATAAACTTGCATGAGTCTATAGACCTGGGTAAATAGCAATATTGGTACTAATTGAGTTTGGGGAAAATATACAGTAAAGAAGGGAACTGATATCTCAATTCTTCACATGGCTAGACAACCACTTTTACAGACTAATAATTAGAAGATTGGTATGAATGATATAAGTAGCCACAGGACCCCAGGGCTGGGCTGACCCAAAAGGACATATGAATGTTATTTATGTTTTTAAATGAATATTAAATTTCTAAATTTCCCTATAACACTCAAGGACACTGCCATCTTTCCACTTACCCAGGCTGACAACCTGGCTTTCATCCTTGACTCTCTACTCTCAATCCCCATATTCTATTTGTGGCCAAATCTCATTGATTTTTAGTTTTATAACCCCTCTTGCAAGTGTTCCCTCCCTGCTCTTGTCAGATACTGCCACCTTCCTAGTGCAGGTCTTCATCACTTCAGGCCTGGAATGTTGCATAGAGTTTTGATTGGTCTCAAATCTCTTCCCTTTACAGTTGATACCCATTCAGCTAACAAACTGATTTTTTCTAAGCATGGGTCTGACCATGTTACCCCCATTAAATAAACTTCAGTAGCTTCCTATTTCTTCCAAGATCAAATATGAAATCCTTTCTTTGTGGGTCCAAGCCCTTCATAATCTGATTACCTCCTACCTTTCCTGTCTTTTCACACTTTCATCACACCCACATATTCTGGGATCCACTGATACTGGCCTCCTTGCTGTTCCTTATACAACATTTCCATTTCCTAATTCAGCATATTCACTGGCTGCCTTATTATCCTAGAATGTCCTCCCTCCTTATCTCTATCTTGTCTTCCATGTCTTCCTTCAAGTCCCAGCTCAGATCTCACCTTCTCCATGGAGCTTTTCCAGATCCTCCTTAATTCTAGTGTCTTTCCTCTGTTGATTATATCCAAGTTATCCTGTATATAACTTGTTTGTACATAGTTGATTTTATATTTTTCCCCTGTGGCCTCCTTGAGAGTGGGGATTGTCATTTGTCTCCCTCTGTATCCACAGTGCTAAGTACAGTGATTTATGTGTAGTAGGTGCTTAGTAACTGCTATTGAGCATCCTTACCTGCAATGTATCATTAGAATATTAAAAAAAAAAATTGAATTCTGGATGTCTTTTTTACAAAGGTGCAGAGGAAAGAGAGAGACTAGTAAAAGCAGAAGGGAAATTCATTGAAGATAGAGCAAAGAAAGTCAGAGAACTGAAAAGAAAAGTATATGGTGATTCAAAGGATTTGTTTTTATTAATCAAAAGAGAATTAGCCCATTTGCTTTAGATGCTCTTGCAAAAGAAGCTAGAGGAGCCCTCTGCAGATCAAAAAAGAAGAAATATGGAGAGGTGGACTCTTGCATATGGTGAGATGGCTGTGAATTCTCTGGATGACTTCAATTCTGACTGTTTGGGACATGCAGGGTTTGTCTCTGAATGAACACTGGGAGAAGAGAAGTTCACCTTTATTGAGAAATGTGGCAACCCTCCCCTCAATCTGTCAGTTTGTTGATCAAAGGACCAAATTAGCACATGATTACACAGATCAAGGACTGTCAAGAATGCTACTGAAGATGGCTGTGTGGTTCCTGGTGCTGGTGTAGTGGATGTAGCCATGACGGAAGCTCTCATTAAACATAAACTCACTGTCAAGGGATGGGCCCATTTTGGAGTCCAAGCTTTGGCTGATGCATTGCTCATTATTCCCAAGGTTCCTGCTCAGAACTCTGGTTTTGACCTTTAGGAAACACTGGTTAAGGTACAGGCTAAACATTCAGAATCAGGACAACTTGTTGGTGTTGATTTAAAGACAGATGAGCGAGTTAAGAATAGTTTTTCTTACTGTTGCAATAAAACCTAGTCTCTAAAATGGAAATTATTGGCATCTATTCAAATGTAAGGTCCTAAAAATGATTACAAGTATTTTTTTTTATTATACTGAGGCCTATAATTAAAGCTACAGTTCTTCCTCCCCCCCCCAAAAAAAAATAGTAACTGCTATTGAGGAAGCAGTTAGATGGCTCTTTGGAGAGCATTGGTCCTGGAATCAAAAAGACCTGAGTTCAAATCTGGCCTGAGATACTCACTAGCTGTGTCACCCTGGACAAGTCACTTAACTTCTGTTTCCCTTAGTTCACTGTAGAAGGCAATGACAAACTGTAATGTTAAAGGAATTTGAAGATCTTCCTGCCCATTAATAGGCACATAGACCCTGGCCCAGAGCTAATCAGGTTCTGGGCTATAGGAAGTTTCAAATTAAGTGTTGGAGTGTGAGGATTTTTCAAACTCCTAGAAACTCAGCCAATTTGATGCCAAGTCTTTGTTATATATTTTGGGAGGTTGGCATTTTGCTTTGAGGGTTCACTCATAAGAAGGGTTTTTTGATTCCTGGTCAAGACTCTGAGTAGCCATATGTTTAGAGCCCCCAAACTGCTTAGATGTCTGTGCTCACCCAATCCAGTGATGTATGTAGTGTATAGTAATACTGCTTTACTCATACATTTGGAGCCCTGTCTGTTGGTCTTTGTGCTAATTTCTCTGCTTCTGTTTTCTCTGTACTTTCTCCAAGTTCAGGGTGCTGACCTTTCCCCTGAACTAGGGAATGTAATTAAAAGTAGGATTGTTAACCCCTTTAAATCTGCCTTTCATTTAAAAGCAAATCAAAGAACTGGTGCTAGCAGGTCATCCTGGGGGTGCTAGGACTCTTACTAATACACAAACCACTCCAGCATCTTGGCCAAGAAAATTCTATAGGGAATCACAAAGAGTTGAATACTTTTGAAAGACTGAATAATAAAGTGCTATTGACTGACTCAGGGATTAAGGCAGCCTCCACACTAGAGGAGTAGGAGAATGAACTGCCTGTGGCTATTCAGGAAGGAGAGACAAAGGAGGATCCCTGGTGCCCTTAACAATTCTACCTTAAAGATTATTGTAGTAAACTGACTTCCCAGCCTACCTTGTAGTACTTGGACCTCCCAGTTAATCTTCTTAGCAACTGGAAGGAATCTGATTTCCAGAGACTTGAAACCATTTTTCACTTAACTAAGAAAAACAAATCCCTAAGAATTCCAGATACTCTCCCTGTTCTGATTGGGCCCAATGCTTTTGTGTTGCTAAAGGTCATGATGCTCATCATTATCTCGGAATTGCCTGGGAAGAAGCCCATTAAAGGAAGACCCTCCCGGCTTCAAGGGGAACATTCCTTTGTGAATGGGGCAAAAAGACATGACTAGATGAGTGAATGGATAGATGGAAGGGTGGATGAATGAAGCACTTATTAAGAGTTTGCTGTGTTTAAAGTTCTGTGCTAATCACTGGGGATACAAATGTATGTTGATAATCAGAGTTAACTCAAAGGTGAAGGTGGAGGAGTAAAGGCTGAGCTCTCCCCCAAAGCCTGCAAACACCTTCATAAAGGACTTTAAATAAACTCTAGTGCAGCACAATCCACAAAAAGGGCGGAATGAAACGTTTCCAGCCCTAAACCACCTGGGAGGTCTGTTGCCCCTGGGGGAATTAGTGGCATCATCCAGCTCAGGTAGGCCAACTCACACCTGGCCTTAGCGAACTCGGAACAGGTCTCAGGATTGCTGAGTCACTGGCACAGTGGCAGTTTCCAGACACCAAAGACAACTTAGAAAGGCAGCAGGAAAGGCTTGTCAGACCCGGGTGAGAGAGGAACCCAGTCCAGCATGGGCCCCCCAATCACAGCACAGACCACAGCAAACCTTGGCCTTGGAAGTGACTGAATCAGCAGCTACAGTGGCTATGTCCAGAGCTCTGAGCCCACAGATGGTAAAGGGGTCAAACAAGTACTTAGAAGGAGATTACTGGGGTCTCTTTCCTTGCAGAGAGGCAGAATTCTGTTCCTATACCCATAATTGGATCTGGATTGCAGACCTGTGGCAGTCCCAGGGTGAGGAGGCACATTGGCACAGCAGAGCTTGTGGCAGCAGTGGAGAGGGGACCCTCCTCACATTTCAGGGTAGTCACTCACAGACCAAAGCACAGGCCAGGAGAGGAGTAAACACTTCTCTTTAGATCATACCACCTTGGAAGAACTGAAAACTTAAAGAAGTATCTCTGAAAATAGCTACACAAAACTTCTGAAGCTTGGGGCAATTTGCCCTCTACCCTCGAAGAAGAGCCCTACCATAAAAAAATTTTTTTTAATCAAGTAATAGGCTGAGATGGAGAGGGTCGGTCTAAACATTTCTTTACTACTCACTATGTTCTAAAGCTGGAGATAAAAAGATCTGCAAAAACCAGCTATGACTTTCAAGGAGCTCATATTTTAATGGAAGATACAACATGGAAACAACTCCATGCAAATGAGTTATATCAGATAATATGAAATAATCAACAGAAGGAAAACCCTAGAATTCAGAGGGACTGTGAAAAGCTTCCTGGAGAATGTAGGATTTTAGCTAGAACTTGAAGGAAGTCAGGGAAGCCAGAAATGGGTGGAACATCATTCTGGGCATGGGGGCCAGTGAGAAGATAGTAGTGTCTTATGTGAGGACCAGCAAGGAGTTCATTGTCACTGGATCAAAGATTAGATATATATTTAGAAAGTGTAAGATATAGGAAGACTGGGAAAGATGTAGTGGGAGAAGGCTACAAAGAGCTTCCGATGACAGGATTTTATATTTAATCTGAGAGGTGATAGATAGGGAGCCATTGAGAGCTTGGGGACTGGTGCAAGAAATGGTAAGATAGTAAGATTTGTGATTTTGAAAGATCACCTACAGCTTAGTTGAGGATGGAGTAGGGTTGGGAGAGACTTAGTCTCAAGGAGCTTACATTCTAATGAGGGAGACAAAATAGGTTTCAGTTGTAAGTCATATGGAACATTTCCAAAGGAAGGAAGTGGTCACTGTGTGCCAGACCCTGTATTAAGCATTTTTAGAATATTATCTCATTTGACATTCACAACAACCCTGGAAAGTAGGGGTTATTATTATTTCTATTTTACAGTTAAGAGGTAGATGGAGGTTAATGACTTACCCAAGGTCACAAAGCTTATAAATATCAATGAACTCAAGTCTTTCTGACACCAGATCCAGGGCTCTATACATTATGCTGCCTAACTGCCTCAAACGCAGGAGCAAAATAGGTGGTAATTAACCATGTTTTAAATGTCAGTACCACTGACAAGACTATATCAGTTTCTGATGTCAAGCCATTTGACAGTGCTAAGAACTTTGTTCTTTGCTCGTTCTTCAGTAGCTGTTCCTATAGAACCTGCAGGAGCAGTTGCCAGGCTACCTCTCAACAAAGACATCTTTTCAGAATTATGGCTGCAGGCACTGGACTGGAAGCATTGATGTTCCAAAGGCTCTTAGATTCAGAGTCCTGTGCAGAATCAATCACAATCTGAAGAGAAATGGTTGTCAAGGTGGTGGAGGTTGGCCAACTTGCTGTTTCAGCTAAGCTGGCTTGCCTACCCTGTTGGTAGCCATTGAATAACAGTAGATGGGGATGGTTGGCCTCTTCACAGGAGTTACTTCCTTGGATGATGGCTGTGAGAGTTGGGATGGAAGCAGGACCAGAGTGTTTCATTTTGCTTGAGTTACTCTCCCTCCCAGGGCTCCATCTTCAGTTGGTGGCAGTTGGTCAGTTGTTGTTTCTGGTGATAATGAGGAAGGTAGGCTCCTTCTCCACAATGATTTCTGCCTTCAATGATGGCTGTGTGGCTTGAGAAAAAAGTGATTTGGAATGGCTTTTTGAAAATGGTAAAATGCCACTGAACAAGTATTCCTTATAGCCAGTCATCAAGGACTGTGCTTTGTGGGTCTCCAACAGTGAGAGAATACACACCAAAGCTTATCCTTGAAATTTTCAGTTTGTCTAAGACCAGTGCTAAAGAAACTGTCCTTATTTATCTTGGCTTGATTTTGTGAATTTCTTATTTTAGAAGCCCACCAGAACCTTGCAAAGTCAACTTTTTTTTTGTTGATTCTTGGGTGTAAGCCTCAGGAGGAAGCACTTTTAAGAATAATACTTAATTGTCCTTAGGCTATAACTTGGAAAATGGAGAAAACTGATTCCCAGTCACTTTGTGGGAACTGGCAGGAATACGATTTCCTTCTAAAAAGTTTCCACTCTGACTCTCAAACTGTGAAATATGAACTGTGAACTGTGACTATTTCTCTCTGAAATTTCTAGTGAGGAGTCCTGAAGAGATGAGACCCTAGGAATATTCCCCTACCATCACTCCTAAAATGGATACTGCTTGCACATAGCCAATAAAGCACATTAGTGGCCAGGAAGAATCTGGCATTGTTGTGTTGTATTGTTTTGCATAGTTTTCTTTGTCTTTTCCTTAGCATAGGTGGGAAATCTTGAACTGGGCATTCATAATCTTGATGGTAGCCATGTAAACCTTAGGTATTCAGGTATTCCCATGTCACTCAGTAGAGGCAGATTGGTATCATGAAGAACTTTCAACCCTGGAAACAATGAGCTTAGTCAGGAAGGGAAACACAACCTCTAGCATGGTCACCCCTGGGGTTTCCTGACCTCATCAATTATGGTGGACCAGTCAGGAGCAGTGAAACTTTGAACTTTAACACCTGGTTACAGGATGGGAGGATAGAGTCGGCTCCTTTAGTACTTCTGCCAGGAAGTACTAGAGAGACTAGAGGCAGCACAGACCCATTGAAATTCTCCACCTAGAGGAGCAGGCTAAGTCTTGCCATGAGAACAAATAGAATTTGACTCCAGCAGTAGCTGAGGAATAGTGCTCATGCATATGGTAGCAGTAATGAAATCATGGCTGGCATTATCCCAGCATGGGACAGAAAAGCTCAAGCTTTAGTGGTGGTACCTGTCCTGCTTTGGCTTTCTTTGGGAGGAAGGGCGGAAGTAGACTCAGACACAGGCCCCAGTGGCACCACCCATGAGGCAGCAAGCATAAACATGGCTCAGCAATGATAGCTGGGGGCATCAGGCACCAGGAGTAGCCAAGAAAGTGGCTAGATGATGCAGTGGAGAGAGCACCAGGCTTGGAATCAGGGACTTGAGTTTAAAATTGGCTACAGGCATTTGGAATTTTTGTGACTCTGAGCAAGTCATTAACCTCTGTCTGCCTCAGTTTTCTCTGTTGTAAAAGGAGGATAATATAATTTACAAGGATTGTTGTGAGGATCAAATGAGATATTTGCAAAACGCTTTGCACAGTACCTGATATATAATAGATGCTTAATGGGTGTTTATTTCCTTATTTCCTCCCTCCCTTCCTTCTTTCCTTCCTTCCTCCCTTCCTTCTTTCCTTCCTCCTTCCTTCCCTTCCTTCTTTCCTTCCTCCCTCCCTCCCTTCCTTCTTTCCTTCCTTCCTTCCTCCCTTCCTTCTTTCCTTCTTTCCTCCTTTCCTTCCTTCCTTCCTTCCTTCCTTCTTTCCTCCCTCCCTCCTTTCATTCTTTCCTTCCTTCCTTCCTTCCTTCCTTCCTTCCTTCCTTCCTCTCTCCCTCCCTTCTTTCCTTCCTTCCTTCCTTCTTTCCTTCCTCCCTCCCTCCCTTCTTTCCTTCCTTCCTTTCTTTCTTCTCTTCCTTCCTTCCTCTCAAGGGAAGCAGATGTGGCAGCTAGCTGGCAGCAGAGTGGGCACTAGCATATGTGGAGCATCAGCATACATGTTGAACTCCTCTAGCATGACAGGAGGCTGTGCAGAAAGGGCAATCTAAACATTTCTCTTTCAGAGAGGAGGGAGAATTCTTATGGTCCTTTGGTTCTAGGAACTCATAAAACTTTTCCACTAAGGGACTGAGTACTTGTGATTTGCATTGGTTGAAGTAACTTCACTAAAGAAATCACTGGTTCTTGAAGTACAACAAAAACAAAAGGCAGCAGAAGTAGATTTTTTTTCTTTCTTTTTTTTTCTAATTGTCCTGAGACTTGGGTCAGGCCAAAACAATAGTTTATTATTTCAGCATTCAGCAACATCTCAGCCATCAAAAATAAAACTCTAACACCAAGGATGGAAGGAAGACTTCTCTACAGCATGATTAGGTAGGCTGCATCAGGAGCCCCCCAGGGCGCCACAGGCAGGAAGGATGGTGGTTATTCATT
>CM053580.1:214216259-214236507 GCA_028627135.1 Pseudochirops cupreus
TGAGACTTGGGTCAGGCCAAAACAATAGTTTATTATTTCAGCATTCAGCAACATCTCAGCCATCAAAAATAAAACTCTAACACCAAGGATGGAAGGAAGACTTCTCTACAGCATGATTAGGTAGGCTGCATCAGGAGCCCCCCAGGGCGCCACAGGCAGGAAGGATGGTGGTTATTCATTCATCCAATAAATTAGGAAGAGCAGAATTTGGGGGTCAACTGCTCATTTCTGGGCTGGCATAAGGTCATCAATGCACTGTCCCTGCTCCAAATGCTTCATCTCAATGAGCAACTTCACACCATCCACCACCATCTGCACCAGCTCCACCTCGGAGAAGCCCAGTAGGTCAGCATTGGAGATGTCAAAGACACCACCCACAGCTGCTGTGTCCACACCCCCTGTCCCCCTCTTCTGCAGCATCAGCTTCTTCAGCACCTCACCAAACTTCTCTTGCTTGCCCAGATGGGGAAGCTTGATGTGGACACCTGCATGGAGGCCTGTCCCCAACTTGGATGGGCATGCCAGGATGTAGCCCAGGTGAGGATTCCACATAAACTCATAGTTCTTGGTCTTAAAAAGGGTTTCAATCTGGGTGAGCCCTGTGCAGAAACGTGTGAACACCTCCTTCATGTTACCTCCCTTCTGCATGGAGATGACTCTCAGGTGATCTTCCTCATTGATCCACACCAGAAAGGTCTTGTTGTCATTGTGCCAAATGCCCCTGCCATCGGGCCAGTCTCAGGCCATGCCAGATGCCAAAAGGAGTGGGGAGACAGGCTTGTCAAAGAGGAAGTGGTCGCCAATCAGCTGCTGTTGTTCCTGCTCAGTCATGTTCTTCAAAGCATAGTACTTCCCATTCAGGTCACGTTCCAGGCTGGCCAGAGCTTCCACAGACAGCTTCTCTATGGCCCGGCGCTCTCCTCGGCTACAATGTGGAGGCAGGCAGAATCCTCGGATGCTCCGGCCAGTTTGAACTCGAGAACTCAGCACATAGTTAGGATCCAGGTCATCACCACCCTGCAGATTGTCAGGGTTAAGATCAGTCTTGTGCTCATCTGAAGGCTTGTAGCCTCCATGGCGGTCGTCAATGATAGGATCAAACAATTCCTTGAACACGTCGTAGTGCTCTTCATCTCCAGCCACACAGCCCACAGTCATGATGAATGGGCGCCCTGGATTGTCCACGCCGGTCTGGATGACATCATCCAGGGTGAAGCCCCTTGATGTAGACTTATCCTGGAGTTTTTCATAGAGCTCAGGAGTCAGCACCTTAGCCATGTGGTTGTTATTCGAGGAGGAGAGGTCGGGATATTCCTCCTCGGTGGGGAAGCGGGACTTCAGCATGTTGTGGCTATTGGAGAATGGCATAATGGCAGGAGGCGAGGGCGCTCCGAGGGTGGCAGAAAGAGAGAAGGGTGGGAGGATGCTGCTGCTCTGGACGAGATCCCAGGCTACTATAGCCCGAGCTCAGTCACCAATGATTTTTTTTTTCTGTAGCTCTCTTGCTTTCTCCACAATCCAGTAAAAGTTGGCACTTTGGTCTTTAGTTCCTCTGTCTCTTTGAAAACCAACTTGCATTTTTGGTAATCCTCGGTTCACGTATTGCTGATGCCTAGCTGGCAGAATGTTAAGCATAACTTTGATGATGTGTAAAATGAACGTGTTTAATTTGAATGTTTTTTTTTTCTGGCATGCTCTTCTTTAGGCTTGGTATCTAAATCAATCTTTTCTAATCCAGTGGCCACCGTTGAGTGTTTAAATTTGCTGGCATATTGAATACAGCACTTTAACAGGATCATCTCTTAGGATTTTAAATAGCTCAGCTGGAATTCCTACCACATCCTCTAGCCTTACTGTTAGCAGTTTTTAAGGCCCACTTGACTTCATTCTTCAGGATTTGTGGCTCTGGATCAGTAACTACATCACCGTGGTTATCAGTGATGTTAATATATCTCTTGTATAATTTTTTGTGCATTCTTGATATCTTAACTCTTCTATTTCTGCTAAATACCTACAATTTTTGTCTTTTATTATGCCAATTTTTTTCATGAAGTTCCCCTTGCTAACTATAATTTTCTTTCCCATTCTATTGTTTTCTTCTATTTCTTTGCATTGTTCATTTAAAGAAAACCTCATTTCTCTTTGTTATTCTCTAACAATGTTCATATGTGAACTTTGGGGTTATTGAAAAAGAATGTTTGCTATGACCAAAAAATTATCTTGACAAAACTCTACTAGTCACTGCCCTACTTCATTTTGTACGCCAAGGACAAATTTGCATGTTTCTCCAATTATCTTTTGACTTCCTACTTTAACATTCTAATCTCTTATGATGAATGTGACATCTGTTTTTGATGTTGTTTCTATAAGATGTGGTAGGTCTTTATGGAACTGAGCAACTTTGACCTCTTTGGCATAAGTTGTTAGAGCATAGACTCATATTACTATGATGTTGAATGGTTACCATTCTATGAGTTTGAAGATTATACTGCAGTACTGCTTGTTGTCAGAAATAATTTCATAAGTGTTGCTCTTAATTGTCATCAGATTTCTTAGAAGAGGTACTGTAAATATGTGACTTAATGTTATCAGAGACAATCCCTTTCTGGCCCAGAAACATTTTCTTGATGCAAAAATCCCTTGGGTTTCAGAGATGATTGAGTGATACATTAGTGATGGTTGCTAAGTAATTTCTACCAGGATTTGGATCAGTGTATTAGCAACCACACTAGCACACAGGGTAGGCTGCTAGCACAGACTCTTTGATCTGCTTTTCTAAAGGAAAGACAATTTTAAAGGGGATAAAGATCTTACTTTAATTAACAAACCAATAAGTACAGATAAGTAGAAAGAAGTGAGTATCCAAGAAAGAATCCAATAGACAGGGCTCCAGCTGCCTAAACAGAATAATTGAACCACCTACATAAGCCACCTGACCAGGAAAGCACCAACATCTGAGCAGTTGGGGAGCTCTTAACAAATGCCTACTCAGAGTCCCATCCAGGGAATCAAAGGGTCTGTCTTATGAGCAAACCCCCAAAGTAAAATAACAACCTGCCAGTATATATACACTTTTAAACCAGTAGGTTCAGAGCCAGAAGGCATAATAACCCACATGACTCAGTGTCTAATTAACTCATTTTCAAAAGGTGTGAAAGCCTTCCTGCAAGCAAGCCTCCCCCTAAGCAAGCTCCTCCTTAGGCAAGTTCCTCCCTCAATGGGCTCTGTGTGACTCAGGATATACCAAGGCTGTGAAAGCAGCAAGACATCCGTGATGAAAATGCCTGTGTACTGTTAAAATCTAGGAACACAGCTCCTGCTCCAAGGGAAAAGGGGACACATGTGGTGACATAGACCTATTAATGGACAGAGGAGATCTTCCTTTTCTATTAACATTACAACTGGGTGACAAATTTAGGCATTTGTGAACTTGAATTTAAGAAAAGTTGCTGAGAGATGATGGTAGAAGGAAAGTCTAAAATGGCAATGTTGAACAAGGAGCATTTCATCTCCTCTACCATGACCAGTGAGTCAGGGAGTTTAAGAAAAAGGTTGACTCCAGGAAAGTGGAATCTTCAGATAGGAGCTAAGTGTTTATGAGTTTATGAGAACCAGAAGATAGAAGGATCAAGAAGGAGAAGTTTTAAGATGAAAGGACATTTGCTAATTGTGAAGCAGGGCTTCCACAGGTTGTAATTGGTAGGCAGTAATATTTACAGTAAGAAAAAAAAGAAAGAAGGGGACAGTTTAGTGGTAGGGTTGAAGTGGTTCAGTATGAGAAAATGACTACCTGAGACTGGGGAAAATAGCTTGTTCTGGGTGACTAGGGAGAGGAAGACAAAAAGGAATGGCAGTAGGAGAACTGCTGAGGAATGTGTACAGGTAGGATATCAGTGGAAAGGAAGAGATCTCTTAAGGGAGATAGGTTATTAAGCAGTTTACTTTTGTCCCTCTAATATTTATATAATATATTAGTATATATAATATATATTAATATATAATAATATCACTATGGTTTTGTGTCCTCTGAAGCCCTGCTAGGCTTATCTTATGGTTGGTTGTTGTCCTTTGTTCTCAAAGAGAATAAAAATGACATCACTATGTTAGAGTCAAGTTGCAGTGTGTCTGACTATGACTGATCAGACCAATATGAACTCAGAATACTCTACCACAGGTTGGGAACAAATAGTCCATGTAAACATTTGGGATGGATTCTTTAAGTTTGTGAATTTCATGTTTCTTTTGAGCTACTTCAATTCTGCTTTGCCTATAGAGCCCATTATCTCCTCTAATGAGCACACAACATGCTGGGTGGTCCTGTGCCAGTGTCTCCTATGCCATGCAATAAATTCTAAAGTTCTTAAGAGAGACCTTGAGAATGTCCTTGTATAGTTTTTCTGACCATGATGTGAGTGTTTGCCCTGCGTCAGTTCTCCATAAAATAGTCTTTTAGACAAGTGTACATTTGACATTTAAACAACATGTCCACTCTATTAGAGTTTTGCTCTCTACATTAGAGTTTGAATGCTTAGCAGTTTAGTTCAAGAAAAGACCTCAGTACCTGGTATCTTATCCTGCCAGGTGATCTTCACAATCTTCCTAAGACAATTCAAATGGAAGCAATTCAGTGCCAAAGCATGGCACTGGTATACTGTCCAGGTTTCACAGGCATACAACAATGAGGTCAACACAATGACTCTGTGGACCTTCAGTTTGGTAGTCAGTCTAGTATCTCTTCTCTCCCACATTGTCCTTTGGAGCCTCCCAAACACTGAGCTAGCTCTAGCAATGTATACATCAACCTCCTTATTAATGTGTACATCCCTGGAAATTGTACTGCCAAGGTAAGTGAACTCATCCACAGTATTCAAAACTTCTCCATTTGCTGAAACTGATGGTTCCACATACAGATGATGTGGTGCTGGCTGATGTGTGTTGTCTTGATGTTGATTGTTAGGTCAGAATTAGCATAAGCAGCAGAGAGTTGATCCATATTTTGTTGCATCTCAATTTCAGGGGTGGCATTGAGTGCACAATCACCTGCAAACAAAAAATCATGCACCAGCACTCCTTCCACTTTAGTCTTGGCTTGTAGCCTTTTCAAGTTGAAGAATTTGCCATTGGTGTGGTAGTTGACCTTGATGCCATGTTTGTCCTCATTGAAGGTATTTGACAAGAAGGCAGAAAACATCATGCTAAAAGCATGGTAGAAGGTGATAAGAGGGGGGATGATAGATGAGAGGGTAGATTGAGGGAGAGGGTAGTTAGGAGCAAACACTTTTGAAAAGGGACAGGGTCAAAGTAGAAAATAGAATAAGTGGGGGGTGGGATAGGACACTATGGAAATGTTTTACATAACTACACATGTACAACCTATATTGAATTGCTTGTCTTCCCAATGGGGGTGAGTGAGGAAGGAAGACAAGAAAGAATCTGGAAATCAAAGTTTTAAAAACAAATGTTTAAAAAAAATTGGTTTTTTTTACATGCAACTAGGAAATAAGATATATAGGCACTAAGCTATAGAAATCCATCTTGACCTACTAGAAAGTTGGGTTGGGGTGGGGGAGGATATAGGAGAGAACAGATTGGGGGAAGGGGTATTACGTAGGCTCACTATATTGGGGTAGGGGTAGGGGAAAGATGGGGAGAAAATTTGTAACTCAAAATCTTGTGGAAATGAATGTTGAAAACTAAAAATAAGTAAATAATATAAAAGAAAAAATATATTAAAAAAGAATTAAGAATACAAAGTCAAAAAATAAAAATAAAAAGCATGGTAGCAAGCATACAGCTTTACTTCACTGCACTGGTAACTGAGAAAGTGCAAGAGCATCATCCATTATCCAGAACCCAGGCAAGGATGCTGTCGTAAAATTGACACACAATAATTACCATCTTCCATGTGAAGTATCATCCTATTAAGGAGGACTCTGGCAAGAATCTTGCCAGCAATGACTAAGAGAGAGATCTCCTTGTGATTGTTACAGGACAGTCTATTACCATAACCTTTAGAGAGATAGACAATGGAGGCATCCTTAAACTGTTAGGGGAGAAGCCCTCTCTTGTGATATAACCACAAAATTTCAGTCAGCTTTTGTATGAGCAATGGACCCTATGCCTTGTAAATCTCAGCTAGAATAGAATCAGCACCAGGTTTTTTTTTGCCACAGAAGAAGAGCTTAATGACATTCAAAATCTCTTCTTCAGTTGGAAATTTTTCTAGAGAAGGATTGACTTCAACCTGAGGTAAACAATGATTTCAGCATTGATTGATAATGATCCATTCGGAATACTACGTGAGTGTTTGGTATGTCTCTCCAGAATCCTGTCCTTATCACTAATCAATGTGACTCCATCAGTACTGAGTAGTTGATTTGCATCATATGTCTTTGGCTCATTGTTTCCGAGGACTCCTTGACATGTCTGGCAGCCAACTATAGCAGTAAAGTTACCCTGAACTACAAGCCTGTCCTCTTTTGGCACATTGATGATAAAGGTCTTCACATCTTCATAAAATTTTTCTTTGACCTCAACAGATTTCTTCATGGTGGGCGCATAGGCGTTGATGATGGTGGTGCAGAGTTTTGCTGCAAGTGGCAATCGCATTGTCATGAACCTGGTGTTCACTCCCTTTAGCAGGCATATAAGTTTGTTGAATAGATTAGTTTTGATAGTAAAACCTACACAGCTTCATGATGCTCCCCTTCACTGTGGCCACTCCATAAAAACATATATCCACCTCTGACTTCAGTAACCTGGCCTTCATCTGGTAGTCTTGTTTCACTCAGGGCTGTTATTTGGATGTGATATCTGCTAAGTTCTCTCACAATAAGAGTTGTTAATCTTTCATGTGTGTGTGTGTATGTGTGTGTGTGTGTGTGTATGTGTGTATGTGTGCGCACGCACACGTGTACTCTGTGTACTGATGGTGAGTAGAGTCATCTTCACAGAAGATTTTGTACTTTTTTTTGTATTTCAACCACAGAGTGGGATCCTTGCCTTCCATGGCAATCAGGCCAGTTGGGTAAGCAGACAATTTTTAGGGCACCTTTTCTAGCCCCTTCCTCGTACCAGCAGGTAAGCAGTGTGTTCCTTAAAAGACTGTTCAGACACCCAGGGAGCCGCCGGATTCCACTGCTACTTTCAGTAAGCAAATGACCTTATGGTCTGGGCTGCGTGTCTACAAGATTGTGACTACAACTCTGAGTATATCTGCACCTGTTCCTTTGTCACTTGCCTGTCACCACAGGACTTTGAGATAGTTAAAAATGACAAAATGATATGAGTGATGTCTTTTAATTCATGCATGAATTGGATTTAAGTGAGGCAGAGTTGCATGAAGTTGGCAGCCTCACTTTCTCTTCCAGAGTCAACACAGTCCAGTGGCAGGACAGAGTCAAGCTGACTGATGATAGTGTGAGATGAAGTTGATGACCTTGGTGTCTTTGAGGTATAACCAACCTCTAAGCACTCCACAGCACCTACTTCGGTTGCCTTTGTGGCCATTGGAACAAATTATTCTCATCCACCCGTTCCACCAAGGGATGTCTTCACCCTGGTCCTGCCTAATAGCAAATAAGAGTCAGAAGAATTATACAACTAGGAGGTGGCCAAGCATAGAGCACCAGGCAGTGTTATATCACAGGGAAGGGTGAAGGGGGCACCTGAAGCTGGTGGGAAGGTGACAGTACCTTGTACCACCTTTCAGCATGTTTGAGAAGGACCTAAAGTTGGAGTGACCCTGGGTCTTCATCACCTCCTTAAACCAAGGGACACAAAATCAGAACAGTGGAACCGAGCAGTCCCCAAGCAGAAAAAAACAAGTATCTTCATTGACTTCATTTCCTCACAAATGGCCAGTTCAGTTTCTGTAATATCTAAAATAGATAACCTGGCTATGTTCAAGAGCAGCTACATCCTCTTCTCTGGTCTCTAAAGTATTTCATTTCTTCTACAGAAGAGCCATCATAGGAGAATTGTACAAAATGTATGTAACTCAATGGTGGTACAAGGCTCAAAGACTGTGATTAGTTTCCTTGGTCCAATGTGGCATTTTAAATCACATTGATGAAATGAGTATATCCTTCCTCCATGCACAATCATGGACTACCACACCAAGTGGACTGGTTTGAAAGTGGATTTTGATCAGGATATCTCAGAGAGAGAAAGAATGGTGACAGTCCTCAGCAATATGGTGTGGGGCCATGCTATTAACAATGACTTAAAAGACCTCTGGGTCTTTTCAACCTCAAGGCCCTTACCTTAGACATCTTATAAAATCCCTTCCCCACCTTAATGCCAGGAAAATTTCCCTTAGCATAAATCAATCCTTGTGATGCATCTCACCAAGTAGCTGCTCCAACAGGGCTTTTAGGAAAGAACAACCTTTTTTTTTTCTTTTTCAAGCAATTATGGTAGAAGTTCAATGAGGCAATTGGCTGTTCCAGCCTCCATTTAAGGAGAAATGGAGGGAGTTGGAGGCTTTTTGAAATTCCAGTCTAAGTATGTCTTTCTCTTTTAAAAAATGACTCAAATCCAGCATGAATTTTGTCCATACATTTCATTATTAGGTAGTGCTTCTGGAGTTTGCACCGTGTTGATGTAAAAAGTCTTCAGGTTCTTTAGGTTTTTTTTTTTCTTCATATTTAAATAACTTTCAAATTTCCATTCCTAGTTCATCTGTTCTGCATTTAAGAATTAAGTAATTTCTCATCACTTACCTGTTTGATGTATAATAAGTTGTAGCTATTAACATAAATGACAAAAAAACCAGTGTGGAGTCCTCGCCTATAACTGGTAAAATCTGTTTCCAGTTTGTCTATGAAGCATAATAAAAGCAGTTACCTCAACTTCCACTTCATGCATACTTATCCACTTAAGTGGTAAACGCCATCTACATTGAAGCATTTCCAGCAGGTGGGCTACTGGAATTTCTGATGTGTTCTGATATATCTTGCATTCTTTTATTTGAAGGAGTTCCATTCGCTCCACTGTCCTCCAATCTAAGTTGATCATCAGGACAGTTTTGAACAGGGCCAGACTATAACTCTATGCTGCTTCATTTATTTCTTAGATTTAAAACAGCAATGGCACTTTACCTCGCACTCATCAGGGTGCTAAGCTGATCAGAGCCCAACTGCCTAACACTGAAAGGGTATTTTACTAGGTCTTACTAGCTACTGTGGTGATCAGAGCACACACCGAGGCCCAATTGTACATGATCCTGGCTGTCTTGACTTTACATTGATATTGTCCTCGACCCTTCACCAAAAGGTGGTGGGTTGTAATGTTAATGGAATCTGAAGATCTTCCATGCCCCTTGTATTGGCACTTAGTAAGCAGGCACTTAGCACCTTATTTCAAGTTAACACCTTGTTTAAGCTATTTAATTAACACAGAAGTAGTTAACACCTTGGGAGTAGTTATCATATCTTAAGAGGAAGGGGCAAAACAGGGAAGAGCTATACTATATATAAGGAAGACAACCTGCAGGACAGTCAGATTGTCTCTCAGTGATGCCTGGAGGCTGCAACTTTTTGCTGAGACCCTCCTTCTGCAACTTTTACCAAGAACTTCCAAGAACCAGACTGAGGAGCTATTGTGAATGAGAGAAGGATCCATGCTTGAGGGAGCCTGTTCTCTTGTGAAGGCTTAGGAATGTGGGTGTTCACTGCATTAACCACATGTATCAACTTCGTGACTACTGTAATGATTTTGGCTTTCTGGTTCTGGGACTTGGTTTTCTGGTATTTGAATAAAGGCTTTGGTTCTGCCCTCCATGTGGAGAGTTTGCTACATTTTGTGATTCACAACTATACCAGCATATTCATAACCACTGTGGGTGTTGTGAATATTGCATTATTGTTACATGGGTGTGCAGGATTATTATTGTTATTTCATTCCATATTTTTCAATGAAATTTATATAGAAATGATAATGGGGAATTACACCATTATAAGTCTTATTTATTTAGTGTTTAATGAATTATTACACAGATAAAAATAATTATGGAGTTTTTTTATAGTAGAATAAAAATATTAGGATTAAGTTTATCATCTGTTGGTTCACTGAGAGCATCCACATTCTAACTCCAGTGAGCGTGGATGGTGATTGCTGCCACATGATTTTGTTCTCCTCTCCTATTTTCTAAGTTTTTTTGTTCCCTGTACCTTGGAGATTGTGAATATTTGATCTTGTGGCATCTATAAAAATACTGATCTTTAAATTTTGTGGGGAAATTGTCTGTCCAAGTGATCATGGGCATAGTTGGAAGTATTAGAATGTTCCAGCTGCAGTCCAGGGGGTGGTTGAATAATCTGTTACTGAATAATTTTGATGTCCATGTTTATAATATGATTTTTGTCATCCATCATTCCATGAGAATGAGCTGGTATTGAATAATTCTAGCAATGATTTCTTGCTATTTCATTATTTAAATAGGTTCCAGTAATGATAAATGGCGTGTGCCATTGCATAATGTACATTAATTGTTCAATCCAAGTTCTTTAAGAATGACAGCATTTCTATAATTTCTGATGGCCTCGTTTTGAATTGTGATCATTAAGGTTATCTTTTTCCAAAAATGAATTTACATTATTTGTTGGATGTGATCTTCAATATTTGGTTGCTGAGTTCATATAAATATCTATCATGGAGGGGCTTTCGATTCCATTCTTGGGTCTAGACAAATACCAGTTACAATCCTCTATTAATGCTCACTGAAGGACTTTTTGTTCCAAAAATATACAGGTTTTTGACATGTTTATCATGTGTCCTAATATTGTTTATCAGTCCTCTGGGTTCTTTTGAATGAGAAAGTGTCCATCTTTGTATGATCACCTTAGGGCAGTGTTCATACTATAAGGGTTTATGTTAGTATGTTATCTACATCTGTAGTTCTGAAGGTTTACATTAGGAAGTCTGGAACTAGATAGGTATATCTGAATATGTTGCTGATGATCTAAAATATTAATCACTTTAAATGTATTATTGTCTTAGTGAATTTTTATCTCATTTTCATCTTTTTTGATGGGATTCATAGGCACCACTCCTGGAACAAATAATTTTCCAGCTATTTTTCATATATATACATATATATATATGTGTGTGTGTGTGTGTGTATACACATACATATATATGTGTATATATATGTAAAACACATATATCTGTGTATATTTACATATGCATACATATATATGCACACATATATGTAGTTCTACAAACTGTTGCAAAGGCAAAAAATTCCTTTTGCAGTTAGATAAATGGATTAGGACTTGTATTTAATCTTGATGACGACGTTCAGAATTTTATATGAAGTGTTGGGAGATTTACAATGAACAGTAACCCTTAAGTTAGGGTTTCTGTCCTTATATGTTATAATGAGGAGGCAGGAGTGTGACAACGGAAAGCAATTAGATCTATCTATCTATCTATCTATCTATGTATATAAAATATATATATAAGATGTATATATCTATATATATAAGAAAATGGCTGGAAAAAGAAATCAGTCTGCAAGCATTCCATATATGTAAGTGACAACTAGATGTTCATCTTGATGAGGTAAGTAAGCACATTGCCTTTTACAAGGAGATAAGGAAAAACCTGCAATGCTAAAGTTTATTGAAAATATCAGATTTCAATGTATGCATCAGGTATAAACTATTTCAAAACAAAACAAGAAGCATTTTTTTTTGTGGGAAGAAATGTTTCTTTTAAAAAAACATTTTTTGCAAAAAGATTGGATGCCAATAAGCTTCCATCTTTAGGTCCCACTAAGCTCAGAGATTGCTATAAAATTAGACAACGCACCCTAAAAGGTAAAGATTAAGACAAGAAAAGAAAGAATTTAGGTGCATTAGTGAGATGTATTTTACATGTTAGCTGAAAATACTGTAACTTTATTACCTAACTCTCCGGTCAGCTAATGTACTCCGCTCATTTCATAATTGATATTGACACATAAGACTTTTCTTCCAGATCTTACCCCTGATATCGCCATTAGTGTTTTTAATATTTCTGCATTCTTTTTCTGTTGTTTAGTTGTTATCTCTTTAAAATATTACTGAGATCTTTAAAAAGGTCTATTTTAAAGGACAAAAACTTGGTTAGCTCCCTGTCTTTATATGCACATATATCTGACATTTAAATGTAAGGTGAAAATAACCAATTTGTGTGTTTTCAGGGAAAAAGAAAAAATAAAAATATACTTTATTCTTCAAGGATTTAAAGGATAATGAGATGTCTATGTATACAGGGAACATTTTTTTTCTTGGAATATTTTTTTAACAATTCGTTTTTTTAATAGCATAATCATGTCCTATGCCCTCTCCCAGATTCCCTAGTAACAAAGGAAAAGAGTTAAGCGGAATCAGTTGACAGAGATATGCAAAATTCCGTACTAATAGTCTTCTACTTCTTTACCAGGAAGAGACTGGGACTAAGATCGCTTATTTCATTCAGTCTGAGATCAGTATTTTATTGTGTAGTTTTCATTTACGTAATTGTAATCATCTTGTATACTTTGTTTCCTGGTTCCTTCTTTGCACAGCATTGTCACAAATATCTTCTCTTATTTTTCTAAAATTATCATGTTTATAATTTCTTGAAGAACAGCAACATTGCAATTACATTTGTAGTGGATGTTTGGTGCGTGCCTAGATCACCTAAAATGATATCATCTATGTGAAAGAAACCAAGGAACTGAATTTCTAGACATAAAGGACTAGAGCAGTGGTTCTCAACCTTCCTAATGCTGCGATCCTTTAATACTCGTATGTGGGCATATCTGCATGTAGGCGGACCTGCCTGGAGACGGAGGTCTTGGTTCCTAAGACCATTGGAAATATGTGTTTTCTGATGGTCTTAGGTAACCCCTGTGACCTCTGTGAAAGGGTCATTTGACCCCCAAAGGGGTTGCAACCCACAAGTTGAGAACCACTGGACTAGAGCCTGAATGAACACTTTTTGTTGGAGTACCACATGACTGGGAGCATCCTTTTCTCATTGGCTGAATAGTCAGAACTGTCATCGTTGTTAAAATGTCCTAATTTCATCCACTTTGGGAGTCTAGGAATCCAGGCTGCTTGTTGCAGCCAGCCCAGCAGTGATTCCCTAAGAAGCAGACTCGGGCTCAGCAGAAATCTTTAGACTTGAACTTTGTGAAATTAATGCTGTGTAGGAACTGAGCCAAATGCTTCACCTAATGCCCCTAACCCCCAGAGGCCAAAGTATTTGATGGGGAATCATGCCCTTAAAATTTGGGGGGAAATGTTTGCTCTTGCTATATATCTTGGAAGTATATATCCCTTTATAGAAGTTAATCTGAGATTAAGTGGTTATATGGAACTGGGTTGCTAGTTTCTGAGCCACCAAAAATAGAGGAACACAGTCAGTGAGGGCATGAATAGGGTAGAGAGAAAAAGACTCCAATGATATTCATGATTATATAAGACATTTTAAAATAACACTGGTTACTCACACAACTCTTATATTCATGAAAGTCTGCTCAGCAGATTAAAGGGGAAAAATTACTTTGGTTGTATAACCACTCAGTGTTGCTGTAGAGCACTAGGGTGGTTGGCTTCTCAGTTCATTGCCAGTCTCTAGGATTATTCTGTAAAACATTCAGGCTGCGGAGTCTCTCCCCAACTAAACAAAGTAATTTAGAGTAGCTTAGGTTGCTAACTTCTATATCCTATGAAGACCAAGATTTTTCAGCAGAACTCTGTCCCTTTGTTGAAAACTTTGACAATGGGGCAGCGAGGTGGTGCAGTGAATAGAACACTGGCCCCTGGAGTCAGGAGGACCTGAGTTCAAATCCAGCCTCAGACACTTAACATTCTAGCTGTGTGACCTTGGGCAAGTCACTTAACCCCAATTGCCCTGCATTCCCCCCTCCATAAAGGCAAAAAAATAAACAAAGAACAGAAAACTTTGACAACAAACACAGGCATTTTATTGGCAGTTATTTCTTTTTGTTTTCTTTTGAGCTGAAGTGGCTAGCTGATAATCTTTCAATTCCTTTCTCATTTGAGAGGGAGACTGGTTTTAGGTAAATGAGAATGATTCCCAGCAGATGGAATGGAAAACCAGTAGCGTAATTCCTGACAGAATTGAACATATGTAAAGAGAAAGCCACACGTTGGCTTCACTGAGATTTTTACTCTGGTCTCCTAATTATGAACACATTCAACAAAAAGGAGGTGAGTTGGTTATGGGCCCCCTTGAGGATGGTAAAGCATAATTGTAGATTCCAGAATGCCAGCTAAAGCAAACACCATTTTCCGACACGTACTTTCAAAGATTCTACCTCGGCTCAAATAGATATTGATGGGGAAATTCAGAACATGAGAAATGTTTTTCCTGTCATAGTTTTGCAGTTTTGAAAAGATTTCTGGTTCTTGAGTGGTTTGCCTCCACAAATGCGATGGTCAGTCATTACAAAGTATGACATTCCCTCTAGAGAGAAAATGCAAAGTCAGACAAGCTCCACAGGTTTGCTGGTAGATACATGCACAGTTATCCCTTCCACATTTCCATATATTGTGGGCTGGCACAAGAAATGAAATGGGAATTTGGGGGAGCTTTGCAGAAGCTACAGATGACATAGAAAAAGTTCTTTTTCATACAGTATTTTCACTTAACATTGACCTACATACTTTTACAATAAGTTATTGTAAATACCCCATAAAAGAAAAAGAAAAAATCAAACTTCTTCTCTAGTACAGAGGCAGTGCCAAACATTTTTATGTGAATGTTATAGACTGAGGGGAGGGGGTGCTACATGCCTCATCCTCAGGAGGTGGAAGAGATAACTGTAGTAGTCTTTCTGCTCTCATTTTCCTGACTCTCACTCACCTCAGTAGGCTGGGGCCACAAAAGTCAGTGGAGGACTTTTCCATGAAGGATTTCTAGGAGTGATTCTGAGATACTTTGGGTGGTTTCCAGTATTATCATTCATCAGTCCTCCTTGGTTTGCTCTTTAAATGATTATCTAGTTGACGTCAGGCAGCTAGATTTCATTAGCTTTTGTTGTTGTTCAGCGATATCACTCTGACTCTTTGTGGCCCTATTTGGAGTTTTCTTGACAAAAATACTGGAGTGGTTCGCCATTTCCTTCCTCAGCTCATTTTACAGAAGAGGAAACTGATTTGCCCAGGGTCACACAACCAGCAAGTGTCTGAAGCCAAATTTGAGGCAAACAATTAAGTGACTTGTCCAGGGTCATACAGCTAGTAAGCATCTGAAGCTGGATTTACACCCACGAACATGAGTCTTTGTGATATCCATTGTACCACCTAATTGTCCCTCAGGATGTTTACACTGAATTATCTTTTTGACAAACTCCATTTTTGTAGCACATGTATGCATGCACACACAAACATTTTTATATGTATACACACATACATAAGTATGTAATGTCCTTTCCCATAGACCTCCTATATTATAATCACACTTACTTTAATAACTGGGAAACAACATCAAAAACTCTTGAAAACTAACTCAAGCCTATATGAGAATGTAATCATGTGCCATGTAATTTGTTCTCGCCAAGGGCTTCTTATGTTTTTTTTCCACCTTAACTTGAAAACTGCAGGTGACGACATTTATGTATAGAGACTGGACTCACATAGTTTGGGGGACGACTAGTAATTATTTCATTTATGAAAATGTAAATGCAAGATTTCTTGTGATTTTTCTCTTAAATTAAAATGCTGCCAGATTTTTAAGATCTGCTCTTATGTGGCCATAATGAGCAAAGTCAGAAAAGAGAGGAAATATATTTCCATAGAGATATCCTTTACACATTCTGGACATTAATGATTTATAATAGTTTAAAACCAGACAAAGGTAATTAGAATATTTTTGTTGTCATGGCAATAGCAAAAGCCTGTCAACAACTCTTGTTCTAATGGTGACAAATGATACTTACTACATTAGTACTGGTTTCATCTAATCTCTTTGAGATGAAGATATTTTGGTCTTGCTAATCAAATTGTCTCACTGTAATTGCTGAGAAAAAACTTTATTAGACAATATCATTCTTTATTCATAGTTGCATCTTATGTTGTGACTTATCCCTTATCTTGTTTCAATATTATATTGATATATTTGAAATTAATTTTTAAAATATTTTGAGCAAAAATCTGGAATGATGAGATTTTGTGTTTTAATTATCTTTGGAAGACAATCAAACATCACTCTTTTTCTTAGTGTTCTCTCCCCCATCAAATAATTTTATATTTACCTGTCAGTTCAGACATTATATCATGTATGAGAATATAGGCTCCTTGATGGCCTGCATTCCTTCCAACAATTCCTTCCTTTCTTCCTTCTATCCTTCCTTCCTTCCTTCCTTCTATTCTTCCTTTTTTCCTTCCTTCCTTCCTTCCTCCCTCCCTCCCTTCCTTTTTTTCCATCCTTCCTTCCTTCCTTTTTTCCATCCTTCCTTCCTTTTTTCCATCCTTCTTTCCTTGCTTCTATCCTTCCTTCCTTCCTTCCTTTCTTCCTTGTATTTTTACTATCTAACATAGGCGAGAGTTCCTTTTGTGTATCGGTTGAACAAGGTGACCACTGAGGCACTTTCTAATTTATAAATATTGTGATTCTCTGATTTTGTAAATGTAGGAGACAAATAATAATTGAATGACTATTGAAGATAATGGCAAATATATATACATATATATGTATACATATATATATATAACTTCTTTAACAAAGAAAAAGGTCAGAGTATTTTGAAAATGCGCTATGAAAGAGATATGCTATCATCTATTTTAAGTAAGAATTTAATAATCATGGTGTTTAGAGAAAGAGCCTTTTCATTTGTTGCATATGATAATCCTATTGGCTAAGACTCATTCCACAATTTCCTTAAAACTAATATTCTTTTTTGGGTAAGAAAAGATAAATACCATTTGGGGAAGTTCCTTTTGAGAAGCAGAACCAACATAGTTCCTATTCTTTTCAAACCCTCAAATCCTTTCCCCACCTTGCTGCAGAAGAGGACCAAGGAAATAGAAGGCGTTCTTAGATGAAAATGTTTACATTTTGTAATCAGGGTTGACCTCAGTCAAAATCATGGAATAGGTCGTATTACTTTAGTTCTCTCTCAAACTCCCTTTCTTTGTAAACTATTAATTTTCAGCTATCTATGAATTAGCATAAAGAACAGTAAGTTACAATTACTTGTACGAGCCCTCCGAGGTCATCCTGTCACACACACAGAGGAACAGAAATCCCTGTTAGCATTTGCATTTGATTAAGGGATTTTTCAAGACAGAAAATCCCCTCTAATCCCTCCTCTTTCTTCCCCTCCCCTTAGTGAATTAATTTTAAAAAGTCTTATTTCCTACTTTAAGTGCTGGAATACAAATACAAAAGTAAAGATATTCCTTGATCTTAAAGAAGCTGAAATTCAAACAGGAACAGACAACACAAATGAGGTCACCAGGTTTTGTGTTTGGAAATTCTGAGGCTGTGGGGCAGAACCATAAAGAAGTCAACTGACATACCTTTTTAAGAGGACTGAAAATACTCATTTGATTATGGTTCCAGAATGGGAAAGGACGGTTGGAGTAGAGAAGTTATTGTATATATTAAGTAGTGCTAGGTTCTATATTATGATTCTGATTAAAAAAATGCAAATTATTGCCAAGAGTAAAGTATCATTTGCAAGAAGAGTTTTTGCAGGAAGATGTAAACCCTGTTTCCACTGATAAAGGAACAGGCTGTCTGTGGATGAGGCTAGGGAATTAATTTCAAAAGGCAGATAGCTCAGATAATCAGAATGCTTGAGCACAAAGACTTCTATCAGCATTTGAGAATAACATTAAGCAGTTTGTTTTGGTCAGGCACATGAAGCTTCATTTGAGATAACCAACCCCATCAGGCTTTACACTATTTTCTAAGTTACACCATGATATTCGTTTTCTTTATTTCTTTTTTAAATACTATTTTATTTTTTCCTAATTGTATGTAAAGACAATTTTTAGTATTAATTTTTACAACATTTTGAAGTCCAAATTTTTCTCCCTCTCTCCCGACCCCTCTTCCTAAAATGGTAAGCAATTTGATATAAGTTATATATGTGCAATTGCGTAAAACATATTTCCCTATTAGTCATAGTTTTGAAGAAGAAACAGACGCAACAGAAAAAAAAAACCATGAAAAACAAAGTGAAAAAAGTATAACTTTGATCTACATTTAGTCCATCAGTTCTTTAACTAGATATGGACAGCATTTTCTAACACGGTAACTGTCTTGGATCATTGTGTTGCTGAGAACAACTAAGTCATTCATAGATGATCATCACACAATGTTGCTGTTACTATGTACAGTGTTCTCCTGGTTCTGCTCATTTCACTTTGCACCAGTTCATAAAAATTTTTCCCGGTTTTTCTGTAATTTGCCTGCTTATCAGTTCTTAGCATACAGTAGTATTCCATCATATTCATATGCAACTTGTTCAGTCATGGTTGGACCTCTCCTCAATTTTCAGTTCTTCACCACCACAAAAAGAGCTACCATAAATATTTTTGCACATGTAGGTCCTTTTCCATTTTTAAAAAATGATCTCTTTGCAATACAGACCCAGTAGTGGTATTGCTGGATCAAAGGGCATGCACAGGTTGGTTGTCCTTTGGATGTAGTTCCAAATTGCTCTCCAGAATGGTTGTATCATTTCACAATTCTGCCAATAGTACATTAGTGCCCCAACTTTCTGACATCCTCTCCAACATTTATCATTTTCTTTTTTGTCATATTAGCCTTACTGTTTCATAAATATAGTTTGAGATCTGGTATTGGTAGATCACCTTCTAATAATTCCCTTGATATTCTTGACCTTTTGTTCTTCCAGATGAATTTTGTTGTATTTTCCTAGTTATATCAAATAATTTGGGGTAGATTGATTGGCATGGCACTGAATAAGTAAATTAGTTGAGACAGAATTATCATTTTTGTTATGTTGGTTCAGCCTATACATAAACAACTGATATTCTTCCAATTGTTTTTATTTGACTTTATTTGTGTGAAAAGTGTTTTATAGTTGTATTCATATAGTTCCTGGGATTGTCTTGGTAAATAGACCTCCAAATATTTTATCCTGTTTACCGTTATTTTAAATGGAATTTCTTTTTCTATCGCATGCTGTTGGACTTTGATGGTCATATAAAGAAATGCAGAAGATTTATGTGGGTTTATCTTATATCCTGCAGCTTTGTTAACTTTTTCAAACAGTTTTTTATTTGATTCTCTAGGATTCTCTAATGATATCTGGGAAGAGTAATAGTTTTATTTTCTCATTGCCTATTTTAGTTTCTTCAATTTCTTTTTATTTTCTTATTGCTATAGCTAAAATTTGTTATTATTACTATTAATTTATTTTAAACTTGAATACAAAAGAAGAAAAGTGGGGGAAAATCATTACTATGTGCACAACAGAACCTAAGCAAAGACTCAAATAATACAGCTATAAATTTCCATTTCAAGAAAGCCCACATAATTACGTTCAGGGTTTTCCATATTTTCTTTGCTTCTTGTAAGTTTTCTTTTGCTTTCTGCTGTACACTTTTTACTTTGTTCTTTTTACCCCATCCTCCCCCCCAAAGAAGGCTACAATTAAGGTATATGTATGTATATCTCTATTTATGTATGTACGTATGTATGTATATATATGTGTGTGTGTAGGTATATATGTGTGTATGAATATGTACACATACATATATAAACATCCACACAAAAATATATACACATATATGCATATACTTATATACACAAATGTACTTAGATATCAATAATCATACTCCTATATAAACATATACATTGATATGCATTGATGTAAGACCATACTATAGTCACTTATCCACCTGAGTCCTCTGTCAGTCATCCCTCTCACACCCCATTCTTCTCACGTTTTCCTAGATGTTTTTACTTTTTAGAATCACATCATACTCAGGTCTACTCCACCTTTCTTTTCAACTACCCAATTACTAAGAATAATCATAATCATTTATTTTACATTTCCTTATATAAAAAGTAAACAGTTTGTTTTTATGGAATCCCTTGTAATTAGCCTGTGATGTGTACCTTATGTTTCTCTTGGATCTTGGATATCAAATTTTCCATTGAGTTAGGTCTTTTTGCAACAAAGTACTGAATGTCTAACGATTCATTGAATGTCCTTTTTTCCATCTAAGATTATGCTTAATTTTACTGGGTGTGATATTTTCTTTTTTTTTTT
>CM053580.1:214237007-214267086 GCA_028627135.1 Pseudochirops cupreus
CTGCCTTTCACTTTTCCTCTCTGGAGGCCTTCTGGCCGGACTGCTTATCTCCCCCTTTCACAAATCCCATTCACAGCTGCCGCTAATCTGCTCACCTGAAGCTTCTCAGCAATTCCCGTCCAGCCGCCCCCAGGGCACAGCCACGGCTTCAGGCCAGGCTTGTTTCGGTTCGCAGTGCTGATATGGTTCCTTGTAGCCGAGCTGACTTTAGTGGGAAGTATCTTTGTGTGCGTTTTGGAGTTCCAGGATTGGTTTAGAGTCCTATTTTATGGGTATTTTGGGGTGGCTATGTGAGAGCTGTGATATGTTGCTGCTTCTACGCCACCATCTTGGCTCCGCCCCCCCCAAAAATTTTTTTATGAAAATAACAGAGTCAAGAAACATGAAAAGGTAAAGGAATTAAATAAGGTTAAGCTGTTTGCATTCTTATATGGGGAAATGCTACATGTATCCCTTCTGAACTCATCATCAGAAGTCATAGAGGGAACCTAATCAAATAGAATGTCCAGGAGTGATTCTGTTCTGTTTTGAATCTCAAAAGAAAAAGAGTAAGAAAGAGGAACACATTGGGTTTATTGAGGGGAAAGGAAGAAGGAGAATGGAATTTATCTTACATAAAAGGGGACATAAAAATATAAACAACAAAAAAGAACAATGAGGAGTGGGAAACATTTGAAAGTCATTCTAAACTGAAGTAATAATCAATGAAGGAGAAAATGCATAAAATACATAGAGTTGGATATTAAAATAAATTTTACCTATCAGGAAAATAAGATGGAAAGGGGTGAAGAAAAAGAGAAGAAAGGAGAGTAAATTAGGGGACAGATTAGTGAGAAGGTGAGGGAAAGCTCTTAAAGAGACAACAAGGAAAAATGGGAAAAATATAAGATTTATAGGATAGTGGGAAATACAAAATTAGCAATCATAATTTTGAATATTAGTGTAATAAACTCACCCATAAAGACACAAAAGAGGATAATAGACTTGATTAGAAACCAGAATCTAACAACCTGGTGTTTATTAGAAACACATTGGAAATGGAATAGACACAGCATTAAACTAAAAATCTGGAGCAAAATTAATTGTTTCAACTGAAGTAAAAAAGGAGTAACAACTCTGGTCTCAGACAAACCAAAGCAAAAATAGACCTAATTCAAAGAGAAAACTGGGGAAATTACACTTTGCTAAGAGTTGGAGCTATGGATCCATTTCCACCATGGAGGTGGACAACAACCAGAGCATGGAATTTGTCACAATGGACCTGGCATAGTTTATGAGTGACAAAGTCTTTGAAATAAGAGTTGCAGGGGTTAGAAGTGAGGACAAAGACAGGGTGAAGACAATTAAAACCTAGATTGCATAAATTTGGTGTACTCCAAATAGAAGAATTATAGAGTGAAAAAGACTTCTTAGGAAAGGATTTCCTAAACTTTTTTGTCACACGGCCATGTGGAGAAAACTACAGACCTCTTAACCGAATAATGTTTTTTAAATAAATAAAATTAAAAGACACAGTATTGCAAAGAAAGCTACACTGAAGTATAGTTATCTTCAGATTTTAAAAGTTTTGTAGGTCTTGGCCAAAGGTGTCCGGGGCAGGGAATCTCAGCGGGCTGGCTGCTGTGGAGGCCAAATTTTCGGAGATGGAAAGCTCCCTGATAGGCACAGAGGACGGAAACAGCCCAAAGATGAGCCTGTTTCGCATGGCTTCTCGCAATAGCCAGCTGGCAAGGATACAGACCGACAATGTGGTGGCAATGCTGAAGAACCTCTACCCTAGTCTGCAGTTTGAAGTCATTGCAAATGACTGGGGGACAAAAATCCTGGACACTGCACTCTGTAAGATTGGGGAGAAAATCCTATTCACCAAAGAGCTGGAATATGCCTTGGAAAAGAGTGAAGTGGACTTGGTTGTACATTCCCTATGGGACTTGCCCACTGTACTGCCCCTAGCCTTCACTATTGGTGCTGTCTGCAAGTGGGAGAAGCCCTATGATGTTTTTATCTTCCACTCTAAACATTCTGGGTAGACCTTGGGTGCCTTGCCAGAGAGGACTGTGGTAGGGACCAGTTCCCTTCGTAGAGCAGCCCAGTTGCAACAGAAATTTCCACATCCACAATTCAAGAATATTAGATGGAATCTCAATGGTAGACTTTGGAAGTTGGATGATCAGTAGGAATTTAATGCCTTCAGCCTGGCAGCAGCTGAACCGCAACATATAGGTTGGCAGAGTTGCAAAGGGTAACTCTTGTACCCTGAAGAATGCCTGTACGTTGTGGGCCAGGGGGCCCTGGGTGTTGAGGTCAGAGCCAAGAACCAGGAAGTGCTGGATTTGGTTCGTGTGCTACATTACCTTGAAATCTTGCTCCTGTGCATTGCTGAGAGGGCTTTGCTGAGGTACCTGGAAGGAGGCTGGAGCATGCCTGTGGCAGCCCATACATTCCTCAATGACTGGCAGGTATACCTGACTGGAGGAGTATGGAGTCTGGACAGCTCAGATAGTCAGAAGTAAACCTTGCAGACAACCATCACTGTCTTAGCCCAGCATGAAGATGGCCCAGAGGATGTAGGTACTGTGTGAGTATAATGAAGACATAAATGCCTTTTCAGTTGAATTTCTGGTCATCTCACAGGTAGGCAACTATGTGCCTGTAAGCTCAGCTCTGTATGTGATTACTAGCAGCTGAGGGTCCCCCCCCCCACTTTTGATGATATGAACCGGTTTGATATTTCTTAATTTTTTTAGGAAAGAGTCAGTCTCCTCTGCCAAGCTACCTCCTAATATTGCCTCCCAAATCAATAAATTGATATGACATTTGAAATTATGAATTTTCATAAAAATCTTATTAAACACTTTTGGTAACAGCATGTTATTTGGTGGGAACAAAGGATTATTCTGGTTGTGAATTAAGGGTCCTTGGATTTGAATCACAGTTTTGCTACCTAATAGCAAATAATAGCAAGAAATAAAATTAAGAATCAAGAGAAAAAATAGTGATAGCATTTGGTTTTTTCAAACTTAATATTTCTTTCCAATTACATGTAAAGATAGTTTTCAACATTCACTGTTATAAAATTTTGAGTTCCAAATTTTTTCTCCCTCCTCCCTCCCCTCACTCTTCCTACTCTCCCCTCACCACTCTCAAAGACGACAAGCAATCTGATACAGGTCGTACATGTAAAATCATATTAAACATATTTCCACATAAGTCATGCTGTGAAAAAGTATCAGAACAAAAGGAAAAAACCATGAGAAAGAAAAAATGTGAAAATAGTATACTTCAATCTAAATTCGGACTCTATAGATCTTTTTCTGAATATAGAGAGCATATTCCACCATGAATCTTTTTTGAGTTGTCATAGATAATTGTATTAATGTGAAAAGTTAAGTCTATCATAAGTGATCACAGCACAAAGTTGATATTACTGTATACAATGTTCTCCTGGTTCTACTCACTTCACTTAGTATCAGTTCATATAAGTTTTTCCAGGTTCTTCTGAAATCTGCCTGCTCATCACTTTTTATTTAGCAATAGTATTTCATTACATTCATATACCACAACTTGTTCAGCCATTCCCTAATTTATGGGTATCCCCTCAATGTCTAATTCTTGGCCCCTATAAAAAGAACTGCTATAAATATTTTGTATATGTGGGTCCTTTTCCCTTTTTTATGATCTCTTTGGGATAGTAGTGGTATTGTTGGATCAAAAGGTATGCACAGTTTTGTTGCCCTTTGGGCATAGTTTCAAATTGCTCTCCAGAATGGTTGGATCAGTTCACAACTCCACCAACAATGCATTAGTGTTCCAATTTTCCCAGGGTTTCTCCAGTATTTATCATTTTCATTACCTTTCATATTAGCTAATCTTGTAAGTGTGAGATAATACCTGAGAGTTTTTTTTTTAATTTAGCAATAGAATTTGGAAACTTGAGAAGAATTACAGAATGGGGATGGAGTCAAGATGATAGAATAAGAAGTAGCATTTTTACCTTAGTTTTTCCACAATCTCCTCCACAACAACAAAGAAACTATATCAGGCTAAATTCTGATTGAGAAAGTGAAGAAAAAGTTATTGAGTTCCAGTGCTAAGATGGCAAAGTAAGGAAGGAACCCTTTGAAGCTCTCCAAAATTCCCCTCTGAACTACTAGAAAATCACTGCAGAATTGATATAGAAGCAGGGAAGCATCTTATCAGCTCAGCTGGAAAGATCTATCTCACTGGGGTGGGATGGCAGCAAGGTTTAAGAGCAGCAGCTGCAGCTAGCCACAAGCTAGCTTGCAGCAAGCCTCCAAGCCTGGGACAATCTGCCAGTAAGGCTGTAGCACAGCAAGGCCTTGCCCCAGTGATCTCATCACCAGTATAAGCCACTAGCAAGGTCTTGATCCCATGGCTGACCTGTAATGAAGCCCCACCCCAGAGTGGTCCAAGAGTGTGACCCTGCCCCACAGCCCTACCAGAAGAGAGACCCTGTCTCTTTAGCAATACAGCAGTAGGACCCCACCCCTGCAAAAAATGATAAAATTCCTCCTCTAGCACCAGCTACCAGAAAGATTGTTACTATAGCAACCCAACAGCATGGCCGCACCCCTGGAGCAGGCTAGCAGCTAAACCCTACACCCTGGGAAGAAAACAGGGAGGCCCCAAACCCAGTACAAGGCAGAAGGGAAGTCTACCATCCAGAGAAAGCAAGCTGCTAAGCCGTGAACCCCAGTGAAAGCTAGCAGTAAGACCCCAAGACCCAACACAAAAACGCTTGGAACAGTGCAGGACCAGAGCCCAACTCTCACATAAAAACACAAAGTCACAAAAAAGGCAGGAAAATGAGCAAAAAAATCCCAACAACAACAACGAAAAAGGAGCTTCACCAGGGATAGAGAACCTGTGATTTCAAGGCCTCTAAGTCTTCAAGTGTGGCCCTTTGACTGAATCTAAACTTCAGAGAACAAATCCCAAAAGGGGAAAAGAAATTGAATACAACATCGATGAACTTCTAAAGAAAAAATCTCCAGGACAAGATGGATTTGCAAGTGAATTGTATCAAACGTTGAAAGAACAATTAATCCTACTATGATATAAACTATTTGGGAAAATAGACAAAGAAGCAGTCCTGCCAAATTACTTTTATGACACAAATATCGTGCTGATCCCCAAACTGAGTGAAAACAGAGAAATGAAATTATAAACCAATTTCCCTAATGAATTTTGATGCAAAAATTAGATTATATTAATATATCACAATTATCATAGACTGTGACCAGGTGGGATTTATATCAGGAATGCAAGGCTAGTTCGATATTAATAAAAATGCCTAATATCATTGACCATATCAATAATAAAACCATATGATTATGATTATCTCATTTTTGACAAAATATAGCACCCATTCCTATTAAAAACACCAGAGAGCTTAGGTATAAAGGGAGTATATCTTAAAATTATAAATAATATTTATCTAAAACCATCAGCAAGGATTATCTGTAATGGGGATAAGCTAGAAGCTTTCCTAATACTCTCAGGAGTGAAGCAAAGATGTCCATTTATCACCTCTATTATTGAATATACTAGAAATGTTAGCTCTAGCAGTGAGATAAAAAAGAAATTAAGGAAATTAGAATAGGCAGTGAGGAAACAAAGAACCATCACTCTTTGCAGATGCTGTGATGTGATACTTAGAGAGTCCTATAAAAATCAAGTAACAAACTACTTGAAGTTATTAACAACATTGGTAAAGTTGCAGGATATAAAATAAACTCACATAAATCATCCGTATTGTTGACCTTCAAAAAGTTTGGCTAAAGGAGACAATCAAATAGCGATCTACATTGACAGAACTTATTCCCCAAAGCTAGCAGACTTATACAAGGAGCGCAGGAGCCAAGTCCTGACTGGTAAACAGATGAGTCAGAAGACTTTTTATACATTTTAGAACCATCCCCATTCAGGATGACTATGTCACAAAACTTGGTGACTTCCATTTGTTACCATCTATATGTGAGAAAGAAGTTCCTTGGTTGTAAATGCAAATTGACAACAAATGGAGCAGGTTCTATTGACATTTTATGGTCTCTGGATGTCTGTTTTTCTCCCAAGATAAGGGGGATTCTATCTCCAGCCTTCTCTGGTTTCTGGTGTCTTGCTAACACAGAAGGCATGGGAAAACAGTCTGATTAATTCAGACTTTGGCCAAAATATGACATTTAATGATTATCAGTATACATAGTCCATCAGCAAGAGATAAAAAGAGAAATGCCATTTAAAATAACTGTAGATGATATAAAATACTTGGGAGTCTACCTGCCAAGACAAACCCAGAAACTATATAAAAACAACTAAAAAATGCTTCTCACACAAATAATGTCAGATCTAAACAATTGGAAACATATCAATTTCTCCTGGGGAGGCTAAGCCAATATTACAAAAATGATGATTCTACCTAAATTACTTATTTTATTCAGTGCCATGCCAATAAATCTGTCATAAATTATCTTACTGAGCTAGAAAAAATAATAATAAAATTTATCTGGAAGAACAGAAACTCAAGAATATCAAGGGTATCAGTGAACAATATTAGAAAGGAGCTGTTCTGACCACACCAGATCTCAAACTATATTAGAAAATGGTAATTATCAAAACGATCTGGGATAAGAAATAGAGTGGTGGATCAATGGGACAGATTAGGTACCAGTTGTTTAGCCTTTGTTCTCAAGGAGGACCATGGCATCAGGGAGATGATGACATGACTTGCAGTTGACTTGGATTTGAGGGAGGGAGGGCTGTGCAAGGTCACCAGACTCACTTTCTCCTCCAGAGCCATCTGCGTCCAGTGGCCAGATATTCATCATCATGACTGGAGATGGCCCAGGGTGCAGTGGGAGACCCTGACCCTTTTATGCTAAGGTCTTTTTCAGGTTTTCATTTTAGCAAATGACCAAAGTTATCTAGTATTTCATAAACCCAAAGATCCAAGCTTATGAAACAAAAACTCATTATTTTACAAAAAACTTTGGGAAAACTGGAAAACCATACGGTAGAAACTAGGTTTAGATCAACATCTCATGCTGTATGCCATGATCAGGTCATTTAAAATGGGTACATGATTTGCACATAAAGCATGATACCATAGGCAAATTAAGGGAGCATGTAATAGTTTATCTGAAAGATTTGTTCATAAGGGAAGAGATTAGAACCAAAGAAGATATAGAGAACATTGCAAAATGTAAACTAGATAATTTTGATTAGATAAAATTAAAAAGTTTTCACACAAACAAAACCAATGCAACCCAAAATGATGAGGAAAGCAGAAAACTGGGGGAGGGAGGGAATTTGCAACAAATGTTTCTGAGAAAGGCTTCATTTCTCAAATATATAGAGAACTGAGTCAAATTTATAAAATACTAGTCACTCCCTGATTGATAAATATTCAAAGGATAAGAACAGGCAGTTTTCAGATAAGGATATCAAAGCTATCTCTAGCAATATGAAAAAACTCTCTAAATCCCTATTGGTTAGAGAAATGCAGATTCAAAGAACTCTGAGACACCACCTCACACAGAGTGGCTAACTTGACAAACAAAGGAAAGTATTGAATGTTGGAGGAGATGTGGGAAAACTGGGATACTAGTGCATTGTTCATGTCGTTGTGAACTGATCCAAACATTCTAGAGAAGAATTTAGAATTGTGTCCAAAGGGCAACCAAACTGTACCTGCCCTTTGATGTAGTAATGACTCTGCTAGGTCTATATCCCAAAGACACTCCTTAAAAAGGTGGGGGGAGAATATATTTATACAAAAATAACTATAGCAGCTCTTTTTGTGGTGGCTAAGAATTGGAAGTGAAAGGGATGCCCATCCATTGGAGAATGGCTAAACAAGCTGTGGTATATGATTGTAATGGAATATTATTTTGCTGTAAGAAAAATCAAGCAGGCAGATTTCAGAAAATCCTGGAAAGACTTATATGAATTGATGCATAGTGAACTGAAGGAAACCAGAAGAAAGTTGTACACAGTAACAGACACATTGTTTGAAGAAAAAAAACTATGAATGATTAAGCTTTTTTCAGCAATGCTATTATCCAAGACAATTTCAAAAGGTTAATGACTCAAACTCCCCCCCTTTTTTTGCTTTTTGGGGGGCAGAGGGCAGGGAAATTAGGGTTAAGTGATTTGCCCAAGGTTACACGGGTAGTAAGTGTTAAGTGTCTGAGTCTGGATTTGCGCTCAGGTCCTCCTGACTCCAGGGCCAGTGCTCTATTCACTATGCCACCTAGCTGCCCCTCCAAAGAACTAATGATCAATCATGCTATCCTTCTCCAGGGAATGAACTGATATTGATTGAACACAGACTGAAAAAAGCTATCTTTCACTTTTTCTGTTATATTTTTTCTCTTATCTGAATATGGAAATGTTTTACATAATTGCATATGTATAACCTATATTTGATTTAATTTGATCTCTCTGAGATGGGAGAGGTGAGCAGAGAAAGGGGAGGAGGCCTTGAATTTGGAACTCAAAACTTTAAATAAAAATTTTCAAGAAAATAAAAGAAAAAGCCACAGTGAGTCATTTGTTTTTTCCTGACCCAAAGCAGCTTAGCAAAATAGAGAAGCCTACAGAAGCTGGGGTAGTGTTTGACCAGGAGCTCTGCTCAACAGCATGACTTTGAGGCAGCTGTGGAAAGCATTCTAGCATGTAGGGATGAAAGGGGATAGAAGAGCGGGTCAGGAAACACCTGGGCAGCAAGAGATCTCAGGGAGCCCCTGTACTAGCACTGGAAGCATGAATGGGCACCACCTGGCAGTTCTGCCAACTATTAGCCAGTCCTGGGTCCCAGTTCCAGGGTAGAGAATGATCACTAGGGAGCAGGGCTTGCACCTGTGAAAGGAACAAACAACAAATTCCAGAAGCATAGCTGCGTGGCTCTCCACCTGAGAACCACGGAGGGGATTAGTTTTAACCTGTAGACCAGCACATGAACATGCAGTGGCATAAACCAAGGCAGGAGAACAAAATCAAAGGGGAATCAGCAGTCCAGTCCCTCTAAACCTGCAGAACCTTCTTGATCTCTGCAGACTTACCACCTTAATCACTCTCTTCTCCTGAACACTTTTCTCTAGGTTTTGTGGCACTATTTTCTCTGTGTTCTCTTCCTAACTGCCCAACTACTCCTTTTCAGTTTTATTCACTAAAAACTTCATCCAGGTCATGGACTTGAATTGTAGACAAATGTCCCCCAAAACTTAATGCTATAAATACCATTTCTTCAACTATGGATTTTCTTTTTAACAAATAGTTTGTCATATTTTTTCAATTGAAAAGAGTTTTTAAAAAATAGTCTTCCCTTCCAACTTTTCCCACTTCTCCATTGAACAAATTAAGACAAACAAAAAACCAAATCTATCAAATAAAGCCATTAATCCAAACTAGTACCACAAAACAAATTCCTACCTTAGGCATGTCTGAAAGTTTGTGTCTTTTTGTAGTCTAAGTTCATCACTTCTATGTCAGGAGGTGAGTGGGATGATTCATCTTCAGTCTTTTGGATTCACAGTTTATCATAGTATCGATCAGAGTTCTAAAGTCTTTCAATGTTGCTTTTCTCCATGGTGTCAATACTTCATAAATTTATAAAATTTTCTATTAATTTTGGTTTTCATTTGGCAACAATTCATAAAGATCTTACAAATTTCCTCTAAAAGTATCTGTTTTGCAATTTCTCAAGGGACAATAATTTTCCTTTATGTTCATATATCATAATTTGATTAACCATTCTCCAGTTTAGAAATCCATTTCCAATTTTTGGCCATCATGGAAAGAGCTAGTAGTAGTAGTAGTAGTAGTAGTGGTAGTAGTGGTAGTAGTGGTAGTAGTAGTGGTAGTAGTGGTAGTAGTGGTAGTAGTAGTAGTAGTGGTAGTGGTAGTAGTGGTGGTGGTAGTAGTAGTAGTGGTAGTAGTAGTGGTAGTAGTAGTGGTAGTAGTAGTAGCAGTAGTAGTAGTAGCAGTAGTAGTAGTGGTAGTGGTGGTAGTAGTAGTAGTGGTAGTAGTAGTAGTAGTGGTAGTGGTAGTAGTGGTGGTGGTAGTAGTAGTAGTGGTAGTAGTAGTGGTAGTAGTAGTAGCAGTAGTAGTGGTAGTGGTGGTAGTAGTAGTAGTGATAGTAGTAGTGGTAGTAGTAGTGGTAGTAGTAGTAGTAGTAGTAGTAGTGGTAGTAGTGGTAGTAGTAGTGGTAGTAGTAGTAGTAGTGGTGGTAGTAGTAGTAGAAGTAGCAGTAGTAGTGGTAGTAGTGGTAGTAGTAGTGGTAGTAGTAGTAGTGGTGGTAGTATTCTCTTTGCAGTGCGGGCCCAGTAGATCTGTGTGGAGAACTGAGGGCAAACGCAGCGCCCTGACTCCGTGGGTCCGGCTCCAAGCTGACGGAGCTCACCCACAGCCACGGGAAGCACAAACGCGCTCCCCACAGCTCACTCGCCGCCTTCCTCTCGCCGTCTCCGCCGTTCTGATGGGTCTGAGGAAGAACCTTGAAATTGCTTTGATCTGTATTTTTCTTTTTGCTAATGACTCGGAGCATCTGTTCACGGGATTATTGATAGGTTCTATTTATTCTTCCTTTGAAACCCACCTGTTCCCATGTTTGACTAGTTATTTATTAGAGAAATTTGTTACAATGATTTCTTACTGTTTTTCTTCTATCTTTTTTTTTACTGTATTAGATTTATTTTTTGTAAAGACGTTAAAAACTTTTTTTATGATCAGAATTGTTCCTTTTACCTTCCGTGATTCCCTCTATTGCTTGTATAGTCATGACATCTTCCTCTGTCCATAGACAAGAGTTAATTTCTTCCTTGCTCTTCTAATTTGCTTGTTACATGACATTTCACGTCTAAGATATTTTTTGATCCAAAGCTTATCTTGATATGTAGTGTGAGGTGGAAATTTAATCTTAATACTATCCAGTTTCCTGTTGTTTTTTTTAAATAGTGAGTATTTCTCCCTCATTAACCGACTTTTTTGGAGGGGAGAAAAGTGGAAATTGCCAAACACTATGCTACTTTTTTTTTTGCTTTATAAAAATTATGTAATGAATCTGTCTTTCTCTCTCACCAGTATAAAATCATTTAATGATTACCCCTTTATAGTAGAGATTTATATCTGCTACCAGTATCTGTTACCAATACCATGCCTACTGTTTGTCAATATGGCCTTTGAGATATTTGATTTTTTGTTCTTTCACATGAATTTTGTTATTTTTTCTGTATCTATAAAATATTCTTTTGGGAGCCTGGTACAGCACAGAACCAGCAAGTTAACTTTGGAGGTTTTGTTATTTTTTATTATACTGGATAGACCTACTCATGAGAAATGAGTGTTTTTCCAATGATTTAGGTTTTTCTGTATTTCTCCAAAGCATGTTTAATAGTTAGATTCATAGTTAGACAGTCCCTTGGTGAATCTCAGTAGATAAACTCCCAACTATTTTATATGTTCTGTGAAGATTTTCAGTGTAATTTTTCTTTCCAGCCCTTACTTCTTAGTTTATTTTTTAAAATATAAGAATATGGATACTTTATGTTGATTGTGTCTTATATTCTGATAAATTGGTTGGTTATTATTTCAATTAATTTTTCAATTGATCTAGTATTCTCTAAGCATACTACCATATGATTCCCCCCCAAAAAAACTTAACATTTTTGGTTTTTCTTTTCTTATTCTCTGTTTTTCCATTTCTTTTTCTTCTCTTATTGCTGCAGTGACCATTTCTAATGCTCTTATAATGAGTTTGCTTCTTTTCCCCTTGATCTTATTGGGAAGACTTTTCTCCATTACTATAATGCTTGCTTTTGGATTTAGACTATATATGAATCAAGAATTATGAGAAGAGCAGGCTAGTTTTTAAAGAAGCAAAGGAGCTAGAGATCAAATTGCTGCTGCATTGTGAAGAAAGCAAGAGGTTCCAGAAAAACATCTACTTCTGCTCTGCTGACTACACTAAAGCCTCTGACTGTGTGGGTCACAACAAAATGTGTCAAGTCCTCAAAGATATACATAGGAGTATCAGATCATCTTACATGTCTCCTGAGGAGCTTGTATATGGACCAAGAAGCAACACTTAGAACCAAACAGGGAGCAAGTGATTGGTTTAAGATTGAAAAAGGAGTAAGACAAGGCTGCTTACTGTCAACTTATTTATTTAACTTATATGCAGAGTATATTATGCAAAATTCCAGGCTAGATGAATAAAAAAACCAAAATTGCAGTTGCCAGAAGAAATATCAATAATCTCAGATATGTAGACAACACTACTTTAATGGCAGAAAGCGAAGAGGAATGAAGAAGCCTCGCAGATGGAAAGAGGAGAGTATAAAAGCTGGTTTGAAAAAAATGACTAAGCATTTTGAAAAGTGAACATCTTAGCAACTGGTTCCATCACCTCCTGGTTAATAGAGGGAGAAGAAATGGAAGCAGTGTTAGCTGTATTATTCTGGGACTGCTGATCATGACTGTCGCCATGAAATTAAAAGATGCTTGCTCCTTGGAAAAGCTATGACAAATCTGAACAACATACTAAAAAGCAGAGACATCACCTTGCTAACAAATGTCCATATAGTCAAAGCTATGATTTTTCCAGTATGTGTGTTGAACTACAAGGAAAGCTAATTGCTACAGAATTGACACTTTCAAATTGTGGTGCTGGAGAAGGTTATTGAAAGTCCCTTAGGAGATCAAGTCAGTCAATATTCAAAGAAATGAAGTCAGACTACTCACTAGAAAGTCAAATACTGAAGCTGAAACTTAAGTACTCTGGCCCCATAATGAGAAGCTAGGACTCATTGAAAAAGACCCTGACATTGGGAAAGATTGAAGACAAAAGAAAAGAAGGAGAGCAGGGTGTGAGGTAGATAAATCTTGTGATGGAAACAAAGAACATGAACTTGGACAGATTTTGAAAGATGGTGGAGAACAGAAGGGGTTGGCATGCTATGATCCATGGGGTCACATGAAGAATCAGACATGACTGAATGACTGAACGATAACAGTGTACTCTATTAGGGAAATGTGCATTTATTCCAATACTTTCTAGATCTTTTAATATATAGGCAAGGGTTAGGTTTTGTCAAAAGGTTTTTCTTCATTTACATAATCAAATGGTTTACATGATTATTTTTCTTAAAATAATTTATTATATATACTCTTTTATTTTATTTATAGTCTTCATATGCTGAACCAACCCTGCATTCCTAGTATGAACCCAGCCTGGTCATAATGCATAATTTTTTTTGAGGGGGGAAGGCAAGGTGATTGTGGCTAAGTGACTTGCCACGCAGCTAGTTAAGTGTCTGGATTTGAACTCAGGTAATCCTGACTCCAGGGCCTGTGTAATTTTTATAATGCTTTTATAGTCTATTTTATTTCCAATTTTTACATCAATGTTCATTAGGGATATGTCTGTAGTTTTTTTTTTTCAACTTCTATAATGCTGTTTCTTCTTGTTTTAGTTATCAATATCATATTTGTCTCACAGAAATAGTTTTAAAGGGTGCTTTTTTTTCTTATCATTGCAAATAGTTATATCACATTGTAATTAACTCTTCTTTGAATGTTTGATAGAATTCACTTGTAAATCAGTATAATTGTGGGGTTTACCCTCCATACTTCATGGAAGTTCTTTTATTTCTTGTCCAATTTCTTTTTCTGATATTGGGTCTATTTTTCTTTTTTTAAATTTGATTTTTGAAATATTAACTTATTTTCTCTAAATTATGATCATTGTAATACTAATTAAGGAATGCAGGTTTTTATAGTTTCCTTTATTTTCTATTAATTGTTCTGTTTGCCCTTTTATTTTGGAAAGATTTTTTCTCTTTTTTTAAAAAAAGTGATCTCTTTACCTATTCTTACTATTAAAAGAAAAAAAAAATAGCTCTTAGTTGGCTTAGCATAGACTCAGGTGACTCAGAATACCAATAGTCCAGTACAAAGAAAGATGAAAATCACAAGACAGTAGAGTAAGCCAATTTTATTAAAGGAAAATACTTAGAATATTAGGGGCAGTCCAGGAGATATGATGGAAACAGATCAAAGAGGAAAAGGTGCACTTTTTCTCTCCAGTTCTGTAAAGTCTGATGGGGTTTTTGTTTGTTTGTTTTTGGGTTTTTATCTATGTCTAGCAGGAACAGGCTTTGGGAATAGTGACAAGAATCCTGGATCGGATAGGACATACTATTGGGTACCAAATTGGTAGAGGATATTCAAATTTCCCTCCTGAAAGGAAAAGAGACTTTGAGATATTACTGATGGTCTTATTCTGACACGGTGATACGGCTTCTCTCTCAGATGTTTTGAAGTTCCCTGGGGCTTTGTTTATCAAGTCAGAAAGGTTACTATACTCCTTAAACTACTTTCATTCATTCATTCATTCATTCATTCATTCAGTGCTCTTTTTGCTTTCAGTTCTATTTGTTTCTTCTTTACTTTTCAGCAGTTGCTACTTTTTCATTTAATTGGAGATTTTTTTATTGTTGTCCAAGTTTGTTTTTCTTAAACTGTATCCCCAATTCACTGATTTTTAAAATTTTTTGATGAGTCTTTAGAAATATAAATTTACCTCAAAACTACTTTAGCACATAGCCAAATAGTTATAAATAGCATCTCATAAATTTTGGCATTTTTAATAGTCATTTTATTTTATGAAATCTCCTATTGTTTCTCTATTTTTTTAACCTACTAGTTTTTAAAATTATGTTATTTAGTTTCAAATTACTTTTTTTCATTCTTTCTTTAAGACCCCTTTATTGGATATCAATTTTTTTTTTTGCTTTATGATCATTTAGTGATGTGTTTAGAAGTTCTTTTTTTCTACATGTTTTGGTGAGAGCTTTATGCCTCAATATAGTCAATTTTCATAAAAGTATAATTTGTAGCTGAGAGACATGTAAATTCCCTTTTATTCCCATTCAGTAATCATGAGTGCTCATTCATTATGTTTACTTCAATCTTGTTTATCTTTTGGTTAGATTTGCCTAGATCTGAGAGGGAGTATATTAAGATTCCATATTATTATACTTTTATTTTCCACTTCTATCTTTAGTTTGCTTAATTTAAAAAAAATTTAGATGCAATACCATTAGACAACTACACACATATATAATATATAAAATGTATACATGTATATGCTATTGATATTGATTCACTATCTAAAATTCCTTTAAATATTACATAATTTCCTTAATTATCTTTTTGTTTTATCTACATTTACTGCAGGCTCATCTGAAATCATGATGATTTTACCCTTGCTTTTTAGTTGAATAAACATAATATATTTTAATTTTCCAGTATTCTAGAGATGTGCCACAGAAGATCTAGGTTTTTATTACCTTGCCCTCATTATTATGCCCTATTCCTTACTCTTATCTTGAGTTTTAAAATATTTACTGCTTTCAAGCATACTTTCAGAAAAAAGAATTGGAAGTTAAAAATGACCATTCAAATTATGAAAAAAAAAACCTTCTGGCAGCAAATTTATCTATCTCCTCAGAAGATGTTTAATAGTGGACAAATTTTAAAAGGAACCCAAGTTCCTCTGAAAGCAACTTAATGGAATCATGTTTAAATTGTTAAGTGGATGAGTAAAAAAGAAGATGGTTTTTGTAGGAACAAAAATAAGGCTGATTAAATTAAATGTGCCTGAAGGATATACCACTATTAAAAGTCAATAGGAGAATAGGTACATGCTTTCCTCCATCCTTATGCATTTTTGAACAATGTTGAAGTATAACAAAGGGAATACTCTTCACTTTAGTTTTGTGCTTATATTCTAATATCAGTTCAAATGACAATATTACGAATGTGACAAACATTTTATTTTTTGTTACTTATTTCTATTATTCTGTACTTTAAAAGAATTAATATTAAGCTATGCAAAATATAGCGAAAGAAAAAAATGAACTGCTGAGTTTTATATACAAAATGTACTAGTGAAAATATTTAATGTGTGATAACTTCTGACAAATGGCAAAAGATTAATTTTTGCTTGACTTTTTGGGGATAAACAACAATATCTTAGATAGTTTAGCATCATAACACTTATGAACTGTTGTAGACATGTCTTCAAAGGCAGCACTTTTAAAATTCAGATTCAATATTTAGACAAAATGAGGCACTTTGGAGACACTGAATATTTAATAAAGGAGAAGGTTTACTTTTCCCCTAACATAGCAAGGATATACTGCTAAAGATATAGCAGCACTTGCTTCTCTGAATGTGGCTACCCTTGTCTCTGTCTGGAAACACGTCTGGTCAGTCATTCATGAGGGTAGGGTGACTAATGTGGTTTCTGGCACTCACCAAGACTAAGAGACCTGGAGCCTACATGGTTAGGGCACTTGACTTGGCCCTAGACCATAAGTTAGAGGGAGAAACTGGAGCCAAGTGAGGGGAGGAAGTTTTACCAAGGCAGTAGCCACTAGGGAAACTGGGGCCAAAGGAAACTGTGTGGGAATTGTGTGTTTGGAGAAAGCTTTCTTAGGGAGAGAGGACTTCATCAGGAAACTGCTGTACTGCCACAAGAGCTAATACATTATTTAAAGTTTTTTTTTTATTATTATTAAAAGGAATGAGCTAAGTGGAATTGTTCCCAAGAATGACTTAATTAAAAGTCCTGTTTATTATGTTATTTTAAAATTATCCCCCCAAAAAAGTCTTTGTATGCAACTCAACCTTTAAAAAAACCCTGTGGAAGAGATAAGTATTTTGTTTTTTAAGTAAATTGTTTTTTCATTCTTGTTTTCCATGTATAAAAGCTAAAAAGTTGCTCTGGTTATAGTACCAGATCTTTAAATGATGAGTCTTAGTAACAGGAACATCAAGGACCATAAAACATTATGTTTATCCAAATAAATTTATCCTTGTTAATAGTCTAAATTAATATGAGACAAGAGCTTGTTTTACATATTTTAATATTCATAACATAGTCACTAGACCCAATCTTTCATATTGAATTAGAGAAAAATTTCACTAAACATCAAGAAAATATAGCAACAACTTTCTTCCATCGTGATAATTTCCCAAAATAGCAAAAATAAGACTTCTGCAAGGAGTCATTGCAAATGGACACAGTCAACATTCCATAGACAACAATCAGACAATGCTTGGAGCTATGGTAAATCATTTCTAAATCATCATTTGTTTTCAGTTTACTATTGTCAAATAAGAACTAGGAAGTAACTCACATAATCGTGGACTGTGAAGGCCAAAGTGATGTTAGTGATTATCTAGTCCAGCTTTCTTAATTCATCAGCGAGGGAACTAAGGCCCACGGAAATTAAGCATTTCACTCAATGCCATAGCTGGAGAGTAAGAGCACTCCTGAGTCATTGCTGTTTCCATTACACTGCACAAATGATGAAGTCAAGTGAAACCAGTTTTCACAAATTAACCTTTATTGGAACATTTGCAAACCGTAAAACAGGTTTGAAAAGGTGCTTAGAAAGGAATCCTGAGGTAATCCCATAGGGCACGTGATAGTAATGGAAACTAAAAGTCAGAATATCTGAGGATTTTTGTTTGTTTTAGGTTTTTGTTTCTTTATTCCAGCCGCTACCACTCACTAGTTCTATAATCTTGGAAAGCCACTTAAACTTGTTGTAAATTTGTTTACATGTAAAATGGAGATAATAATTTTTGTCCTCTCATTTTTGCAGTTGTAGTCATCTAATGAGAGTGCATAGTAGGCACATAAAATTTTTAGAATGAGAAGGAACCTTAGACTTCATAAAACTTCTATTTTACATGTGACAAAATTGAAGCCCAGAGAGGTTAGGTAACTTGCCCAAAGTTAAACATGAAGTTAAGTCAGGATCTGAACCTTTAATTTATAATTCCAAATACAATGTTTTGGCCTTTTTTACACCTCTCTATTAAAATCTTTTGTAGCTAATAACTGCTCCAAGCACCATAGAAATGTTTGTTGTTCCTGTAAAAAAAAATGTAGATGACGTTTCCTCCTATTATTTCATCATTCCAACAATCATCCAGATTGCCCAAAAAAAAAAAATCTCTGGTATTTGGGATAGCCCTGCAGTTTATTTTGAAGTGGTAAAGAATATTCCCTCATTCTTATCACACAAGAATAAAATAATATAATTGGTGTGGGTTTCATTGTTTTTGTGATCTTAAAAAAGCTTTCCATTATATCTGAAAGTATGGTAATTTTTCTACCAATGAAGTTCTGAAATCTAGCAGATGGGAGAATTGAGGAATTACATTAAAGATGCCCCAGAATTCAGGATTTGGATTCCAAGGGCGTATGTTCAAATCCCTGTCTTACTACCTGCAAGATAAACTGCTCAGACAAACTACTTAATTGGTCTGAGTCTCAATTTTTGCATATAAATATGAGGTGATTAGACTGGATTACTTCTAAAATGCCTTCTAGCTCTAAATACTGGAATCCTATGATCTGCATTAACTTGGCCACTGAAACTTTGAGGCTTGAAATATATTGATGCAACTCAATTATTTTGCTCTAGTGGAAATGTAGAAACTAAGAAAACAATTTCTGTGACAATTTATGAAGTTTATATTTCTGTTTTGCATATTACTGCCTTTGAATTTCTCATTTAGGGGCCTTGAATAATTAAAATGTCTGGGTGAATTATTCATTCAGTTTCTTCATTTATTGAAGTTATCACTTACAGTGCTCAAAATGGGTACTCAGAGAAGTATAAAGTGTTGAATCTACCTCTCTACTACCTTTCCTCAATGGGAATATTTTTGATTAAATGGTTGTTTGGTTTGAAATTCATTAATTATTTTTTCTGTACTTTAGGATCTAGATTTTTCATCACATCCACGGGAGCCTTGTATATTAAAGATGTACAGAATGAAGATGGATTGTATAACTACCGATGTATTACACGGCACAGATACACTGGGGAAACACGACAGAGCAACAGTGCTAGACTTTTTGTATCAGGTACAAGAAATACACATAATCAAATCTATAGCTGTTTTTTATGCTTTTATATTCATTGACATAAGTCAGCTATTACTATTAATAATGTGTCAATTCTCTAACAATTTAATATTGGAAGTAGAAAACTTGGTTATTTTCATTTAATATATTAAAGTGATAGTTGGGAGGAAAAATCTTGGTTCTAGGAATTAGTCAGGTCTTAATCTGTAAAACCGATTCATTAATAAACAAGCATTACTGTGCTTTTACCATGTGCATAGCACTGTTGTATTACTCATATATTTGTTGTTGTGGATGTAAAATAAGTTTAATACAGTAATCCTTGCCTGCAAGTAGTTTTAAATCTAGTTGGAAAGACAAGTTATGCAATATGAAATATTTTAAGTGACACAGCTAAGTTGTGTGTTAGACCACTGTAAAGCCAATCGTGAGCAGTTCTCTTGAGGACTGCAGCTGTGAAGAACTTTAAGGTTCTGATCACATAGTATAGTGAACTCTCTAATTCAGCAATAAACTAAAGCACAACATTCACCACAATATAATATAACAACTTATTACCAGGGTAACCAGATAGTCTTAAACAAAACATATCATTCAGTAAGTCAGGATCTCATCAGTATTGAGTACCCAAGCAAAAGTCTTCTTTCATCTTGACTTAAGGCTGGCTTCCAATCATCCTTAAGTCAGTCATCCTTAAGGGGTAATGGAAAGTACAAAGGCCATCCACCCATAGTAAGTCATAATCTCATCAGTCAATACTAAGTACCCAAATAAAGGTCCTTTCATCTTAGCAGGAGTCTGACTTCTAAAGTCCAAGACTTCTCTTCTATACTCCCAGTTCTTGCCTGGATTCACCCAACTCTTGCCTGGATTCACAGGGAGGCACCTCTCTGATCACAGCTCATATTGACTAGTCCACTCCAAGCCCTTCACAGTTTCTGTTTCTGAGAAGACAAAGCTTAACAGAGCCACAACAATATTTACACACATTAAGCTTAGCAGAGTTACAACAACATTCATGCACATTGCCGGCACTATCATCTCAATTCACTTTCTGTCTGACAAAGTAACACAAACCAAGAGACAAAACTTCTGCCTGAGAAATCAAACACAAATCAGCAGTAAAGTCCCAGGACTTCTGTAAACAGCAGTAAAGTACTCTTTCAGGACTTCTGTAAACATCAGTAGAGCACTCTTTCAGGACTTCTTTAAACAGAAGTAAACATCCTCTTTTAGAACTGCTAAAAACAGGAGTAAAGTCTTCTTTTAGGGCTTCTGGATCAGCAGTGAAGTCCTCTTCCATGGTTTCTGGATCAGCAGTAAAGTCCACTTTTAGGACTTCTGTCCAAAAACAACTAACAAGGCTTTTGTCTGACAGACCAACAGACAGAATGCTACAGAGTGCCAAAATCACAAGCATTCTCACTCAGTTCTGCTTGGTCCCAACTAATGCTCAAGCTTGTATCTGCCCTATTCCTTCCTGTTGGGTCCTTCCTGTTCCACTCTTTTGGCAAGTTCCTCCTACAGTGGGCTCCATGTGATGACATTAGGCCTATTTAGGGCAGGGAAGGTCTCCAAACTCCCTCACGCCTATTAAGGGCAACACAATGCATAATGTTTCCAAAAAAGACTTGATTTAATCACAGGCAAAGCTCAAAGGCACTTGAATAACTGAAACAAGGAGCAAAGTACTACTTTGTTTGCTATTACAACAATAAGAAGATAAGTCTCATGGCTATGTAATAGGGACAAGAGCAAAAGGAGTTAGAGAATTCCCAACACTTAGCCCCATGCCTAGCACAGAAGAGACACTTTAAAAGATTTGTGACTTAATTTGAGAAGATGAAACCACACAATATCTGAGCTTGAAGGGAACTTAGAAACCTACTAAGTTAAATTCTTCATTTTACAGAAAAGTAAACAAGTCTGGAAAGATAAAGTTACCTGCCTAGGACCACAATCAGTATATACAGGTGATTTCTAGTGATATTCACTCCAGTCTCACCAAGAGGGGGCCCTTCTTTTTGCTAAGACCCATACAGCAACATTCTTGTTGCCTACAAGCATGTTCATGTCTCTCCCATTTTTGAGGGGAAAAAAAAAACCTCGTTTAATCCTCCCATCTCACTTTTTACTCTTTTTTTGCTTTTCACTTTTATGGCTAAATGCCTTGAGAAAGCTATCTATGATCAGTAACTCCACTTCCTCTCCTCCCTCTTCATTCTAAGCCCTCTGCAATCTGGCTTCCACCCTATGTTCAATTGAAATGATCTTTAAAGATTCTAAATCGAATAACCTTTGATAGTTCTCATCCTTCTTGACCTCTGAAGCACTTGAGGTCATTTGATCATCTCCCTTCTGGCTTCCACATCTCTTGGGAATGTCAGGAATCCCTTCCCATAATCCAAGAACCTCTTGCTATTAATTGCTGCTAGCTCCAACTACTATTATCATCTACTTCTTCTTTGTCAGGAATATACTACAATTCTTAAAAAGAGATAACCAGGATTAGCATATTTATAGACTTATTAACAGTTCTTCTGTTCTTTTGTGAGTTAGCTTCCACAGTTCTACAGGGTAGTAAACAAAAGGACCTCTTAGCTTTCTGTGTAGACCTCAGTCAAAATCCTAGTTCTTGGCTTAAGGTGACTTAATTCTATTAATACATACCTTCCGTGCCCTGAAATGGAAGCAGTGTGTTATCTCTTTCCTCTTCTCAGTGCACTTAACATTTTTTTCTTTTTTAGTTTTATTGAGGTTGGGGAAAACACTCTCCCTACATTTAATTTTCTAATTTTTTTCTTACCAAGAACATTGGAGGGATAGGGTCAGAACTTGTGGCTATTGCTGTCATCCTACCACAACAATGAATATCCATATAAATATAGAAATATTAAAAGTTAATTTAAATACAGATGTATCTTTTTCACATTAAATTGATACCTCAGTTTAGTATGGAAATGACTACCAGATTTTTTTTTTTTAAGATTAACCAGCAGAGACCCAGCTTTGGCAAATCCTAATAAGCCATGAAAATTTCAAGTATGACTCTGATCACAGATCTTGTTGTCCATGGGATAGTCTTGTTATGTTCAGAGAGGTTTGTCACCAGATTGATCACATTCTTCACTGGCCACAGCAACAATTGAAGGAAATCTTCCAAATTATGTAACTGTTGTGATCTACATACACACTGACCAAATATACTATCCATTGAAACACAATGAATTCACTAACCAAGTTAGATTTTTTTTTCTTTTAAACAAGGACAGATTATGGAAGATTAATAAAAAACTATGGCATGCCCTGAGCAAATGGTGTCAGGAGTACTAATGCTCAGAATAAACTGACTTTGGCAAGGAAGACTGAAAGCTAAGAGCTGGATGATGTAATGCCTAGAGTGCTGGCCTTGGAGATAAGACAACCTAAGTTTGAATTACAGTCAGGCATTTACTAACTTATGAATCTGGATAATCATTTAATCTCTGTAATGGTTGTTTGCTTGATTCTTTCTTTGAAGGGGATGGGAACTGGACTCATAATCTCTAAGCTTCAATTTCATGAATAAAAAAGTATTTGAATAAAAAAGTAAAAAGAAAAAATATATTTGGAGAAAGTAACTGTGATAATCTTGTGGCTCATAAGAAGGGATTTTGTATAAATGATAGCATTTAGTTAGATTAAAAATATATTGAAAGATTAGAATAATCATGGAATGCTATGGGTATCTGTATTTGGCCCTCTGTTCTTTTTACTATTTTTATCAATGATTTGGACAGTTACATAGATGATGTTTATCACATTTGTAGATGACACAAAGCTGTCAGGTATAACTAACACTATATGTCAGTACTATGCCTCAAAAACATATTGACTGGCAAGAATATTTAGGCATACTCTAATTGAACAGGAATAGATATCATCACAAATCAGACTGAGTAAAAGTGACATGAGCAAAGAGATTTTTCCTGTATAAACCAGAGGAAATGGTCAGATCACTCTGAAAAATATTCTAATTTTATATTACATAAAATTACATCTACATTATATTTACATATTTTAATAGCCTTAAAGAGATACTTTAAGATAAATATGGAAGGAACCCTTAGGAAATTATCCCTGGAACACTTGAGTCCAGTTCCCATCCCCTTCAAAGAAAGAATCAAACAAAAAACCATTACAGAGCCATGAGTATGTTTTAAAAAATAATTCATTGGTTTTCTTTAGTTCCCACCATGACTTATGTGTCCACTGACACCACCCACCTTGCTAGCATAAAGACAGTCCTCCTTAAAGCCCCCTCAGGGAACTTCTCTCCCATCTGCTGTTAATTACTTTGAGATCAAATCCCCCAGAAAATCCTTCCCTCTTCCCCATGTTTGTCAAGCTTTTGATGAGTAAAGTTTGTCCTCTTCTTCCCACATAGAGTTTTTTTTTCCCTTGGATTGCTCCACCAACTCTTCTACTGAATTGTGCTCAATAAAGGCTCTAAATACTATTGAATTATCTGTTGTAGTCATTAACTGCCTCTTTCAGGCTAGAACAAGTCCTAAGCTGCAGACAAGGGGGAATGGATTAAGCAATAGTGAGAAAATGCCAAGAATATTATAACATTTTGCAATGTCTATATTCCTATTCTCAAATTGTGATATCTGTGTTTTACATTCCAGAATGCTTACTTTATAAGTACCCTTTTGATTTCATAATAATGTACTGGACATAGCTGTTCTAAATTTAATGATAACTCAAAGGTGGAAACACACTTTGTTCTTCCTCCTCAATGTGTTCCTTTGTCCAAAACAAGTGAATGTTTTCAATGATTATCAGCTAAAGGCATCTGAAGTCATTTGATCATAGGATGGAAGTTTAGTATCTGAAGGTGTAAAGCCAATCATGAGTAGCTTTCCTGAGGACTGTTGCTGTGAATAACTTTTAGAATCTAATTGCATAGTATAGTGAAATCTCTATTTATTCAGCAATAAGCGAAAGCATAATATTCAAGAAACTAAAGCATAACATTCACAACAGTATGGCATAACAACTTATGGCTAAGGTGGGTACATAGTCTTAAACATCCACCCCTAGGTCACAGTAAGTCACAATCTCCTCAGTCAATACAAAGTGTTCAAGTAAAGTGTTCTTTCATCTTGACTGGCTTCCATTCATCCTTAAGTCAATCATACTTAAGGAGTAGCAGAAAGTTCAAAAACAATCCATCCCTAGGACACAGTTAGTCACAATCTTATCAGTCAATACAGAATACCTAAGTAAAGTCTTCTTTCATCTTAACTCAAGGCTGACTTCCACACCCCATGGCTCTTCTTCCACAGGCTGACCATTCCCAGCTCTTCCTGGATTCACCCAACTCTTACCTGGATTCACATGTAGGCAGTTCTCTGCTCCTGTTCCTTATCTCAGCTCATGGGGACTTCTCCACTCCAATTCCTTCACGGTTTCTGTTTCTAGGAAGACAGAGCTTATCTGAGCTACAACAATATTTACACACACTAAGCTTAACCATGCTACAACAATATTTATATACATTACTCACATTATCGTCTCAATTTACTTACTGTCTGACAAAGTAACACAAATCAACAGACAAGGCTTCTTTCTGAGAAATCAAATACAAATCAACGGTAAAGTCCTCTTTTATGATTTCTGTAACAACAGTAAAGTCCTCTTTCAGGACTTCTTCTGTCTAATAAAAACAAACAGAGGACTGATAAATGCTTCTGTCTGACAGAACAACAGACAAGGCTTTTGTCCAACAAAAGAGAGTGCCAACATCACAAACGTTCTCTCTCTCAGTTCTCAGAAAGTAACACAGATCAACAAAGCACCAAAATTACAAGCATTTTCTCTCTTAGTTCTGTCTCCTCCCAGCTCTGCTTGCACTTTGCTCTGCTCTGCTCCTTCCTGTTCCACCCTTCCTGTTCTGTTCTTTCAGGGAGCTCCATCACAGTGGGTTCCATGTGATTACCTTAGGGTAATAGAGGGCAGGGAAGGTCTTCAAATTCCCTTAGGCCTATTAAGGGCAACACAGTGTATACTGTTCCCAACAAAGACTCTTGAAACAATCAAAGGTGTGGCTGAAAGGCACTTGAATAGCTGAAAAAAGCAGCAAAGTACTATTTTGCTTGCCCTTACAGAAGATCACTGTAACCAGGACCAAATCAAATGTAAAATGTGCCTCTCTGTTACTTGAGATAATGTGAGAGAAATCACACAGGAAAACACATGACTTAAAAGTTAATTTGCAACTAAGAGTAGCTTTCCTACATAGGAAGACCACATTCTATTCTGAAAATTTATAGACAATTACTAAAACATATTCAAACACCGACAACCTGGCATCTTCCTGCCTTTCCAAATTCTTATATTTGCCTCTCTTCAAAAGCACTTCAGTCCAGCCACAACTGGTCTATTTACTGCTCCTTGCAAATTCACACAGTCATAATTGCTCCTTCCATCTTCCTTTTGTCACTTACATCATACTTATACAGACTTCATCATTATCCTCATCAGTTTAGGTTAACTCCAGGAACTACTTGTATGGCCATTCAACCATTAAAAATAACAGTATATAATCAGGGATGCTCAAGACAAAAACCCAGAAGAGAAAGGCTCCAAACTATCTCCAAGTCAAACCTCACCCCCGCTTGGGCAGAAATATAAATAGAATTCCTACAAGAGACAAAACAAGAGGATTTTTTATTAGTAAAATTATTTTTATAAATGAAATAAGAAGACTAAAAGGGAGAATGGAAAAGAAATCAAAGTAAGAATTGTGGAGAGAATTAATATCTTGTACCTCTTAAGGTACAAGGCCTGGCCCAAATAACAAATTCCCTGAAATTAGAATGGACCAAATAGAAGTCTATGACCCCACAAACAAACAAGAAATATTAAAATAAAATCAAAAGATTGAAAAAAATATATGTGGTATCTCCTGGAAAAAATGACTCTGAGGAAGAAAAAATGGAGGAATTATTGAACTACCTGAAAAACAGACACCCCTCCTAAAAGAGCGTAGACATCAAAAATCATTTTTAAAAAGCAAACTTTCCAAATCTCTTAGAACCAGAGAGCAAAGTAGAAACAGAAAAACTCCCCTGGCTGCCTCCTGAAAGAAACTACCACAGTTAAAACTCACAGGAATGTTATAGCCAAAATTGAGTGCTAAATTCAAAATTCAGAATAAATCGTGTGGGAGGGAGTTTGAATCTCAGTGAGACTATGGTTAGGGAGGACTGATAAATGCTTTCTGAAGAAGATATAATTCTAAATGAAATTAAGGAAGCCAGGGAAGCTATGATGTAGAGATGAAGAGGGAGAACATTTCCAAGTATGAGGGCAAGTCAGTGAACATGCTTAGACAGGAGATGGATAGTTCTGTGGGAAGACCAGCAAGGAGGCCAATGACAATGGATTACAATGTACACAGGGGGGAATAAGGTATGAGAAGACCGGAGAGGTAGGAAGGGGCAAAAGAAAAAGATCAGAGAAAAAACTACAAGTAGATTGGAAGAAAAAATTCAAGTACCATTGAGTTGGCAACATGCAAGATTTATCTTTTACTCCTTGAAGGAACAGGGAACTTGGAATACGATATTCTAGAAAAGACAAAGGATATAAGCTTAGAGCCAGAAATAATTTACTTAGTAAAACTGATTATGAAATTCAGGAGAAAATAAGCCTCTTAAGTAAATAAAGGGGTTCCAAACATTCCTGTAAAAAGTTCAGAGCTACATAAGAATTGTGAAGTTCAAATACAAGAATATTGAAGATTTACATGAGGAATTTGGAACCTGCAAACAAAAATATTGTTATTGTTGTTATTATTATTATTATCATTATTTTTCCATTTACTTGACTAAATGAATAATTTTAGTTACTCAATTTGTATAAAATGAAGATTCTATTCACTAAATTCTAGTTCATCAAAGGTAATATATGAACAGATTTTTATAGAAAATGACAACTAGAAAGTCAGACTCCAAACAATCCTATGAAATATCCCATTATCAAAATTAAAATTAACTTTTTTTTCCTATGCATCCTCAATGAGGAATTTTAAAGTAGATTATTTTAAAAACATGAACTCTGTAGGAAACTATTATAACAAACCATGATTTGTATATTCATATTAAAAGATCCTTCCTGTACCACAAATTTAATTTTTCTCTCATTTCTAATGTGATACACTTCTGAAGATGGAGAGGAAAAATCCTTTATTTCTCAGATACCTTTTTCTCTGTATTCCCAATTAAGCAGAATTGGGAATACAGAGCTAAAACTATATTTGAAAATTTGGAAATTTGAACCTTTAAAAATCTCACTTTTTTATCCTCCTTTCCTCAGTTGATCAAACCACAAGGGAAAAAAAAAAGAAATTCTATTCAGAACACTAAATACAAACAAACACTGCTAAGAGCATAGTCTTTCTCTTTAGATTAGTTTGAATTTTCCTTAAACCTAAAAAGGTTAAACCCTTATTGAGACATTTAGGAAAAGGTTTGAACTATTCCTCTAAATTCCCTTTTAACGGGACAATGCATTTTTCCCATTTAGTTCAAAATCAATAGCTTGACACAAAGGTTATCAGAGCCTGACAGAGGCTAAAAGAGGCAGCTGCCTTGTTAGGATTCAGTTAGAGCAGAAGCTCACCAGACCTTGATCTGGCTCAAAGGCACCTGAGATAGTTCTCACTCATTCCCATTCCAATCCTCCTGTAGCAGTCAGGGAGAAAGTCTCTTTTCAACCTCAAAAATTTTAAACCAATTTTCATCAAATTGAGTAAAAGTCACAGAATAGATATTACTTGTTCAAACAACAGGAAATAACATCATATTACTCTGCATGTTTCTCCAGTTTTATATAGAAAAGATTTATGAGGAGGAATGGCCAATGCAAGAGAAAGAAATGATAAAGAATGTTATAACATCTTGCTATTTCCACGTTCACATTCTCTAACTGCCATAGCTTTATTTCAATTTTCCATTTTTCTCATAAGCATCCTCGTGACTTCATAATAATGTACTTTCATCTTGGTTTTAATTATCAGGGCTTCTTCTAGATGGAATCAGTCTTATTTTTTCCTACCATGTAAAATCTTGCACTTAGGATAAAAAAATAATTTCACAAGAGCAAGATTGGTGAAGGATGGGCTAGAAAGCAGTTTGTCTGAATAAAACCTTACTTTTGGGTAGATTGCAAGTTCAACATGACTCAACAGGGAGATATGAAAACTAAGAAAATTGAGCAGTACTAGGTTACAGTAAGAGAAAAACAGTTTTCCAGACTAGGGAGGCAGTTCTAGTATAGGAGGCAGAGAATTCTGTTCTAGTTAGGATTGATTATACCATATTTGGATTATGGTATTCATTTCTATGTGTCACATTCTAGAAAGCATTTTGATGAACTGAAGAGTACACAGAAGAAGATAACCAATACAGAGAATGTCTTTTAGTTTAGGTCATGTAAGCTTCGAGTAAAGAAACTGGGGATATTTAGCCAGGAAATTGGAGGACATGTAATATCTCTCTTCTTCAACCTGTTCTACTTGGCCCAGAAAACAGAACCAGGTAAAATGTGTGGTGAGGAAGAAGAATGAGAATGAGCATTTTACCCATGCCCAGTACTCAATACATATGATATGGAATTATAAGTATTTTTTGCAAATATTATCTCATTTGATCCTCATAACAACCCTGAGAGATAGATTATATTATTATCTCCACTCTACAGTTGATGAAACAGAGACAAATAGAGGTCAAATGACTTACTCAGGATCACATAGCTAGTATGTCTGAGGCCATACTTGACCTCATTTCATCCTTACTCTAGGTCCAGAACTCTATCCTTTTTGCCATCAGTTAGTTGCCTTTGGCAATTTCAAGGAAACAAATTTAGGATATAGAAAGGCTCCCTAACAATCAGAACTATCAAAAAATGAAATGGGCTACCTTGGAAGTGTGTTTACTCTTTTTAAAATTAAATTTTACTTTTTTAATTTACCAAAGTACATCTTCTCTTCTTTCCACTTCTCTCAAAACAAGTTCAAAAAGTAAGAAAGCAAAGACCTTAGAGCAAATACGTATAGCTAAGCAAAAGAATTGGCTTAATCAGAGTACCTGTTTCTAAGTTGTTCGTTTTTTATAATATCATGATTTTTATATAAATTGTTCCCCTGCCTCTGCAACCTGCACTGTGCATCAGTTTATGGAAGTCTTCCTGAGTTTTTTGTGAAAGTATCTCCTTGATTACTTCTTATAGCACAACAGCATTCCTTCTCATTCTGTGTCATGGCTACTTGTCAAATGATGGGCTCTCCACCTAGTTTCTAATTCATTGATACTACAAAAAGAACAGCTCAAAATATTTGTATACAAATAGCTCCTTTCCCTCATTTATCTCTTCAGGGTATGCGCCTAGTACTGCTATTCACCTAGATTCAAAGAGTGTGCACACTTTAATAACTTTTTGGTCATAATTCCAAATAGTGTTCCAGAATGGCTAGACCAATTTCCAGCTTTCATGTACTACATTGATATACTTTTTTCCCATATCCTGTCCAACATTGATCATTTTTTATCCTTTTTGCCAATTTGATGAGTGTGAGAGTGGTTTTAATTGACATTTCTCTAATTATTAGTGATTTAGAGCATTTTTTAAAATCTGGCACCTGTTACCTTGTATTCCTTCCTCTGAAAATTGGCTAGTCATATTCTTTGGAGATTTATTAATGGAAAAAAATGTCTTTTCTCTGATGAATTTGCAACAATTCCCTATATATCTTAGCGATAAGAAATTTTTAAGAGAAAAATTCCTGTGAAGATTTTAATATGTAAACTCTGAATAGAGGTCTTCAAGGACACAGGAATTGTGTTAATGATGTTATTATCATATGTTATAGAACAGACTGTTGTTCAGTTTTGGATTGAATAGAGAGGCTGCAATATCTCTTCAAACTGTGAAATTCTGTGATTTAATGAAGGACAAAAATAATTCTATTTTCTATAATTCTAAAATAATATATCATATATATAAAATATAAAAATTATAATATAGAATTATTATTATTTATCTATACATGAACTACCTAGA